>CM049576.1:1403779-2603779 GCA_027123335.1 Amphiprion clarkii
ACGTCCGAACACGGAGCGACGGCTGCACTGACTAACCAATGTATTTCATATCTCCTCATGCAGACGAGCCAACGCCCCTCTGCTTTTCTTCTCCTCTGCTTTAATCAAGCCTTCCCTCCCCCCAGCCCTCCTCCATCCCTGCCTGCTCAGCATCCCTCCCCCCTCCTCACCCCTCCTGGGTACCGTAATGTATTTTTAGCCTCCCGTTTCTAATCTTAGCTGCAGCTCAGGAGGAAGCCGAGAGATGAGGGGGGCGTGAGGCGCGTGGACCCGTCTGAGCTGGAGTTTGCGTTGCGTACGTGTGATCGAGTCCGGCTGTTTGCACAAATGCGATGGCATGTGAGTGGATGCATGTCGCAGGGTCGGCTGTGTGCAGAAGGTTGCACTGTAAAAATACATTCAGTGGAATAAACTGTGAAAATCGGGCAGGAAGGAGCCAGAAAATAAAAATAGTGTGATGTTCAAAAACTGTAAAAAGAGTGACGATAACAGCAAATACCTATAAAATTGAGAATACAGTAAGACGTGGTAATTTTACGGTTGCACATTCGAAAAGAACTAACTGCTATTTGCAAAAATACAGACGTTTGATGCGGACGTGTGTCTGTGTTTTTGTACTGTTGTTTTTACAGTTTCAAATAACAATTTGTAAAATAAATAAATTTTTAGCTGATTTAAATCTAATAAAACAATGCAATTTTATGGTCACACATTGAAAAAAAAACATTATTTGTCAAAATGTAAAAAAATACTGATTTATGATGTGAACATTATTTACAGATTTGGACTTTTTTGTTTGTAATATAAATAAACATCTTTTCTGTGATTTTATTAGACATTACCTACAATTTAACAAAACAGAGATAATCTGTACAGTTTTTAAAAATGCTCTTTTTTATTATGTTGTTTTATTTTACTTCCTACTGTTCTTGTTTTCGTTGAGTTATTTGTTTTTAAAAGTTAAATTCTCTAAATAATGTTTGTCTTTTGCTAGTATTTCTTTTAATATATGTGCAGTTTTATTGTTATTGCTATCCATTAACAAAAATAAAATCTGTAAAATAACACTGAAATGGTTTACTATTTTTCAGTAATTAATGCACATATTTTTTCTTAGCAACAAATATTTTTAAAATAAGGAGATTTCTCGTTGAATTTAATACAATTAATCAGTAATTTTATGGTCACACACTGTAAAAGATACACATATTTTTAATGTGGACGCTATTTACTGATTTTGGCCAGTTTTTCCATTATTGTGTGTATATATACACATATAGACACACACATACACACATAATTTCGATAATTTAACAAAAAAGGAGAGACAAAAAAAAAAAAAATTATTTTAAAAATATTTGAAAATATTACTTTTCTATCCTTAATACACAAAACATTTCTTTCAAGTATCAGCAAATATCTGGGAAATAAGAATATATATATTTTTTAGCTGATTTAAATGCAGGAAAACAGTGTTATTTTATGGTCACATATTGTAAAAAAAGAAAAGATTATTTTTGTTTAACAATACTGATTTTTAATGTGGACAGTAATTACTGATTTGGCCAGTTTTGTTCACTTGTTTGTATGTTTTTGTTTGTCTTTTGGGATTTTTTTGGTGGTTGGGGTTGGTTTGGTTTTTTTTTAGCTACAATAAACATCTACATTTTTCTGGGATTTTATTAGATATTACTTTGTATATAATATCTATACTTTAACAAAACAAGAACATACTTCTTCCAAATAACAGCAAATATCTGTGAAATAATAATAATATTTTTAGCTGATTTAAATACAGCAAACCGGCATGATTTTATGGTCACATATTGTAAAAATACAAATACTACTGAGAGTGAAACTGAGACTTTTGATGTGGACATTTTACCATTTTGGCTTGGTTTTTCGTTCAGTTGGTAAAGTCATACAGTTTTCCAGGATTTTCCTACATATTACGTGTAAGTGAAGAAATCAAAGTGCGGTTAGGAAGCGTGGATGTTTTCCAGTGTAGTTTGTGTGTCCATGTGCTGCTGCATGTGTCAGCAGAGACTGAACCGCAGAATGAAGCTCAGCTCTGCAGCTTCATTCTGCTTCATGCAACTCGCTGCACATCTCGACTGGCTGCACATCGCTTTGTTTGGGGTCGTGACAGTCGGTGAATCAGCAGGAGGGACGCTGGAGACACAAGCAACACTTACAGCATCGATCCTCTGCTTTCTCCACAGATTGACCTCCTGCGTAACTTTCCTGTATTTCTTATCTCGTGTCTCGTGTTGTTAAGTAGCGTTTGTAGCTGCAGCTGCAACGACTGATAGACTGTAAAATCAATCTGTAACTATTATGGGTTTGAAAATAAGTGAAAATTCTGTCTGCATCTTCTTAAATGTCTTTGTTTCTTTCTTCCTCCGTGACAGTAAACTAAATATCTTCGGACAAAACCAGGCATTTGAGCATTTTTTGTCTTTGTTAACTCCTCACAGCTCCAAGGCGACACCTTCAATCGTTCAAAACATTCCATTTACCAGATAGAAAAGCATAAAATGCTAAAATCTGCAGGTCTGGACGGCAGAAATTTCTTTTAAAAATGTTTTACCTTCTGTTTTGTGCAAAGATATTCAGTTTACTGTGACAGAGGAGGAAAGAGACTAGAAAATATTCACATTTAAGAAGCTGCAATCAGAGAATTGTAGAAAGATTGTTTATTTTCATTTGTTACAAGAGCTGCGACAAGTAATTGATTTAAATTCTCTGATTTCAGCTACTTAAATGTTCATATTTTCTGGTTTCGTTCCTCTTCTGTGATGGTAAATTGAATATCTTCAGACAAAACAAGACATTTGAGGATTTCTGTCTTTATTCACTCTCTGAAGCACCAAGGTGTCGCCTTGAATAGTACAGAACTAAAAGATGTTCAGTTATCAACAAAGAAAAGCATGACATCGTCATATCTGCAGAGCTGGATGCCATAAATGTATTTAAAGAACGTCTAAACTAAGAAGCTGCAATGATTGAATTTACACTTTTTTTTATTTAAATACAACTCAAACTGATGAATCGATTATCAAAATAGTTAGTCAATATTTTAAGATGGACTTAAATTAACTGCAGTTGTCATTTGGGACACTTTCTGAGTCATTTTGAAGACAGTTTTTGTCACTTTGGACAAGTCTGAAGACATTTTGGATGATTTCTGAGTCATTTCTGACAAATTTGCTAAAACATATTTAGTTTACTGTCACGGAGGAGGAACAAAACCAGAAAATATCCACATTTAAGAAGCTACAATGGAATAATTATGGAAAGATGGTTCATTTTCAGTCAATATTAGAGCTCATTTAAATGCTCTGATTCCAGCTTAGTAAACTGAATATCTTTGGACAAAATGAGACATTGCTCATGTTGGGAAAAACTAACGGATATTTCTCACTGCTTTCTGACACGAGATACAACCCTCCTTTCTTATTGTATTCCTCCTCACGTGTCCTCAAGCCTTGTTATTTATTTTTTCTTTCTGTCGCTATGAACATGCAGCTTCCTCCTTTGAGACTCCGGTATTTGTTTAGAGGCTGCTGCATATCTGAAGGCTTCTCTTCTCCAGCAGTCTCATCTTGCAAACATATGCAACCAGCCTCTCCTGGGCTGCTGGTACCAGACGGGCTTTTTTGCATAGACAACCAGGACGGACATCTGCAGCCCAGACCTGAGATTGTGTGTTGAAAAAAAAAGAAAAGAAAGAAGCATTCTCTGCGGACTCACACTGACATGTGCACACGTTTGCACTCGGCTCACACTCTGCAGTAAGAGCCCCGGAGAAAGCACTGCAGTGGAAAAGGAGAGAAAATGACTTTCCCCTCCTCCTCCTCCCCTTCTTCCTCTTCTTCTTCTCTTCTGGCAGAGCTATTTATATCCAGCAGGATCCAATCTTAGCTCGGCGGTGGGGGTGGCAGCCAGGCAGGGAGACCCGTGCTTCCCCCCCTGCTCTATTTTTAGCAGCAGGACGGCTTCAAACAGCAGCACTGAGCTATTCTGGTCCCTGCTGCTGCTGCTGCTGCTGCTGCACCAAGCAAAGGCGCAGTCAGAGCTGGAGGCTGATGCTGGAACTTAAAAGCTCAGATTGTGGCGTCTGCACACATCTGTGTAGTTCAAAGCAGCAGGATGGAGGTCAAGTGTGGATTCATTTTCGTTTTTGTCATGAAACCCTCTAAAGGTGAATGTCTCCTCAGGCTGATTCAAAATAAAAACTACAAAATAATAATTAATGCCTTTTAACTGCATGTTCTTCTACCAGTCAGAGTTGTTTCACAGGTTTTCTTGTTCTGTACAATGACACGTGATATGTGTAAATCACAGAAAAAAGCATACATTTATATGTTAACTATTAAAAAAGGGTAAAAATTATAAATAATATTCCATCAAAAAATGTTATCAGCAAAAGACATTGGTATTTTATAGATATTTGTCATCATTTCCAAAAAGAACTACATAGATTAGGGATTGAAAAGTGGTAAAGAATTTTTTTAAAGTATTTTGAGACTACACTTTGCAGATTTTGCCTGCTTATAGAGATTTTTTAAAAATATTATATATATATATATATATATATATATATATATATATATATATATATATATATATATATATATATATATATATAAAATATATATATATTTTTTTAATAGTATTTATTCACATTTTCACTGTAAAAAAACAGGCCAAAATTGTAAGCAATGTTGACATCAAAAATCAGTATAAATAAATATTTTTTTACAACATTTTTATGTAAAATTACACAATTTTTACTCTGCCAAGGAACGCAGCGAAGTTATGTGACGATCGGCGTACATTTGTCAGTCTGTCCGCAACATTACTCAAAAATGGATTAAAGGATTTGGATGAAATTTTCAGGGAAGGTCAGAAATGACACAAGGACCACCTGATTAGATTTTGGCAGTGATGCGGCTTAAAGTCTGGATCCACAGGTGTGTTAAAGATTTTTGTATCATTGCAAGATAGCGGCACAGCGTCACTGTAACCATGACAACAAGTGAACACTACATCAGCTGCCTGCTGACGATCACATGATAGTCATCCTACTACAAATCCACCGCTGCGGACTTATCAGGACTTATCTGTCGGAAAGGATACAACAACTGAGCAGCCTTGGTGGAGTATTGCGCTCTTTGAGAGATTTTCTTGGTTTAATTTCGTCGTGTTTATGATTTATGGCATTCTAACTGCATCATACAGCACAGGAGACATTTCTGAGTTCTCTCTACTGGTTGTTCTGTTTCCGAAGACGTGCAGGACTTCATATTGAGCTGAAAAATGAGCCAACAGTGAGTAAAAATACAGAATCGGAATCTTCTTGAGATTTAGAGGGCATTCAGAGGTTAGTGTAAAAATCAGCACAATTTTGCACCTTATTTCTTCTACCAACACGATTTGCACGTTCTTTTGCACATTAGCGTCTTCATTTACTCACGTCGGCTCCATGTCCTTCTCGCAGGTTGTACGTGAGGTCGTGCTGGATCTCACTGATGAATTTCTGGGCGTATTCGGGGTAAAGTCGCAGCACCTCGCGGAGCCCCTTCAGGCTGATGTACTGCAGGTCGCAGTAGGTCAGAGCCTTGACGTTGGCGTTGGTCTTGATCACCTGCTCCTTGGTCAGAGAGTCGGAGCCGATCAGGTCTCCTTTACCTGCAGGCAACCAGAAAGAGGAAATAAATGTCACGTATGTTGCAGCATTTTAGATAATTCTGACACTAACTCAGCCATTAGGTCCCATTAGAGGGAAAATCAGTGCCACGGTTTTATGTTTCAGCCTCACACAAACAAATCAAATGAACAGATTGTGTGTTATTTGAGTCAATGATTTGTTGATCGACAAACATGTTGCATCAAATCAAACCGATGCCACTTGACAGTAAATTCCCGAGATGCTTCTTCTTGTTGCCAGTCAGCTGCTGCCACAAATGGAAAAAAAATAACGCGGAACTGGAACCAGAAAAAAATGCTAAACGCTCTGAGGAAAAGTGATGAGCAGCTTCGACATTTGCAGCAACTGAAACGCTGAAAGAAGGCGAAGTGGCAGTCAGAATGCAATTAGCGAGAGAGGCTGACAAGGTTGAAGCGAAAATGCTAAAAGATGCTGAAGAGACTCGGCGTCAGTCGGAGGTCTGACAGGATCCGGAGCTGTCAGGAATCTGGTGAGTCGAGCTGGAAAGCATCACACAAAGCAGATAAACTCTCAGCTGAAAAGTTAGCTGAAGGCAAACGACACGACAGAAAAAGCTACAGGTTGTAGGAAGTTGAATTACAGGAATAATGGTTCAGAATTTGCCACTCAACATGACAGAAGTTCCTCAAAGTTACTAAGAGAGCTTCACAAAGTTAGACAGGAGTCATAATTTCTACCATATTAATGGTTTAAAGTCTCTGTTGTTTGGATGTTTTATGTTCTTTTACCTGAAAAGCCTTCAGATGAGTTTTAAAGGAATGCTGTTGTTAAAAAAAATGCCAAAATTACACAATTTATCAGAGCTAGGGACCGCAAAAATAGGAAAAAATGGCAGATTTTCACCTTTCTGACAATCTTTAAACTACTGACGTGTGATGATGTGCAGTTCTGTTGGTAAAATCGACCAAATCCAAGCATAAAAATGGCATTTTGTCACTAAAATTACATTATCTTATATTTTAAAATTCACGAAAAATCCCAAACCCATCAACAGGTTTCAAAAAGTATGTTGATAAAGAATTTGCCAAAATTACACCATTCATCAGAGCCAGAAACTGTAAAACCAAAAAACAACGGTCAGATTTGTAACTTTCTTACAATCTTCAAACTAATGCTTTGTAACGTCTTCTGTTGATAAAACCAACCAAATCTAAGCATAAAAACAGCATTTTTTTCATCCAAACTGTATTAGCCTGTATTTAAATTCAACAAAAATCCCCAAACCGCTGATGAGTTTGAAAAGTATGTTGTTGTTAAAAGAAAAACAAAAAAAGGGCAAAATTACATCATTTATCAGGCCAGAAACTATAAAAATAAAAAAAAGGCAGATTTTCCCCTTTCTGACAGGCAGTGATCTTAAAGTGTGTGACGTGTCGTTCTGTTAGTAAAATTGACCAAATCCTAGCATTAAAATAGCATTTTTTCATCAAAATTATATTATCTTACATTTAAAAATTCACCAAAAATCCCCAAACCAGCTGACAGGTTTGAAAAGTATGTTGTTAAAAAAAAAAAGGAAAAAATGCACCAATCATCCGAGTTAGAATCAGTGGAGCACGTTGTTGGAAAATATATTCAGCATGGGGAACATCTTTCTGGAGTTTAAGTGCAGAAATGTGAAAAATTCAGGGTCTGTAGAGGTTCCAGATATATTCATAGTAGAACGTCTATAGTATGTGGAGCAGGGTTTTATGCTTTTATGTGTTTTTTTCATTCTAACTGTGTCACACAGCATGGAAGACAATTCTATATTCTCTCTTTTTCCAGTCATGGTTGTTCTGCTTCCATGGAGGTTCAGGACTTTATATTGCAGTGAAAAATGAGCCCACAGTGAGTAAAAATGGGAGTGAAAAAAACGATTCGGTTCAGGAGGTTCATTGAGACATTCAGATTGCTGGAAGATTCCTTTAATATATAAATTCCAAATGACTCTAGTAAATCATCGTTTTGTTCTGGCGTTACTGCAGCAGGATTAATATTAATAATTATTTTACAAAACAAATGCATGTTTCCCTTTGAGGAAATCACCACATGACAACATTTGAGGGTGTTGTTTAAAAAAAAATTTGGCATCTCCCAGCATGAATAAACCACTGGGAGAAATAGAGATGAAGGCTGTATTCAAGGTAACAAGAGACAACTTTTAGCCTTTTGTTCTTCAGCAGCATGAAACCACACGGCGTCTGTATTAACCGAGAAAAAGGAAAGAAAATGCATTGCAGTCTATAAGGAGAAACATTAATTTGTGAGGCCTCTGACAGACAAAGCACCCCTGCAGTATTCGGATTTAAAAAAAAAAAAAGAAAAAAGTCAAACAAGACTGCAAAGAAAAGAAAAGCAAAGCAAAGAGGGGGCTGGAGAGAAATGAGCAGAGAGGGAACAGAGGCAAGATGGAGGGAGGGCAGGGACCTAAAATGGGTGATGGAGTGTGGAGGTGGATGCAGAAGAGGGAAGGAAAAAGAGGTGGACCGGGGAGGGATGGGGTGAGGATGGAGGGAGGGAGGAGGCAGCAGCTGGGAGCACTGCCATGTGAGCAGCAGCAGTTATTGGACTCGGCCCTCCGAACCTCCACATCCTGCTGTCACCATCCACCCGTCATCTGCAGCCTCCTCCTCCCGATCCCTCCGACAAGCTGTGCTTCTACTTAATTTGGCATGATGGGCCCTTCATATGCTCCGTCTGCCTCCTTATCGTCCTCGCATCACTCACATTTCCTCTCCTCCACCTCTTTCTCTCTGTTTTTCCTTCCCTCCGCGGCACAGTTCAGCTCGAATCGACTTAGACATGGAGATGATGGGTGGCAGAGGAGCCGGCGGCGGCCAACGCTTCTGCTCCTAATCACAGCGAAATGTTAAAGTGAGCAGGAGGCAAACACTTGAAAGTGACATTTAGGACTGTGTATCAGTCTGGTCTTGAAAGTGGAGGTGAAAAAGACGAGGGCAGGGAACAAAAAGCCATTTTAGGCGTGTCTGTCTCTTGTGTTTCTGATCTGCTTCCACTTTTAAATGTAAATTTCCAACCAATACTTGTTTTTATTTTCAAAAACAATCGTCTCAGTGGAGGATTACAGCAGCTGTATCATCAAACAAACCTTCCAACAGGTTCAACACCAACCTGCTTCTCTCATCCAGACATCTTAACAAATTAGGCTTCTGGGCCCAGCAGGGGGTGTAATGAAATAAAAGGTCACTGCTTTTACTGGTGTCACTTCCTGTTCATTCACTTTTAAGTGCACTGATTTGGTGTCAACGTAAAGGTCAATTTAAGAACAAATTTACAAGCTGATGTCAGTGTTACGTCACTGATTCAGTCTTAATGAAGAACTGGCTTTATCTAGTGAATTTTAAAGATCCCTGATTCACTCACTTTACTTTCAAGGTCTTATCTTGATCAAAAGACGCGCCTTAAGGCTAAAAAAGCTGCACAGACTGTTATAAGTTTAAAAAAAACAGCTTATAACTTGCCACTCAATTTGGCTAAAGTTACTCCTGGAAACTACTACGACAGTTTCTGATAACATCCCAAAATAATGTTTACAGGATCCACACTTTCTCCATATTGCTGATTTAAGCATCTGCTGCTTAGGTTTTATTTTCTTTTGACACTTTGAATCCAAAAACTTGCCAGTGGGTTTGAAACACAATTAAAACTCTATTATTATTGATAAATCTATTAGTAACCATTAGACTGCAATTAATATTTTTACTTTTTATGTATATTTTTAGTTTTTAAGCTTATATTTTTCTGCTGATGTTTATATCTATAGCACATGTTTGTCTTGAAAAAAATTTCTCCTGCTTAAATTTCTAAGACTGTGAATGGGAGCAATTTCCCCCCAGAAATAAAGTATTTCTGATTTTGATTTTGTTATCTTTTAAAAAAAAATCAACAAAATTACACCATTTCAGAGCCAGAAACTGTAAAAACTGAAAAAAAAAAAATCACCAGATTTCCAAATTTCCGACAGTCCATGAACTAATCACGTGTGTCTCTCTTGGGAAAAATGAACCAAATCCAAGCATAAAATTGTTCAATATTTCATCGAAATCACTTTATTCTACATTCAGTAATTCACCAAAAATAAACCATGTCCCAAAAATTCAGAAATCATGAAGCCAAACTGCAGGCTGCACAAGATCAATATTTCATCATTTCATGTCTTTATTCTGGATTGCCTCCTTTAAAAACACGGCAAAAATAATATCTTTGCACTAAAGACATTCTGTAAAAAAAAAAAAAAAAAAAAAAAATTCTACATGTTTGGGCACAACCGAGAAATCCAGTTTAACTCAGCTGTGACCAACAGTCACATCACAAAAATTCAGGGAATATTCTGGTCAAGTTACCATCTGAGTGTTTGCTTTGAATTAAATGAAGCTACTTTCAGGGTTATTCCACGACTTTTTGCTGTCAGCCTCTTATCTTGGTTATTAGAAGTTAGTCATACATGCTGTATCCTGTTGTTTTTTCCAGAACTGTCTCATCTTTCAAGATCTTCTTTTGTTTATTATGATATGACTTAATTTTTTTTATGAACCTTTATATAGAGAGAGAAAGAATATTTTGTATTATGAAATTATTGTGTTTGTGCATGTATCTCAGCATAAAATGTGGGCAGTAGAGGAACCTTTTCATTTATGTGTAGAGGAGATTGTCTGGAATCTGGCAATATCAGAAACATAATGGTGGGATATGATATGAAATAAATATCTAGCTCCAGTAAAAATCCACTGGACTTCTCCTCTTTTTGCTTGTGAAGGCATTTCACATTAATCCAAGGGGCTATTTCACTTCTAACAGACCGATAAGGGGTCCCAGATATACATTTCCAACCTCACCTCACATGGCTAAAAGCCCATTTACAACCTGAGATTCTTGTGCTTTGAGATGTGAGTAGTTGTGAAACTATTTTGCCAGGTGAGGGATGACCTTAGATGCTAACGGAGGATAAAACACCAAGTCACTAAAAACGTAAGCTGATGAGAGTTACAGAGATACAGCGGGGAGTTCGGACTGAAAGATAGCAGAGACTACACAACTACATGACAGCAGCTCCCCTACAAATCCAAGGGGAAAAGTAAAGATGCACAAATACTTTGCGAAAGACTCAGCAACAATCCAACAAAAAAAATGTGGTTGGCCCTGAGGATAAAACACCAAATGCAGCAAGGATTGCACAGACTTATATATAGTGGAGACTAAACCACTAGATCACAGGAGTTCCTCTCCCAACCTAAAGGGAAAAGAAGCACACATAATAGCAAAAACAACATAAACCTGTGCCTAGCCTAGCTGGACCTTTATAGAGTTAGAAAAGAGACATGGGAGGAAAAAAAACAGCACAACAGCAAACAGGGAGAAAAAGATTCATTCAAATCCCTGAAGTTAACTTTGGTTCAGTCATTTAAAATTGCACACTTTTGTGTTTACTCTTGCACACTATCTGCACTGCACATAAAACACTGTAACATTTGTATCTGCAGAGACAGAAGTGAGTGAAAGAAAGGAAATAAAGTCCTGGTCAGTCCGGACAGTAAAGGCGTTCAGTTTATCAGAATCAGAATCAGCTTTAATGGCCAAGTACGGCCACAACATACAAGGAGTTTGGTTTTGGTTGTAGGTGTCACTTTAGGAATAAGGAAAAGAGAATAATAAAATAATTATAGGAAAAAAATATACAGATATTTACACATCTAGAAAAGAATTCATACACTACAGCTCAAAAGTTTGGGGTCACTTAGAAATGTCCTTATTTTTGAAAGAAATGCAGTTTTTTTCAATGAAGATCACATTAAATTAATCAGAAATACAGTCTAGACATTGTTAATGTGGTAAATGACTATTCCAACTGGAAACAACTGATTTTTAATGGAATATCTCCATAGGGGTACAGAGGAACATTTCCAGCAACCATCACTCCTGTGTTCTAATGCTACATTGTGTTAGCTAATGGTGTTGAAAGGCTCATTGATGATTAGAAAACTCTTGTGCAGTTATGTTAGCACATGGATAAAAGTGGGAGTTTTTATTTTTTTTAAATATATATATATATATATATATATATATATATATATATATATATATATATATATATATATATATATATATATATATATATATATATATATATATATATATATATATATAGTAGTGCGAAATGACTATTGCTATAGTGGGATCAGAGCAGAAAGCAAGAATACTGTTCTGAAAAAGGCTCAGCCGTTTACTAGGGTTATGGCAGTGGGGAAGAAGCTGTTCTTGTGTCTGTAAAAGCACTGAAAACAAGAAGACTCCCCCACCAAAAAAAAAAAAAAAACAGGAACGAACATCTGACTGAACCACATTCGACTGACAAAAGTCTGACAATGAAAGTACAGTCAGTGATTTTCATGAATAGAGGAGTCAAAAAAAAAGGAAAAACACCAGAAAAAATAGACATAGCAGCAGCTTATGAGAAGAAGAATTGCACCTCTGCAGTGATTTGGAGTTTTTGATTCTATAAATAATAAAGTTCAGGCATTAAATCAGGACATTATCAATCCCTGGTGGCTGCTTCCGTGGGGGTTAAATTGTAGCTTTGATTAAAATAAAATAAAATCTATTCCACAAGCTGGAAACAACATTATTACTAATTGGAGGGTTTCAGGCTGTGTAAACACAGCACAGTTCAGAATGAGGCTGAAAACCGTCTACGGCCGCGACTCTAATCCATCCAGCCTGCCTGCACTTTAACTCCATGAGACATGTTTGTGTTGACATGCAGCTTTTTATTATCAACACGGACACGGGATAATTCCTGGAAGCGCGCTGGCGGTTCTGGGCCGAGCCCTGCCTAGAGCTCTCTGGGCTCTGCAGGTTCCTCGCTTGGGCATTAATAATCGAGCTGTTTTAATAATGTACACTGTGTTTATTATTAATGGCAGCGCAGCACCGCAGTCCGTCTGTTGATGTGTGTGTGTGTGTCACGATCGAGATCAAACGTGGGCCGGGGGCTTGGCATTTGGAGAGAAATCCACTTGGTTCCTCAGAAACACAGGTACACACCATTCATCCAGTACATCTCGACCTTTTCATAAACTGACTCTTCAGGCATCTGTCCCCCATCATGTACATAGATGCGGCAGAAATCCTCCCCCGTCTCCCCCGTCTATCACCCGTCAGCTGCACACAAACACACCTCTGGAAGGCTTTGCCCAGTTCTCTGGATTAGTGTTGCAAAAGCTTTGAAGCACATCCAGAGGAAATTAGATTTCAGCCTGCGAGACGGCCAACTAAAGAAATTATTCTAAGCTGCTGTTACAGGTGCAGCAATTTTGACCACACAATGTCCAATTAGATGGGTTTTTTTGTGCATCTTTTGTATGATAACTCCCTCCTACACGTTGGTTTGATCATAATTATTTTCCTAAACAGTTGCGAGGAGGTTTGCCGACATGAGGTGACTGTGAAGGGATTAGACTGTGATGTTAGCAGAGCATTAAGAGAAAAGGACTTTATTCTTCACACTGTTACCAACAGCTGCTCAGAGGGAATCGCTGGGCTTCTTTTTATAATTAAATAATATAAGGGCTTCATTTTACTCTGTGAAGTTCCCTGAAATTATTTATGCAATGAACTGGTGCTATATAAATGCAATTCTTTCTATTCAGAAACAACATTTAACACATTTTTCCTGCACAGGGGATATTTTTGGGCCCCCTAATAGGAAAACATATAAAAAACATATGTTTTTACATCAGTTTTGCTAATTTGACTTCCATTTACTCAACGGACACTTTTGCTCATCAAATGGTCATAAAACCACATTTTCCACATCTTTAATCAGACTTTTTCCCCCGGATGTTTTAAAAACCAATTGGGTGTTATTTTACAGATTTTCCCAGTTTTTATTACATTACTGATCATAACTAGCAAAATCAAAAAAATAGACAAATTTGCATATTAACTCAGAATAAATAAATAAATAAATAAAGTAAAATATAACTAAATAAATTAAAAATAATAATTGAATAAAACAAAAAACTGTAAATAATTTTCACATTAAAAATCTGTATTTTAAAAAAAAAAATATCATTTGTTCTTGTACCACATTTCACTGCAAAATTACATAATTTTTTTCAGCTCAACATATCATTATTGTACAGACATTTGCCGTTATTGTCACCATTTATTTAATTATTTTTACAATTTTAAACATTACAGTATTACACCATTTTTGCATTCTTGCAGCCTGATTTGCCTTTCTTATTTTTTTATTTTTTTGTTCTTTTCCTAGTGTATACTAACCCAAAGAAGTTGCAGCCAGTAGGAAATTAAAATCACCAGGGCCAAAACTAAAGAGCAACATAAAGACTAAAAGGGTCAATTATTCCTAGAAATGTCTGTGCCTGCTGTAAGCTCATGCAGTGGAAAGTCGTCGTACAATATCAAAAGTTTTATGCATTAACCGTCAGTCTCCATGGAAACCCAAACTAGGCATCAACATGTAGATCACATCTATGAAGGCACATGACACGGTTGCATGGTTCAGATAAAAGGATGAGTGGATGCAAGAAACATGAAATGAAGCTTGTGTCCCTTAAAGGACCTCAGTAATCCATCAGGGAATCAAGAGCCACATATAACTAAAAAGATGGAAATTATAAAAGTAAATTAAACTGATCTCAGAGATTCTTTATGTAACAGATGTACAGTCAGTTCCATAAATGTTTGGACATTGACACAATTTTCAGCGTTTCGTCTTGAAATGAAACAATAAAGATGTGCTTTAAGTTCAGACTTTCAGCTTTTATTTGATAGTAATCACAACACATGTTAGATGAACAAGCAGGAACTGAAGACAGCAGCAGCAGAGACCTGACAGAGCATCACCAGCGACCAAACCCAGCCTCTGGTGATGTCTGTGGTTCCAGACTTCAGGCAACCAAACATTACAAAAGGCAATTCAACTTACGATGATCTTAGTTAGTCCAGTTACTTTTGGTCCCTTAAAAAGGTGGAGTACTCACATATAAAATGTGTTATAATTCCTACATCGCTCACCTGATTTGGACGTAAATACCCTCAAGTTAAAGCTGAAGGTCTGCACTTAAAGCACATCTTGATCGCGTTATTTCAAATCTAATGCTGTATAGTGTACAGAGCTGAAATGCAGAAAATTGTGTCAATGTCCAAATATCTATGGACCTGACTGTAGTGGAAGCATCACTTGTAGATCCGACTGGTGGTTGTGATATTCGTGGTAAAAACAGCCGTGTTTAGCAGGTTTTTCCTCCCACTCTCTGTCTGCAGTATCAAGCTTCTCTGGTACAAAGATCCGCCTTCACATCCCCACAGACTAAAGTGAGTGAGGACATATGATCACACGAAGGAGGAGCCTTTCTCCTATACATCTTAGCTTATTTACACCAAAAGTTTGGAGCCCTGCACCTGAGTAGACTTTTACATCCATGCTCGCTCTTCAAGAATTTACTTTACAAAACATTCTCCACAAAAGACGTCACCAATTGTGGGTGTTTGAACCAGCCAGGCTTTTTTGGAAATGAATCTTGTACACACACAACCTGTTTTTAGTCGCCCTTCCTGCACGGCCAAACTGCAACTTCTGCTTTAAAACAACTTTTACACAACTCCTACCAACTTCTGCATACAAAAGGAGAATTAAACCGAGAAATTATAACAAAGAACATGAACAAAATGGTCTCTCCTGCAACAAACTTTAGCTTTATCACAGCACAATCTCCATTAAAAACAGGCTCTGTGCAGTTTTGATCACAGCTGAGGGGGAAACGTTCTGACCTGTCAGAAAATAAAGTCTTACCTCCAGTCCTATAAAAGTTCAGCCGTGATAATTACAGCAATTAACCCTCAGAACCCCTGAAGCCACCAGGGACTTTGAAAGGCATGTTTTTCTTTATAAATAAATAACAAAATGACACCATTTATTAAAGCCAAAAGCTGTAAAAAACATCAAGAATAATCAGCTATTCAGCTTTTCAAACGTCCTGGAATGTACGAAGCTATTCACCAGGAAACAAGGGGTGTAACTTCCATTCTGGGGCATAATTGCACACTGTAAACCTTAAACCATTGTCCACAAATACTGCAATGTTTGAAGCAATCAAAGCAAAAGTAGAGGAAAGCTTTGAGCCGGCTGCTGCTGCATCAGGACAATGGGTCTGTTCAAAGTGGGTCTGTTCAGCTCAAGTGGAGAAGCAGCTAAATTTCCCAAACTGAAATCACACTTCCATGACTTTCAAATCAAAATTTTCCATTTTCAGATTCATGATGAGGTCATGCATGCTGCTTACGAGCATCTATAGGCTCTTGACCTTCTTCCGCAAAGGAATAATCAAGTGCATTGAAGTTAAAGAAGACTATGTTGAAAAATAATGAAAGTACAATCTTTTTCCTGTGACGTTCTCTGGTGAGGCTGAGAACTTTTTGAAGGACCCTTGTATCATCTATGATCGGTAAAAACAACTGAAGCTCAGGTTAAAGTTGTGATATTTCATCAAAATCACTTTATTCTACGTGTCATTTTCAAATTGACAGCTTTGTCTAAATTCTGTAATAAAAACAAAACAAAAAGTCTGCAATTCTTTGCATAACCGCAAAACTATGACTAACTCACCTGTGACCAAAAGTCATGCGAAAAAAAAAATCAGGATTTTTCAGCTGAACTGCAGGCAGTGTTTACACAAAGTGCAATGAAAGCTAATAAAAATATTAACAGCAAACTATCTATAGCATGTAGAGCCACAATTTTCTTCTTATTATTTTTAGTGTTGGTAGCACCTGTGAGAATCTGGAAAAATATTGAATTATGTCATTTTTTTGTAAAATAAATAATGAAAGAAATTCCACTTTTAATATTTCCTTTCTATATACTTAATGGCATTCTAACTGTGTCATTCTACACAGAGGAAATTTCTGTCTCCTTTTTTTTGTAAAAGAATCAAAGAAATTCAACTGTCATTTTCCAGTTTTTCATGATTTGACATTATGACTGAGAGCAGCAGCAGTTTCAATGGGAGGGACACACATGCACTAGCATGCACATGCAGCTGGACTGCCTCCAAAACATAGCATATAGCTGTTTGCTGCCATTTTAATGCTATATGTATGCTAAAAATGTTGCATATTGCACCTTTAACTTGAGAAACTCTACGTTAAAAGAAACCGAGAAAAAAAGAGATTATGGATCCACAAGTAACTGGGAGGACAAAAAGGTCGGTTTTGCAGCTTTATACTATATCACAGTCTGTAAAATACTACTCCAGTAACATGAAAGCAAGCTCTCTACAGTTTTGTGGCAGCTGCGTGTAGAAAATCTCTAAATGTCTGACATCCCTCAGATAACGCAAAAGCTCAAATGTGATCATTAAAGCAGTTAATTAAGCAGAAGTTTGGACCGAGACGACCGACTGTGAGGTAAAATTGGCCTTAAATCGTACAAAGTGATGTTGTCCTGCAGTCTAAACTGGTCACAACAGCTGTTAGGCAGAAAACATCTTTGTTTCAGAAACACAAAGAAGCAAATTTCACACTTCTTTCATCAGATGTTGTGTTGAAATTGTTATTTGGTAATGTTGTGTACCAAGCTAATGCTGCATGAAGGTTTTGTCCTGCAGAGAGGAATTTTTGGAGCCCTTCCAAAGACGATTCATCCAACAAAAACTGAGAATCACAAGCGCCAAAATGATAAGAATAGAAACTAAAAATAGCACTTTAATTTCTTTAACCGGTTCAGTTCATTTGCATTTCATTTGCTCGAGTATAATAGACAGATTTGTTTGCCAAATGCTCAGAAATAAGAGGAAAATGCACAGATTCGTGTCGAACAAGGTAACAGAGACTCGTTGCCTTCACTTCATATTTACTGCTGAGCGTCGTCACCCCCCCGAAGGTCCAGTATGAGTCAGGAAAAACCCTGATATGAGGTTTCATATCGGCATCTGCCTGGTTATAAAACAGAGCTGCAAGCCACCCACCAAACGTCACCCTGAACAGAGCGCTAATTACAGATACTCGCTGCCAGTAAAGACATCTGACAAAATAATATTTTGAAAGCTTCTGACACCTGCGACGGCTCAAGGAACAACATTAACAACATTATACCTTTTCCAAGACAACTCACTGCTTTCCAGGACACATTATTTTTAATATACTCAACTAATTGTTGCTTATTAGCTCACATATTAGTAGCATTTTTGGCTCATTATAAAGCACCTAAAGCACTACTGATAATACACTGCATAGCACATTAATGATGGGTCTTCCCTCAGTAATGTCCTAATTAATGAAGTTGTTGTACATAAATTAACAATCTTCATATACCTACCTGAAGAAAATGGTTATTCTCCTTGACCAACACTTAATAAATTTAGCTTGTTCTTATGTAGCACAACTACAGGTGTTAATAGCATTAAAAATACACAGAAAATACACAGAACAAATTTCTAAAAAATGTTTCCCTTCTAGTCATTGCTGTGCTGTTTCCATTGAGATGCAGGATTTTATATTGAAATAGTGAAAAATGAGTTCACAGTGAGAAAAACGTGACAGAAACAAAGAAACAGTCAGAAACTGCTTGGAGTTCAGAAAACTTGTAATACAAAAAATAACTGTCTAAATGTAAGTTAAAAACTGGGGAAGTTTCATAGTGATGTCTGTTAGTTTCAGTGTTTACCTGTAAGTACTGGCTTTCAGTGAAAACATTAAAATTTAAAGAGCATTTTCTCCTTTTCCCTCCTCTCAGCCAGAAATATCAACTCCAAACTTCTATTCCTGTCTATATTCTCAAGGTTTCAATACAGGGATTTGCTCATATTTCATTCACAGCCTGATTTATACAACATTTTATTTATACAAACAAGCCTAAAATAGATTGTTTTTTTTTCTGGCTGTTGACATTATTTTCTCATTTATGGAGCGCTGGAACAATATCCTAAATCCCCTGTGGAAAGACCTTGTCAATAAAGTGAAAGAAAAGTTTGTAAAGCGCATGCAAATGCACAAAAAAAATACAAATAAGGTCACATTTAAATAGATAAAACCCAGTGTGCAGAACTAACCTTGTAATACAAAATACATTATTCTTAATGGAAGTAATCAGCTGGACTGAGGAAGTTTCTTGGTGATATCTATATATAACAACAATAAAATAAAAGATATGGAGCTTCACAATACATACATTTAAAGGCTGGAAATCTCCACTTAAGCAGCTTTAATTTTCACCAGACTTTGAAGTTTTATTCCTGTCTGTATTCTGTCAGTTTTCACAGAGTGGTTTGCTCACACATTGTTCACAGATCGATTTATAAAACATTTTATTTAGCAAAAATTTATTTTTTTTCTGGCTGCTGACAGCATTTCCGGATTTATAGAGTGATAAAGAAAATATCCAGAACCCCTCTCACTCCATATGTCAACAAAGCGAAACAAGAATTCTGAAGCCGGTTTTATCCAACTTTTAGATTTCTGTTCTACAAAATAGCTCATATTTAGAGGTTTTTGAAAACTTGTATTACAGAAAAATAGCTACATCTGTTTGTTAATATTTAGGCTGTTCACCTGTTGTGTCTCCCTGAAGTGGGGATTTTGAATGCAGAATGTAAAACTGTGATCCTTTCAGGGATCTGAATCCTTCTTCCACCTCCGGCTGCAGCGTAATGTGCAGAAACCATATGAAGCCTGAGGAGTGAAGCTCCCCAGCCTCCTCCTCCTCCTCCTACATTATTCATTCTATCTGGAGCAACAAACAAGAACCAGCAGCGTCCAGCGGCCTGCAAACATCCCAGTTCATCAGTCATCTTTGTATTTGGCGTCTACACTCAGCCATATGTGAGGTGTGATAGCGGGACTTCCTACTTCTGAACTCACCATGGACAGAAGGTCGCTTCTATAGAGCTCACAGCGGGAATCCCGACTCCCTTTGCCGGAGTCGAACGTGAAGATAACTCTTTAAAAGCAGCTCTTTATCAGCAGGTTTTCAGACCTGCCTTCCTGTTGTTTCACTGAACCTCACACATGCATCTGTGCTGCACTGGAAAACTAAATCTGCAGAAAAAAAACCCTTTAAAATCAGGCAGAAAAGTGCCAGAGAATGTATGTAGAAAATGCAGAATGCTGTAAAAAAAAAAATGTGGAAATGGTGCAAATATCTGTATTATATTTTTAGTTGATCTAAATACTGTAAAATTGTGTCATTTTGTGGTCATGATTTGTTAAAGAACAAATAACTATTGGTAAAACTACAGATGTTTGATGTGTGTCAATATGTAGAGATTTGGCTTTTTTAATGGTAACATGTCATTCTTTATTTAATTTTTTTGGAATTTTACTAATTATTATCTGTACTATAGTAAAATAGAAAATCTAAAACTCTTCAAAGAGTATTTACTTGCTTAACGTTCTTATTTGATTTACATTTCCCTGCCTACTTGAACACCATCTACACAGATTTTTGTGTGTTCTGCTCTTACCTTTTATTTCTGTATATTCTGTATGTTTAATATGCTGCTGGTTTCGAGAATTTCCCTCAGGATCAGTAAAGTACCAATATTTTTAGTGCTTAAGCAACTCTTTTTTCCTCCAAATAACAACAAATGTCAGTAAAATAATGATTTCTTTGCTGGTTTGAATACAGTAAAAACAGTGTCATTTTAAAGTCAAACACTGTTAAAGAGAAAATAGTTGTTTCTAAAAAAATAGATTGTTGATGTGGACATTATTTACAGTTTTGGCACTATTCAATGTAATAAAAAATCATTTTAAAAACTATAAAAATTTGGCAATAAGGGTGTCATAAAAAATCTGTTAAAAACGGTGGAATACTGTAGCATTCGAAGACTGAAAACAGTGACAATAGCACAAATATCTAAAAAATAATGAAATTTTAAGCTGATTTAAATTTTGTAAAATTATTTTTCAGTCACATACAGTAAAAGAACAAATTAGAATTTATTTAAAAAAATACAGGTTTCTTATTTTTTTTATGGTTAACATGTAAATTAATATATGTTAACCATGTAAGGAAAAATGTGACAGAAGAGAAAAAAATGAAAATAAATAAATAGAACAAATACATCTGACAAAGTTAAAGTTTGAATCATTCACAGAAAATGAGATTTCACCACTGTGTCATTAATAATTGTTTTGCAGCAGCACATGATGGTTTAGCTGCTGTAAATGTTTTTTTTTAAAGTTTCCATTTCCATTTGTCATCTCTACATATCTGAGCTGCCTTCTTACTCATGATTCCCTGTGATTTTATCAGATATAAGCATTTAACCATTGTTCAATCTCTAATATAAATACATTTTATTTCACAAAACAGCAAATATCTACAGAAAAATTATCTTTCCAGCGTATATATTTTTATGTGGATGTGGAAATTAGTTATAGTTCTGGCCAGTTTTTTAATGGTTTACATGTAAATTAATACTTGTCATTTTCTGTAATTTAGTGAAACAGATTTAAAAAAATAAACAGCTTAAAACTATTTACCAATTTTCAGCCCTTAATAGAAATAATTCCATATAACAACAATAGTTTATAATAAAAATTTAAATCTTTAAAAAACCGGCAAATACCTGTAAACTAACAATATTTTTGCTGATTTAAATACAGTAAAAAATTGTAATTTGTAATTCTATGGTCACACTGTGCATAAGTACATATTTTTGAAGTGATCATTATTTATAGTTTTGCTCATTTTTATAGTTAACATGTACATTAATCATTTTTTTCTATTATTTAACTTGTTTTACACAGAACATCTGTAAAATAAAAGTCAACTGTCAATCATTAAAATCTTTATTTTTTACAGTGTACTTTACTCCACCTCTCCTTCATGCCGCTCATCAACCTAATTTCCATCAGAATCCAGATCAAGTTGCTCTGCAGGTCTGATTGGATGAAGCCAAACTCAGCATTGAGAAGTTGTTTGAACTGTAATCACTGAGCTGAGGCATGATCTCTTTCTTTTCCCCTCTGAAGTCTGTACTTCATTACCAGCAGTTGCTATCAAACAGACATGCATGCAGCTGTTTCTTCTTCAAATTAGCAACTGTCACCTTCATTAGCGCTGCAACACGGAGTCCTGCAGATCTGAAACCGTCTCACATCCTCAGAGTCTCAGTTTGACAGCTAATTGTCAGAGCCGAGGGGCCGCAGTGCAGCTTTCATTTGAGACTCTTTCGCACATTCACGCATAATTTCCTTCAAACAATACACCATCCTTACTGCATTTTACTCTAATTAGGTAACCAGCATGTAATTTTGCAATCTGACAGTCAACAAATCAAACTGTGCGCTCGCTAAAGGCTCCAGATTCCGCTGCTGTCTTTCCTTTAATTTGAAAATAGACTGTCGTATATTTCTACTAATTTGGGTAAACAAATAGGAAGATTACTCGAATACTGACAGAAAAACATTCGTGTTTGTAGCTGGAGAGATTCTTGTTTGGTGGGGAAAGACCCGCCACAGAACTTAAAGGGCCCAGCCAGAGAAATAAAAGTTCTTTATCTTATTTTTTTTAATATTCTGGAAAACACATCATGAATAAAATAATTAGAAAACTCCAAGGATGAGTATTTCCACCTTGAAATTGTGCTGATTATGGTCTGAAAAAGACAGATTCAGACACATAGATTTGAGTTTAAGAAAATTAGTGCACAATAGTCTTAGAATGATATAAAAAAAATGTTATTAGAATCTTTGAAATTCTGGCAGCGAAAAAGAAAAATTTGTCAGCTGAAAACATTTCTAGGACTTAGCAGAACTTTCTTCTTTTTTAAGAACAGAATAATTCCACTTGGGAAAGTGAACATCATAAACATGCATTGACAGTGTTTGTGGAATTACTTTCACTGCCAGATGTGGGAGACAAGAGGATTGATAGATGAAAATTTCCAAGTCACTGAATATCCCTTGGAGTCCAGTTAATTCCAATATTAGGAAATGGAAGGACTTTGGTGTAAATCTGCAAAGAACAGGTCATCTTAAAAAAAACTGAGTGACTGTAGAAGAAGGAGACTAGTGAATGAGGCCACCAAGACACCTATGACTCCTGCTGAGATGGAAGAAACTGTTCATATAACAACTGTATCTGTTCTCATCAAAGCTTTAAGGGAGAGTAGCAAAGAGAAAGACAATGTTGAAAAAAGTTCATATTAAATCTCAGCTAGAGTTCACCAGAAGGCTTGTGGAAGACTCTGAAGTCAACTGGAAGAAGGTTCTAAACTGAGCTTTTTGGGCCATCAGACTAGACAGTATCTTTAGTGGAAAACAAACAAGCATGGTAGTGGCAGCATCATGATGTGGAGATGCAACACGAATCTGAGGAGAGCAGAAAATCTTCAGAAACTGAGTGACCAGAAAGAGGCTAGTGAACGAGGCCATCAAGACACCTATGCCTCCTCTGAAGGAGCTACTAGCATCAATGGCTGAAATGGGAGAGACTGTGCTTAGAGCTGATGTTGCCTGTTCACCAGTTAAAGCCTTACAGAAACACATTTTTGTAAAAAAGCCCTTACTTTATCTGGATTAGAGTTCACCAGAGGGTATGAGGGAGACTCTGAAGTTAACAGAAAGAAGGTTATTTGGTTTGATGAGACCCAGTTTGAACTGAGCATGGTGGTGGCAGCATCATGATGTGGACCAGCCCTGGAGGGTTCTTAAATGTATTTACAAGGGGGTAAATACTGTTTATAGACAATATATATATATATATATATACATTAAATGAGATAAAATCTAAAAAAAAAAAAAAAGCTCCTTCTGTCACTATAAAGACTATTTTTTTTTCTTTTAACCTCCTACGGGCGACGCACATATAGCAAGATCACAGCAAACATACCAGAATTGACCAAACGCAACCATCTCCAACACGTGGATCGACTCACCCAGAATAGCCAGCACAGTGTTGTCTTTCAGGACCTCCATGGAGCCGGAGCAGACGAAGTAGATGGCCTGCAGGGCGTCTCCCTGTCGGATGAGGAACTCTCCCGGAGCGCAGAAGGAGGTCTTGATGATGAGGCTGAGGGAGCGAAGGCAGCCTCGGCTGGCCGACTCGAACAGAGGCAGCTGCAGCAGCTCCTTGTTCAGGTGCATGGCGATGTCGGCCCTCAGCTCGTCAGGGAAGTCCTTCAGGAGCTGCGAAGGTACGACGGAGGTTCACACTTAATGCTTGAACCAAGCAGGAGTCTTCTACGCAAAAATCTTGCAAAAACGTCCCTCCCAAACTGGGAGGGAAAAATGTGAGTCTCTGCATTTTTTTCCCTTCCAAACACAGCTATAACTAACAACCTGAATAAAAGCTGCAGCAAGCCACATTTGATGCTTTTAGTGACACCTATGAATCTGGTGTAACACAAAGTAAAAACAACTGTCATGACAATAAATATGCATTGTCAAAAAAATACTTCAGCGAGGGGGCATTGTGGCAAAATTCTGGTAGCCACTACTTTAAAAGAATAAAAAACAGACGAAAAAACAACAACCTTGAGGTATTTTCTTGGCTAGTGCTTTTTTAAACACAAAAAATGCTAAAAAGAAACTGAAGAACAACACAGTCTGTGTCCTTTTTTTGACCCGAGTACTAACCTCATTCCACCTGATGTGAATATGTGCGCTGGCATGACAATAAAGAACCTTGAATCCTTGAATCTTGCTTACAGCATTTAAAAGTGTCTATATATGTACACTACCGTTCAAAAGTTTGGGGTCACTCAGACAATTTCATGTTTTCCAGTAAACTCACACTTTTATTCATGTGCTAACATAATTGCAAAAGAGTTTTCTAATCATCAATGAGCCTTTCAACACCATTAGCTAACACAATGTAGCAACAGAACACAGGAGTGATGGTTGCTGGAAATGTTCCTCTGTACCCCTATGGAGATATTCCATTAAAAATCAGCTGTTTCCAGCTAGAATAGTCATTTACCACATTAACAATGTCTAGACTGTGTTTCTGAGTAATTTAATGTTATCTTCATTGAAAAAAATGCTTTTCTTTTAAAAATAAGGACATTTCTAAGTGACTCCAAACTTTTGAATGGTAGTGCATGTCAACTAGTATGTGACCAACTGTTACATGGACTTTGTATGTAAAATGTATGTTAGATGCAGCCCAAGAAAAACATCCCCAAGTGGACAATAAAGTGTCTAAATTCGAATGCTTGTGTGTGAATCTGCTGCCTCCTCACCTCACTGACGTCGATGCCGTTGTTGACGGACCAGGTTGTCTGGAAACACTCCAGCATGCGTTGCTCCAGGGCCTTGGGCAGCCGGTGGACCCTGATGAAGTCCTTCAGGTCCTTGGTTCTGGTGTGATACAGCGAGCGGCGCGAGTACATCCTCTGGATGATGGCGGTGACGTTACCGAACACCACGGCGTGCATCAGCGCTGTAGACAGAGCAGAGCATTTAATTGCAGCTGTTTGATTGGCTCCTATCTGGAGGGGCCCTCGGCAAAAATCCCATAATGCTTCAGCACAGCAGGAAGCCTTACAGGACGTCTTTATACTGTAAGCCCCGCCAAGTTAAAAGGCGCGGGGCTTTAGACGACTTAACTGCTCTAAAACCACTTTGAGGCTCCGCTGCAAGTGGATTACTGCTTTCACTCGATGTCAGCAGCACAATGTGGAATAAATCTTTTATTTCTAGCGAACAAAACACTCATAAGAACAACTATATTATTATTCCAAACCCCACAGCAGCTCTAATCCCAGTATGAGCAGCGACTCTTGGTGAGGAGTTAATATTTACTCAGCAGTCACAGGTCTGCTCGGAATGTGAACTCAGCTAACCGGCAGGAATTAAAGTATCTGTTTGATGATATAAGTTCCTGAGAGTCCTGCACAGCGGTTCGTCTCCCTGAATGCAGCTGCTCAGACCACAGGACACTTCCACAGACTAATGGCTTTATTTAAGCACGACCGACCTTTCATTTAGGAAAACCCTGCTTTTAAAATGTTAAAATATCTCGGTTACAGCACACGCTGCTTCTGGACAGCAGCTCACTGCTGGAGAACAATAAATGAAATTCAGAGAGATTAATGAAGCTATGGGTTCCTCTGGCTCTCCAGCTTCCTCCTTTAATAGAGAAATACACTTATTATTACTAAGGAAAAAACAGGCAGACCAAGCAACTAATTTAATTAGGGTAAGTACGGCTTTATTGTGGGCTGTTCTTCCCTTCATGAAACTAACTAAACCAGTGAGGTGTTATTATGTCTCAGAACTTTCTAACTTTCTACTCTGTTGACTCTTATTCCTAATAAAGCAGCAAATCTGTAGGAATTAGTCAAAACATGCAGCTCTATACTAAGTATGGTAATTCTAAAGAGTCTATCAGTTGATAACTATTCTACTTTTGGATTAATAAACATTTGCTGCAATACTTAGTATTAATGGCACCATGTTTCTTAGTTTCTTGAGTCTACGAACTTCAAAAAGAAAACAATCCTTTCAGCTTGCAGGGCAGGACCTTCTGTATATTTATTCTCCTTCAGAATCATTTTTCTGGTTTTGTGCAGCTGAAAAAAGATCTAAATGTAAAAGTTTAAATGTACAGAGATGAGTTTTCAAGGGTTTAATCAATAGCCAGAGAGGAACTTTAAGAAGGACCACTGCTCACTTTGACCTCAATAATAAACTGAAAGTAGAAATATTATCTTTTTGAAAACATCAACAGAAACTAAACATGCAGACGCTTCGTCAAAGTTCTGCACTCCTCAGCACAACAGAGATATATCTGACTGATTTTTGACTCAAATATACACTTACATTTTCACATTTCACAAAAATAATTTTGTTTTATGTGTCTCATTGAAAAACTGGCCAAAAAAACACCATTTTCTTACACAGTGACAAAAATTCAGGGACTTCTCAACTGAACTGCAGGTTGTGTTTAGACAGAGCAGAGAGAAGAAGTTTGGAAATTAATTAAAAATGGAAATATCGATAGCATGTAGAGTCAAATGTTTTCTCCAGTAGTGGTTAAACTCATGTGCATCTGGAAAAATGCCCAAAAATGTGATCTATGGCATTTTGACTGCAAAATACATGAAAATAACAGCAAACATCTGTAAACCAGTGAAATACAGCAAAACTGTAATTTTACATTCACACATTGTTAAAGAACAAATCATTATTTGTAAAAAAATATTATTTACAGTTCTGGCCTATTTTCTTTTACGTGTAAATATGAATTTATTTTTACTCAATTAATTTTTTTCTGCGATTTTGCTCAATATTATCTAATTTAAAGAAACTTTGAAAATCTGTAAAATAACAATTTTTTCTGAATTAAATACAGTGAAAACAGGGTAAGTTTATAAGTAAATGTTGTAAAATAATTGATTACTATTTATCAAAAATATGGATACTTGATATGGACATTATTTACAGTTTTGGCCCGTGTTTTTCCAGTTAATATGTAAATTAATATATATTTTTTGAAAATCTTAGTAAACATGTTGATTGCAGTTTTTTGTGAATAAATCAAAGAAATTCTCCTTTTTCATATCTTTTTGTGATTTATGTAGTTAGAACTGTGTCAAACTGCACAGAAGACATTTCTGAGTTCCCTCTACTTCTAGTCATGATTGTTCTGTTTCCATAGAGGTGCAGGACTTAATATTGCAGTGAAAATGAACCCACAGTGAATAAAAATGTGACAGGAGCAAGGAAACGGTCAGAAATAATGTCTAAATGTAAGTCAGAAACTGGGGAGGTTTCATGGTGATGTCTGTTAAATTAAAGTTTTACTTGCAAGTAGTGGTTTCCAGTAAAAATTTCATTAATTTCAACGATTATTTTCTCTCTCCTTCAACTCTAAGCCGAAAATCTCAGCTTCAAACTTTCCAGTTTCATTCCTGTCTATATTCTGAAGGTTTTCACTCTGAGGTTTGTTCATTCATCATTCAGTCAGATTTATTGAGCATTTTATTTGTAAAAAACACAAGGCAATTTTTCTACTCACTGTTGACAGTATTTTCTGATTGATGCAACAATAAAGAGATATAAATTTAATATTTAAAAACCTGTAACTCTAGCATGTCTTTTATATTTTAAAACTAGTTTCATCCATAGTTCAGATATTTGTTAATGCAGGGCTTTGATGAGCCCACAGTGAGTAAAAATTCAACAGTAGCAAAGAAAAACACCCAGAAACTACATGCAGTGTATGTTTTTGTCATTCAGTGTGAGTTCACATGACAGAATGTGGATAATTAATAGTTAAAGTCCAGGTTTTTGCCACCACAGAAGGATATAAAAGTGTTTGTTTCCACAGAGGCCTCAGATGTCACTGAATCCTCTCACCATGAATCTCCACATTTCTCTCACACAATAACCTTCTTGCATCGCCTCCACTTCTGTCTCGTCTCCTCATTTATTGGTTTCTTCCTGAACATTCGGTTCTGTTCATTATCAGCACGAGAACAGTGAGTATCCCAGGCAGCTTTGATACTTCTACGTAGTAAAAGAGAAACAATAGACTCTCCATCTAAACAAGTCATTATCATTCATCAGAGTCACATATCATCACTCCGATTCATTAAGGATAACAGAAACTGATGAGGGTAATTATGAAAAGTGCATCTGCATAAAAACACAAGGGAGTAAACTGCAGTAAAAGTGGCCTTGAAAGATGGTCCAATTTATATGTTTAGTGATATTTGAGCATTTAAAGATGAGAATTATTTTGTTGCTTTATTTTGTTGTTACCCTCAACTATTGTAGCTGCAGTGACATATTATGAACCAATGAGCAAAGTTTAGCATCAAGGCCACTTCTTTCTGGGTCATCAGCAGGTTATAAAGATGCTGGTTTGTTGTTGCTACAAGGCAAAACTTTAATTTTTAATAAACTGAATGAAGACATCAGCAGGCAAGATTATTTTTAATTTTTTGCCATCACAAGGTTGTGATCTGAAGAAAGTAACAATCAGCATTTGATAAAGCAATGAAATGCTTTTAACCAGGAGAATGAGGCACAGGAGTCTTCAACATGACAAATTGTTGAAAGAAAACAGAATTTATGAAAAAAGTGAGGGGACGAGACTGTTAATTAGAGTGAATAATGATCTATTAGGAGGAGCAGCTTCTGATCCGGTTGACCTCTAAGTTGTGATTTAGATGCTGCAGCACTGAGTCGGTTTATCTGCGACACATCTGAGGACATTTCATTCTTTTTGCCAAATTGCCAAACCATCTATTACTCCACCAAGGAGGCAGAGCCTTGGCAGAGTTATGTGACGATCAGCGTATGTTTGTCTGTTTGTCGGTCTGTCTGTCTGTCAGCAACATTACACAAAAATGGACAAAAGGATTAGGATGAACATTTCAGGGAAAGTCAGAAATGATACAAGGAACAACTGATTAAATTGTGGGGATGTTTCTGAGTCTCATCAATTCCCGCCGCCTGCTACATCTTTAAATCTCGCGATTCAGTATCCGTACATAACGTACACATGCATAACACACACCTGTGCTAGGCACAAGGTCATTTTGTTTGTGGGTACATATATATTAAATGGACACATTCTAGAGTGCCGTGATTTCTGCCACTAATTTTTTCAAGATTTCATCCTTTGGAAATGATAGAAGGACTGAGCAGCCTTGGCAGAGTTTTGCGCTTTCTGAGTGCCTGTCTTGTTTTATGTTTTTTTCATGTTAACCCAGAAAAAAGTCAAAAGTATGACTAATGTCCACATTAAGAATCTCTGTTTTCATAAACAGTTATGTATTCTTTTACAGTGTTGGTAAATGATGATATTAACATTATTTTTGGATTTAAATCAGAAAAACATATTTATCTTTTTTAATTGTTGTTCTTTAAAAGAAAACTATATATTGTAAGAATTTAAAAATGTTAAAGCAATTTTTAAAACTTTAAGTTCAAAGATTTTCCCTGTTTTGTTAAATCACAGATAATATGTAGTAAAATCATACGAAGAAGTACAAATTTACTTATTAACCCAAAAAATAACAGGTCAAAACTTTAAATGATGCCCACATTAAAAAACTGTTAGAGTTTGTTGGATTTTCTTTTTACTCACTTTTAAACTTTTTTTTTTACTTTTTTGTTTTTCTGCATTGAAAGTTTTTTGGAGGTTTTTTTTTCAAATAGATTTTGTTTTTAGGTCTGCTTTTGTTGTTTCCTGTTGAATTTCAATGTATTTTCTTTGTAGTATTTCACTTAAGCCTTGGATTACTTTATTTTATGCAGAAATTCACCCACTGTTTTTACATTTTATTCTTGGTCTTTGTTTTATTCTGCTTCTTATCGTTTAGGCTTTATTTTGTTACATGACTGTATTTTAATACATGTAGTTAGTGTTTGTTTTAAAGCACTTTGTAATGCTGGTCTTGTTAAGAGCTACATACAAACTTTCATTCATGCTTTGTAGTAGAGAAAATTTGACATTTTTAATCTGCAACCTGATTCACATCAACAGATAAACGCTGCAATATTTCGACTTCTGTAATAATTTATGGGGAAAAGGTGGAAAAATGGCCTAAAAAAATCTAACTATAAATTCTGTTTCTGCCCCAAAACTATCAAAACTTCTCATGAGTGAACTTCAAACCATTAAAAAAAAATCTATTTAGTAGCTTTTAAAATATAAACTAACAGCCCAACACATCCTCAATTCAGGAGATGAGATGCTGAATGGGAGTTTTTACATCTATTGTCTTCATTAGAATAAAAAGCAACATTTTTTAAGACGAAAAGACAGAAGACAATGTGCAGAGCTGCAGGGAAGATCTTCAGACCCTCACAAAGCGAAGCATCTTTTCCTACCTCCGATCAGCATGGTGCAGATGGAGAAGATCTTCTCCGAGTCCGTGTTGGCCGACACGTTTCCAAACCCGACGCTGGTCAAACTGCTCAGAGCGAAGTAGAGCGAGGTGACGTAGCTGCTGCGCATCGACGGACCGCCGCCCAGGTTTCCTCCTCCGCCTCCACCGGACACGTTCCCGTAGATCTGGCTGGAGTTCCAGCCCTGTCCTGCGGCCTGGGAGCCGTTCCACTGGCTGCTGCTGGTCGGGAGGCTGCTGACCGATGAGGGAACCAATGACGACACCGGAGACAGGAAGTAGGGAGTTCCCAGACGCTTGGCCAGTTCATGGAGCCAACCTGAGACAACGAGAGAGAGATGAAAACTTTATTTATTTAACTGAGCTGAACTGGGACAAGTTTTACCCAAAAAATTCTGTCACAGATCAAATCAAGGCAAATTTATGTATAGAGCAAGTTTTGAAACAACTTGAATTGACCAAAGTGCTGCATATGTCAGAATGGGCAGCAACAACAACAACAAAAAAATCATTCATGTATGTTGTTGTTTTACTACTGGCACAAAAGTTATATCTAATTTAAAATAGAATAAATCTAAAACATTTTTTTAAAAAGCAAGACAAAGCAGGAGTAGGATATTTAAAATAGTTTGAGTAAAAAAGTAAAACAACAATGACAACAAATGAGACAAAAACTTGTAAAATCAGTTCAAATCACTTCATGTATTCTGCTGTCTTGGTGCTGGTAATGCCGCTGAATTTAATCTAAAATAAAATAAATTCAAAATATTCAAAAACAAGACAAAGCAGAAGTAGAATATGATGAAAGTAAACTGAAAACCAAAACAAAATAAAATAGGTGTAAAACTACAAAATCTATTCAAACTAAGTTGTGCCTTTCACTTTCTTCGTATTTCGGTTGTCTTAATGATAATAAAGCTGAATCTATTCTAAAATATTAATAATAACAAAAACAAGACAAAACAGGTTAAGAACTTGTAATAAATATATAAATAAAGTAAATGTAAACTGCTAAAAGAGTATTTGCAAGATCAAAATCTTTTATAAAAAACATAAAATACTAAAATATCAAAATCACCAACAACAACCAAGAGCTGTTTTAGATTTTTACTAACAAACCATAAAACTAATTAAAATGCGACACATTTTGCTGTCGTTGTACTTCTAGTCAGCAGTGACAGTGAAGTTAAATCTAATCTAAACTAATATGAATAGAATATATATATATATATTCAAACTAAGTTGTGCCTTTCATATATATATATATATATATATATATATATATATATATATATATATATATATATATATATATATATATATATATATATATACACACAAAACTGGACAAGAACTTCGAAAATTAATTCGTAAAACTTAACACAATACATATAGAGTAGCAAAAAAAACTTGTGAAGTCAATTATTTTCTAAAATATATAGAAACTACTAAAATATAAACACCACAAAGAACTTTTTGCAAACAAAATACAGTTCCTAAAATGTTATGCATTATTTTAACTTCTCAGTTTGTCTATTTACTTAAAATGCCTACATGCAGGAAAACATTGTATTTGTTGGATTCTTACTGTGAAAACTGCGTGTAACACATAATGATTCAACTCTTATATTTAACCACAGGTGACAGAAGAGGTGAGAAACTGCTGCTGCTGCTGTGGTTTTAGCATCTTTAAACTGCGCATACTGGTTTACCGTTGGATGATTCAGCGTTTAGGATGATTCATTTTAGTCCCAGAGCTCATCTGACTGTCGGAAAATGAATTTTTGTGATTTTGGAGAAGAACCGAAGCATCTCCCTTCACTTGTTTCTGATTTAAAGAAACACTAAAAAGTGAATCTGCAGCAGATTAATACTGAGGTACAGACAGATCTTTTAGTTCTGTCAAAGTGACACAGCAGCTCAGGAAAGGTGGAGAAGAGCGAAGGCGTGAGTTCAGGACCAGAGACAGCTCCGTCAGACTGGGAACAGAGATCAGCACCAAGGACAGCGTCTGACTGAAGCTGCTGCAAAACTGAACCTCAAACTGAAATCTGCAGAGGAACTCAGTGAACCTGAAGAGACATTATCAGTTCCAGAGTTACATCAGTAACATGGACTCCACGTTCTCTCCTTCATGTAAACCAACGCTGCTCGCAGACTGATGTTTGCTCAGGTTACACAGGTTAAACTGCACTAATGATGCAGTAATTAGGAAACCACTCAGGTGTTAAATCCTCTAATGTTGTGGCTTTAGCTGCCTTGCTGGGACTCGACTGTCACTTCTGCTTACTTATGCCGCCAGCCCGAGACACAAACACAAGGTCGGAGCGTTTCCAGCCTGCAGCATGCGATGCTGGAGATCAATGAGCGGACGGATCGTCGCTGTATTATTCATCTTCCTCGTCTTACTGCTGTCAGAAGCTCAGCTCACTCATCCACTTTCAAATTCTGCTTTTTCAATGCTGTCTGCACGTCCTCCTTCCTAAATCCCCATTTTTTTCTTCCTCCTTGGCTGTATTGTTGTTTTGCTGTTTCAAAAATTATGATAAATCCTTCGTTTGGTTCACACAGCACCTTGGAATTAGATCATGGAGTGTGATTTTTGTGTACAAAATTAAAAAATTACCACTTTTATTTGGCTCGAAATCCAGATTAGATGGTTGGATAAATTAGTAATGCGCATGCGTCTTTCTTTTAATTTCTATTTTTATTTTTTTATTGTCTCATTGTTTTTTTTGTAATATAACTATATTCATTCCACTGTTCATTTAAGTCTATTTTATCCTCTATTTATTTATACAGTGAGTATATTTTCTAAAAAAAAAAAAAAAAACTAAATATAAACATTTTTCATAGCCAGAATCTGCAAAAACAGAAAAATTTGTTGGATTTTAAGCTTTCCAATAGATACTGAACTAATGATAAATTGTGTTCAGTTCCATCAGGAAAATTAAGCAAATTTTAGCTTAAAAATCTGAATATTCAATCATAATCACTTTATTCTATATATCTTGTTAAAAAACTGAAAAAAATAAACACTTGCAGCTGATTTTGTAAAACAAACAAAAAAACAAACAACAACAAGAATCTGCTTTGCATTTCCAGTTTAACTCTATAGTTTAGCACTTTAATATGCAAACCTTTATTAACATTTCATACTGATACTGATGCTGTCACTACCATGCTTCACAGTGGGGATACTTCAATGAAATGTTGCTGTTTTGCAGGCAAATTAATCGCTTCAGGTTTGATGATTTTACTAGTTTTCGTGAAGCTCTTCGAAATTCAGATAATGCAAAGCGCTCTATAAATAAAGATTATTCTTATTATTTCTTACATCCACGTTTTTGTGCTCCTTTCTGTCCACATCAGGAAGCTATGGGTGGTATGTTTGGTGACTACAGCTCCATGAGGGGCTACATGGACAGTTAAAGCTCCACCGCCTCTGAATTATTGATGATCCAGTAAGAAAACAAAACAACCTGCAGCTCGGTGAAGCATCAGCAGCCGACTGACTCACAGACGGACAGTCAGATGTACGTACGTGCTGATGTCAGACCTCTATAGTGAATCTCAGCTGGTGTCACAGAAAGGTCAAACCGGTCTTTGTTTTCCCCTGAATTCCTTCCGTCAGTCTCAATAGTCAATCGAGGGACTGCTGACATGAATTGACCACAGCATTACTGTCTGTCATTATGTGGTTTGCTGAAAGGATAATGATAGGTAGGCTGCTATGAATCCATGAGAAGAACAGCAGGAGCTTACAATCCACTGCGGCCCTGAGCCACATCCATCCTTACAAAGTGTCTTTATTTGCTGTATTTTCCTCATGCATGCTCGTGTGTTTGCTTAAAGTAAAATAAGAGACACTAAAAACTTGGTCTTTGCCCCAGGAGGCAGTCAGAAGGATTAAGGTTTGCTCACTTGCCCTTGGAAACTGGCTGTCTGTCCATCTGTATGTCTTTATAAGTTTATCAGACTGTACAGCGGAGCGTCGTGTCGCTGCAGGACTTTAGATCCTCCGCTGACACAAACCGCGTCTTATTAAAGCAGAAAACTGTAAATGTCGTCCTTCTGCGCTAAAGCAAAGGTTAAATATGAGTTACCTTGCACTGTAAAAAAAAATCTGACAGCAAATATACCAGGAAAAGATACTGTAAAGAAGGGTGGAACGATATAGCGACAAAAAACTGTGAAAATAACTGCACAATAATGAGATTTTTTTGCTGATTTTGATGCTGTTAATCAGTGAGATTAATAGTCACACACTGTGAAAGAACTTATTGCTATACTTTACTGTAAAAAAACATTTTTTTAACATGGGCATTATGTACTACTGTGGCCTGTTTTACAGTAAATTACATGTAAATTGGTACTTTTTTCTACTTTTTTTCATTTTTTTCTGGGATTTTAATACATATTATCTGTAATTTAATTTCAGGGTAAATAACAAAACATAAAATAAAAAAAAATAGTCAAAATGAATCCTTAATATACACATTTTTCTTTTAAAATAATGTCAAATGTCTGTAAAATATTTTTTTATTGCTGATTTAAATATGGTATAATGGTGTAATTTTATAGTACATGTGGTTAAAAAAATAAACCAACAAAAAAGATACTTGTCAGTAATTGCTAACATTGATTCCAACTTTCTTCAAGTTAAAAAAAAAGTAAAATGAATAATCAAAGGAATTCAACCTTTTTGATTTAATTTTTTATGAAACTACAACTTGCGCTTCAAACAAAGCAAAGAGGAAATAACAAGAGACACTGAGAGAACAATTAAAAACACAAATAAACAATACAGGATCAATAACATAAATGCAGGCATAGAAACCTACATTTTTCAAGAATAAATAATCAAAGAAAGGCAACATTTTTTTTTCTGTTTCCATGGAGGTGCAGGACTTAATATTGCAGTAAAAATGAGCCCACAGCGAGGGTTTAGTACAACCACCATAATTTCCTGCTTAGGGACCATGACTTTCTAGGTAAAATAATTAAAATCCTAATATGAGGAACCCTGAAACTTGCGAGAAAGGCAAATATTCAGTAAATTAAATGAATAATAAATTGCGAAATGAAATGTAGGGAGAGCTTTGGGACGTTACAAATCCGACTTCTGAAGTGCAGCTGTTTGAAACATGAAGTTCAGAGTGAATCTAAGTTGCTAAACTATGCATAGATTGAAAAATAAAAAGGCCCAGACTCACCGATATCCCAGGATCCGGGGCTCTCGATCTCCCTGCGACCGATGAAGTACCAGACGCAGGCCATCCAGTGGGCCAGCAGGGCGAACATGGACATGAGCAGGGTGAGGACCACGGCGCTGTACTGGGAGTAACGCTCCAACTTCTGCAGCAGCCGAAGCAACCGGAGCAGCCGAACCGTCTTCAGCAGGTGGACCCCAAAGTACTGCAGAGAAAGAACCCAACTTCAGGGATTCTGCCTGAGGACACGGGGCTCGTAGAGTCAGTAACTTCTTTTAAATCACTTCTGAAAACCCCCTTTTTAGACTTGCTTTAATGTGAAGTTTACCTTTAGGCTTAATTACTCCACCAAGGAACGCAGCAGAAGTATGTGACGATCAGCGTACGTCTGTCAGTCTGTTTGTCTGTTTGTCTGTTTGTCTGTCTGTCTGTCTGTCTGTCTGTGTGCAACATTACTCAAAAACGGACTTATGGATTTGGGTGAAATTTTCAGGGAAGGTCAGAAATGGCACAAGGACCAACTGATTAGATTTTGGCAGTGATGCAGCTTATAGTCTGGATCCATGGATTTCTTAAAGATTTCTGTGTCTTTGCGAGATCGTGGCACAGTGTCACTGTAACTATGACAACAAGTGAACACTACGTCAGCTGCCTGCTGACGATCACATCATTGCAATCCTACTACAAATCCATCGCTGTGGACTTATCAGGACTTATCCACAGTGTTGCCAATTTAGCAACTTTCTCGCTAAATCTGGCCACTTTCCAAAGCCTCCTAGCGACTTTTTTTTGTCGAAAGCGACTAGCGACAAATCTAGCGACTTTATCTGGCGTTTTGGAGACTCTCGTTCTGCAGCTACTGTCCTCAACGAGCAGCAGGTGGCGCTGTGAGCTCCTCCCGTCCCAAAGCACAGACAGTCACTGTAACCCCGCAGCATCCCACTGTCTGATTAGAGGCAGATGAATCGTGCAAAGTCGCTGCAGATCCCGTCCTGCTTACAGAGCGGGATATAAATGAAAATGTTTCTTCACTGTCATACTAAAATAAGTCACTGCATTTAGCCTCTAGTTCAAAAACTTATTTTGGGTGCTTTATACTCACTTTTTGTCTCTCCTACAACGTTGATTACAATTACATGCAAACGAAAATTATGCAAATTAGGCGATGACATCATTTAGCGACTTCTAGCGACTTCTAGGACAGCTAATAGCTACTTTCCTTACTGAGGAGTTGGCAACACTGCTTATCCATCAGAAATCATACAACAACTGAGCAGCCTTGGCAGGGTACTGCGCTCTCTGAGTGCTTTTCTTGTTCTTTAATTTTAAAATTTCTACTTTCTAACTTTTCATTTGATATTCCTGCTAATCTAGTTAATTATTCATTTAATGTATTACTAGCATTTTTAATATTTATTTTATTTATTGACTGCTCTGCCTTGTCTCCTTATGTCTTGCTTGATTGCCTGTGTTTGCTTTGATTGTCAAAAGACCATGTGAACGCTGTTCTTAAGGGTGCCATAAAAACAAAATTATTATTATTATTATTATTATTATTATTATTATTATTATTATTATTATTATTATTATTATTATTATTATTATTATTATTATTATTATTATTATTATTATTTTCTAAAGATAAGGGAGTGATATCAGTACCCAATGATCTCAGGATGTTAATGACTTGTGGGTGCAGTTTACAGCTTTAGTTTTGGATCCTTAATTGAGGCTACACATGAAATAAGCAGGGATACAAACGGATCGATCGCAGTCGAAAGCATCCTAATTTAATCTCTCCTATTTCTGTTTTACATATTCAGTCATAGTTACCCTTATTAGTGAAGAAGTCTAGTTATGAATGACAGGTTCCTGCTATCACATGATGTTGAAACAATACATTTAATGTATATTTGGCTCCAAACATCACTTATCGGCCTTTCTTGATGACCAAAAATCGGTATCGGCCCTGGAAAACCCACATCAGTCGATCCCTAATTTATACGTCCAAAGCAGAATTTTTAAAGGACCCATTTTGCATGCATGTGTGGTAATATCCTCCATGGTTCATCATGTTTTAGGACTCTGAGGATGCAAACACAAATTAATGAGACATGCACTTGCATCAGATTGGCTCAGTGCCATTTGTTTGTCTGATGAGCACCGGTTTGGATGAAATGTTGATCTAATAAATGCACATGGGAGCTGCTTTATGACATTACGCATTCATTTCCCCCCCTTTTTTCTCCAAACTTGGCTCGTCGCCCTCGGTGTGTTAACGTGGAACATGAATGCAGAGAAGCCTGAGCGTATGTCCAGCAGTCAAGTGTCTCCTCTTCCCTGATCCGTCGCACACTTTATCAAGCTGTCGCACGCTGTTTGCTCTGCGTTTTTTTTTTTTTGTTGTTGTTGTTGTCAGCACAAACACACGAGTGCCAACAGGCGACTCACCACGCTGACGTTGAAAGCGTACAGCAGGTCGAAGGGCAGGGCGGCGATGAGATCCACAAAGAGCCACGTGGTGACGTAGTGGACACAGATGGAGCGGGCGTCGTACACCACCTGACCCGACGTGCTCACGAATGTAGTTCGAAAGTTCAGCAAGATGTCTGCAGAGGACGACAACAACAGCACGGATTACAGACATGATAAATGTCACCTGTGTTCCAGAGATACAGTGGAGGTTTCCCCTATTGTATGGCTTTTCTATGCTGAAGCCTGATCAGTATAATATTAAAAAAAGGCCTGAAAACAGATTTATACAAAGTCATGTAGATTAATTCAAAACATAACACAAAAAATAAGTGATTGCATAAGTATTCACCCCCTTCAAGTCAGTATTTAGCTTTGAGTCTGTGTGGATGGATCTCAGTCAGCCTCGCACATCTGGACACTGTGTTTTACCTCACTTGTCTTAGTTTAATCTCTGTCAGGTTACACAGGGATCATGAGTAAACAGCTCCTTTCAAGTTCAGCCACAAATTCGTAACTGGATTGAGGTCTGGGCTCTGACTCGGCCAACTCCACAACATTCACCTCTTTAAACCTTTTCTGCATAGCTTTGGCTGTTTGCTTTGGCCCATTGTCTTGCAGGAAAACAAATCTTTTTCAGAGTTTTCTTTCAGATTACATCAGATTGTCCTCCAGGATTTTTCTATACTTTGCTGCATTTATTTTTACCCCCTCAGTTTTACGAGCCTTTCAGGACTTGCTGCCATCACCATGCTTCACATCATGATGCTGCCACCATGCTTCACATCATGATGCTGCCACCACCATGCTTCACATCATGATGCTGCCACCATGCTTCACATCATGATGCTGCCACCACCATGCTTCACATCATGATGCTGCCACCATGCTTCACATCATGATGCTGCCACCACCATGCTTCAATCATGATGCTGCCACCACCATGCTTCACATCATGATGCTGCCACCATGTTTCACATCATGATGCTGCCACCACCATGCTTCACATCATGATGCTGCCACCATGCTTCACATCATGATGCTGCCACCACCATGCTTCAATCATGATGCTGCCACCACCATGCTTCACATCATGATGCTGCCACCATGTTTCACATCATGATGCTGCCACCACCATGCTTCACATCATGATGCTGCCACCATGCTTCACATCATGATGCTGCCACCACCATGCTTCAATCATGATGCTGCCACCACCATGCTTCACATCATGATGCTGCCACCATGTTTCACATCATGATGCTGCCACCACCATCCTTTACAAAGAGCTAAAATATAACAACGTACCATAAAAAACCCACCACACCTCTTTATTTATTCTGCTGTACAACATTTTATGCTCATATTCAGAGTCTTTAGGATAAACAGCAGCTTATTTACAGAAATGAATGACTAAAGAGAAGCGTGCTAGGACATTTCAATCCACTGTTGTTGGCTGAGTGGACGTATTGATAAACAGGCTCGGCCTATTAGTCCTAACAAATGGGATATCGACTGACAGGAGTCAGACATTTAACTGCGGGTGGCTTGTATAATTTCATTGCACAAGTTTATTGATGGAGGGCTGGTATTCACTCTTTTTCCATTAACACAAATTGTCCTTTGAAGAGCACTCGTACAAGTTTCCTGCAGTTAGGAGGACAGGGGCCGGGGATGAAGAGGCCTGTGGTTTCCAAGGAAATGAGTTCACAATGAGAAGTAATGGTCTGTTTTGAACGCCTCATATCCTTTTACTGCAACATGCGTCATTAAAAACTTCCAACAAACTTTTATTATGAGTCACGAGGCTCTAAGAGAGAAGTAGCTCATCAGCAGGCCGCTTGTGGACTTTATGTCTACTGTGTCCTATAGTGTTGAAGGAACCAGAGAAATCGAGACCATAAAATATGCACATATGGATTAATGCAGTAAACAGAAAGCTTTTATATGCTGTTGTCAGCCTGAAATGAATGATACCGAAATCAAATTTTGGCAAGAATGTGCAAATTATTCCCATTAGAATGTGAATGATGTCAATGAACAGTGAACAACTTTAAATATGCATAATATAATAATAATCTTTCATTTCCAAGTTCTGCAAAGTTCTACCAGTGTTTTCAGTAGGATTTTTTTTTTTTTTTTTTTTAAATCTCCCTTTCTTATCATGTAACATTGTGGAACATTGTGAGAACATTGCATGGATTCTATAATGTGTTCCCTCAAAATATCCTGAGAACATTGTAGAAAAAAATGTTCCACCTTTGTTCATATATCACATTACAGGAACGTCTTTTAAAGCACGTCCTCGTCGACATCTGGAAGACAAAGTTCTCTTTTTGTTATTGTGAAACATTGTGAGAATGTTTTCCAGAAGAATGTTTTATGATGTGTTTCCTCAACAACATCCCTAAAACATCAATAGAACGTTATATGATGTGTTCTCTCAATAAAAAGGCAAAATGTTCTGCCTTTACTATATCACATTACTGGAATGTTATAAAACGTTCTGTATAAAGAAAACATTCTGCCATCTGAGGCCTCGATAACATCTGGAAAACATTTTTTGAATGTTGCTTTGAGGATGTTCTTCTTTCACTATCATGGAACATTGGGAGAATATTTTATATGGAACGTTTATGATGTGTTCCCTCAAAAACATTCCCCAAAACATCCTCAGTTCCACCTTCATTGATATTTTACAGTACAGCATCTGAGGCCTTCAAAACATCTGGAAAACATCATTTAAATGTTGGTTTGAGAAGGTTTCTTCTTTGTTATCATGGAGGATTCTGAGAATGCTTCTTAGAAGAACGTTCTCTGATGTGTTCCCTCAACAACATTCTCAAAAGAGCCTCCGAACATCGCAGCCAGAATGCTCCACTTTTGTCAATATATCACAGTACAGGAATGTAATAGAAATATAATTCTGAAAGCGTTCTATAAAAGAACGTTCTATAATCTGATCCGTCAACAAATGCAAAATGTTCTACCTTTAAGATACACAGAACATGCAACATATTCACACAGAACATTCCCAGTACAGGAATGTTTGAAAAAAATCATCCGAGGTCTTGGTAACATCTGGAAAACATTTTTCTGAAGTTGCTTTGAGAACATTCCTCCTTTGTTATCATGGACCATAATCTGTTTTCCTGTCATTATCTTTTAAACTTTCTCTGCTAAAAGGAACAAATATCCCTAAAATGTTCTTTGAATATTAGAATAAAATCTTTACACATTATTAGATTTTCATGTTCTCCAGTATTGTGGGAACGTTCCCTGCTAGCTGACTATACTAAGCTAAGCTGCATTTTCTCAAAAATGTGACGATTTCAAACTATATGACACTTTTTTAATAAAAAAATAACTAAAACTTATGCTTAGCGTCTGTAGCACTGTATCTTACTGTCTTTTGTCACGTGTTTTTGTCATTTTCAGCCACAAAAAACTGCTAAAAATTCCTTATGAATCAAAATTTAGCACAGATGTGAATAATTTGGGGCTTAACTGTAAATGTGTGAGTGTTTATCGTGAAAATACATGAGTTTAAGTTTGGATTTGAAGCACAATGCAGCTGAAAATGTCAGTGGAAAGGTTGGCGTCTCACCCAGAATGAAGAGGATCTCCACCAGGATGTCGCTGACGCTGGGCGGGCTCCGGGGGGCGCTGCTGCTGCCTTCGTCCCGCCCGCCGCCCACCGTGAAGCAGACGTTGTAGGGGACGGTGACGGCCACGTAGAAGGTCGCCAGCAGGATCAGCCAGTCCCAGCCGGCCTTGAAGGTGCCGTAGTGCAGCAGGATGAAGCGAGACTTCTGGATGGCTGCCACCTTGTACTCTGGGATCGGAGGTTTCTCCCCAAACATGTTCTGCATCGGATGAAAGAGGAGACGGGTGTCAACAGCCTCCACTCAGCCACAACAGCACATCCTCACCATCACTGAGGCTCTTCAGGCTTCACGAGCGCCCAGGCTTTATGAGAAGCTGCAGAAGTGTGAATTCAAGTGCTGCACGTCAGGTTACATGTATGAAATCTATATGAAATGACTCCCACTTGAGTGCAGCTGTACAGATAAATGTGCAGAGTTTTACTGAAAAGTTGGAAAAGGCTGCTAAAAATATGATGTCAAGCACTGGAAAAATGTCTCTCCTCGCACTGAAGAAGACATTTGAGAATAATAATAGGATCATTAGACTCAAACAGATGATTCAGCACTCTTATTTACAAGAGTAAATTCACTCAAGTCCAAATCTGAAGTATTTTATTTCCGTATTTCCAGCTTGTTCTACTTTTTACATCCACTCCAAAACATCTCAGAGGGAAATATTACTATTATTATTGCTCCACTGCATTTACAGCTGTACTATCTGAAACCTTCAGCTACTTTACAGTTTAAGATGTTTCTGTGCAAAATTAATGCACAGAAAATGGCACTTTTAAAAACTTTTAAAAATAAATCAAACTTAGAATAATTGGTCAATAAATTTGTCGAATGACATGGAACTTATTTGCAAAAATGTTTGTCATTTTTCATTAAGAATGTAATGCATTGCAACGCAAATGCAATGAAATATTTGCTGCACTTCTTTTTAGTTATCTTAAAAAATTTTATTATTTCATAGTTTTTTGGGGGAAAATTTGACTATTAATGTCACAGAAGCATTGTGAAAGCATCATTTTAGTTAATTGTGAAGGAATTTCATCATATTTTCTGATGTTTCTCAAGCCAATCAGCTAAATAATCAAAGAAAACAAAACACAGTCATATTCTACAATGTAAAAGTTCTTATTATCATTATTACTATTATTATTATTATTATTATTATTAGTAGTAGTAGTAGTAGTAGTAGGAAGGTTGTCAGAAAAACTCCAAAAAAAATGGTGGAAATGTGTAACTTTTCAAAAAGATTTAGGTACTGTGAAAATAACTGTAAATATCTGTCAATAAGTACAATAAGAAATTATTATTTATAAAACTACAGATTTTTTATGCCAATATTTTCTGCAGGTTACACATTTGTTTGTGATAACTGGACATTATCTGTAAGTTAACAAAACAGCTAAAATTTGTAAAAACAAATATTTACCATTTTTCAATCTTTAATACACATAATTTCATTTCTGTAAATAAACTACATTTTTTCTTATTAAATATAATATGTATAAAAAGTATGTAAATTTATGGCCAAACATTGCAAAAGATCAGTATAAGAATACAGATTTTAATGGGATATTATTAATGATTATAATTGCAGCTTTGGCCCTTTATAGTTTGGTTGTTTGTTTGTTTGTTTTTTGTTATATTGTTAAGGCAAACTACAGCTTTTTTCCATGCCCTTAGTAAATATTTGTTGCAATTTAATAAAATAGAAAAATCTGTAAAGTAACAGTAAATTGCTTTAAAAAAAAAAATCACAGTTCAAAATAGTCATGAAACTTGTATTTTTTACAGTGTAAATCCTACACCATTATTTAAAAAATATTTGCAATCTACAAAAGAAAACTGCAAACACACTAATGTATCACTAATAATATATAACAGACTAAGACTCACAGTCACTTTGAACATAAATAAATATAAGTAATTTTTTTGGGTTAAACTGAGAGATACAGAGAAAATTTATGTAATGGAATATTTTTTACAGAGTGGTGTTTTTAGATTTTTTAAAATAAAACTCTGGACATTTAGATAATTTGTAATTTTTTTTGTACATGACTAACAGGTAAGTTTAGCTGCTTTTAATAATAAAACCCACAACATAAAACACATAATCCTTTTATAAGTGGACTTCTCACTTGCAGGATACAAACTGCATATGTGAGCATGTTTCTGTATCAGTGACTTCAGCTACATGAAGCTCTTCGACTCGACTCTCAGCCAGAATGTGAGGACAGTCCTGGTGTCCTTCACACCATCTGTCAGGTTTGTCCTGCAGGAAACCTACAGAGCTGCACCGATCATCATCTGAGCCACGGCGATCGACTCTACCTCCACCACCACAATCCTCCAGAGCTGTAAAACCCAGTTTGTGAGTGTTACAAGCTGTTCGGCAGTGTTTCGCCATCTGATCACACACTGTTTTACTAAAACTGGATCGTCATCATTATTCTATTAGGCAGATTTCCACTGCAGGAACTGAGAGGAGGAGCTGGCTTACATGACTGGACTTCTGACCCACCTTCATGTTTCCATTGTTATGTAGAATCCAACAACTTTGACCGCAACTTTAACTCCGACTGCACCAAAACAAACTGTAGTTACTGTAGGATGAAACTGCAGTTCTATGTAGGAAATAGAACAATAGAAGTTTGTTGTGTTATCCTGTATGTGGACGTTTACCTTGCTGATGGTGATGTTGGAGAGGAAAAGGTTCACTATTCTGTCAGAGTTTAACCAAATAGAACCTGACAGTAGGGATCGACCAATTATCGACCCAACCAATTTTTGGCATTTTTAGACTACTGGTATCGTTATTTTTATTGACCGAATATCACAAAATACATTAAATGCACTGCTTTGGCTCTGATTCAACAAATCTCTCTCTCTATAGTCACTCTTTGGTCAAGCAATGTCCCGCCCACAGCTCTGTCTGATTGACTGTCACATCACATGTAACAGCCAATCACTGAAGACGATTGTTTACACAGCGAGACAGAGAACACATATACAGAGGGTTTATTCCATCCAAAATACTAACTTCTGTCCAAGTGTCCAACTAACTTACTAACAAGCTATGATTTAGAAGGTACATTATGACAAAAATACTACTTTCTTTGTAAAAAGTTAAGGGTTTAAAAGTTTATTCCTCCCAGAATACTACTTTATGTCCAAGTACGTAAAATTTTAAATGTTTCTTTCACCCTATTAGAACTAGCTAACAAGTTGTGGTTTTAAAGGTGTATTCCACTCAAAATCCTACTTTTTACTAAACAACTTTAAGATTGAAAGATTTTTTTCCCCACTCAAAATGCTGCATTCTAACTAAACAATTATAGTTTTTAAGGGTTATTCCACCTAAAATACTACTTTCTGTCTAAGTACATGTGTAGTTTCAAAGGCTTCTTTCAGTCAATTAGAACTAATTAATAATTTATGGTTTTTCAGGTTTATCCAACATAAAATACTATTTTTTAAATAGCAAGTTGTGGTTTTAAAGGTTGATTCCACCTATCAGACTACTTTTTGTCCAAGTATGTATAATTTCAAATGTTTCTTTCACTCAATTAGAACTAACTGACTAACTTACAAGTTATGTTGTTAAAGATTTATTCCACCAAAAATACCACTGTCCAATTAACAAGTTCTGGTTTTAAAGGCTGATTCCACCAAAAATTATACTTTTAAATTAACAAGTTGTGGTTTAAAAGGACTATTCCACCCAACAGCCGACTTTCTAACTAACAAGTTTTGGATTTAAAGGTTTTTCCATTCAAAACCCTACTTCCTAACTAATAAGCTATGGTTTTAAATGTTTATTCCATCCAAAATATAAATTTCTGTCCAAGTATGTTTCAAAGATTTCTTTACCCAATTAAAACTAACTAACAAGTTAATGTTTAATGGTTAATTCCATCAAAAATACTTCACCCAATTAGAACTAACGAACTAACAACTTGCAGTTTTAAAAGTTTATTCCTTCCAAAATCCTACTTTCTAACTAACAAGTTTTGGATTTAAAGTTTTTTTTTTTTTTCCCCACTCAAAATCCTACTTGCTAACTAAGAAGTTGTAGTTTAAAAGGTATATTCCAACCAAAAACTACATTCTAACTAACAAGCTATGGGTTTAAAGGTATATCGCATTGAAAACAATAATTTCTGTCAAAGTATGAATAGCTCTAAAAGTTTCTTTTGGCCTATTAGAACTTTCTAACTAACACGTTATTGGTTTAAAGGTGTATTCCACCCATTCCACCCTATTTTTTTTTTTGCCATTGTCTGTTTACTAGAAAACTTTGCCAGTGGAGTAAACAAGTGATTGCCATGTTATCTGGCTCAAAAAAGACATAATGAAAACAAGGGTCTTAATACAACTGCACTCCTGAAAGCGAAGCCTTCTCTGCTGCAGAAATAAGCTACTTTGCAAGACGTGAAAAGACTCAAAATTGTACAGAAAATTGCAGGATTGGGGTAAACCAAACAGTCTATGTAGAGCTCTAGGGTATTCCCTTATTTCCTACGTGCTCATACAGAGTTACATCCAGTTACTACTGTTTGCTGTTGGATCCTACGATGCAATGGAAACAGAAAGGTTGAAAAAGTCAACTTATGTGTTTAGACCTGTGAACTTTTGCACCACTGTCCACCTGAATTCCTGCAGTAGATCTATCTATCGTCTGTCTGAAACTTTTACCAGCCTCCTTTATTGTTACAGAGCATTTCTGGTCTGAACCTACACTAAAAGTAAATTAAAAGGAGCCAGACTTTATAAAAGTCCTTCAGGTCATAAATTACTTTGCGCTCCCTTGTTGTTCAGTTCGAGAGACAAAAGCTGCAACATGGGAAACAATTAAACTTCTTTTCATTGTGTTGCAGGAACAAACTTTTTCTCTGTCTGGATAAAAAAAAAAGGCTTTGAAGTATGTTTTTGTTTTGGGTTTTAAAAGTTTGGCTCATACCTTATTTATCCTCCAGAAACACAATAATCTCATCTATGTGACGTCAGAAGAGTTAAAGTCTCCAAAGTAGAAATAATGAGCTCAGGCCGGCGAGCTTTAGTGCATCCTCTGGCATTCAGAAAAAATATTACTCCAAAAAATTGAGATTCGGTAAATGATCCTGTGGAGTTATTGTCCACAAAGCTAGACTGGTGTTTTAATAATCCTGCTGCTGGTCAGGATTCCTCCACAGTTAATGATTTAAATTAAAGGAGACACTTGTATTATTACATTTATCAGCATAAATGCCTCCATTTATTTTTCTCTGTGAATATTAAATGGACTTCTTAAAATTTATTTGCACTTAATTAGAGTTCAGACCTCAGAGGGGGAGGAATTTGTTGAGTTTGAGCTGCTTAAATAAGATTTTTATTATTATTTTCCCCTGTAGGTTGGAGCTGGAATGAACCAGAAACATGAAACTTGGACAGAAACAGGAGCCCAATCAAACACATGGTGGCGCTGTAATTAAGGCTCAAAAATTTGATTTAGGAAAGTCCACAAACCTCACACAATATATACAAACAATATGAAATCTGACTCAGCTCAATGTGAGAAAAAAGCCCCTTGGACCATAAATGTCTTCCATTATCATTGTTGTCTAACGTGTCATCTACCTTTTTTTTTTTTTTTTAAAACTATCAACAATGAATTTGGTGGAATCCTGTTTTCCTGCAACTTTTATGTCCACTCGTGCCAACTCCTGCAAATATTCACATCCACACAACATAGACTTCCAGTGATTTTGTGTTTTCTCCCATCCGGTAGCAAAAACACATTATTTTACTGTGTGGTATTAATAAAGAGATGCATTACTGTCAGTACGAACATCGCAAAAATTACAACTATATTCAGAAGAATCTGTTGTTGTTGCCCAGGGAGAACATAGAGCAGCAGATTTTAGTGTGTTGTAAATTAACAACTTGTCACAAAATGGTAGTTAACAAGTAAACAAACAACAACAAAAACATCCACATCAAAAATCTGAACTTTTACAAACAGTAATTTTTTTTGCAACATTTGATGGTGAAATTACACAATTTCTAATTATTTGAAAGAAAATATATGTATATTAAGGACAGAAAAACATGGCAAATAACTTTTACATTAACAATTATTGTTTTTATCTGTTTTGTTAAATTACAGATAATATCTAGTAATGTCACAGGAAAAAAAGTATCAATTTACACATTTGATAGTAGAATTACTCTTTTTTTGCTGTATTTATATCAGAAAAAATGATAATTCCAGTTATTTATTACTAATTGAAGCAAAAATTATATATATTAAGAATTTAAAAACAGTAAATCATTTTTAAACTGTTATATTGAGTAAATTCATATGAAAAGTATACATTTATTTGTCAACTCTAAAAAATAACAGACTGTAATTAAGTTTTTTGTTCTTTAACAGTGCGTGACCATAAAAAATATTCTATTTAACTGTATTTAATTCAGGTAAAAATATTGTTATTTTATACATACTAGACATTATTACAAGAAAGATTCTGTATATTGAAAATTGAAAAATGCTAAATCTTGCTTTTAGTGGTTATTTTATAGATTTTCCTTGTTTCCTTAAAATTGCAGATTTTATCTTGTAAAGTCACATTTTACTGAATTTAAACCAGCAAAAATATATAATCATTTTAAGAATTTCTTGGTTACTATTAGAGTTTTTTCAGTTTTAAACATTACAGGATCTTGCTTATTTTTCTTGCACCTTGCTGCCAGACTTTCAGCATTTTTTACAGACTTCTTTTTTACAGTTTTCTTTTGATTTGTTTGGAAAGTTTGACTGAATGACTAAATGACTGAGCAGCTTGTTTCACATGTAGACTCCAGTGTCCACAGCTTTGTCACTGAAATGGGAAATGCTCTTTTAAGATGCTTTTTTTTTTTTTTTTTACATTAAAGTTACTTTTGTAATGTTGAATACAATCTTTTTATTTCTAACGTCAATTCTGAATCTCAGACTTTTCCTATTGTCTGTTGTCTTGAAACAGATTCAGCATCAGCCACACAGATGTCATGAAACACAGAGAGACTCACGTTGTTGATCTTGAGTTTGCTCTTGTCTTGTTTCTGCAGGTGTCCTGACAGGTGGTAGAGGACGGCTCGGCTGCGGCGCCGGTTGGCGTTGAAGCCCGGCGGGCGAGTTACCTGATGCACCTCCAAACCCGTCTCCTCATCTGTGGACGAGACGGAAACACGCTGAGCCTCAGCACAGGAAGAGAGTTTCAACCAGCCTCAGTCTGTTTGCCCGGAGGTAAAGCTCTGACAGCTGCCTGTTATCGGTCGACGGCAGCGAAAACAACCTGGACCTCGTCTGACTTCATTAAAATCAAGTTTGACAATGATGTCGTCACAGTGAAGCAGCTTAAACCCGACGCTGCTCAAGTTTTCTGTAAATATTTGACATGATATCGAGCTGATGTCTGCCTCTGTGGTCCTGAATCGACTGGAGGTGTTCTTACTCTATAGAACAGGATCGATACTAATGATTAGTTATGTCACTCTGTTAACGTACACTGAACCGTGAGGCCTCAGCGGTGCAATAGACATATTAACGGGAGCTGTTTTCTGTTATCATCCTCACAGAAAATATTCCCTCGTTTATTCCATTTCCACTTTTCATTTCCTACTTCGATTGTTCCCCTATCCATAATAATATAATGTCCTGCTTGGAAAGCACACACCCATGTAACCAAATCCTTTTCATTTTCAGCCGGTAAATTTGATTTGTTCATAACATCCAGGATGGATTTCAGGCTGTTCGGTGAAAACATCTGTGGCTCTGTGTGAATCTGCAGCTGGAGGTCATTTGGTGGAGCAGCACTAACGGACATGTGGAGCAACAACAAGGTGTGTGTTGTCAGACTGACGGAGGTGATGCAGCAGCACCTGTTCTAACAACAGTAGTGTAGCAGTGAACAGCTGGAGGGTTGGAGTCTCCCCAGGAGGGTCCCACTGTGGAGGTGAGATTACTTTTGTGAAGAAAAACCTTACAGAATCGAAACATCTGTTGTAAGATAAAAAAAAAAATAAAAATCAAGAAAACAGTGAAATGTTTTACAAGGCAGATACTAATTTATGTTAAGCAAAAGCAACATAAAATCCAGAACCTCTGTGGAAAAACACAAGCAAGAACAGATCAGAGAGAACTCAGAAATGTGTTACTATAATCAGTTTATTTTGTGTCCTATGTCATAATTTTATTTGTATTATTGTCATCTTAACTACCCATTACATTATTTTATCTTATTTCATTGTTTTGCTGTGCATTAGTCAGAAAATAAATCTTTAAAATTGTTAATGCTTTGTCACTGTAAAAAATGAAAGTTTTTACCAGTTTTTTAAAGTAACTTTTAAAAAACATTTCACTGTTTGACAGATTTTCCCTGTTTTGTTAAGTCACAGATAATAACTACTAAAATCATAGATGAAAAGGATTCATTTACATCTTAACTGTAAAAACAAACCTACAAAGAAAACATCCATATAAAAAATCTGCATTTTTACAAATAATATTTGTTCTTTCACAATATTTGATTATTTTGATTTTCTTACCTCCTTGTTGTGAAATATCTTTATGCTAAGCTAGGTATACTAAATATAATCACCAAATAAACTGAGACTGGAAATTATAAATGAATCCCCTGAACCCAGGAGTTTCTAACTCTGAACCTTAAGCATCTTTTTGTTAAAAAAAAGAGGCCAAAATATCAACAATTATTTGAGCGAGAAACTGTAAAAACTGAAAGAATCGTCTAATTTTTTGAAAAGATGTGTGGTTCTGAAGGAAAAACTAAACCAAATTGAAGCTTGAAATTATGATAGTTAATCAAAATCACTTTAGATCTACAGATTCAACAGAAATAACATCATTGCAACAGATTAAAAAAAATCTCAAAATTCAGAGAGTTTTTAGGCTGAGCTATGAGAGGTGTTTCCACAGAGCACAGAGGAGACGACAAGAGAGGAAAATACAACACAGCGGATCAATAAAATAAATGTTCAAAAACAGTAAACAGAGGAGCAAGCTGTTGGACAATACATTCAGCACGGTGAAACATCTTTCTAGAGTTGATGTGCAGATTAGAGAAAAAAATGCTGGGCTTGTAGAGGTAAAAATTCAAGAAACTGTAAAAACTGAAAGAATTGTCCAATTTTTAAAAACTTTCTGATGGTCTGTACATTAATCCTGCCTGGTGTGCAGTTCTGTAGGAAAAAATGGACCAAATCTAAGCTTTAAATTTTGATGTTTCATCAAAATCACTTTATTTTACATGTAAAAACTCACCAGAAATAAATACGTTGCCACAGATTGCACACAAAATTTAGTTTTCAGGCGACAAGAGAGGAAAATTTTACATAATGGATCAATAAAGCGAATGCAATATGGTTAAAAAATGGTAGACGCAGGAGTAAATAGTTGGAAGATACATTGAGCATGGTGAAACATCTTTCTAAAGTTGATGTGCAGAGTAGAGAGAAAAATGCTGGGTTTGTAGAGGTAAAAACTCTTGTAAAATTAAAAAAAAAGAAAAAAGTTGTAAAATATTAACACCATTTATTTGAGCCAGGAACTGGAAAAACTAAAAGAATCATCCAGTTTTTTTTTTTTTTAATTTTCTAATGGTCTGTCAATAAACCCTGCCAGGTGCATTGTTCTGCAGGATAAAGTAACAAAATCTAAGCTTGAAATTAGGATATTTCATCAAAATTACCTGAATCTCAATTTAAAACTTCACCAGAGATAAATAGTTTGCAGCATATTCCATCCAAAATGTAAAAAAATTCTGCAAGTTTTCAGTTGACAAGACAGAAAAATAAAACACAATGGATCAACAAAATAAATGCAGCATGGTTCAAAAACAATAAACAGAGGAGTAAGTTGCTGTAAGATACATTCAGCATGGTGAAACATCTTTGTAGAGGTGAAAAATGCTAGGTTTTGCCTTTTTTTTTGGAAGCTTAGCTGTCATTTTCTGCTCTATTGCATCCTGACTGTGTCATTTTGGACATAGCCTACTTCTGGTCACGGTTGTCCTGTTTCCATAGAGGTGCAGGACTTCAAACTACAGTGAAAAATCAGCCCACGGTGAAGAAAAACGTGACATGAGCCAACAAACGCCCAGAAACTGCTGCATGGAGTTTAGGAGGTTGATACACGGTGAAGGAATCTGACATGTGAGGGTCACTGCAACACCTTCGGCTGCTCAACATGCATGTGCTGTAGGCAGGCTGGGGAATGCAGTAGGGCTGCTATTTGCATGCTATAGGGTGGATTCTTCTCATTCTGCTGTGTTTATGGATGAAGCTGGAGTGTACACTATGTTCTCTGGGGGAGCGTGTGTGCGCTGGTGGGTATAATGAGCCGGCTATGGGCTTTAAATTATTAACAAAGCCAATTAATACAGTCCGCATGTGTCTGAATATGCCGTGGCTCTTTTTAAAGGCACTTCTTCTCTGCACATTGAGCACAGTTAAACAGCCGAAGCCTCTCTTTCACTGAGCTTTCCCAACATTTTCCCGCCTTCCTCTCTCGACGTTCATCTCACTAATTGATTGTGTGTTATGAAAAAGCAACGCCCCGCTGAGATAAGTGCCAAAACCGAGTCGTTCGGCCAGTCCGGAGGCTCCCACAGGCAGGTAAATGCGATTGTACGTGTCAACTCATCGCGCCATAAATGTCAGAGTCGTTTTTTCGCTCGTTTTCCGCCTGCGCTCCGGTTTTTCCTCACATCCAGAAGTGTTCATTTGGCACAGCACTGGATGTTATTGGCGGCAATGGCTCAGTAAATAGAAACCATTTAAATACTCTTTTGTTCGTCTCCTCCCCGTCTGCTCTGTTGTTTGTGCCCCGTGTTGTGCACCGAGATCCAAATTTGGTAGCTCGAATTTAAAGCCCAACAGCTCATGTGGTGGGTAAAACACATCCAGAGAGTACAAAGGTAGGATTCAATCACGTCGGCTGCGGGGCAACGAGATATTCAGCCAAATAATGAGTGAGCTGCCAGCCGAGTGGAAGAAAATTGGGTAAGTGATTTCAAGCAGGTGCTTCTTCCCCACCAGGAAGCACTACAGACAGCGGCGCTGAAAGGCAATCTTAAAAAAGCTCAAATTCTAAACAGCCCACTTCATCTGGAGAGTCTTGATTACTTGGCGTCTCTCTCCGCAGCCTCGATATGCAGCCCTGAAACTATAGCATATAAACAGGCTGCAAGTTCAAAAGCAAGATCTGTTGCCGATTAGAAAATATTGAAAGTTTGCATTCAGACCTCGCGATGATTCAAAACCTCAGAGACTCGGTACAAAACCTCTTCGACATTCACATCTCTGTGCAGGGATTTCTCCAAGAAAGAGAAACGGCTCCAAAGACCCCAAACAACTCCGGGCGAGAAGAACTGAAGTGAGGGCCAATCAATAAGGTACACTCTGAGAAAAACACAAGTGAGCAGCCGGCAGATGTATAACTAAATATCTTTATATTGGTCAGATTTTGTTGCAGGTGGACTTACGTTTAGCCTTCAGGCAAAGACAGCTAATGATGGTGGAGGGCTGAGCAGGTTTAAGACTCACTTTGCACCAGAGTGGCATCTTGGTGGAGGATATTTTGAAGGCCCTGCGGCTTAAAAGCTATTTTCAGCAACCTGAAAACTGGAAAAACTTGACGAAAAGATCAAATCATGCTGCTGAGCTGGTAAGACATAGAACTTTGCAGATCTATAATGCTGTTCAAAAGTTTGGGGTCACTCAGAAATGTCCTTATTTTTGAAAGAAAAGCAGCTTTTTTCAATGAAGGTAACATTAAATTACTCAGAAATACAGGCTAGACACTGTTAATGTGGTAAATGACTATTCTAGCTGGAAACAGCTGATTTTTAATGGAATATCTCCATAGGGGTACAGAGGAACATTTCCAGCAACCATCACTCCTGTGTTCTAATGCTACATTGTGTTAGCTAATGGTGTTGAAAGGCTCATTGATGATTAGAAAACCCTGGTTCAGTTATGTTAGCACATGGATAAAAGTGTGATTTTCATGGAAAACATGAAATTGTCTGGGTGACGCCAAACTTTTGAATGGTAGCGTATGTCCACCTGTTTTAGTTTCCTGCTGCCATTTACGGGGCAAAATACATGGAAAAACCGTCATTGGAGGCTGCTTTTGTTGGTGTTTGTGCAGTTATTGGTTGCAGTTCTAGTGGAGTGAAACTGAGGGTTAAAAATAATGGACAGCATCACTTGCTGGTCTGCTGCATCATCATCTTAATGGAAGAAGTCATTACTCTGTCTGGCTCAGGCTAAACTTTCATCCGATGAGCAGTTGACCTACAAACAGCATCATCAGCAAGTCCTTCAAATTAAAAGACCAAAAAAATATATTGTGCATGAACTATACATGTGTTTTCTGATCTGATATTCCAAGTGGCAGGACTGTATCAGTCGCCTGTTTTATTTTAACAGAAAGTCTCATAAATCCCCGTTCTGTGAGGCGACGACTCGCCTACATGAGCTAAATCCTAGCTGTCACTTGGAAACACGGAAACTGCAATGTTTTGTTGATCAAGCTCAACTTCAGAGGGTCCAACTGTGAAGGTGGGATTCCTCTTAGGATAAAAATCTATATAAAAATTCGATTTTTAGCTCACAATAGGAACCCAACAGTATTTTCTGTCAAAAAAATTAGTTGTAAGTTATATAAAAATGAAAGAAAACAGTGAAATATGTAGGTGATACAAGGCAGATACTGTTTTATCTTAGGTCTAGGTAGCTTTTGAAACATTTTCTTTTTGCTCTTGTCTCATTTTTTTCCCTCGTAATACTCGCTCACTGCAATATCCTACACTAATTTGGAAATAGAACAACCATGACTAGAAGTAGAGAGAACTCAGAAATGTTTTCAGTGCAGTAATGCACAGTTATAAGTCAACAAGTCAGAAAAAAAACTAAATTTGAATTTCTGTGATGATCTATTCTGCAAAACAAAATTTAAAACATCAACTCTAGAAAGCTGTTTCACCGTGCTGAATGTATCTTCCAACTTGCTCCTCCTTGTACTGTTTTTTTTAGAATGCTACATTTATTTTTTTTCAGTGTGTTTTATTTCCCTGTCCGTCTCTTTTGTCATCTCTCAGCTCTGAGGAAACACTGACTGCAGTTCAACCGAAAACTCTCTGAATCTTTATCTTGCAACAGTTGAGTCAGTTATAGTTTCTCATTTGCACTGATGAGATCAGAATCTTCATGTTTTTTTACTGAATCTAGTGCAAACTGTTTATATTTAGTAAAGACTTTTTGGAATGTGGAATAAAGTGGCTTTGATGAAATATCAATAATTGATTATCCAAAGAGAAAAAAGATTTCATGTCTTTCAAGCCCGCTGGTAGGTTTTGGGTTTCAGAGGGTTAAAGGATAATTCTGGTGTATTTTCCATTTATATGTCATCAGAGTTTCTATGGCTTACAGCAACTTTGAACCATAATCTATGTTGCAATCGAAACCGAAGAGAAAACCGGCTGAACCAAACATTCGGTTTATAGCTGTATGGACACAGCTCTCCATACAGATGGAAAAAATCATTACAACAAGTAAAAACTCACCTCATGTGCTGGATTTCCTGTTTGTGGCAACATTTCCATCACCAGCACAGATAAATTTATCCACCGCCTCATGTTTGTCAACAAACTGATGTTACAACATGTTAAAACATGTACTGTTATTTTACTCAAGACTGAATGTCAGTAATTTTGTACAAAACTGGTTTCTATAGTTTCATTCTCTGTCAAAAAATGATTCCTGGCTGCCTCTAATTAACTCACAAAAACCGTGTGGTAGTTTAAATCGTGGCATCTGCGCATCTCACAATGGACAGCAGTCTATGTAATCTCTGACTGGATGTTCACGGTTCAGTGTGTGCTTTTGATTCGAGGAAGTCATTAATATTAATGAAATCTTCAAATTGACAGACACACTTATTTAATCAGGGCGAGATTTACACTGGGGGAGAAAAGCGATTAAAATTATTAATTGCTGTTTTGCTTGAAATGAAAATAACTGCAGATGCAGCTGGAGGGTGAAATGTTGTGAATGCCGTCGCCCTCCCCACTGCTGAAGGGTAATTAAAATGATGCTACAGCTATAGAGCCAGGATGATTAGCCGGCTATTGACATAATGAAAACATATAGACGGTGACATCAGTATCACACAGCAGATATTACCATGTACTCATTAGATGTGATCCCGTGTTTCTGTAAACAGTGCTTTAGAGCTCTACTTTCATTAGGTATGTGATTAGGTTATAGGTGGAGAGAACAAAGTTAGCACGACTCATACAGAAACAACAGCCACATTAATGGGAAATAAACAAGAATCATCCTTGAAGAGAGACATAAAACAACATTAAATCCTTCATAAAGGGAGGAAAGCAGGTGGAAGGCGTCAAAATTCTGTAGTGAGGAGGTTAATGTTAGCGATAGCATAGTTTGGGCTATTTATCTCAACTGTTCTACCTCAGACGCCTCAGAACGTCACAGTAGGACTCGGCATTGACAGAATGACTCTGGGGGATGAGTCGATGATGCACAACCACACGAATGTCAAAGAAAACGACATTCCTGGTTACAGTGTTGACACGACACACCTACTTCAGTCTTGGAAACTGCAGCTTTTCCAGTAGAAATCAACATCGTACCACAATCATCGACATGACATTCAGGTCAGTTTGATGTCTGCACTCTGCACAAGTTGGAGATCAATGGGGAAAGTGCAAAACTACAACCACAAGTGCTGTGAGCAGTTCTTCTAGGGAGCGTTCAGATGTGGCAGAAGCACTGGGAGCACAGCATCGCCGCACCAGGAGAATAGCAGTCAAATTTAAATCAGCTTTTCGTGAATATAGAAGCAGTCATGAAACTTACAACTTAAAACATTACAAAAAACTAGAGCGCACTAGCTTCAGGGTTTCTCGTACAATTTTCTCCTAGCTATGCAAATATATCCTCCCCGGATGCCAGAATTTGTAGAGAATTTCTATTTTACATGGTAGTTTTTCAAACTTTTATCAGAGTCAAATAGGATTAATGGATAATCAGGTGTCACCGGTGGTTTGAACTGAACCGACTAACCTCCCGCCCGATCTTCATCCTCTGACATTTGGTACCATCACTGGAGTAGCACAGCCGACCAATGAGTGCAAGCTGTCTCTTGGGTTTAGTTTATTATGATAGGTAACATGGTCAACCAAAAGATTTTAGATTAAAAAAAAAAATCTTATTTTGAATGAACTTGAAATCATCAAGCTTGCTGGTGAAGGTTGAGGACAGGTCTCAGATATCCTTTACATCCATCCTCAGAACTGCTAGAAGCAGTTTTTTCCATGAACTCACCAGTGTCGGGCCCTTGTTCAGGATCCTGGTCCTTCTTCTTATCCGTGATGTCTTTGTGGGACACGAGGAACAGAACCACCTCGCCTTTCTCATTCTTAATGGGCACGATGTCCAGGAGACACCAGAACTGTGTACCTGCAGAGAAAACAAAAATGAAACCAATGCAGGTTTTCATCCAAATGTACAGAATCTTAAGCATTAAAACATCCTTCAACTCTCATCATCATAAACCTCTTCATCCCACTGCTGCTTCAAAGCTTTATAACTCTGTATTTTGCATTTTAATTGCAACTGCAGTTGATTATTTATAGACTAATGTACATGTACTACCTCATGAGCAAGGGCCTGCCTACAGGTTCTACCATTAAGCCTGCAGAGGTGTTTAACTACTTCTAAATGTACAGAGATGTAATACATAACAGTTGCTTCGTTAAAGGAGTTTCAAATTATTTCAATCTGTTCATTTTCCAATTAGCAGTGGAGCGAAAGCGGAGCTAACGCAGCCGCATGCTGCTCGTACCTCGACATAAACGATGCCACCAATAATGTTTAGAGGTAATCTAATTGTGTGCTGTCATGTTCAGTAAGAACAACCACTCTGTAGAGAGATGAGATACTCTGAGTCAGAAAAAAAACTACAGTGAATGGAGTTCAGTGAAAACCCAGGAGCTCAACAACATGTGGTTGGATTAACATGAAAATTCAGGCAGACATTCATGATAAATCCTTCCGAGTTTTCTTCAGTGTCTCCAAGCAGTGGGTTTTTATGGTTTTGAGTGAAATATCCCACCGTTTTATGGATTAATCGTGATGTAATTTTACACAGACATCCATGTTCATCCAAGAAGAACTTCTGTCACTTTGAGATCTACTGATTTCTCATGCATTAGGACTAAATTTCTAGGTTTTATGGCAGAATTGCCCTGCCAGCCTCTTCTTCGGTCACTTATCTATGCATCTATATATCTATATTCTAGTATGCTTAAGTGCAAACAAATATAAAATAAGCTGCACTGAACTGAATTCTAGGATCAAGGCATCAAGGATATTCTATTGTCATTGCATTTCTACAACGAAACTTTGTTGGAGCTTTAAAAAAACAACAACAGTGTAACAAACAAACTAAGCTTTTAGACTAGGTTTTGCTATTTATTTATGATATTGTACTGGTATTAATGAAAGCGAAGGGCTGAGTGGCGCAACAACAAAGTAAAATGTCTAAAATGCAGCAAGCATTGCATTGAAATTAGTTATAAGCGATTTGTTGACAATAAGCTCCATTTCCTGGAATTTATCGATCCTCAGTCTATTGAAACAACTCAGGATAATTAATACAGTGAAGAAATTCCTCTTTTGGTTCAGCATCTGCAAAGATTTCATGGATAATCTTTTTTCTTTTTAGGCAAAAACGTGAGTATTTTTTCAAATATATAACACCTTTTAAATACAAGAGTTACAAAGTGCTTTTACAGACCAAACTACCGAAATACGTCAACAGGTAACAATGAAATAGATGTTATTGAACCAAAAGTTTCTATAGTTTGATAAATTCTCATCAAAAATTCATGGACAGAAATAGACTTTTTCTCTTAAAAAAATACTCTGCAGCATCTCTTCTGCTGAAATAATTTGAAATGTGGTCACCCAATTAACCAACATGTATAGATATTGGTCAATGCACATCAGATGAATAATAAAATTAACTGCAAAATAAGAAACCGATGTCTGAGATTCTTCAAGTCTCACCTCTCGTTAATAGAAAACATTGGATAGGACAATTTCCACCCCAAATGTTCTGTTTGAATCTCTTAAACTGAAGCTGAAAGTTGACACTTCAATCGCATCTTGATTGCTTCATTTCAAATCCACTGTGACGCTGCGAAAATCTGTCCAAACGCTTATGGATTTGACAGACTGTATACGAAAACCAGGCCGAGCTCTCATTCTTAAATCCCTGTGATTTGCTGCATGTTGTGTGAGATCCATAAAATCTGAGGTTGAAGCTCAACACCCACTTGGACTTTAAATTAGGAGCTCAGAGAGGAGAGAGCAGCGAAAGTGAATGGAGGGAAGAAATGTAAGAATGGATGATTCACAGCATCGCTCACGATCCCTCGGTTTCATTCATACCCTATTGAACACTGTGTGCGTCAGTGATAACATTACAAATATTCATGCAGAACTAATTTGCCTCGATTTTAGAGGACGTTATGTCCCCACAAGTTTCCCATACAAGACCATACAATCACCACATTCAGGGGCACCATGAGCCTGCAGCTATAATAAGGCTGCATTCATAGATCTCCTTCAGGCCGGACGAAAAGCTGATATCTATACCCTCAGAATTCACCAGAGTGCATACATTGTGCGGAGTGAAGATTGGAGGCAGTATAGATTCACTTTAAAGCTTCCACCAGTCCGTGCCTCAACTGAGAAGCAGAACACCAGAGCAAACATGAGCACCTTCACTACAGGAGATCTTTCTGCCCGACTCGCCTGGGGCTCCCATCCCTCCGGTTAGCGCCGCCGGACATGCATCATTTAGGTCATGTCTGTGTGATGAGAGTGCTAAGAGGAGTCTAGCACATATTGAGAATTTAAACTCACTCAATGGCTGATTTTAAAACCAAGTGATCTTAAACAGAGACTTGATATGAAGCTAAGAAGACTGTTTCATCGTCTGACTGCTATCAGGATTTAAATACCAGCAGTAGAATAAATTATCATGCAAATGTCACAGAATCGTGGTTCATGGCTTCTACAGAATAAAAAAAATAAATCATAAACACTAATTATATATTTTAAAGTATGTAAGAAGAAACTGAAGAAATATATGTGCTAATTGTTTTGCACTGCAAGTGTGTTCATAAACAACAAACAGCAAAAAAAAAAAAAAAAAACGGGAATAAAGTTTTCACATTTTTAATTTGATTGGTTTCTTTGTTTGTTCATTTATTTATTTATCTATACATGCAAATACCACAGAAACACTGTTTATGGCTTCCACTAAATGAAGCACTATGTTTAAAACTGTAAAGGAATTTTAAAACCTGTTCCATAGAGTGGGTTCATCAAATGATCCAGGCTTAATTCTGTTAGTCTGGCTGAAAATAAGTCGGACTAACTGAAATAAACCTGGAACATTTAGTAAACCTGCTTCATGGAACCGAAACAACCTAAAGGTAAGTCAGACTAACTGAAAAAAAAATCTGGATTATCTGGTAAACAAGCTTGATGGAACTGAAATAAGTCTGGAAATTTTCATAAATTTTCTATATGGAACCAAAATAACATAAAAAGTGAGTCAGACTAACTGAAATAAGCCTGGAATATTGGGTAAACTTGCTTTATGACCTACACTAGGGCGTGTTGCTGCTGTCGTATTTCAGTTTGGGCAGGGACTGTAGATTTCTTTTGTAGTTTACTGTTTGAACACTGTTGGATTTTATTTGAAATTTTATGGATTTATTGTGTTTCATTGATTCAGCAAAACCCACCGGTACTGGTTTTGTTTGCAGGATTGCCCCTTTTTCTTTATTAATCATGCTACTAGGCAACAAAAGACTTTACTGAACCAAAAACAACTGTTTTTTTTTTGTTGCCTCCCTTAACTCAGGCAGATCTGGGATGCAACAGTCCAACAGAACTACGCTGACTGAGTGAATGACTGGATGAAACATGTCAATGAACCATGCATGTGTTAAAGGAAACCATGGTCCTTTTATTTCCACAGTGAAGGAGCTTTTATCTTGCAGCGGCTACTCCACACGTTCCGCCACAAACAGTCAGCAGAGCAGGGATTTCTCTAAAAAGTTGGAGATTTTGAATGATGAACGTCTGAACTAATGCGAGGAGCGAGCAGATATCTGAATGGGGAGATGAAAGATAAATTGTGCGCAGAGTAGATGGCAGAACGGGAAAGAAAAATCTGAAGGGAAGAGAAGAAAAGCCTTCTCCCATTCATCCAGTCTATATTAATTATTAACGATTCGAGGCCGTTATTGATGAAAGAAGGAGTCAAATAAGGAATGAGGGGAGTGTATGGATGGAGCAGTGTGGACACATCTGCTCCTCTGAGATAGAAGCTCGTAACGAAGAGCTTGTTCCTCACAAATGCACACAAATTACAAATTAGGAGTGTTTCCTGCTTTTATCAGCTCTCCATGAGCCCATATTAACATTTTAGGAGTTCTCTAGGGGGAACACGGAGAAGAATAAACACATTTATATCCAGTTGCTTCACTCAAATCACCAAAGCCTGCGGCATAATTTCATAATTGCATTTTATTCACTGAGTACATACTCTTAAAATATTCATATCAGTGTGATTTACTGTACTTTTTAACCGCAGGGCCATAAAATATGCAGGAAACACTGACAATACTATAAACTAATCTTTGCTAAAAAGGTACTTTCTGGGTAATTCATGGAAAATAATGGTAACAAAGACATAATGGTGTATTTTTAGATAAGCGCAGCATTAACTGGTAATATCACGTAATTGTGCTCTTTTCTCAACGTCATATTCTATATATTTCACAGGGCCTTATAATAAAATGAAGAGTGAGAGAAGTGAAGCAGAAATACTGAAAGAGGGGAATTTGAGTGATACTGACAGACTGGTACTCACAGATCCAGAGGAAATCACAAAAACATCCATGTATAAATTCAAAGATTATAATGGGACCAGAATCTTCAGGAATTTTTGTGTTCTTTGTTAAAAGTTACATTAAAAGTCAAGCAATTCTTTCTGTTCTTACAGTTTCTGGTTGACTGAATGTCCAATTTTGACATTAAAAAAATGTACACTTTAAAAACAAAGCATGAATGACAACAGTTTACATAAGTGTTTCTGTTTAGGTATGATAATTCAAATTTTAATAAAATTATGTTTAACCAATGAATTATATTGAGGTAGGGGAATTATTCTTTTTTTCTACAACGAATTACAAATTATTTAATAGTTGGAACATAAAATTTTTATGGACTTCTAACAAAGAAAAAATACATTATTAAACCAATTTAAATAATATACTACAACTTGAATTTGTTTTTAAACTCATTAATGCAGACATCTGAGCAGAAATTACGCGCAATATTGTGTCTGCCACTTAAAAGGTTTATTTAAATAAATAAATTATCATTTTTATCTCGCAACAATGCATTTAGGGTGCATTTTCAAATCTGTTGGCAGGTTTTGTGGTTCAGAGAGTGAAGAAAAAACAGCAGGACAAGCAGATTTTTCCACATTCAAAAACAATTAGCGTTAAATTGATAAATATCATCGCAGTAATTATCAGCTATGTTACTTCTGCAGGTCCTGGTCCCGCTCTCATAGTTATGCATGAAGAAGCAGAACAGAAGACAGAACATGATGTTTTAACCACTAGTGTCTCCCATCATGTTCCAGTCAAACAGGGACAAATCCAACTTCACTATGGCTGATGTTTTTATTGATTCAATCCCGCTGCCTGTTTAGATGCATTATTCACACGTATGATCCTTGTTGGGCGTTAGAACCAAACACAACCGCCATGTCACGATTCAGAGATTACAGGTGAGTAACAGAAAACCAAAACAGCTGGTTTTAGCCTGATTTCATACATTTATGTAGCAGTGAGCAGGAGGTTACTTACTGTCTCTGTGTGATACACTTGTTTAAAGGTAGCATGTTGGGGCCCTTTTTCTGTAAATCTATCACGTCGCCACAGCGTGCTTTTCAATTTTTCAACTTAAAATATGAAAAAATGTTTAACTTCAACATGACTGTATAAATCCTGGTGTAGGGTTGTTCTGAACCAGTGAGCTGCTGCTGTCCCCGCCCCCTTCAGGAAGAAAACTCTCTCTGTGATTGTGATTATGATGAGTTCACTGCTGACTCTGTAAGACCGGGATTTTCTATCTTCTAACTTTCTCTCTAAGTGATCATTTGACATGAAAATATTTCTAAATCCTCACTACAGTTGCTGTTTCTAATTTATGTGTTTTTTAAGTTCCTCAGACAACATTGTGGTTGTAAAATTGGCTTGGAAATGGCTCTGAAGTAACTTCGGGTTAATATATAGTTCTAATGTGCTGCGTTTCAATCACTATTTCATACTCATTTTGGTGTCTGACAACAGAAACAGAAAAATACGTAAATGAGAGCAGCTTTCTTGGGAATTGAGCTGTATTAAAATACAGTATATGTGAGCACAGAGGGCAGGAGAGAAGCTAACAGCTGGGTTTAAGTTGCACTGAAGCCCAACAGGCAACATGGAAACAGTAACCCATTTAGTCCTTGTTTATTTGTATAAATTAAAGTTTCCACAGTCTCTAAATGTCCTCTAGTCTGACCCGTGTGCATACGATCAAAGTTAATCTTGATATTAGCCACATTAGCTATAAAAAAAAATGCTAACACAAAGGATTTTCCTATTGCTGTGGTGACATTAAAATAAAAATAATCCACTGGGTGTTCAGTTCCTCAGATGTTGGGAGTGCATAACGACTCTTGTGTTTACTCTTGCACCCAACAACAGAACATGTGGTGAGGATTATGCAAATTGTGTAAGTTTCTTGTAAAAGTAGGAGTCTTTCTACTTGTGGGGGGCTTGAGAGATTGCACAAGCAAATGTCTTTATGTCTTAACAGCTTTTGTTTTAAACCATGCTTACAACAACCAATAAAAATGGATTTTGCCATATGAGGCTTTAAAGGATAACGCCAGTGATGCACTTTTCAATATTTTCCCTATTGTCATCAAATTCCATGAAGCAATGCACTGATCCAACCAACATGGATTTTGCTGAGTAGCCATTTATATTCCTCTGAGCCACAAAGCTCTACGGTCGTCTAAAACAATTTAAAACACATTAATGTTGTGTTGTTTCATTCCTCTTCCATTATCACAAATGTCAGTACTGTAATTTATTTTTAGTCAGTCCCACATACATCCCTGATCCACTACCAGTGCACCAACTGTGTATTAATCAATCCACACCAAATGCATTATTTATACCTGATGAAGTAATGTTTACTAAAGGCCACAAAGACTACAGCTGTTTTAGGAAATTAATTTTAATGGAATAAATTAAGAATAAATTAAGATTTCTCTCTGATGTTAAAACATTTGTTTTCTTCTGCAACACCACCTAAACTAAAATACAAAGTCATAGTAAATCCACAGACAGACACATATTCCTCCTGACCTTCCTTCTTGTAGAAGACCAGCTCGGTCTTGAACTCCCTCCGGTCATCCAGAGCTCCTTGGATCTGAGCCGTCGACCGGTCGCTCGTCTCCGGGCCGTACAGGAAGTGACACGCGCAGCTCTTCTGCATGAGCTCGGCGCGAGCGTAACCGGTGAGCTCGCAGAACCCGTCGGAGCAGTAGACGATGGGGTAGAGCGACTGGACCTGGGCGTTTCCCAGAACAAAGTTGCTGTCTGTGAGGAGAGAGGAGAGAGCCATCAGTCACACGGTTTCAATCTTTTATATAGTAAATTGCTCAAATTAAATAATTGATTATGAAAATAGGTGGTAATTAACATAACAGCTGCCAGCTAATTGATAAATCACTGCAGCTCTATGAATCTTAATAGATAATTCTACTTTAGGGTTTAGGTAATAGTGAAAACTGCAGACATTTGCAGCTTCAGCAGATAAATGAATATTTGCACAATAAATCCAGTATCTGCAGCTTCAATCCAAAAATGATCCGAAATCAAATAAGCAAGACTCTTGCACCATATTTGCAAGCAATTTCAAATCCTCAAAGAAACCACTGGACTAATTTCTATAAGATATTCAGAATGATGCACATGAAAGCAGCCTCATGGCAAGAGACGAGACACACTGCTGCTGCCTTCCAGAACCGGCAAAAATCAGAAACAAGAATCGATCTGGAGAAGTAAACACTGTCAAGAGTCATTGTAAAACCTTCGCAGGACTCATCGATCCCACACCGTAATAAATTACTGAAAAAATACAAATTCTAACAGCAGTTTGCTTTTTCCAACAAAAATTCATAAAACATTCTTGTTTTTGAAGGCAAAAACAAGAACAACAGAGAACAGCAGGTCACTGACAGCTTGAACTGAACAAAAAGTTCCACACAACACAACACAAATGAGACAAAAGAAAACTGAGAAGCAACATGACAAAATCTAGCCACAAAACAACAAAAAGGAGACAAAATTGTCTCAAACAAAATTTCACAACCAAGATACAAATGAAAAATGACAAATAAGACAAAAAAAAATTAGAAAAAGCAACTGCATAAATTAGACACAAAATCATGCAAATAAGACACAAAAATTAGATGCATGACAAAAACGAGATACAAATGAACAAAACAAAACAGAATAGAGACAAAACCATCTGAAAGATACGTGAACAAAATGTTGCAAATGAAACACAAAACAAAAATGAGACATAAAGACACAAATAAGACAACAAAAAAGACACACGAAAGAAGACAACAACTTCACAAGACGCAGAACAACACAAATAGGACACAAATCGATATAAAAAAGGCACAAAATGGTAGAAACAAGGCACAGCACCACAAAAACAAGACACAAAATGAGACAAAATGACACTCTCTGCTGATCAGATGTGTTTGACCGGAATATTCTACTGCTGTTCATTCAGTTGAAGGGTGTGTGGATGTGTGAACGCTCCAGAACAGACCATTTATTGTCCGTCTCATTGATCCATCAACTCTGAAGGTCCCTCAAGACCCGTTTTAAATATTTAATGGTGTAAAGATGATGTGTGTTTTGCTGTGAGCTCATTTTAGTGTAAAATGCATCACTGAGACGAAGAGCTTATTGAATGAGTGAGAAAAGAAGCATCAGGAGAGTTGGTTACACGCACAAGATGTTTGCTCAGGCTGTAAAATGTTGTTTCTTGCTGTGTTTTTCATATTAGGAAAATATCTGTGTAAAATTTAGGAAAGTATGTAACTGATGGCATAAACGAGGCATAAAATGACACAAATAAGACACAAAACAACTAAAACAAGACAGGAAACGAGGCAAAACAACACAATTGAGGCACAAAATGGCACAAATGAGACACAAAATGATGCAAATAGCACAGACAACAACTAGAAGAAATAAAACAACACGACATAAAACGGCATTAACGAGATATAAAATGACACCATCGAGACACAAACAAGGCACAAACTGAAAAAAAACAAGGCAAAACAACAAAAACTAGACACAAAACGGCATAAATTAGACACAAAATGACACAAAACAACAGAAAGGAGACAAAACTGTCTGAAAGAAACACGAACAAAATGTCCAAATAAACACAACAAAAATGAAACATGAAAGAAGATGAAATACAGAAACAAGATATAAAACAACACAAATATGTCCCAAATCAACAAGACAAAAAATGCCATAAACAAGACATGAAATTACCCAAATGAGACACAAAACGATACAAATAAGACAACACAACAAAAAGAGAAACGAGAGAAGATGAATTCCAGAAACAAGACATAAAACAACACAAATACGTCCAAATCAACAAAAAATAGACAAAAAACGGCATAAACAAGACACAAAATAAACCAAATTAGACACAAACAAGACACAACACAACAAAAGCGAGTTAAACTGTGTCACAAAGAAACACAAACAAAATGTCACAACTGTGACATAAAAAAAATAAGACATAAGCAACACATATTTACAGGAAATAAATACAGATTTTTGCTGTGTTTATCATACTGGAAGAATATAAGTTTAAAATACAGAAAATGTGTCTTTTTTATACCAATGTAGTTGTAAATAATAATTTGATTTAGTCAAACAAAACAGACCAAATAAGCTGTTTTACAGAGAAAATATATGTAATTCTTGAACTACGTCTGGGAATTTATGGTACTTTTTGCGGAACTCTTGCTGCCAGATATTGTACAATCTTTTTTTCATTTATTTTTTTTAACAGTGTGCAATATTCGTGTCGTGCAGTTTTCCTCCGACGAACATCAGTCAGTCACACAATCCATCTCGGTAGCTAATTACTCCCCAGTCTGACACTATCACACTTCGTCCCTTCCTGCTCTCTCTGTCTGTATTCTCAGGTGGCGTCACCGGATGGACGAACAGCAAATAGAAAAAGGTGACGACCACCTTCCTCAGAGTCTCTGCTGGTTGTCATGTTTCCTCTCTCAGCTGATCCGGTGGGAATCAGCCCTGATGTCATCCAACGCTCTGAGCTCCCAGATGCCACCAGGCGTGAGAGTCGTGTCTCATGGCTGATAGCATCAAACACAGAGCACGACCAGCAACGGCAAAGATAATACACTGTTTACCCGACATAAAAAACACACACATATTGGATAATTACTGCACTTTAAAAAGTATTCACTCCCCGGTGGAAGCGTCCCCATTTATTGCTTTTCAACATGGAATTATGCTCAATTTATTTGGCTTTATTTGACAGGAATTCACAAAGAGTCATTCTTGCCGAAGTGACTCCTACAATGTAATGTCATTTCCTTAAAATATAAAATGCAAAAAAAGTGATTGCCCATGCATTCACCACACAGTTAGTAGAATGGAGATCATCTGAGTGCAGTAAATGAGTCTCAGTGATTATAGTATAAGACCCCTGTATCTGGAAGGTCCAGTCACTGGTGGATCACTACTCTTAGATATAACTACACCATGAAGACAAAAGAACATGACAAGCAACTCTGTAAAAATGTTTAAGTCAGAGGATGGATACAAGAAAATTTCCAAGTCACTGAATATCCCTTGAAGTCCAGTTAAACCCATCATTAAGAAATGGAAGGAATACGGTACATGTGCCTAGAGAAGCTTCCTCAAAAACTGACGAAGCAAGAAAGAGACTAGTGAGGGAGGCCACCAAGACACCTATGACTCCTCTGAAGGAGTTACAAGCTTCAGCAGCTGAGACTGGACATACTGTTCATACAGTTGTTGCCTGTTCTTCACCAGTAATAGCTTTATGGCAGAGTGTAAAGAGAAAGACACTATTGCAAAAGCTCATGTTAAATCTGGACTAGAGTTCTCCAGAAGGCATGTGGCAGTCTCTGAAATCAACTGGAAGAAGGTTCTGTGGTATAACGAGACCTCATTTGAGCTTTTTGGTTTTCAGACTAGCTATTATGTTTGGCTGACACCACACACTGCACATCTTCACCAACACACCATCACAACTGTGAAGCATGGTGGTGGCAGCATCATGGTGTGAGGCATGGTGGTGGTACCACCATGATGTGGAGCATGGTGATGGCAGCATCATGATGTGGAGCATGGTGATGGCAGTATCATAATATGGAAAATACTGTGGTGAATTCTTGACAAAAAAAAATCCAACTTCAAGCATCAATTTGTTCAACTGATGATTCAGTTTTGAAAAGCAATAAAAAAAAAGTAAAACTCCCAAGGGGGTGAATACATTTTATACCTAACGTGTTTCTGGAATGATCACTGATCATTATTGTTGGCTGTCTTCAGTCTCTTCAGTCTCAGTTTGTGTTGTCTGGATAAAGTTTTCATGTTTATCTTCCCTTAATGAAGTCCCTGATCCGTGTCGCTCTCGTTCCCTCACTAATAGATTCATTTCTTCAATAGAAATTCTGACGCATCTTGTGCGATTGTTCCTCTCAGTTCCTGCTGTTGACTTCTTCCTGTGTCGCTCCTCGTTTGTGCCTCAGTTCTAAATACAGCGCTGGTTTTAATGAATGTCATGCTGTCTGTCTCCTGCAGTTATGTCACTTTCTCTAAGGTCAAATGGGGCTGAATTACAATTGAAAAGTGCCAGATCTGACTGCTGTGTGCGACAATAGCTATTGTGTGCCTGTTGTGTAGTCATTTGTATGATTGTTTCTGTCAGACTGATTAACAGACTCAACTAGCTGGAACTGAATTCGTATATTCTCAGTTTATTTGTCACAGTTAAGTGCTTTTATTTGCAGTAAATGACACAACATGTTTTTAAAATGAGTTAGATGTTAAATTTTATACCTGTAAGCTGCAGTCTGCCCATTTTGTGTGGAAATTATTTATGATACGTTTTCGTTGCTGCAGCCTACATTAGTTTTTCATGCAAACAGTAATAGAACTGCAACAGTAATATAACTGTAACACAAGATTCATTTTATCATTGTGATGAACTTTTCTCTCTCGTGCAAATGGTTGAGGAGTTACGGTTATTTAAAGAGCGCTCGTAAAATGAGTGCAGCGCCGCCTGTGGGATTTAAAGGGTTAAGAAAAATACATAGCAGCAAAATGCAGTTTGAATATTAGAACTAAAGTTCTAGTTTGACTGGTATGTTATTATATGCGGCATCGTGAGATAAATAACAGTGAAGCACCATTGTTTCAGCAGCATATAACTGTTGGAGCTACAGCACGTTTGAACTACTTTATATCCAGTTTTATATACAAATCAGTTATCAGTTTTTTTCTCTAATCTTTGATTTTTGCTTAGATTTTCATTTTATTGAAATGAAAACAGGTGAACAAGTTTCAAAGGAAATATCAGCTTTGTTGGGGCTATGAACAACTCAGAAATCTGGAATGTGATCCGATGAAAGACTGTGTTTTGTGAGAAGCTACAAAGGCTGGAAATCCCTGGTTTAGTCTTTAATAAGGTGTTGTATTTTAAAAGCATGTTAAATTATCTATGGTGTCCATGTAGTGGAGTTGAAAGAGCAATATTTCCCTGTGAAATACATTGTAGTGGAAGCCAAAAAATAGCACAAAATAGCTGAAAACTGTACTGAAGTAAACGCAGGAGCTTCTTTCCACCATCCACTGGATTAAGGTTGATTCGGTTTTGGTAAATCAGACCTCGAGCAAGGTTTATAGATGCCAAAACCAAGAAGATGTTTACAGAAAGAAAGATCTGCGGGGTACACAGACTTCTGGTGACACTCTTTTTACAGCATCTAGAGTGTGAAAACCTCCAACTGGTAAAACATCACATGATTTATGGTGTTGCATTGTTTCCATTTCCCTCTGCACTTCCACTGTTTCCCCAGTGGCATCAGCATGTAACAGTTTTACAGCCGCAGTGTATGAGGAGACATATTCAACAAGCGTGCTCTCTTGGCAAAATTCTTGACATAAGGTAGTGCGAGTTTTTTGCTTGAGGGCAGAGAAAAAATAAGCTGCAGCAAAGAGTTATTGAGTAAAAAACATTCTGAACACATACACACAAATGCAACGATTCACAAGTGTTTCCAATGTTCATTCAGCTCTAAGCAGTAAGTGATTTGCTATTTTTTAACGAGGGGAAAGCCCAGTAGGAGGCAGAACACCTGGCTTAATTCTTGATAATAAACTACAATCGCAATTACAATTTTTATTTAATAGACCTTCGGTTTGGCTCAACAGCTAATTTGTGAAGGCCTGTTGTTTTACTGAATGGAACATTAAAGATGAACATTCAGAACCCAGCTTTTTTAGCTTGTTAACATGCTCATGTGGTGTTTATGTGCTTGAAGACACACTATGAGTTAAACAAGCAGGCATGACAGAGTAGTTCCATCTTTCAACTGCAGTGTACCGATGATAGTCCCAAAAACACAGATTCAGGCTGCTGAAGGTTAACCACTCATGGGTTCTACAGAATTTAATGCAGGAGGGGTTATTTTAATGACTAAAAAAATGTACACAGTAGTGGAGTTTTTAGAGGAACTTTAAGGACTGTGATAGATTTCTAATCAGAATTTCTTAAGTGACCCAACATCTTGACACACAATGTCACAGTTAAGCAGATGAGGCTCAAACTCTAGTCAGATTACAGAAGTTTCAAAATCAGGTTGCATCATGAGGAGAAACTTCACAGATCTTTGAAACTCCCTCATGCACATCCAGAGGTGGGTAGTAACGAGTTACATTTACTCCGTTACATTTACTTGAGTAACTTTTGATAAAAATACTTCAGAGAGTAGTTTTACTCTGCCATACCTTTTTACTTGAGTAGATCTGTGAAGAAGAAACATTACTCTTACTCCGTTCCACTGGGCTACGCTCGATTCATTACTTTTTTATTTACCACATTAGATATGCTTTATTTTGCCAGAGAGATGCCCCAGTGGCTCTACCACATGACTGCGTTTCACCGTACATCATCACAACCACACCATCCCCAATGTGAAGCATGGTGGTGGCAGCATCATGATGTGAAGCATGGTGGTGGCACAGCATTATAAAGTGAAGCATGGTGGTGGCAGCATCATGATATGAAGCATGGTGGTGGCACAGCATTATAAAGTGAAGCACGGTGGTGGCAGCATCATGATATGAAGCATGGTGGTGGCATCATCATGGGGTAGTTCTTGGCAGCAGGCCACGGAAGGCTTGTAAAAGCAGTAGGTAAATTGAATGCAGCAAAGCATAAAGAAATACTGGAGGACAACCTGATGCAATCAACAAATGAACTGCCATTTGGGAGACAATTTGCTTTCAAGAAACACAGTGAGCCGAAGCAAACAGCCAAAACCACACAGAAATGGTTTAAGGACAACAAAAGAGGTCAGAGCCCAGACCTCAATGGCCTTGAAAAGGGCTTGTGAGCAGTTTCACATAGAAGAATGTGGTTAAATTGCAGTGTCCATATGTTCAGGCTGACTGAGATCTATTCATACAGGCTCAATTCTGTATCAGGTGCATCTACTAAATAGATTTCAAGTGAAATCGACTCAAAAATCCCATAGTCTGGACTTTAGGCTACTAATCTTTCAGAGCAACTTCCAAAAACCTCAGTCAGATAACGTATCGATGAGTCAGCCAGACTAGACTAAAAATATTCCCTCTGTCCCTGTACTCTCTCTGCTACTAGACAGAAAGACACCGTCTCCCCAAGTCGCCCACTGCCTCTAAAATCCTCCATCGTGAACTAATGAGTTGCTCGTCAGACAGACCAGCGGCAAAACAAACTCGACTCATTTGCTTGTGGTTTACGGTCTGATTTATTTTTAATCCAGCCAGTCGCAGTGAAGGGAAGGAGGCAGAGTAAACAGAGGACACTCCAATGTTAGAAATGCACAAAAACTGGAGTACATTTGCTGCAACTTGTTGTGGTCTCCTTAGCAACTACAGGAACAAATGTCAAGACCACGTCGGCTGAGTGACTCACTAATACCAGCTCTCTGCACTTGCCGTACAAATCTGAAGTCACTTTGAACACGTGGACGGTGAACATGTTGGATTTGATGTATACGATGAAGTGATTCTTCTAAAACGCTCATGTTTGAGATGTGTAAGAGTCGGATGAGAGTGAAAGTGTTCCTGAACTGAGGAACTCTCAGAAACAGGCATTAAAGCAACACATGATTAACACCTGAATTTATGGCCTTTTCTTCTATTGAAGTCATCAGCTTAATGTTTCCTTGTTTACTTGATGGTTAACAAATAGGTTCTCAAATATGCAAAGAGACTTTCAATAAAAAGTGCCAGATATTAAAGGTAATAGAGATCAAAATAACCATACAACAGTAGGCTTACTGCACTGTAGAATGGTGTTGCTTTTCTTTACTTTAATGTTTTGGAACAATTGGCTGTTATTTTACACATTATGTTACTTTTGTCAAATTGGCTAAAACAAAAAAAAAAAACAAACAAACAAAAAAAAAACATTCACACACACTGTGTTTAAACCTGGAAAAAATAAGATGATTTTACAGATACCAAAAAATGGTAAATAATTTGGTGTTACTTTTTAAAACGAGTGTGGTAAATTGCAGATTTGTACCTCGTAAAATCACAGTCAAAGTATTAATTTTCATAAAAAAAATAAAAAGTTATGCTAATTTCTAAAATTCACTTTAGAAAAATCTGTGTTCTTACAAATGGTAATTTGTTCTTCTACAATGTTTGAGCATAAAATTCTGAGTGTTATTTACTGTAGTTAAATCAGAAAAGCATCAAATTATTTTTATCATTGTTTGAAAGAAAAAAATCTGTATATTAAGAACTGAAAAAGAGTTCATATACATTTTAAGTGCTATTTTACAGGTTTTGTTAAATTTCAGATAATATCTATTAAAATCTCTGAATAAAACATTAATATAATGTCGACAGTTAAAAAAAATGTACATACTGTCTACACTACAATGTGCAAATAGCAATTTGTTGATTTTAGTGTTAGACCATACAATTACACTATTTTTACTGTAATTAAACAAGAAAAAATATTGTTGGACAGATATTTACTGTTATTTGAAATAAATATTCTGTATATTAAGGACTGAAAAATGGTAAAGATTTTTTGATTGTTATTTTGAAGAGTTTCCCTGTTTTGTTAAATTACAGATATATAGTAAAAACACAGAAAATAAAATCATATGTAGACATCCCAAAACTATATGTAATGTCCACATCAAAACTCAAATTGTAATTCCTTATTTTACATTATGTGAGTGAAAAATTACACAGTTTTACTGTAGTTAATAAAATTAGTTATTTTACACATACACTACCAGTCAAAAGTTTGGACACACCTTCTCACTCAATGGTTTTTATTTAATTGTTTTGTACATTGTAGATTAATACTGAAGACATCAAAACTATAAAAGAGTATATATGGAATTATGTTGTAAACAAAGAAGTATTCATCTACAATATAGACAGTAACACAAACAAATAGTAAAAAGCATTGAATGAGAAGGTGTGTCCAAACTTTTGACTGGTAGTGTAATTACAGTTATTTTCACCATATTTTAATAGTTTTTGAACACTACAGTATTTCACTGCTTTTTAATATATTCTTCTGGCACCTTTGTTACCAGATTCTTACAGTTTTTACAGTGTGTGTAGCTCAGTTTAGTTTGAATAATTATGCATGAACAGTACATGCATACACTGCACACTATACATATAAAAGCCTTGCACAAATATGGCCTTTTTCATCGGATTAGTATCATAGAACAGCTCTCTGTGTTTGTGCAATGGCCTGGACATGTGCAATCTAACAGATCCTGCAGCAACCAGCTGTACGTCGCCACGGTGATGCAGCCTGAGGCTCCTCCAGACTCAGACAAACGACAGAGCTGCAGCCACGGCTGGACGTTAATGTGAGCTTCTACATCTCCAATCTTATCAACTTGTCAGCACAATGATCCACTCCGCTCTCCGGCCAGCGTCTGACAGGCTACCTGAACAAAATCATAAATGTCAAGTTGCGACCCATGTCCCCCCGGTGAGGCCTATTGTCCAGCCTTTTGTCCTGCACAAAACCGAAATAGCATCCTGTAGAAAGGTCTGCTGTGTGGCCTCACGTAGCCATCAGTGTTCACAGCAACAGTTGTTCTGCTGCCGGTCCTTTGTGCTCCAAAGAAATTAAACTTTTAATAAGTCTGCTGGCTTCAACTTAACAAACATTTCTTATTTGGGCCATAAAACTGTCTGAAGTCCCACTAAAGTTCATGACAAACTAAAGAATCTTCTAGTTGTGTCGTTTTTTGTTTGTTTTTGACATATAGTGTGCATATATGTTTTATGTATTTTGATGTATTCATTTTACCTGGTTAAATAAAGGTCACATAAAAATAAATGAATAAATAGAATATTACTGATCAGCACACAAAAACCACAAACATGCCAGTGTTATGTAGATTTCACATCAGTTTAAATGCCTTGCAGTTTCTTCAACAATCTATAATCACAAGAAAGAATTGCTAGCATGAACAGTGTGTAGGATTTGATAGGATCTAGGGGTGACCGATCACTGGATCAAATATTTTGCAAATTCCTGACTATCTGTATCATTATTGTATTTTTAACAGATTTTTAATCGAATAAATTAATTTAAATATGTGCTTCTTTGGCTCTGATGCAGCTGCTTCTTTCAATCTGTCATCACTTTGTGGTCTTAAGCAATGTCTTGCTCTTGACTGTATACAAAAGATGCCATGATGAGGTCACCCACTGGTTTGTACATTATTGTTTCGAAGCTTTAGGTTTGGAATTTGGGCATTGTTTACTTGGTGGATCTGACTAGAGAACCTCAGGACACTAGGCAATGCAATATACTGCTGCCATTCCAACTCTAAAGCTTGCTTTATCGTCTATTTACCTCTAAATGTGTCCATTATTTACAAAATTTAACATCATGCTGTATTGACGGAGGCTTGAAACTAGTAGCTGAAACCAAAAACTCTTTAGGAAAAAGTTTTCCCAGGTAACAACACAAGAAAGAAGTAAGGTCATTTTCTCATAGACCTCTATACAGTTAGAAGCCAGACGAGTCGCCCCCTTGTGGCTGTTGGAAGGAATGCAGTTTCACTTTAATTGTTTTTTAGACGTGAAGGCTACATTCCATCTTTTAAAGACAGTTTCTGGTTCTGTCCACAGCAGTAATGTGTTATGTGATGTCATTTTTGGTCGAATTATGGGACATTTTGTCCTAAACAGCTGGTTTTGCAGATTGAAATTTGAAGCTGTTTGAACAACAATATCTCCGGAACCATTAAAGATAAAAGCCTGAAAATGTCACTGTTATTTCTCATCCTATCACTGACTGAGAATCTATAATATTGGCAGATAGATTAAATAGTCCCTGATTATGGGTGAGCTGAAATGTGAAGTTGAAGCCGTCATGAAAAGTCCCATCTTTGAGCACAAATTAACTAAAAAATGTGCAAAAAAACATGGAAGAAGTGCGTTGATGAGCAATTTTTTAAATCTCCGAAAACGTAATATATTCATCTCAAATTTCCCAGATATCATTATAAATATTCATAATTTACAATAAAAGAAACCAAAGACAGTCAATCAGAAGGCCTCTGATGATTTAAGATGGAATAACCTCCTATATGTCAGTTTACATATAGGATGACCTGCTCTCTGTGTAGATATGAAAGTCTTATTCTAGCACAATGATTCATAGCTGAAGATGATTATACACTAATGGAGCCGTAATTATGAACATTATATATAATTTGCGCTACACCTAACAAAAACGATAAAACCCACTTCTTCTAGTCACTGTCTCATCTCATAATGTGTATTTTTTAAAGGGGTCAGACTGAACAAACAGCACATCACAAGAAGTCTGGTCCACAAAAGCAACAAAAACAAAAATATTAAATTAAATCAAAGTAATACGCACTGTTTTTAACAACACAAAAGTCCCAAAACACTGAGCTGCCCTGGCTGTTTTAGGGCACAGTGTGAATTTCTGATGAAACGGCTGCCTTGGATTCTTGCACTTGACGCCACAGCGGAGTCTGGATTCTGGACCAAACTGGGCCAACATCACATGTTCACCTTAGAGGAAATACAATATTTTATTTATATATGTGATCTGGAACGTGTGCATGAGAGCGTTGGGATTAAAAGTTCACCCCCACGGCGGGAGTTTAACCAAACAGCTCTCCTCAGCTCCTCTCTGGCCCCAAGCGCTCAGCACTGATTTACTAAGAAGAGCTTTGAGAAACTGGTCCTGCTGCACATCAAAGACCAGCGTGGACCCCCACCGGTGGGCGTCCTCTGCCGACAGAGGATGCCATCTGTACTGCCCTCACACAGACAGCACACAACAAAACCTACAGCATTGACGGTGAGGGCTGATTCCAGCTCAGGATTCAACACAGCTGAAGCCAGTTGGCAAATGCAGACTTCTGGGCCGGAGTACAACTTTCTGCAAACGGGTCTTGGACCAGCAGGCTATGAACAGTTAGTACAGCAGATAAATACTGCTGAACACAACTTCATTTCATTCACTTTGTTCCTCCTGGACATCCATGAATGAAAGGAGGCTTCAAGTTTATGTATCACGCTAATTTTCCACTCTTCACTTCTGCTGGTGAGATTCAGTACAGCAACAAAATTGTCAGGACGTCCTGCTGACTTTCTGCCTCCATCCTTCGAGTCTTAGCCTCCATTTGACTCACCTCCTCTGTGGACACCTCTTCTAATAAATACAAATACGTTTCCAGTCATTTAAGGACATTTTTGAGTCATTTTGGACAAATGTTTTATCATTTCGAACAGTTTCTGAATAATTTGGGACAAATTTAGAATAACTTTGAACTGTTTCTGAATAAAGTTGGACAAACTTCGAGTTGTTATTGACAGAATTTGAGTGATTTTAGTTACGTTTGGAGTCATTTTGAGTCTATTTGGACAAGTTTTGAGTAATTTTGGGGAAAAAAAATTCAAAACATGACAAACATCAAGTCATTTTGGACAAATTTAGAGTGATTTTAGTCACATTTCGAGTCAGTCTGGGCAAGTTTTGAGTAGCTGGAGACAAGTCATTAGTTGTAGTATTAGTTGTTCTACAGATGAGGTTAATCGCATCCGGTTTTTGATTCATTTCGGACAGGTTTTCAATAATTTTGTAAAATGTTTTGAGTAATTTTGGACAAACTTTAAGTCATTTTGGACAATTTTGGAGTAATTCTGGTAAAACCTTGAGCCACTCTGGACAAATTTTGAGACATTTTGGACAAGATTTGAGTAGTTTTGAAAAAGCCATTAGATGTAGTTTCACAGATGACATTCCTTACATCCAGCTTTTGTGTCATTATGCACCTGTTTTGACTCAATCTGGACACCTTTTGGGAAGATTTTTAGTAATTTTTGACACATTTTGAGTTATTTTGGGCAGTTTTTGAATAAGTTTGGACAAACTTAGAGTCATTTTGAACAAATTTGGAGTCATTTTAGACATATTTCCAGTCCATTCCGGGCGGCTAATTTCTGTCTCCTTCACATAGACTGAAAACACACGTATAAAAATCAGCTTTCTTCAGAGCACAGCAGGGAACTCATGCTAACTGTGCTGCTAAAGTGGGTTTCCACAAACTTTTAGAACACCATTGTAGTGTAATGTGAGCATATTCTGACTCAATGAATGTAGGCTGCAGGTATAAACATGCTATCAGCTGCCTCTGTCAAATTTATGATCTCCTACTGGTTTCAAACTCATCTTCACTACGGGAAACAACAACAACCTCCGGGCAGCAACCTAAATCACTGAAAATTTAAAGTTTGGCAGAGGCTTTGGATCGTGCAGTAAAGCCGTCCGTGCTAGTTTTTTGTTGGACTATTCGTTTTAATCACAGTGCTCGCCTCACTGCATGCAAATGTTCCATTAAAACAATTCCATCATCACTATCTTAAAGAAACACTAAAGCTGCATCCAGCAAAATGAGGTTCAGCCAGATGCCTTAATGAGAAACACAGCAGCTTGAAATACCCCATTTAACTTCCCCACATTAACAGACCCCTGTTGCTGAGCTTGCAGACGACACCACCTGGCCTCAGAAACATCTGTGAGATGAGAATAATGGAGTAAAGTAGTCGCCTTCAGCTGCATCAGTTACAGTACCAGCAGAACAGCTTCTCCCCTCATAATTATCAGACTCCCGGACTCCATCTTTTCTTCTTCACACCACCACTAACGGAAGCAGAACTCTCCTCTCACCTGCCTCCACATGTTCCATTCATCGCCTTGTACTTTCCTCCCTCCCACATCATGCAAACTCTCTGCATTTCACAGATTTCCTGGAAGGGAGTTCACCGGACCGCATGTTCAAGCTGTCAATTAAGAAAATCCATCTGTAGTAACTCTATTACAGTAATAACTGCATAATTACTGCATGTTTTAAGCTTTCCTCCCCGTTTACAACATGTCAGTGGTCATTACTATAGGCCTTTTATGCTACCAATCACTGCATTCATGGCTCTGTCCGGCCCTGCCTGCTGAACATTTATTACATGGTTGCTCCATAAACAAAATGCACTTCAACTGCTGCTGCTGCACAATTACAATACGCAGCCGATGACAAATGAATATCTGTAACAACGTCAGTGTCTTGAGCCATGACAGCCTCATCTTTCTCCGAGATAAAATCGCACAAAGCCGCCTCTGCCGGTCGCATCGATAGTTCCTCGACTGCCTGAGCTGACAGAGTAAATGATTGGGAAAATGTCCTATCAGCTGTTTCTGTCGTCCTTTTATCCATCTGCTGTCGAGTGATTTCTAAACACAGTGGCCTCGGACACGAAATTAAAAAGATAAAAATGGCCCCAAGCAGCCAGAATTCCTTTTCTAGCCCTGCCACATAGTCTGCTCTGCCTTCTGTGTGAACATCTGGCCTTCAGATTCCTCAGAGATTGTGGACTGACAAGCTACCTGTTTGGAGAGCACTTTTTTACCTGTCAAATTTGCAGCTGAGTTGAAAAGAGCTGGTTTAGTCAAGACTCCTGATGCCTAATGAGCAGCATCAAAGATCTACCATGTCTACGATGGAGTAAACAGGGAAAACTCCAAAGACCAAACTATAAACTATAAACTCAACTGTGATCAAGAACTGAAGAAGCCTCTTGGATGAAGGTGATATTCTTCAAGAATCTCCAAGAGAAGTGCAGTTGCTTTTTTTGATAAGTCTGCACCTTAGATGGGAGATTTAGTTTCTTCCATCTACGGTGAAAAATTTTAAGGACTGTTTTCAACAAAGCAGCAATACATTTACTCTGTAATGTATACTTCAGAAATTCACACGCATTTGCTTCCAGTCGACAAAACAAAAACACCTTCCAGGACAGTGAACAGTTTCTGTGTTTGTCAGTGTGCTTGACCTTATTTACAAATCTCCATTTTTTTGCAGATACATGGACACGAACAAAAAAAGCTAAATCAGCGCATCATTGTCTAGAGATTCAGCCTGATATGACAAAATCTGAGTTTATTTTTCCCAGACAAAAAGTGAAAAAATGCTAATTGGTGAAGCATTTTTCTGCCAGAGGAGCCAGAAACTGGTCAATGTAACTTCTAAAAACCTTATCCAAACCTTAGCATTAGAGCTGCAATGAGTCACTAAATAATAGATTAGCTGGCAGCTATAAAAGCAATCAGCAACTATATTGATAAATAACTTGATAAAAACTACTCTATTGGGACATTTTTACTCCTCTATGACATCATTGTGTTGTGATCAAAACAAGATATTTGTCATCTCAGACTCTTGGAAACACAATTTTTTGACATTTTATAGACTCAACAACTGATCGAGGAACCTGGAAACTCATGAACAATGAAAATAATAGTAAGTGGCAGCCCTACCATCTATTACCATTGCTTTGCTAGCTGGCTAAATATAAACCAATCCATCTATTTTCTTCCATTTATCCAAATCGGTCTCTCTGGTAGCGGGCTAAGCAGGTAATTTCCTCAACCCAGCAACAGTTTCCAGTTCTTTCCTTGAAGATCCAAAGACGCTCCCAGGCCAGATGAGATATATAATCCCTCCAGAAAGTTTTGGGGTCTCCCCCCAGCTGCTTTTAAAGGAATCATCCTTAATTTGCCAAATGCCAAATGCCAAAAACAATGCAGCTGGAATTTTTCAATACTTCAAGCTCCTTCAAAGTGTCCGAACTCTAAGGCTGAACCCAGCCACAATATACAGGACACACGGCTTCCCGTATCTGCAATCTATTTTTTTTGGTCACAAAAAATTGAAAAATCAAATTACAGTGTTCTTCCAAGAACATACAGCATCACTCAGCTTGAACTACAGCTGCAAAGATCGTAGTATTACCAGTTTTAGTCATTTAAAGTCAACATAAGATAAAATGTAAGAATCCTGAAGGAAATTCTTTTGCCAGATATTGCTCAGGAAAAACAAACTGACACAAAATAAGAAATGCAGAGCCTAACAAGTAGAAAAGCATCAGATAAAATAAATCTACTAACTTGAGATAAGACTAGAATAGAAACTAGGTACGGGACTAAGATTAAAATGCATTCATACGACACATGTAATGTCCTTGAAAGTGTTGAGTTGGTTGAGGATAGTGAAATCTCCGGTCAAAGATATAATATTTGTGTTTTTCATGTCTACATACATGGAAAAAAAACGAGTCCAGATCAATTCAGTGTTCTGTATATATCATCTATTCACAACAGGGATTGTTTTGGGCCACATCAAGACTTTACAACTTGAATTAAAAAGAGGGAAAACAACAATTACAATGAACAATTGTGTGCAAACACTTGAAAAACCTCCAGCAGAACCAAGCCCTGAGAGGGCAGACATCTGCCCAACCAGTTATGGTGAGGTTAAAGAGGATTGACCAACGAAAAGGAAAAAGGATGCTCATGAATCGGTAGTTTGAAGATGGTGACTACTGCAGGGTCTGCTGTGAGACTAGGTTGCATAAATGTATAGTGTAAATGCTTGTTGGTTTTTTTTGCCTGAACACAGTTTGAGTTTACTTATAAAACCGGCTTTTCTGCACTTAACCTGCTACTTATCTACAGTACATTGCAAATGCTTGGTTTTTGCAAAGCTAATGATTTACTCTCCAGGGGGTATTTCAATGTGTGATGGACAGTAAGTGCTGGAGTGGAGGCAGTGATGGACCGGCGAGGGATTCATCCTGCAAACACGCCTGAGGGCTCAACCACTGCTCGGCTTTGATGAATAATCTAACACAGCGGCCTGCAGCGACTTGAGATGATTACAGATCCGGACTGTTGGTTCATGTGAACGAGGAAGAGATGCTTGTGCTGCTCGTATCGATTGTTGAGCTACTCGGTTATTGGATTCGCAGAACTCGTCAAGCAAGTTGCGATTGGATCGTTCGTCTCCACCCCTTTAACTCCTGAAGCACCACCTGAAGCGATTCAGAAAATGGAGACGTAAACATAGTTACCAAGTGTAAAGATTTAGACGTCCATTACACATAAATGGCAGGAGCGCTAATCGATGTCAGAATCAGCTGAACTATTGTTAAATGATCCACATCTCCACTAGAAAGCTGAATTCCACTTGTATTATTGTGATTAAGTTTGATTTAGGGAAAAAAAAACAAAAAAGAAAGTAAACTAAATAGCACAAACACATTAACAGGAGTAGTTTTGATTTCAATATATGGGGACATTAGGGACCTGGACTTAGCTTAAAAATGCAAAATCTACAGGATTGTTGCAATAATAATTCAGTCAGAGTTCACACTATATGAAAACACTATTTTCACAGTCACCATTGATAAATTTGTCTCTTTGGTTATTCTTGTCAACATCTGAGAGATAAAAAAAAACAGTCTCTGTATGGTCTTTGAAATATAAATCCTTTCAAAAGTTGTGTGTATCTGTAGAGAATAGAAAAATTACTCATTGTTTGGGTTTTTGATGTGTGCAGGCAACACAACAGGAGATAGATATCCTGTCAAGACGGACAGGATGGATATGCGGTAAGAGGAAGAGAAAATACCAGCGAAGAAAACATCCAGACCTCGGAGACAATAAATGATTCACATGCCTCAGAGAGCAGACAGGGAGATTTACATTCATGTGCTGTATATTTGTCAGTTTTCACTCTATAGGCTTTCCTTTGCATATGGAGATTACAGCAACACAGCGCTCACTGTAAATGTGGATCCTTCTTTTCAGACAGAGGTAAAAGTCGGTGGACGCTGGTGGATTTGAAACAGTGTCTACATTTTTTTTAATCTGCTCCATCCAGATTTCAACTCAGAATGAAACACTTGAGAGGCAGCTTTCAGTTTTTATGCACCACATATTGGAGAAAACGCTCAGTTCTTTTAAATCAAGACTGACGATTTTTCTCCAAATCTGAAGCTTTTGAATATCTTAAACTGCACGGTAACTCTACTTTTAGACATGAGGATAGCAATGAACACATTTTGGACAAATGGTTTGAGAGAGGAGTAAAGGAAGCCATCTACACCGATCAGGCACAACATTATGACCCCCTGCCTAATACTGTGTTGGTCCCTCTTATGTTGTCAAAAATGCCCTGAACCACTGAACCTGGACAGAGGACCTCTCAGGGTGTCTTATGGGGTCTGGCAGCAGAACGTTGGCAGTGGATCTTTGGGTACTCTTGGTTGTGCAGTGGGGCATCTGTGAATCAGCGTTGTTCCGCTGCATCTGCACCCTGTTGATGCTTGATCAGAATGAGGTCTAGGAAGTTTGAAGGTCAAATCAACATCTTGGGCGATTGTCATGTTCCTTAAGATGCTCCTGACTGATATTTTTGTGATGTGGTAAGGATGCATTTTCCTGTGGGGGTAGGCCAGTAACGTTTGGTATTGCCATTTGCATGAAGGAGTGTGTTTGTTCTGGGACAATGTTTATTTTGGTGTCTAAGTCTCATAAACACAGACGCCAAAATCCAAGGCTTTCCCGCAGAACACCCCACAGAAACAATATGATCAATGTTATTCACGTCACCTGTGAGTGGTCATAATGTTGTGGCTGATCGATCTATGAAAAACTGGAACAGCCATCTCTAAACAGAGGAGGTAGTCTACGACACCACTGGTCAAGCACCTATAATGCAGTGATAAGATCTCTCCCCAGAAAGTTTCACTATCCTTAACATCTTGACTCACTCCTGACTTGGCAGATTCACATCCTGTGTTGTGTAAACTGGCAGTCCCATCACCATGATAACGGACCACCTGATTTCACAACAATTCACACCTCGAGGCATGTGAGTCCTGGTCGTTAATAGGCCATTAGCCATGTGACCTGGAGGGACTATAAATTCTGGAACTCCCCATTAGTCAGTTAGAATTGAAGAAGCCTCTTGGATGAATGTGAAACATCTTCATGAACTTACAAGAGAAGTGCATCTGATTTCTACTGAAGCTCCTACGATTAGTTAAATTGTGTAAAAATGTCATTTTTATATTGATTCATGTTCCTTTTGCACTTTGTCGTGATGCTTTTTATGTTTTTTAAGCACTTTGAATTGCCTCGTTATTTAAATATATTGTACAATAAAACTCATGTTACATGGAGCTGGTTGAAAGCAAGCAATTTTTAAACATGCAGGTGACAGCGTTTCAAAATAAAAGCCTGTAAAATTTGTAATATACACAGCTAATGCTACGGACATGCTGCAATGCAGAAATCACTTTGTTTTAGCAGATCAGAACACCTCATTTTACTGTTTCTAAGCTAATTTTTGGCTGCAGTTGTCTTAGCTGAGCTGCAGTAACTGAGTGGAGGCTAGAAGCTTCTCCGTGCACAGCTGGTTAGCTAATAATTTCTGGTGTAGTGGCATTTAGGGAGCATCTATACATTGTTGCTTCAGAAAAAACAACCTGGATTGCAACCTTTAACCTGTTGCACCCTGTTGGAAACACTGAGATATGACAAAACAGCCAATATCATGCATTTCTTGCAAAGAATTCACTCAAGCATGGCTGGAAATAGAGTTCGTCAAGCAAGCGTAGCATCTTCATTTCAAAATAAAACCTTAAAAAATATCTCTAAGGAACTTGTCCGTTGCTGTGACAGGTTTGGGCCAATGGAGCAGACCCCCTAGCAGAGATTCAGCTTCAGGCAGCAACAAACCGCAGCCATGACGATTCAAGAATGATGATAACTGTCAACACTGCCCCGAATTAAACCAGAGAGCCGCCTTTTGCTGACTTTAAGATCATCCGGCTAAAAAATAACACATTTACATGCATCTTTATATTCATTTATAGAGTGTAAACTAACAAAAAAGGTAACGCTTAAAATGCATTATTTATTGCTAAAAGGTGCTGTGAATTTTTTTTGGTGCATCTAAATGTGAAAACTATTCACACAGGTGCAAATAACATAAATAGTTTGGAGCTCTGTGACGCTAAGACCAAAGCTAATGCTACATACACCTGGGGTTATCATTCACATAAATCAGTAAATGAAAGACTGTGACTATTTCACAAACTGCTGAGAGTTTGTGGATTCTCTAAACACAAGTAAACAAGTAAACCTTCAGCCTCCTCCACCATTTTCTGTCATCACAAGTCAAATCGGTTATTTTCAAGTTGACTGAAATTTGATGAATTTGTCTCAGAAAGCTTCAATGCAAATTCTGAATTTCTCTGTCTTTGACTTGTGGCATTAAACAAATCCTCCATAAATTCCTCATTGGTGTCTGCAAATTCACCACTGCAATGAACTTTATTTCTTAGAAACTAACTGACTGATTATCAAAATAGTTGGGGATTAATTTCACAGTTGACAGCTGTGGTTCCAGAGGAGAAAATGGTGTTGGATTGGAAATGCTTTTTATGCTACCTGTACTAAATGTAGTTCATTATTCAAACGTTCTTTGGCCTTGAAAGTGCTGACTTTGTTCACTACTGAAGGTAGCCGGCTATTTAGCCGTGCATGCTAACAATTACAGCTTGCTTTAGAGCGGATAAACACGCCGTTTAATATCTGGACTGTTTAATCCACTTTTTACGCATTTCCTCTTGTGCTTTTGGCTGCTAAAGCCAAAACCCACCAAACTCTTTGTATTAATGGAGTCTTGGCCTTAAACCAACCAGGTGTGTGTAAATTCTTTCACCATGTGGGGCGGCCCAGGACTTGATTAGCCTGCTGGACCTCCTCAAGGTTGCTAAGCTGCGATTGGACGATTGGGTTTCGAGAATTAAACAAACAAACAAACTGAAAGCGCTAATTAAGGACACCTCTGCTCACTAGCACAGCTGTAACTCATTCAGACTGCCACCGCTGCACACACATCTGCTGCGCTGCTCTGTTATGTAAATGGCCTGTACTTAAATTTAACAGGGGAGTTAACATAACTCTGTTTACCCACACTCCATAGCGAATTTGGCCTCCCTCAGAGCGCAGTGCTGAGTCCCAGAGGACTGCATTTTGAAGGCAAACTTTGACCTCATTGTGAAAAAGGAAGAGGACTTTCTTTAAAAAAATCAATAATGCATCCTGTGGCTGGATTGAGATGCTGTGTGAACGAGGCAGAAACTGACCTGAGTTCAGTTTAAATGGACTGCGGCTGCACATTAAACAGGTGGTCTGATGTAGACCTTGCCAGCAGCGGTGGTGAGCTCTCATACCAGCTATCCATCAACCAGAATACTGCAGCTCCATCCAAGCTCACGTACTGACAGCATTCAACCCTTTTCTTGTATTCTCTAACTTTGATGTTTCCACCGTCCCTCTTCTTCTGCTGTCGTTCTCGTTATTCCTCTCGGTGCTGATTCGCTTTCTTTTCCGGTTGCTGAGCGCCGAGCTAAAGTAGAGCTGTCAGATTCGTATTCATCAGCACCAAACGGAACATGATACGAAGGTGTGAAAGTCTCTGTCCTAAAATTATCCCTACGTGGCGTGTGCTTTTGTTACCGTGTTACACAGGCAGGGCAGTCTTTTCAAAATCCACTGCAAAAATTCACATTTTTCCGAAAACCATTTGGAAAAAACGGTAAGATGAAGTTCCACAGCAGCACTGGAGATCACAGAGGTTCTCACAGGAATGAATGAACTTCTGGTTGACTCGTTCATACAGAGCTTGGCATCAGCAGGTGTTAAATATTAACCCTTTGGTGACCCAAATCCAATGGAAAATGGGTATGTCCTGACCCATGCTGCGTGTCAGAGGGTTAAATAAAGGCAATAAAACTACATGCTATACCACGATAAAGCAGCTAAAGTGATTAAATTCAAATCAAACCTTTGCTCCCATGGCCTGTAATAAAAATGGGTGAAAACATTTTTTCACCACTAACTGATAATGACTGAAAATAAGCATGTATCATGATAAATTTCCCAGCTATATCACCGCCTCTAGTCTGTGGTGAGTTATGTGTGTTGGAAGAACCAAGCTGGATGCTAGTCACAGGCAGTCTGGTAATCAGGGTCCCTTCAAAGCCACTTTGAAGGGACCCTGGGCAGCAGCTTTCAAAGGTGGAAATGGTGGGGGTTGTTTGTGTCCTCTGATGCCCTTTAGGGAGGAGGGCATTATATAACTCCGGGGCACCTTCATTTGCTGCTGTGGAAGCTTAAGAAGACATAGTCTTCTCTTCATTGCCGTAAATAGTAGAGTTTAAACGGTGGGAGATTATTGGCAGACCGATGCCACTTTAGGTAAGGAACTGCGACTCGTGACGGCACCTGAGTCAACAGACCTGAGGAGGGAGAAAATCAGCAGCATTAAAACCACATGATTTTGTGTTTGAGAAAAGAATGAGAGAGGGAGTGCATGCTGGGACAAAACATGGAATCAGAGGTTGTAAAAAGGAGGGAGTAAAAAAAAATACACATGAGGGCAGAGGAGGCAAGAAGAAATAAGGCAGGGAGAGAAAGAATTGGAAACCAAACAGAGACACGAAAACACTCCAGTACACCTCACTGATTTGTTTTTTTCTTTCAGATTTTCTTCTTTTTTTTTTTGCTTCACCAACTCGCCTCTGCAGCGCCACAGCAAACCTTCATCCTCTCCATCAGGTTTCAGATAAAAGGGACAGAAGTCTGGGACATAACAACCTGGTTGTGGCATCGAGGGTGCTTGAGGTTTGTGCGGAAGACACATTTTTTTGTTCTTGTTGTCGGCTCTTTTCTTTTTCTGCAAGTTAAGAAGTCTCAAATCATCAATGTGCTGAGGCTCGACGCTGCAGGAGGAGGATCTGGTTTATTCTGCAGAAATGCATTGGAAAAGAAACTGATGAAATTACAGTAGAGTAGAGAGATTTTTTTCCCACACTGTCTGAAATTTGGTTCTATTGAAGACAAAAATCGTGAAAGCTATTCATGTGTTTGTTGGGGACTTCTGGGGATTTTCAGCAGCATTTAATTAGGTTTTTAGCAACTGTAGTTTATGGCACTGAGTAAGTTATACATACAGCCTTGTATGAGCATATTGTAAAAACAATCAGTAAAAAAATGGAGAAAATATGTCAGTAAAGGTGCCAGAAAATGCATTCACAATGGTAGAATATTTAACATTTAATAAACTGAAAAAAAGCCAAATAACATGAACTTTGCTACCACAAAAGAAATCCATTGAAAACAGTTTAAGAAAAGTGTGTTTTAATACTGTAAACATGAAAAATTGCTCCAAAAGTTGTGAAAATCTGACACCTTAACTGCCAGAAAAATCGTTGAAAAAATGTACAATAGTATAAAAACTGGGAAAAAAGTAAAGCAGAAAAACATGATACTGAAACTGTACTTCAAAAAACTGTAAAATAACTGCTACTGTATTTACCACAGGTACAATATATTACTGTAATTTGAAAGTTTGAGCCTCTTTTTCAAAATAATTATTGTATTTTAATCAAAATAAGAAGACAAAACATGAAAATGTCACTTAAACAAAGGATCCAGCTTTAAATGACAAGATTGTTTTCTGAAGAAGAATGGCAAAATACTCTAAATATATTATAATTTCTCTTTAAAGTACTTAAACTTATCTGCCTCCGAATAAATATTGACTAGACTAAATTCAAGGACTTAAATTCCAACTTGGGTGAAATTTTCTTATGGTAAAAAGCAAATGTTGCAGCACAACGACACAATGAACCATCTATGAACCTCAAAACCCTTGGAATAACCCATTTTATTTCAACAGGAAACTAAGAACAGAAAGAATTCCCAGGTTTTCAACTTTCTGATAGACCCACTCATCTGTGACATGCTGCTCCTTTGAAAAATGCAACCAAATCTAAGCTTAAAATTGTGAATTTCATCTAAATCACTTCATTCTACATGGCTCATTCAAAAAACTGCCAAAAGTAAACTGTTTGCACCAACCAGATTCTGTAAAAAAAGCAAAAATTCTGTGTTCCTTTCCACAGCCAAGAAGCCATTAGTGATTCAGAGGGGACTGACAGTGATGTGACAAGAATTCAGCAATTTTTTGGGGTTGAACTGCAGGCTGTGCTTACACAAGGCACAGAAAAGACAAGTATGGAAAGTAAATACAAAGTTAAATAGTTCAATATTTCCAGTATTTCACTATATTTGCTATTTTTGTTCGATGTGTTGATTCCACTTTAAAAAAAATAAAAAATTGTAAAATGAAAGACCAAAGAAATTCAACTTTTGGTTGATTCGTGACATGTTTGTCTTTTCTCTACTGTTAGCCATGGTCGCGCTGTTTCCATAGAGGTGCAGGATTTTACATTGCAGTGAAAAATGAACCCACAGTGACTTAAAATGTGACAGGAAAAAAAAAAAACAACAACCAGAAACTGCTGCTTGGACCTCACAGGGTTAATCAAGAATCGTCCCACTGAGCTCCACTGTTTACAGCCCTCCAGCTCGTATTGTTCCAGTGTTGTCTTTCGTCTGACTGATAGATGATCTCATCGGGAGACATAATCTGTCTTACGCACGCAATTTCATCTGAAATGAACACTGTCCACAGTCATAAATGTAAACGCACTCTGCTCACCCTCAGCTTTAATCGTTTTTCCAACAGAATCCCTGACTTCTGGGTGTTAAGATGCTTTTTGTGCATTTGAACAAAGACATTATTGGAAATCAAGGAAGTTTATAGCTCAATATGCTCTTTGTGCACAGATGCCTCACATTATCATCCGTTTAGGGCATCATAATTATTCCTGGTAGGATTGCAGTGTGAAGAAAGTCCACGTATTCACACAGCGAAGTGTTTCAAATTTATGGCTGCTGATTAGAGATTTTGCCATTTGAGATATTATAGTGGAAGTTTGTTTTGGTTTACATCTTCCATGTCTATGAATCCTCCCGTCATTTGAATACAGATCTGAGGATTTAAAGCCACTTCAAGAATCTTTCGGATCGTGCTGGATGAAGATGTGGACGACAAAACTAACTGCAAATCCATCCATCATCTGCTCCGCTGCAGCTTCACTCAGCCGTGTGATAGCAGCGGCGACATATCAAGCCTTCGCCATCAGCTGGTGTGTGCGTTCGTGTACGTCAGGGTTTGTGGTTGATGGTGATCGGTCACTAATGACAGACGAACTGGTTGACACCCAGTCGAACCCTTTGACCTGGAGCTGAACCTTCTCTAAAACTCATGCTTCAGCGCTCCGGCTAATTCCAGCTGTCACTGCTGATGCGAGTGGAGATGGATCATGTGTTTGCCCGCGGTCCGGCTAATGTTAACCGTGCTGCCAAGACATCATCGCTGCTGGGCAAACTGGGAAGGAACCGAGCAGATGTAGAAAGATGGGTATGTGGTTAGGCCCAATTTGAGCAGTTCTTTAAAAAACTCTGAATGTAATTATTTTGTTGTCAACCCTCTGAACCCCAAAACTTGTCAGTGGATTTGAAAAGGTTATTATATTTTTTAAAAATACATAAAAATAAAAATGGCCACAATTAGACCATTAATCAAAACTAGAAGCTGCAAAAAGAGAAAGAATTGTCACATTTTAAACTCTCCTAAGGTCACTGATGTGCTGTTCTGTTGGAAAACGTAACCAAATCTGAGCTTAAAATTGTGACATTTAATCCAAAATACCTTTATTCTACATGACATACTAATGACGTACTAATAAAGACTTTGCTCCATCCAAATTCTGCAAAAAAAGAAAAAAAATTCAGCACTCCTCACTATAACAGTCAAGCCATCAATGTCCCAGCTGTGTCCAACAGTAAATCAACAAAAATTCAGGGACTTCAGCTGAACTGCAAGCAGTGTAAACAAGTTACATAACTAATAAATGTAAGTAATAAAACATCTAGCAATCAATCTGTCAATCAATCAAAGAATAATTTTCAATTTTGTTGATGGTCATTGAACTAATCATGTCTAAAAAAACTAATTTAAGCTAAATCCACCAAAATCACTTTATTCTACAATTTATTCATTTTAGATTATTATTTCCCAAAAATAAATTGTTTTCCCAGATTCTGTAAATAATAAAATAAAATCTGAGTTCCTCACTAAACCATGAAGTCATTCTCTCTCACTCAGCTGCAACCAACAGTAAAATTATAAATATTTTGCATATTTTTTTTTTTTGGCTGAACTGCAGGCCGTGTGTATACAGAGAAGAGAGAAGCATGGAATTAATATAAGCAGTAAAATACCTACAACTGTACAACTATAATTTTTCCAGTATTAGTAACACCTGCTGACCTTTTGATAAATGTTGGACATGTTGAGTCCAAGTTTTTTGAATTTTTGTGAAGTAAAAAAATACAAAAAAAATAAATAAATTCACGATTTATGTCCTTCTAACTATATTATAGTGCCCAGAAGACATTTCTGAGTCCTCTCACTTCTAGTCCTGGTTGTGCTGTTTCCATAGAAATGCATGATTTGAAATTTGCAGTGAAAAATGAGCCCACAGTGAGTAAAAATGCAAAAAACAAAGAAACTGCTTTGGTTAAGTGTGCAGTCCTTCAATCACATTTACAACTTGAAATCGCACCAGACACCAGCATTAATCTGATTAGTTTGGATTTCTTTTCTCCTCTTTAACTTGAAACAAGACTTGTTTTGCAGTTCCTCTTCCATGTGCTTCCTCTCAGCACAAGTCTAATTAATCTATGAAGAGCAACTTAAGCTGCAGTGCTTTAGTAACCCCATTACACTCTACAGGTTTCATAAGGAGCTTTTTAAAGTTCATTTTGGCTGTAAGATTCTTAAATTGGGAAGTGTTGGTGCATAAAGTTGCAGACCCACATGCAGTATTCATATGCAAACACATGCACTGAGGATGTGGTCCAGACAAAAACCCGTCACCCTCCTACCTCTTTGCTGTCTGACAGCAGCAGAAATAGCAAACTAAATATGTTGCTGTCAAAGCCGTCTCCCTCTGTTACAGTCGGTGTGTGAATGTGTGTGTGCTGTCCAGCTTACAAATACCAACTCCCAGCTAATCAGGCTGCATAAAGACCGGATACGAACACCAGTGTCGCTTGGTTCAGTTTCCTGATTAGTCGATGCAAAATGTGCTGAAAGACAAAACCGAAGAAGCTGCTCAGCGGTGCCGTTTCCGTTTTATTTCACCCGCACAGGAGCTTCAGGAATAATTGTCTCATTCAACGAGCAGCTTAGACTTTATGGTTTAATTGCTGCAAGCATTAGCAGCCACTTTCTGCTCAGTGATAACATTAAAATTTAAACTCATCATCCGAGGCTAATGTGCCTTAAAAAGAAAGCTGGGGGGTAGGAAAGAGATACAAGTCTTCAATTTCTACCGCCTTTACCTCTATCGCATTATTTTCTTCATAAACTAGACAAAAATTAAGTCAAACATAATTCACAGACAGTCATTTTACACTGAATTTCGACTTTTAATCACTTTACTCAAGGCCTCAGCAATGGTGGTGAAGGAGGTCCAGCGGAGGTGAAAGAAGTACTTTGATCTTGTGCAAAAGCGGAAATATCAAAACCACTTTCAAGAAATACTCTGATACAAGTGAGTCATGCATTTCAGTGTCAATACATGTACCGGTATACCTAAGCTTCATCTCTGCCATTACCGTATAAGGGTTAATCACACGTGATTTAGCTTGACTGAACAGTCTTAGCTTTCCACATCATCTATCACTTAATATAATACTTGCACATTTTTCATTTTAGTCTTTATCCCAACATAATCAGCAATTTCTTGAGGAAGAAATGATGTTTTTACCATAAAATGCTGGTAGTAGAGATATATTTCAAGGAGATTGTCTAGAATTTGAAATAGTCTCTAATTAGTAAATTGTGGATCTTCCTTCAGTTGTTGGGAATCCCTCCAAACAAAAGGTGCCTAGAAGGAACCACCTCAGCTGGCGCCTAGAGGAAACTCATATCACAAGCTTTTATCTCACTCCTCTGGTCCCTAGTCAGAGCTAATGATCATAGGTGACGGCTGAAACGTAGATCAACTGATAAATCATTAAAGCTTTGATTTACGGCTCAGCGCCCTCTTTACCACGATGGTCCGGTACAACGCCAACACTGCTGCTGATGCTGCACTAATCTATCGCTCTATTTTCCCGGTTCTCATTAAAGCTCCATATTGTGCCTCTTTATATCCAATTAATCAGAGTCTCACATGTCCCCACAGTGTTTCAATTTGTCAGCTCACAATACTCCAAAGGTGGCTCATTTCACTCTGACTGTACGACCTCTGGTTTTACTCCTGCTCTAAAGGGGCTGTTTCACTCTGAAAACCAGTCAGCTGCTGCTCCCCCTTCAGGAAGAAGACTCCCTCTACGTCTGTTATTAACAGTTTGACATCCACTGGTTTGATAGCTGTTAGATGGCACCTGGGTTGAAGTAATAATCCTTTATAGATCTGCGAAGCTGATTAGCTGACTAGGCCTTGAGTAATAGTATAAGTGAACGTGTAACATCTTAACAGCTTTTATTTTGCACTTTCAAGTCTATAAAAACCACAAAAAACAATGAAGGGGGATTTTCACCATATGGGACCTTTAATAAGATCCCAAAATGAGTAAATTCCTTTTCTTGAGGCAGCAAAGCACCTCCGACTTCGAGGGATTACTCCTTTGGATGCTGGGTTGGAAGTTATCCATCCATCCATCCATCCATCCATCCATCCATCCATCCATCCATCCATCCTGTTCTTTACTCTCATACTCGAAAGATGGATAAAATGGCCAGTTGTGATGGGAATAACATTTTCCAAACACCTGTTTCCAATTTAAGCATGAGCACATAAAATGTTTTTATGCTTCAGGACGCTTGGCAACACAATATCTCTAATACTGGGCTTTTTTCCACAGCAGAAACTTGTGCCTTGTCTATGTTTTGGAAGCGAGAACTGTCCTGTAGACCCCCACTAGGGCTGTTTTTGTGAGCGAAAAAAGTACAGACACAAAGGTGCATTAAAGTACTTGCACACTACCTAGTAGCCAGAAAAATGTTTTTAACATGTATGTCAAATGTACTGAGCTAAAAATACCGGTGCGTCCTACTATATCACGCTGTTCTGGCCATTCTAACTCACAATCCTCTGCACTGTTGAATTTAAACAACTAATTTTGCATTACAGACTGCAATGGATAAAGTTAACACACAATATCATGATGTATTTCCCAGTTGTATAAGTAATGCATGAAAGTACATAGTTTGTGAGAGCAGCTGTACTACAAGTAAAATGAAAAAGTGTGTGAGTTGGAGCGCAGCCACAGGCTAACACAATATGAGAACTGCATCTGGTAACTACTGCTTGTGGTCATTTTGGTGCACTCAGAGTTAATGCTGTGGTCAAAGGATCCTACACTGTAATGGAAACACAAACTGCATCGCACGTGCTCTGAGTTCCTGCAGTGGAAAAGCTGCATTTATCACAGACAGATGAGATTTATTGATGGGTCACTTTCATGCTCCACAAAACAGACCATCATATTTTTGTATTGCATCACAGTATTGCGCCCCACTGCTGACAGAAAGCGAGAGAATAGTGCTTTATATAGTAGTAATGGTGTCTCACAGTCGACTAAACACACATTCAAACTTCAGGCTTATCGATGAACACAGAAGGACCTGTGCAGTCTAAACTGCCGGACAAAGAAATGTGAAACGCTGCACCTCAGTGACGGCTGACAAACTGTGTGTGTGTTTGTGTGTTCGCTGCCAGCAGCTCTTTGTCCCAACGATACCGGGCAATGTTGCCAGGCGACAGGTACCAATTGTGTTGCGTTTCCGTGGAGACAGTAGGGAGGGTGGGGCTTTGATGAGGAGAACACAGTGTTTCCTGACTGGCACACACACACACACACACACACACACACACACACACGTGTTAAACAATGAGCTGCATTAGAGGGTTTGCAGCAGTGCACCTGAATGAAGCTCAGTATCTCACTAACATAACTGACAATACGAGATAAGGAGGTGAACGCACGGAAACACTGGCAGAGACATAATAAATTCTCCGAGTTCACGATCTTCTGATAAAGAGACCAGCTACGACAGAACACTTCTTCGACTAAGTGGTAATTTGAATCAATGACAGCATGGATATTCAGAAAAAGCTGCTCTTTTTATCCTTAGTTCCTTTTTACATTTTATTTAAAGCTGGAGTGTCAGACTTTTACATGTAAATGTGTTACATTCAAGCCACAGGAGTTCACACATTGCTGATTAAACCTGTCAGTTCCTGCTATATCTGTCTGTGTCTAACAGCACACCAGAGTTTGTAATCTGGGCTGACTCGGAACCGGAAATGTTGCTCAACGTAATACAGAGGGCGAAAGCATCTAAACTATAGACCAATCTGTTCAATACAGCACCTATATACAGTATTCGCCTATCTTTTTTTCCGTTTCATTGCTTTTCATCAATGAGTCATGATGAATTCGATTCACTTTTTCCAAATGGAATCACAAAAAGACTATTACATGTCAAAGTGAAAACAGATTTCAGCAAAGTAATGTCAATTAATTAAAACTGTGAAATAAAGTATTTACCCCTTTGAAGTCACTCAAATAATTCAACACCGGTGCAGCCAGTTGGTGCTAGAAGTCACGCTGTTTGTGAAACAAAAACCATCTGAGTGCAGTGAATGTGTCTCAATGATTGTAGTATAAAGACGCCTGTATCTGGAAGGTCCAGTTACTTGTGGGCGAGTATTCCTGGATAGAACTACACCATAAAGACAAAGGAACACTCTGTGAAAAGGTTTTTGAAAAGCACAAGTCGGGGGATGGATAGAAGAAAATTCCCAAGTTGCTGAATATCGCTTGGAGTCCAGTTAAATCCATCATTAGGAAATGAAGGGAACGTGGCACATGCATAAAACTACCTGTAGCAGGTCGTCTTCAAAAACTGAATGGCCGAGCGAGAAAGCCACTAGTGAGGGAGGCCACCAAGACAACTATTACTCCTCTGAAGGAGTTATAAACTTCAGCAGCTGAGACAGGAGAGACTGTTCAAGTTTTATGGGAGAGTGACAAGAGAAAGTCACTTTTGCAAAAATATCATATTAAATTTTAACCAGAGTTCACCAGAATTAATTTGGGGGACTTTGAAGTCAACTGGAAGAAGGTTTTTTGGTCTTTGGTCTCTTTGGTTGTGCTTTTTCTTCATTAGACTAGACACTGTTTGGAGAACCACTGCCCATTATCACAAACACACCATCCCCATCGTGAAGCATGGTGGTGGCAGCATCATGATCTCTCAGCAGCAGGCTTTGAAAGCCTTGTAAAGGTAGAGAATAAAATTAATGCAGCAAAGTATAGGGAAATGCAGGATGAGGGCAACCTGACGAAGTCTGAAAGACACTACAATTTACGGATGGTCTCTAAACACTTCACAGGCTACTGTAAAAGCTTCTAGTCTCCACTCAGCTACTGCAAGATATTTTAATGCCAGTTTTACCCAAACAATTTCATCTACATGGGCTGTTCATTCAAGTTCATTTAATTGCATGGGGCAGAAATCAGGATGAATATTTCAATAATTGTGCATCTCTTTTATAACGTATAACACTGCCCTAATGTTGAGATCAAAGACTCAGGTTTTTCCTTTAATTTGTCACCCATGTGCTTATATGTGTTACAAATTAATTGGCCTCCATTAGTTCTCACACTCTCTCCATTTCTGTCACTTTGGTAGAAAGACTCCTGTGGTGATGCTGGAACATCACAGTGTCAGTTTTGTGTCATTGAACGCAGGATATTACCAAATACTGCTAATGAGTTCAGTCGGGCAGAGATTCTAGTTAGAGAAATTCACCTCGGAAGACCCACGGCAGCAACGAAGCGATTGGATTACAAAGAAATGGTTAGAAACGAGCGAACACACACCGGCTGCTTTACTCTCACTCACAGAGACACACTCACTAATCAGCAAGTCGTTCTTTAATCATGAATCTTGGAATAGAACTAATAATCAAGCTCTCCTTCCTCTGAGGCCTGAGACACTGGCTATTAGTGACTGTGTGTTTACTGAGTGTAGATGTGTGTGTGTGTGCATGGGTCAGTGTGTGCGTGTGTGAGCCCTGCAAAAGTACATGCTGGCTTGAATACGTGGCAATAGGAGTATGAGGAAAAATCTGAACAGGAGTCACAGCAAACACTCCACATCCAGGATTGTCTCTGCACAGATCGGGCTCAATAACAGCATTAATGGCTCATTAGGAAGTGGTAAAGCTGTAAAAAGAAGGTGATCATTAACACCCACTCCCACCTATCCCCACCCCCATCAAATGCTGCTGTCACCATCGGAACCAAACTACAGAGGTGGTGAAGGTCAAGCTCCCGTCTGGGCAAAACACAGCAAAGCATCCCAGTACTGTCCAGTGTATGGAGGTAAAATTTCCACGAGCGGCTGTTTATACTGTCACTATTATCTCACTTTTATGGGCTCAGTCACATTATCATGTGAGCCATAAATCTGAATTACCCAACACTCAACATGCACACTGTCATATCTACGGAAATAGAACATCGAGGATCTACAAGTGCATTTAAACTGAACCTGAAGCAAATTTTTACACCATGTTAGAGTCATTTTAGATAATGGAAAGAAGCCAGCGGGCATGAGTACACACAGATTTACTCCCAGCTTGTTCCAAGGATTTATGTCTTTCATTGTGAAAGCACAGAGACGAGACGGGCAGTAGAGAAAGAAGAAGAAGAAAGGGCTTGTGGTAACTGAGCAAACACATGAATGTATTCAGACACATAAAGCAGTTATTGTCTGCTCAGGATGTTAATGATGAACAGTTAATTGATTAATTGCCATTAATAACTGAAGAAGACAAAATACAAACACCAGAAAATGGATTTTAGATGGAGCCTCTTACTTAGAGCATTGTGGTGGTTTAGCTAGCAACGGGCACCACGACAGAGACTACAGTGACGCTCAATGGTATCTGACCAGGGCTCATGTGTTTACAACAGTTGGGATTTGACTGGGACATTTTTCTTATAGCACAGTGACATGTAGCAGTCCTGGCCAAATCGTGTCCATTGGTTGGATTATGTTCATTTTGTCATTTGTTATTACAGGATAGTGTTACTTTTAAACCGACAGCTCAGTAAGAAAGTATGGTTTTACCTTGCTGACAAGTTTCGACTGCATCTGCCATCTTCTACAGAGCGTCTCCGATGTGTGATGACGCGTTCTTTTTTATCACGTGGCCGATCTGACAGATCTGTCGGAATCTGTCAGATTGGCCACGCCCCTCGCCGTCAGGTGGTCTCTGGAGGATGGAATCCCAGATATGCGAGAGGGTGTAGGCTCCCTCGTCCCGGTTCATAGTGCAGCGGGCGAGTTACTCCATACCTCCGGAGACCACTGGACGGCGCGGGGCGTGGCCAATCTGACAGATTCTGACAGATCTGTCAGATCGGCCACGTGATAAAAAAGACCACGTCATCACACATCGGAGACGCTCTGTAAAAGACGTCAGATGCAGTCGAAACATGTCAGTAAGGTAAAACCATACTTTCTTACTGAGTTGTGGATTTAAAAGTAATGCTATCCCATGTGTCCATTGCTTAGAACAATAACATCAGGACAGGACAAGTGGCCAATGTGCTTGATTTGTGTTACCAATTAATCAGTATTTGGTTGATAATGTTAACATTATTATTACTGAGCTTTAGCCCACACCATTAAGCATCACAGAAGTCTCAATCATGGTACTTTTGCGAGCTAAACTTTCTACCAGATGTTTACAAACAAGGTTCCTGACCACCTGCATATGATTAAGGATCAGATAACCACCAATAACTAATGAATAAACAACTTCAATGTAACTCAAGTATGTATTATCAAGGAAAATCAGACTGGGCCTCAGTGTCAACACATACTACTATTTAATTCAGATCATAACAGGGACAAAAAACCTGTTGGGGACATCCCTACAGTCAACACAGTCAAACAACTGAATACCATTCTAGTGTTGTCTCTCCAAAATCTAGCACAAAAGTTCCCATTTTTCAAAAAAAAAAAAAAAAAAAAAAAAACATTTGGAAAAGATTCACAATAACACTGGCGATCGCAGAGGTTCCCATAAGAATGAATAGACTTCTGGTTAACTCGCATGTGCACACCGAGCTCTATAGAAACAAGTGTATTAGTTTAATTAAGCCACGTTCTTCTTGATTTTGCCTCTGGGTGAATATGGACCTGAAAAGTCTCATTTCAATCAAGCTTTCTTTGATTCTCAGTCAAACTCTCCTCAGCATCTACTTTCAGTCAGTTACCAAATCATAATGTCTCGTAATTCTGTTTGTCACTCAGGTCATTTTCCTCCCTTAATCATGCCATTGTTATATGGCTCTGTATTATGCTGCATGTTCAGGAATACTGTGAAAGAACAGAGTGCGAGATGTAATGTACGAGAAACACGTTGCCTACAAAGAGAATGCGATGGTAAGTGCATGAAAGCATGATTGTGTAAGAGGTTACACTCCTGTATGTGGGAGCGTATCGTGGTGAGATTATAGACTGTTCTTTTTCTTTGTCTTTTCACACAAGCAGCCTCTCATAGTTTTCAACCCTTGTATCAAAGGAGAATGTTAAACCAAGCAACCTTATTCTTTACCCATTTCACCAGCTCCACATTAATAATAGATTAAATGGATTTAAGTTTTTTCTTTGTTTGGTTGCTGCTGGAAACAACTTTCCTAGAGACACTGTGTGTTGCCTGCAGTGGCAATTTATGATTCCAACAGGCTCTCCGTCCTTCATCTACTGAGAAAGAAGTCTGAAAACCGTGGAAGTAGAGGAACTGAACTCCACGGCGAAGAGGAAGATAGACAGTGATGTAACATAATTTTTAGTGTTAAAAACAGGCATATTTTGGTTCTGTCGCATATGCTACTAGGATGTAGGAACACTGTCTTAAGGCCTCTACACACTGTTCGATTTTAACAATCTTATAAGTTCACAGCCTGCTACACTGAACGACATGAATCTAAAAATCTTTGGGCATGTCGTGAAGTTTGCTGCGTGCAGACTGCACAATGAAAACGCAAACTGAATCGCAGCCTACAATGTACGTGAGTCGACATGAATACGCATTAAGCGTGCGCCGTCCGTCCATGACAAATAAACAACCAAAGCATAAACGGAGTACCTGCAATCACAGGGAAACTAGCAAAACTGTTATCCATCACGGAGGACACCTGCCATCCCCTGCAGGAAACCGTAACATCACTGGGCAGCTCCTTCAGTGACAGACTGCTTCACCCGCAGTGTCTAAAGGAGAGATACCGCAGGTCCTTCCTTCCTGCTGCAGTCAGACTTTACAATCAAGCTCCCAGTAGTTCAGCTCACCCACTTACAAACTGTGCAATAAAAATGTAAATAATGATGCTGTGCAATTTCATAGAAATGTTGCTGTAAATATTGTATTCTTTCTTCTAGAATGAGAAAATATTTATATATATGCACTGTGCTGCTCTTTTTTATTCAAACTGTTCTTCTAAATCTATCTATCTATCTATCTATCTATCTATCTATCTATCTATCTATCTATCTATCTATCTATCTATCTATCTATCTATCTATCTATCTATCTATCTAAAACATGAACAGATTTAATTTTTATTTATTTAATAACATAAACTAAGTGCTGTGGCCACTATTTACAGCGGTGTTTGTGTGTTTGCTAGCCACTAATGTTAGATTACTAACCTGGGAGCTGCAATTCTGCTGCTGTATCTTTTCATGCGTCGTCCTTTTTTGTCCAGTTGTGGTACGACCTGGAGGACACGTCAAAAAGGCTTCTGCTGCCACAATTCTACTAGGCTGTCTTCTTTGTATAAATCCCACATACTTGTTTTGATGCATTTTACCATTGTCGCCGCAAATCATCTATTTGGGATTAGCGCCAGTGTCGCGCCGATCAGAACATCATTTCATACTGCATTTCTATTGGTTAGTTAGTTGTCGTAGGTCGCAGCAGCAGTCACACTGTGAGATAACCACCCCAAATTTCTGACACTGTCAGAATTTTATCGCGGCTTGTCTTTGGTCGCAGGACCATGACAACGGCCATTCTCGAACCTGTCTCACTGTCCGACGTAGGACCACCAATTTAAAGCCACGAGCAAAGATATCGCCATGATTCTCTCACGATTGCTATCTTTCGTTTGGGACGGCCGAAAATCACACAGTGCGTAGTGGCCTTTAGTTGATCCTGACCTGTCTTAAACATATAAACTCTGGCCAGAGACCATTAAGCGTCACATACATATTTGTCATGGTGGCCATTACTACCGGAAGCACGACAATGCTCTCTGTTTGCCAACATGAAACTGACCGTAGTCCGCACAACTACCTCCTCTGGTCACTACAGCAATAAAGAGTTTTAGGCTCCACCTGTTAGAACAACCAGGTACTACAGCTTGTCTGCACTACACTTTATGACATGCACGTAGAGAATACAGGCTTTCTCTATCTTTTGGAGTTTGTTGGAAAAAAAATGCTAAGCAACAGCTTGGACACAGAAAAGCATTTTGTTTTGTTTTCATGTATTGCAGAACCATTCAGTTGTCAACTATAAACATGCATTAAGTTCTTTCTTTCTTTGCTGCTGGATACAACTTTCCTCCAGACACTGTGATTCCAACTGTTTTTTTTTTTCATTTTTCATCTATTGACAAAGAAGCTTAAAAACCCTGGAAGCAGAGAAACTGAGGCAGAGTTCGTCAGAGATTAAACTTCACCAAGGACTTTGTCATGGTTCCCTTTGCTAGCTAAACCCCTACAATGCTCTCTGGTTGTCAACACAGACCCACCTCCTCTGTTTGCTACCGTACTGAACAGTAAGATGCTCTACAACCAGGGACTACAGGTAGCAAACAATAGAATTATGACATGTATGTAGAGAATACCAGTTTTTTTCCATCTTTTGGAGCTTGTGGAACCATCCTACACTAATTTGTCCAAGATGAGTGATGGTAAAGGGGAAGGCAGACGTGGATGTAACACCATTTTAAGTATTTATCTTAAAAAAAAATACATCAACTCTAGTGGTAGACATTAACCTTCCAGAAATCGTTGTCATGGTGCTCTTTGCTAGCTAAACTCCACAATGTTCTCTGCTTGTCAACACAGAAGTGGCGGTGGTCCAACCGCCTCCTCTGGTTGGTACAGTACTGAACAGTAAGATGTTCCACAACAAGACTACAGCTAATCTATAATGCAGTATAACCCAGTCTCCACAAAATTAAGTTTCTATACAAATAAGCTGCATTCTCAATTATGTTTTAAAGGGATTGTAATTTTGTTGAAATAAATGCAATTTTTGACCTGAGTATGCAGTTTAGATTTGTAGGAATGTAATATTGTGACATGCATGCAGAGAATACAGATTTTGTCCATCTTTTGTGGAACCACAGTACACAATAACTTCTAGAGCTTTGCAGCAATTTTGACCACAGTTTGGATGCAGTTTTTTTCCTCAGTTGTCAAGAATGTACTCACATTAATTATAGATTAAATGCATTCAAGTTCTTTCTTTCTTTGTTTGGTTGCTACTGGATACAACTTTCCTAGAGACACTGCGTGGTGCCTGAAGTGGCAACTCATGAATCCAACAGGTTTTACCCACTGAGAAAGACGCCTGAAAATGCTGGAAGCACAGAAACTGAGTGTGGTCAGAGTTTGAGATCGAAGTTGAAGAGGAAGGCAGCCGGTGATGTAACAGCGTCTTTACTATTTATCTTAAAAGCAAAGGGAGCAACATCAAAGCTATTGTGCCGATTCTCACAGGATTCATTTCTGCTAAAATATTGATGGAAATTCGCTGGTTGTGCATCGAGCGGCACTTACTGATAAACCCAAAGACAGCATATTATACAGCATGCCTCAACCTTATCAGCCGGTTCCCTCAAGCAAGATACAGTAGCCGAAGCAATAAGCAGTGCAGCGCTGTGGGCTAGTTTGAGGACGCTCAGCTGTGACAGATTCACTGAACACGGCGTGCTGTTTTTACTGCTGTAATTCTCTGATGAAAAACACAATTAGGGACATTGCTTGTGGGGCACCGCAGAGAGGAACTCAGAGGAGGCAATGAAACAGAGAAAAGGAATAATAAAGAAGAAAGGACAGGATGAGAGATTCTGAGTGTGTTTGAAAGAGACCGCAGGAGAAATTGATTTCCAAGAACTGTGAGCGTGATGGTCAATCTGGAGTGTTATATGTGTGTATATATGCATGTGTTTGCGCTTCGTGAAAGATGCCCGCATACAGCATGGCATCTGTTCATCAGCTATCATCTCTGACTTCCAGCCAAGCCACAGCTCGTCAGACCTAATTAGCAACAAAAATACCAGCATATCATAAAAATTTAAGTGGTTTGCGTCGCCTGTACGTCCATAACCGACTGTCAAATGTGATCTTTCGTTGTCTTCATGGAGCGTGACGACGATACAGAATCAATTACTGTGACCGAGAGCGCTGAGAGAAGGTGCAGAGGAGGAATCTAACGCTGATCCAGATAAGCTCCTGCAGGAATTGACGCTGCTGACGGTTCATTGAGGCATTTATTCTAACAATGATGGTTATTCAGCTTTGCGTGACTCTTTCGCCTGTGCATTCAAGAAAGTAAGTTAACTGCAGCAAAGGAGAATGCAGCTAATGTTACCTGCTGTGTAGGAAGGCCCCCTGATAATCGAACTCAGATTAGTCTGTGAATCTGAAAGGAGCTCAGGCTACAGGAGAATAAGGTGACACTTCACAGATGTTCTTCTAATTTCAGACATTTACAGACTACACGATGTGGAAATAACAGCACATCACAACCTACAGGGTATTACTACGAATACGATGGCACTCAGGGAGCCATCAGGGCAACCACGTCTACACAAAATGATGATCCGATTCCAATCTTAAGTGCGTTTTGAGGGGAAAATGGGAAGGATGGGAGAAGATGGTCGGTTTTAGGCACCAAAATGCTCTATCACACTTTGTTAGACTCAAGTTTAGTTGAGCTTAAGCATCAACATTCTAAATCAAAAGAAAAATATCATGATTTGAGTCAAAATACAACTTTTTCCTCCAACATGTTTGAAGTTTCGCCTCCATTTTCTAGGTAACCATGGTGACAAGTTCTGGCACATCTTTTTTTTTTCCAAGTTCCAGTCCAATTTCTATTTTTATTTTTTGTTTATCTCTCAGAGTATTTGATAAATTCATCTTAAATCTCGCGAACTGTTTCATAAATACCCATATTTTATGAATAAAAATGTCAGGCAAATTACTGGTGGTTGAGCAGAAACTGTTCTAAAAATCTGGTCATTTGAGACAGAATAACGCTGCTTCTAAAATGATGCCTGGCATTTAAAAAAAAAGCTTCCTTTAATCTGTGGAAGAATCCTTAAACTTCCTCTCTGGTTGTTGACTAAACCTCTAAAATATTGTCTCTGTGTATCAAAGTCACATATTTAGAGATTTTTTTTGCATTTCCTGCCACAGAATGCCTTTTTCCATCCAGTCTTCTGCAGGTAAATCATACATGTTAGAACCAGAAACTGATTCTGAAGAAGAAGAACGATACAGAAAGTCCCATTCTGCTGGATTGCTTCATGAGGTTCGAGTCATATGGAACAATAGAAATCTGCATTTTTAGAACTGTCATCAGTAAACTGCCATTTCAAGATGGTTATTTTGGTCATGATGTGTCTGAAAAAACACCACATGGACACATTAAGAGGGTTAGAGAAATGAGATTTTCACCAGAAACTTCCATTAAATGTGACAACTTTTTTTTTATCATAACCAAAACAATCTACATCTTAAGTGTTATCGCTCTCTCTTTTTTTTTTAAAGCAGCTACCAGTCTGTCTCTGGGCACCGTTCGTACCAAACATTACACTGTAAGGACTGAATCTGCTCGTCTATAATACAGACAGAGATAAAGGCTCTGCCAAGAGAGAGAGGAGATTTGAGGAGAGATTTCTGACTGGCTGCTGTCCAAGGATCTGACTGAGAGAGGAGATATGAAGAATGTGTTAAATACACCCACCGCTACCTTTCTGCTGGTGTTAGGACACAATGACGAGATAAGCAATCAGACCGGCTGCTTGGAGAGCGTCTGCTCTTGTTCTGGCAGCAGACTGGACCTTATATATTTATATCATCGGGGTCATTCCTTAATGTTAAAAAGATGTGTCCTCTTGGCTCCTCGGTCTTCTTTTTTTGGCTTCGTTTGCTCAAAGCGCTCACAGCACAGACTGTAACGTCTCAATGCATTTTCGTGCGTAGACGAACAGCTCGACTGCCAATGGCTCAAAAACAACACATAATAGTGTTAGCACTATAAGATGAATGGTGCTGCACTGTAAAAAATGTACAATTTACTATCGTTTTGCAGATTTTCAGTGCTTGGTTAAATTAAAAAATAAACTTTATTGGTCCCTCACTGGGGAAATTCACGTTACAGCAGCTACAAGGCACAAAACGAAGCAACACAGGAAATAAGGAGAAAAATAAAGACATGACAAAGACCATGTATACCAAGAAGTATTAATTTACACCGCCAGAATTGTAAATAATGTCAACAATATCTGTTTTAATTTTTTCCCCACAGCTTTTCAATGTAACTTTATTAAAATGACTTATGTTATGATTAAAACGCTAATATATTAACAGCATTTTGTTGTTTTTGTGAAGGTGATAATCTAAGATTTCATTGGTGTCTATATTTTCAAGGTAATTACTACTGTATGCTTGATATTTTTTATGTTTTTTTTAACGTTTATTTTTAATCAAATTGCAAAAAGTTAATGATAGAAAAATTGTATGCTACAAGTGAGGTACATACAGTGAGCAGAGCTGGTCTTTATCTGTTTTTTTAATGTACCGTGTTTTAACGTATTTTTTCTGGTAGCAAGGATGTCAGATTACACTTTTTAATTTTTTTTTACAGTATAAGTTCCACAAAGTGCTCCCAGTCAACTACACTTAGATAATTGAGTCTGGTGCAACATCAACACATTCAAACGGGTGCATTATGACTATTTAGTACATTGATAAGACACTATATAATCAATATCTTCAGCAACCTGTGCAGTGTCAATATTTTCTACTCAGAAGAATGTACAATATCAATACTTTTGTACTTGCACAGTAACCATGTGCAATATTATTTTCCTCATTAATAGGAACCTGTGCAATATCTAAACTTTCTACATGTAGAAGAATCTGTACAATTTCAACAGTACTACAGGATATATCTTGTTAAATGTTCCTGTTTTTGCATTGTTCCCTTTGCTGTAAGTCTGCAAACTTCCCCGCTGTGGGATCAATAAAGGAATATCTTATCTTGTCTGTTCACCCGAGTAGCTGACCCGTCACAGTCATGGTTTGATTTCGAATCAGAAATTTGATGCAGTGTGCACCGACAAGGCTGTGATACAATCTGAGTTACGAGATACATGATCCATCTAGATAGCTGCATTTTGATGCAATTTGCATCCAGAATCAGAACTGTACTTGTAATTTTGATTTATGATTTGAAATACCAGCATTTCCTGCCATGCTACATCATCGCACCAGTGTTTTAAAATTCATTTTTAAACCCATTTAGTATAAATGTAGTACTTTGGATCAGTCACTTAGCTCATAATCCTTGAAAACAAACTTTGGTTGTGTCAGACACAACAGCAGAATATATCACTGAGGTTTCTTCACTGTGTGTTTAGCTTTTGTAACGTCCTTTCCTTGACTGTTCTGAAATCTTGAGGCATATATTTGACGAAATGTATGACTCCGATGGTCGGTGCCAACCTTCACCTTCTTTTTTTTTTCCTGTGTTGCGCCAGCTAAAGTCAGGTGTTTTTAGATGGAGAACTTTAAAGCCTTTCACTGTGTCGGTGGAGGTTCAAAGAAAGGTCACGTTATGGCAGAGGAAAAAAAATACTCTGACCGCTGCATCAGTGTCTAGGGATGATTGTGTTCTGCTGAGGGGAAGAGAAATAACACATCAGCTTCACCTTATAATTTTTATTATATAATGCAGCCTGCTCCACAGACCTCTACATTTTATATTGATTAATTCAGACCTGCTAACCCGATATTTTTATGCAAAACTAATAATATATGAAGCAACTGATTCCAAAATAAGCACTGAAAGCTGAAATGTTGTGTAAAAGCAGGAACATAATTAGTAACTGTGGATTGACTTTGAAGTCTATAATAAAAGTGCACTATTAGGGTTTTGTAGTTAGCCTCCAGCTCTGGATGGTATCATTACTGCTGATGTATATTACCACTCCTGTGTTCAAAGAACCCTCCACTGATGCCAATGCACTCATTTTCACACAATAGGTGTCTAAAAAAAAAGTACAAAAACTGATGCAGCTGAAGCAGAGATTGTTGTTATTTCACTCATTCTTTGTCCTTGTCGAAACCCACAATGCAATGGATGGTTTTCCCAGCAGCAGCTAATGCAGCCTTCAGCCATGAGGTCTGGTCAGGTCGCTTATTTCCAGCTTGTGGTTGATCATAGTGGTGCAGAACCAAAAATGGGGCCACCAGCAAGTGATGAAAATGTTGTCGACCCCCAGGCCTCGTCCACACTAATACAGATACTTTGCAAAACTAAATTTTTTTTTCAAATGCCTTTGAAACGAGCATAAAAACTCTGTTATCTGTGTGGATGTAACCAATAATAGCAACAGGTGCAGCAGCTACACACCAGTTTCTTCATGTTTGGCTGTGTATTTTGACATTTCTGCACCACTTTACCCGCACATGAGCCATGAAAGCCTCTGCAAACCAAAGTACTCAGTCCACTGTGTTCACCGTTTAAAGTCTGCAGAGACGGTGAAATGACTAAATGTTTCACTCTGGTTTTTCATGCATCATTGATGTTGCTAGATGGAACTTGGACTCAAAAAATTATTCAGAGAAGAGACATTATTAAGATCTTTCGTTTAATGAAAAAAAGATCTGAGTCTCTGCAGGGAAAAAAAGTACTTATATCTTACTTATTATTGTCAAAGCCTCACTTCTGTCACCAGCGTCCTCCCCCTCAGGCTCTTACTACCAAATAGAATCCTCCTTCTTGATCACTGATGTGTTTGGCTGTCCAATAGATGATGACATATCTACTAACATATGATTGAAACATGTAGAAATTATCCCATGTAAAGTTTTCCACTACAAGCATGGTTTCTAAAATGTCTGTAGTCATTATTTTGTTGACATGTGTACAGATTTTTTTTTTATTGCTTTTGTAAAACCATGTTCATATATATATATATTAGTGTGGACAAGTCTGCCCAAGATGGAGCAGCTCACTTCAAGCTCCTGCTGTCAAGGTAAACTTCCAGATCTGTAACTATCAACCACTTCAACATCCAAAGATTTGGTCGAGATAAAACCTATGCAATGTTCAGAAATACAGCTGTACATTTAAAAATGTTTCCATTAGGTTTCAGCCTAATGTATTTCCAGTTAATGTCTCCATTGTGTCTTTTTGTGTCATGCTAACGTTGCACTTTTTGCTTCTGTAGTAGAGATTCATGGAAATAACAATTGGTACAAAACAGCTTTTGCAAGGCGTTTATCAGCACAATGTGTACGAGCTCCCTGCAGCTCTCTAAATGAAGCGCAGATCTTCTTAAACATTTGTTTTCACACTGATGACACAGAAACAGCTGCTCTGGAAAGATATTTTGCCAAATGCATTAGAGATCTCCATCAGTAACACCTGCCAGTTGACCTGATAACCTGCATATTCATCTGCCAGTTTGTTTCCACATGTTGACTTTCACTGTGAGGATGGAGGCAGAAAGACAGACAGTATGACGTCTAAAATGACTCAAACTTTGTTGAAATTGATTTAAAATGTCAGCAAAATGATATAATAACTGCCCCAAATCTGCCCAAAATGACCAATCTGACCCAAAATGCCAAAGGGTTGTCTAAAATGACTGACAGTACAAAATGATTCAAAACTTGTCCAAAATAACCACAGGTTTGTCCAAAAATGACTCAAAATATGTTCAAAATGACTCAAAGTTTGTCAAAACCGATTTAAAGATTCAGCAAAGTGATTTAATAACTGCCCAAAATGACTCGAAATCTGGCCAAAATGACCAAGTTTGTCCAAAATACCAAAGGTTTGTCCAAAATGACTCACAATTAGTACAAAATTATTCAAAGCTTGCACAAACTAACCACAGGCTTGTCCAAAATGACACAATGCTTGGTCAAAATGACCACAGGTTTATCCAAAATGAGCAAAAATTTACTCAAAATGACCAAAGGTTTGTTCAAAATGACCAAAGGTTTTCCAAAATTACTCAAAATTTGACAAAAATGACTGAAAAACTTGACCAAAATGAGCCAAGATGACACTGAAACTAAACATCCTCCTCAACATCAACTGGAGGAGAAAACCAACATTGGCGGGACTTCCTTTCAGTCAGACTCAAAAACAAACCTCTGTAACAGAAGAGTGTAAGGTCTGCCACTTAGAGCCATATAAAGTCACATTAATGGAAAATACACCCGCTATGAATAAACTGTTTTGAGTTTTCCTTTAGGTTTAAGTCGTCGCCTGTAGACATTATTCAGACAGCAGAATCCTTTTCCATCTCTGTTTCGAGAGAACTTATTCAGCTTCTATCTCTAGTGATCCTTCTGTTGCTGCTTCTCAAAAACAGTTATTTGCTTATTACTTCATGCACCTGCAGACCTTGGGGCGCTCGTGTCGGGTGAAACTACAAACCGAATGTTAAAGTGGTTCAGTTGAGCACCTCAGTGTTTAGCCTCTGGCAGATTCCTCCTCAGGTGGCACTGAATGGTTTTCCTGCCTCTGCTTTAGTCTCTTTGACCTTCTCCAACGTCCTCCATTAGGCCTTTCAGTTTACTTCCTCAGCTGCTTCCTCAGAGGTGTTTTCCTCTCACTGTGCTCCCCTGTGACGCTGACCTCACACAATAATTCCTGCTCATCTCTTCCAGTCAGACAGATAAAAAAAGGAGGGACAAACTTTAGGTGATGACAAGTAAAAGAAGCAGATGACGGCGAAAGGCACTGCAAAATGAATTAACTGTCTGAAGGGTTGGAAATGTGTGTTATCTTCAAAAAAGATAACCAGAATGACACCATTTAACAGAAAAGGAAACTGAAAAACCTAAAAGAATAGCTGTATTTTCAACAATCCAACTGTTCTTGAACGCATCGTTTGTATTGTGCTATTTAGAGCGAAAACCTAACTAAATCTAAGCCTAACATTGCGATATTTCAACCAAATACCTTTATTCTACAAGTCTTATTTAAAATTCACCAAAAATAAACAGAATATCTAATAAAAATTTGAAAATTCCACATTCTTCAGCACAACCCGGAATCCATAACTGACTCAGCTGTGACCAACATTCATGTTTTCGGCTGAACTCCAGGCAGTGTTTACACAGAGCAGAGAGGAGACGAGTAGTGACATAGATTACTGACACTGAGAGGTAAATAAAACATTCTGGATCGAAAAAATGAATGCAGCATGGTTCAAAAACAGAATACAGAGGAATAAACTGCAGGAAGATTTTCAATGCAAAAAACTAAAAATTAAAGTTCAGAGATTAGGGAAAAGGATTACCTTTCCAATGGTCCTTGCATTAAATTGGGGAAATTAACTAAATGCAAGATTAAAATGACCACATTTCATCAAAGTCATTTTAATCTACATGTTAAAATCAACCGTTTGCACCAGATTCTGCAAAAATATAAAAATTTCAAGTTCAAGGATTATTCAGCTAAACTGCAGGCAGTGTCTACAATGGGCGGACAAAGATTGGGAGTGAAATAAAACTTGACAGAACATTTTTTTAAATGCAGCATGGCTCAAGAAGAGTATACAGACGAGCAAGTTGTTGGAAGATTTTCAACTTTCCAGTGAACCGTGCACTGATTGCATGGGATGCACAGTTAAAATGGGAAATCTGGTTAAATCCAAGGTTAAAATTACAAAATTTCATCAAAATCACATTATTCTTCATGTCAAAAATGAACCATTTGCTCCTGATTCTGCAAAAAAACTAGAAAAAAATTCAAGTTCAGGAATCATTTGGCTGAACTGCAGGCAGTGTCTACATATAGCAGAAAAATTTAAACCTGACTAACCAATAAAATAAATGCAGCATGGCTCAGAAAATGGCATACAGAGGAGCAAGTAGTAGGAAGATACATTCAACATGGTGAAACATCTTTGTAGAGTTGACATGCGGAGATGCCAGAGTTAGAACGTGACCTGAGCAAAAGAAAATTTAAAAAATGCCCAGAAATTTGCCTGGAGTTCAGAAGGTTAATCCTCATTCACAACATGCAGACAAACAGGTCAAATAAGAAACTTCACTAATCAGGTGGATCATTTCTGTGTTTTTTTTCCCCCAGTCAGACTAAAATCTTTAAAATGATTCAGGTTTTTATTCTTGGTTTTGTCCATTGTTCCCTGAATCTCTCTGATGGGGGTGAAAAGTTCTAAGTTAACGTGACCCAGCGAGTCACAATAATGGGAAACAGTCCGAGCTGAAAATACTCTCCAAATATCCCTCAAGCACTTGCATGTGGACATAAGCACATACATGGGGCAGTAAAAGCATATTTAATAAAAGGAAATGTGATTTTAAAAATGTTCCTCTGTGCAGGGAGCAAAAGGTTAGCAGAGATGAATGAACTGTTTCCTCTTCCATGAAGGCAAAACACTCGATACAGAATCTAATGCGGTACAAAACCAAAAGATAAGCATCACTTTAGTGGATACTCTTTGTGCAACATGGCTTCCAAATGAAAGGTGTGTCATTCAAAAAAATAAACTCAGTTTGCTAATGTAGAGTCCGACACATTCAAGCTAAATCTTGTAGTTATCATTAGTCTTTAATACAGAATAACCCTAACCCTGAATGCAACAGCAAACTGGAGCTGCAATAATTTGTTCATTCATTGACAACTATTATATGAATCATTAACTATTTACATACTAAAACAATAGTAATTTGGGGTTTCCAGCTTCTTAAATATGAATTAAAGTTCACTGATTAAAGTTCACTTGTTACTTATTTGGGTTTCAAAGCCAAGTTCTGTAAAATATTTTGGCTGAATTTTGAGAATTTTTGTGTTCTCACCCTTAAACCGGGAGCACATGTTAAAGGTTCAATATCTCCAGAAATAGAACTTCCACAGAGATGAAATTTCACAGCTGCAGGAGTTCTATTTCTGGAGATATTGAACCGTTTTTTTGTTGTTCCACCAATGAGTCCACATCACCATTCTGACATGTCAAAACAGCAAGAAAGACTGGAAACTTGACTTACTACAAGATGACATACTAATTCTACTGATGTTAGAGACCTGAGAAGTTGGTAAACTCTTGACCAACGACTATTTTTGGTGGGAAATATGATTTTTTTTATTTTTATATTCATATATATATATATATATACACACACACACTTATTACTACCACTACTGTCTGGGGCCCTAACACCAAACCTCTTTAAAAATGTTCTACTTTTTTTCCATTCTTATAGACAGATAATTAGAAATTTAGCTTCTGCTGGAGGCATTCAATCATTAGGATCTGCTGAAAACAATTTAGTCTGTGTTCCCACCAAATTTCACAGCTGTGAGAGTTTTATTTCTGGAGATATTGAACCAGAAACTCTCTGAAATACAGATAATTCCAGGTTTCTAAGTTCTATAGAATGCTTCACAGAACTTAGTTTTTGGCCCCAGTGAACACGTTTATGAAGACCGAACGAATCAATTCAGCATGGACCGACGGCAGTAAACTAAATATCTTTGTAGCGTGGATAAACCCAGACATTTTTTCATCATTTTCTGGTTATTTATAGACCAAACGACTAATCGATTAAAGCAGAAAATGATCCGCAGATTGATCACCCAATGACAATATTAGTTTGTTGCAGCTCTGTGTGAGAGGAAAAATAATTCTGTTCATTTGGGAATTCTTAGAGAGACTACAAGGAGTTCTTATAAACTTCGGCACTAAACGGTAAACAGGCCACATTTATGAGGCACTTTTCATAATGAGCAGGACTAAGCCTCTGCTTCACCCACACAGAGCTGCCATGCGAGGCAGCAGTCTGCTTTTTAGGAACAATTTAGGTGTTTTGCTCAAGGACACTTAGACATGTGGACAGCAGAAGTCTGGAATTAAACCACCAACTTTGTGATTAATCCACGAGGATTTTGCAGCTGTCAGCCCGAGTATTCTGTTGGCTGTATTCTCCTAAATGGTTGGGAAAAGAGCAGCTATTAGATGGAAAACGAGCGAGTCGACAGCAGCTCTCCTCTTTCTCCCACAGCATTCTCTGCAAATGAACATCAGACTATTAGAGGCTGAAGTGAGTCCTTCTTCTGCCAGATGATACCTTCCTCAGCAGGTGTGGTGCATTATGAAAGGTTGACCCCTGCTTCTTCGCATAAAGTCACATCTTACTGCTCTAATGAGTCATCTTTAATTCAATAACTGCAGCAGCCAATACGTACAGAAACTGAGAGAAATGTAGATCAGGGATGTCAAACTCATTTTAGTTCAGGGACCACATTCAGTCCAATTTGATCTCAAGTGGGCTGGATCAGTAAAATCACAGCACAAAAACCTACAAATAACGACAACTCCAAATATTTCCCTCGTTTTAGTGCAAAAAAGTACATTCTGAAAATGTTCACATTTAGGGAATTATGTTTATACAAAACATTATGAACAACCTGAAATCTCATGAAAAAAATAAATTCAATTCCAAAACATTATGCCTCAGTTTGTCATTTACACATTACAACTTCCAGGTCAGAGTGTCTACAAAGACACAAAACATTTAGTCACAGGTATCTGGAACTGAATGAAACAGTATTTTACTTTATGATCAACGCGACAAAAGTCAGACCAAAAAAAAGACAAAATATTCCAAAAACAAGCCACTGTGACGACCCTCCACCTGGACACCAGGCGTTCTCTCTTTTTTTTTCAGAGCTGAAGGAAGGTCGTCAGCTGATCGAGCCACACCTGGGATCAAGTGGCTGAAACTGCATAAAACTTCCCTCACTTCCAGCGTCTGACAGGAGCTGTTTCCTCCTGGGACTCGAGCAGCATGATTCTGAGTTTCAGTTTGTGATCGGTAGTGCACTTGTTGGGTTGTTTTGCGTTACAGTAAATGGGTGCAGATTAAGATAAGATAAAGAGATATTCGTCAGACAGTGGAGGAAATATGCAGCAAAAATGTGGGAACATCATTTAAAAAATTAAAATAAACAAGAAGTATTTGCAAGTGCTGCTGATATTGCACAGATTCTTCCATATGTGGAAATTTAGATGCTGCACAGATTCCTTTGGAAGTGGAAATTAGTGGTATTGCACCTATCCTTACGTTGAAAAACAATGAAATTGCACAGATTCTTCCATGAGTAGAAATACTAAAATAAAAATACTGATACTACACAGATTCTTGTACACATACAGTTTTTTAAATGCACAAAACATTCATAATGCGCAGATTTATACTGTGTTGTGTGCAAAATGTTACATGTTGGTAAATGTCATGCTGACAATACATAAGTCTCACTGTTAAATTCCTATTTTTGTTCTATATAATTGCCTCTGATGTGCCCTCGATTCGTGTCCTTGACGACTGAGCAGCGATGGAGAGTGCAGCCTCTCAGCACCATTAAAACCAGTAACTGAATAGCCCGACTTTGACCCCAATTTCCAGTAAAAGCACATTTACAACAACCTTAACTTATAAAGAGGATCTGATTGAGGGTGCGCGCGATGGATTAACATTCAAGGTCGTCTCCCTGTTCCATTCATACACTGCATTATTCTGAACTTATATTTGTCTGTTAGTTAGAGCCGATGACAGCGTTCTGCTCGTTGATGGAGAAAATAGAAAAAAAACCCACAAAGGACTCTGCTGTGACATCTGAACCGAGTGAAACAAACAGATGAATTCTGCAGAGATCACTGCAAACATACGTGAATGTCAGAGCTTAGAAAAGTCAACAACAACAACAACAGAGAGAACAGTCAGGTTATAATTCTGCTCACCTGTAGGAATACGTAGCTGCTAATAGACTAGACAATTAGCTCTTAGAGGCTGAAATAAATGAAATCGTCACAGACAAATTTACTGTTATTTCTACTATTTTGTTAAATTATAGATAGTAACTAGCAAAATCACAAAAGAAGTATTAATTTACATGTCAACTGTAAAAAAAAAAAAAAAAAAACTGTAGTAACTATATGGTCACAAATAGCCATTTATTATTTTTCTATTCTATTATTTTTATTTGCTGTAATTTGCAAATCTCAATGAAACTGGTAAATCATTCTTTTAACTATTTTGTTAAGTATCAATTAAGATGTTAATGATAAATAAAAGGGGGCCAAAACTGTAACGTCAACATGAAAAGTCTGTTTATTTACAAGTTATGTAATTTAATGTAATGTGTTCTTAGACAATGTGTGACCATAAAATTATGCTATATTTATAGTATTTAAATCAGCAAAAATAAATCATGATTTGAAAATAAAATTATAGATAATAATTCAAAAATAGCAAAAAAAATCTTTTACAGATTCACTCCTTTGTTAAAGTACAGATAATATGTAGGAAAATTAATTGTATTTATGTTATTGTATGAAAAAAAGGCAGAACTGTAATAATAGCCACTTCAAAAATCTATAGTTTGGTCATTTGTATCTTCTTTTTTACTGTATTTAATTAGGAAAAATACATTTAGCAGTTATTTGAAAGTGTGTGTGTGTGTGTATATATATATATATATATATATATATATATATATATATATATATATATATATATATATATATATATATATATATATATATATATATATACACACACACATATTTGGGATTGGAAATAGGAAGTAATTCTGTTATTTAAGTGTTATATTTCTTCTGTTTTTCTAAATTACAGATAAATAATTATTTTAAAATTAATACTAAAATAATTCTTTATAATTATTCTTATTTAGATTCTGCAATAATAATGTATTTAAAAAATATTAAAATATTATTATTCTATTATTGTCACAATTTTTAAAAATGTTACAGTGTTCCATTATTCTTTACGGATTTTATTTTTGCACTCTTGCTACCAGAATTTCATGAAATGGTTTCTGTGATTTTTTTAATTAATTTATTTTTATTTACAGTGCATCGTCAGTGTTACAACTGATCCATGTGTGTTTCAAAACACCACAGACACTGCAGTGGAAACCAGAGGGGATAAGGGGGATAAGGAAGCAGCTCAGGAACAACATAATGAGCAAAGAATGTACCAACATGGGAGCCGAGGTGTTTAGTATGGATAGAACAGAGACACGTGGGGAGGCCGTGGTGGGGGATTACGTGGACGGCATGCAGCATCCACATTAATGCTTCACTTTCTCTGCTTCCTGGGTTCTTGGTGTCCTGCTGAACTGTACAGTGAGATAAGATGATGAGAGCATGGATGAGAGCAGCAGAGCTCTTTGTCGCCGTCCGTCACTCAGACTGTGCCACGCTATGTAAATGCTATCCTCCGCTGAAACATAAATGCGCCCACATTATGTTTTCATAAAGACCTCCATCCGCACTAAAATGCCTCGACAATAACGGCAAAAGCCTTTTATTCTTTGTTCTCTTCTTCCAGCATCTGGCCGCACAGACTGTTTCTAACGGACTCTAAATCACAGTTTGGATGTTCTCATTTACATTTCTTCACATTTTCAACCAAAATAAAACTCTGACGCAGCCAGAGGTGGAAGATTTATCCACTCCAGAGAGCATTTTAGAAAATATTTGGTGCGAAAAATGTTGATGTAGTGTAGACATGAGGTCAAAACTGAGAGGCAGAACATCGCTTCAAGGATTTCAAACTAAGCGTGGAGATACTTGATCACATAATTACTGGTGCCAACAATGAGGGGTCAACAAGTAGCCTTTTTCAGGGCCAATATCAAGACAGATCTTTAGTAGTCAAGGGGTTTATTGCAGAGTAAGCTTCAATGTTATTTTAAACTTCACATGTTGACTACATCCTTCTGTTTTTTTCCCCTGGGCCAATATCAAGGCAGATTTTTATTAATCAAGGAGGCCAGTAGCAATATTTAGAAGGCAACATGTTGAGTGTGTAGATTCTCAGTCATCATGGAGTCTCTTACTGTTTAATAATGTAGCAACAAGAGGGGGCGTCACTTGGACTAACGGAAGTTCGTGTTGACGAGCATTGCGGGGTTGTAGCTAGCAAGGGGCACCATGACAAAGACTTCTGTGACCGTTGATAAAATCCTTAAACAAGGTGAACCAAAGTTGGCAATACTGTGTTGATTGTAGATTAGCTGTCTCTCAGCCAACATGCAGTTTAGTGTTGACATGCAGACAGCATTGTAGGAGTTTAGCTAGCAAGGGGCACCATGACAAAGCCTTCTGTGATGGTTAATGAACCATCACACAAGTAGAGTAGCTTCTTTAACCTTCTTTTAAACTTCACATATTGGCTACATTCTTATGTTTTTTTTTCCAGGGAGAATATCAAGACAGATTTTTATTAATCTAGGAGACAGATAGCATTATTTGGAAGGTAATGTGTCAATTTGGAAGGTAATGTGTCAAGGGTGTAGATTCTCAGTCATCTTGGAGCCTCTTACTGTTTAATAATGTAATGACCAGAGGGGGAGTCACTCAGACTAAGGGCAGTTCATGTTGACGAACAGAGAACATTGTGGAGGTTTAGCTAGCAAGGGGCACCATGACAAAGACTTCTGTGATGAACTTAATGAACTTGTGAAAACAAGCAGACCCAAACTCAGTGAGGACATTGTATCTATCGCAGAGTAACTTTCTTTTACACTAGTTTAAATACGTTGACTCCATCCTTCTAGTTGCAGTGAATTCTGGGACCCATAGTAAAACTTTTGACCATTCACTCCTAAATACTTTGGAACTTTTGCTAAAAATTAATTACAGAAAAAGTGAATTAGATTGCTCTGGGGTATTTAAACTAGGGCTTGTAGCGTCACCACAAAGTGGCGTTAAAGGGTAACATGGCGCAGAAGAAGATGGAAAGAAAACCTGCAGTTTGCCAACAGCTGAAAGAAACCTAGAAGAAGAAAGCAAAACCATGTCAATCTATAGAGAAAGTCTTCGAGAATAGTTTCAAATTCAGATATTTGGAAAGACAACAGAAAAACAACCGATCGTGTCTCATGAGTTATTTTGCTCTGTGAAAAGTATTCAGAAAAGGTGTTCTGATCTGCCATGAAGCACATGAACTCTCTAAAAAAAAACCTCAAAAACCACCTCAAACATGAAGATTTTTTTAAATTTTGCCATTTCCATTAACCTTGTCTGATGCAACATTTCAAAATGTACTGACTGAAAGATGGCTAATGACGAAATGATATACAGCAACAAGACTATGCGAGCAGAAAACTAAGACAACTACGACTGGAGTAATGAAAGAGAAAGTTAAGGTTTAAATTATGGCTTTCATGCCACTGTGCACAGATCCATATATGATGGGTAATTCAATTACAGAGTAAAGATCAGGCAGGGTTTCACAAAGGAAAGATCCACTACAGAAGAAGAAGAAAGAAGCATCAGCTAGGAGAGGTAAAGGAAAGAAAAGATCAAAACAATATGGAGAAAGAGAAGGAATAGTATAAAGGGGAAAACAAACCTATATCAGACTGGAAAAAGAGGCGAAGGGGTTTCAATTATGCTAAAGGAACTGAAAAAAAATCAATGGGCTAAGATTGGACTCCATAATCAGAAAATCAGCGTTTCCTCTTTTTGTTATTCTCTCCCTCCTTGATTTTCACACTCTTTCTGTCCATCGCTCACCTCTCAGTCGCTGCCTTTGCCGGTGGTAATTTGCCTGAGCATTGTTCGGCTCAGCATCCTCCTCTGTGGAGAAAGTCCAGATCGGAACAGGTGGCCGGTTTCTAATATCACACGCAAATACGTACGTGCACGGCTCATCTCGCCGGTCCATGAATCACAACATATGCTGCTCGATGCGCTCGGCTGTGGCCAGCAGGACAAGCTGTGTGTGTTTTCGTTTATTAAATTTGGACAGACAGGTCTTTAATGAGGTGTTTCTACAAACCGTGCATGAAGCTCAAAGGAGGAAAAACCACTGTAACATGCATTTTTACTCCTGGAAACCTTGACCATATGTACACAGGAGCTCTGTCTTTCGGAAAGCATCATGTGGTAATGGAATACCTCCCATCCATGCCGGTCTTTACACCGAGTACGTCCAGGTGATGAAGCACCTCACTGGACTACATGGAAATCACCCTACTCATCATTCATAGAGGATCCATCATCGTGTTGTCTGGTGGAGGCCGAGCCCGGCTGAAATACAACCTGCTCCGATTCCCGCGGTCCGGCTTATTTATTCATCCATTTTCCTGTGCGGTTATTTACAAACCCTGCAGGTAATTGCCGAGATGAGACGGCTCAATAACAGCCTGTTGTGCCGACAACAAAGCTGCTTCAATACCCAGGTGGGAAACGGCCATTGAGCGTTTTGTCTTTATCGCTAATCCCCCGTTTAGCTTCTTTAGTCCCCTGAGAGGAGATTTAATTGAAGCTGTTCAAAGGTAAAGTTACCAGTCAACTCAATATTTCAATATTACTGTTGGTTTTACTGTAAAGCTGGAAATCAACAGTGTAATATAAACTATATAAGATGTAGCATCGTTTAATGGTAAGTGGCTGAACTTAAAGCAATTGTTTTTTTCTTGCAATTTTACATGCGTCACCATGCTAATGTATCTTCCAACAACTTGCTCCTCTGTGTACCATTTTTGAACCATGCTTCATTTATTAAATGCTCAATCAAAATTTTTTCCCCACTTGCAATCTCTTTACTTTCTCTACCCTGTGTAGACACTGCCTGCAATTCAGCCAAATAATCCTTGAACTTGATTTTTTCTTTTTTGTATTTTGTATTTTTGCAGAATCTGGTGCAAACGCTTTATTTTGATGAGATTTTCTAATTCTACCTTTGGATTTACCTAGTTTTCCTCACTTAGATGTGCATCCTATGTAATTGATGCAAGGACCAATGGAAAGTTGAAAATTTTCCAACAACCTGCTCTTCTGTATACCATTTTGAGCCATGGTGCATTTATTTGAATGCTTTTTCAAGTTTTATTTCACTCTCAGTCTTTCTCTACTCTGTGTAGACACTGCCTGCAGTTCAGCAAAATAATCCCTGAACTTCAATTTTTAGTTTTTTTAAGATAAGATAAACTTTATTGATCCCACAGTGGGGAAAGTTCACCGTTACAGCAGCTCCAAGGAGAAAAAAATAGTATAAAGTCAATACAGAATAAATAGAAACAAAAACGCAGAGATATATTATATATATATATATATATATATATATATATATATATATATATATATATATATATCAGACTTACAATGCCGTATACTACTATTGACTCACTATATACTATTATATACTTTAATTTTTTTTTTATATTATTTTGTGGGTTTTTTTTCAAAGAGAATTGAGATCGTTCTATGATTCGTTGCCTAAAAAAGAGTGACAATGAAGCTATAAAATGGTGAAGATATGTCAGCCTGAAACAGACACGACTGCCTCCTTTTGATTTTGCTATTCACTTTCACTGATTTCCCTTTTAGATCAGTTCTGACGACCAGCTTCACCTGGGAGATGCAGATCTGGGTCACATTTATTGGATTTAATGAAAAAAGGGATGATGCTAAGTGGGCTGTATATTGAAGACTGCACTTGAATGCAGCGATCACTGTGGACAACAACAGGTAAACAGTGCATTATCTTCTATGTAAGCTGTATACAGCACACATCTGCTTGGATCAATTGGATCAATTGTTGTGTAAAGCTCCACTCTTCCCTAAAGGGAGTCGGGATGGTCGATGCGTCCATTTCCACTGTGGCAGTGCACACGTTCAATAACTGGGAGTTCCTGAGAAGAAGCATCAATAAAGCAGCTCTCAGTGCACACCTGCTGTCATTAACCTGGATTTTTATTCACTTTATCTGCAGCTCGGTGACGACTGTTTGACTTTCAATGAGCTGTATATTTAGTGAGCCTTGATGTGGAGAGTGCAGAGGTTTTGCCAGATTCAGCAGCACAGGGATCATAAACTGAGAGTTTTAAATTAAGGGGCAGGATCGCTTTATTTATTGATCTGAACCGGCACAAACCCTCAACAACCCGTAGCTGATCAGCAGCCGCTCACATCGACGGAAACGAATAAACGGATTCAGAATCTGCTGCAGCAGAAGGCATCGAATCTCCCGTCGACAGCTCACGAATGTCAATCTGGACGTGGCTGCTTTACTGAATGTTTTCCTGCCCGTGCGTCACACAAAGGAGGTCCGTCACCCTTCATCTGAGCAGAAAACCTCAAGACAAATGCAACATGTGTTCTTCTCGGAGGCGTTTGCCTTCTGCAGCTGACCACAGAGGCCTGCAAGGTTGTACAGTTGATTAGAAAAGCCAGGACCCCCAGAGATCGGCGGCTCTTTATTCAAGGGAAAACATGTCAGTGGGCTCCTTTGATGCTGCAATGAGGGCTTAGTCAGTTTTTCTATGCTTTTTTTTCCTCTGTGCTTCTTAGATCTTAAGCCAAAGAGCTCCACAGCTGACACCATTTTTGTTTTGCTTGTAATTCACAGTCTCTCAGTGCTCAGCTCTAAGATCTGTAGCAGTAGGTGGCAACAGGGGAGTCACGATGGTAGAAATTTAGTGGTCAATACTGATACTACTGAAATTACACTCTCAAGATGTCCAGAGATGACAGGAAAGAAGTGAAGCTGGTCCCTGGTTGACACAAATGCAATCAAGTTGAATATACTGTGCAAGATGTTCATCCATTTATGCATTCATCCATTAGCTCATACCTGCTTCATCCCACAGAGGGTTGAGGGGGAGTTGGAGCCTATTTCCGTTGATATTGGGCAAGAGGTGGGAGGCAAAGGACTATCAGCCAATTTAGGATCACTAATTCAACTACCATGTATGTGTTTGGACTGTGGGAGGAAGAAAACCCAGAGGCACAAGGGGAACATGTAAAATCTCTGTACAGAAACACCCCGATAACCAGAAATTCAAAACTTACATACTGCGAGACATCGGATGTCACCGTCTTGGAAAATTCAAGGTTCTAATCCCCATTTGTTTCAGTTCATTCGGGCTCAAACAGGAAGCACACCGACACCACACTCAGCTCCGTCCCTTTACCCCACTCTACTTTTCAGCCATGTTGTCAAATTACAACATCTTCAGCTTAATTGCTGAAGTGAGCTAATAGTCTCGCTGGACAAAGAAGCTGCTCGATGTGATGAATATTTATGAGCGGCCTGTGAATGTATGCACGGAGCTGCAGGCGGCTAATGGGAACGTAACAAAGGAGGTGGCACTTGCTGCCTGCTGTCCAAGAGGCAAGAACAAATTGACAGACAGAGCTGGTGGTGGAAGGTGGTGACAGATGAAGGAAGGCAGGAGATTTATTGAGGTGAATCACCAGATGAGTGAGAAGTGAGACGAAGGTGAGAGGGAGGAAGGCGTTAAAGAGGAAGCACAGTGGCTGAAGAATAAAGGACAAGACAAAAGAAAAAGGGAAGGACGGGGTCTTCCTAGGGTAATTTTCTTCGGGGATTTACAGTAGATTACAGTGCTGTCAGAGAGAAACTGGCAGAGAGCCGAGAAAAGATGCAGAGAATTCCTGGAAACCCAATTAACGCTCAGGCGCGTATTTAAACAGCTGCAGCTGCTACACTGGGCTGACGAGGAGAAACGCTGCAGAGACGAGAAAACAGGTGAAAGAGGAAAAATAAGAGGCAAAAGTAAATGAAAGAGATGCAACAAATAAAGCGACACAGTGAGAAAAGCAAGAGGAAAATCAATGGATGCAAGCTGTGGTCTTTGGAGCGTGTCATTTTAGTTCAGCTTTGCAAAACACAACTTTATGCAACACACACTACAGACACACTGATACAAACAGCTCACTACCCCCCAAAAAACCCCGCTACAAAGACCCGGAATACAAACAGCATCTGAGGCAGTTCAGATTATTTGAACTACGACCTAATGGACTAAAAATGAAATGGCACACCAATTCAAAGCACAAACAGGTTGCATTAATATAAAGATGACCTGAGACTGAGAGAAGGAAGACTGTTGGAACAGAAGAAGCTTTGTATGGAAATGACCGGCGTTCAGCTTCTTTGAAAATTCAAGAGATGAAGAAAGGGGATATCTTAGACTGGATCTGAAACCATCCACTCAATCCCTAGATCAATGGTTGTGAACCAACCAGCATTTTTGTGTTAAATTCATATTATACTGACTGTATTTTCCAAAATGAAATAATGAAAATAACTTTTTTTTTCTTTGTGTTGCTATGCACAGTTCTGCTTCCAATAAACATTAATACAAATTGTTATTTTCAACTTTAATATGTTCCCACCATAATTCATTGATTTGTCTCGTGGATGTCACTTCGACAAGCGACACATATAGAAAAGATATATTCTGTAGAAAATATATCTTAAAACTTGAAAACATGTCTTGACACTAAAAAATACACTTAACACTAGAAAATACATCTTGACATTAGAAAGCAAGTCGTAACAGACTAGAAAACACATTTCAACGCTAGAAAACATGTCTTGATACTAAAAAACACAGCCTAACACCAAAAATACAGCTTAATACTAGAAAACAAGTCCTAACACTAGACATTACGTCTTAAGACAATAAAATACGTTTTAATGCTATAAAGCACATCGTAACTGACTAGAAAATACGTCAACATTAGAAATTACGTCCTATAACTAGTAAATACATTGTAACACTAGAAAATATGTCTTGGCATGAGACATTACGTCTTAAGACTATAAAATGTCTAAACAGGCTAGAAAACACATCTGAACAGACTAGAAATTACGTTTTCACACTAGAATGTACGTCAACACTATAAAGTAAGTCTTAACACTATGAAATACGTGGCAGAAATCTGTGAAAATGCCACCTGTCCTCAACTGACTCTCTTGATCATTGATTATTAGGTAGTCACCTTTAGCTATACACTACCTTTCCTGGTGCATTGTGGGATACTTTGAGTGAGTATACAGGATGTAACAATTGTAACTTAACCTTCAGACAACACTAGAAAATGACGAAAACCCTATATATTGTGTAGTGACTGATTTCAGGTACAGCACTAGTGATTATGAAGATCCATAGACCACCAACGGTTTTAAATAGTAAGGAAATAACACATGGAGGCATTGCAGAGAGGCTTTAGTTCTGTTGAGATTAATGTAAACACAAGAACGAGTAGAAAAATGCTGGTTTATTACAAAGATGGATGGATGAGCTGAAAGTCAGAATGTTTTAGAAGAAGAATGATCTCCATCCAGGTGAGCTCAGTTTTTAAATTATTCTCTCTGTGCTTCTGAAAACGGACATGTATGACCGTCCTTATACGCTGTTCATGCAGGTGTGGGTGTAAACATGAAGCAGGAGGTTGGTTGCAGTGGTGAGCATTAAGACCACAGATTTCCTGGACTGCAGCTGCCAGCAGAGACAACAACGGCTGTAATTCATTATCCACGTTGAATTAACTGCTGAGAGTCCAGGCTGATGTCTTTGTTGTCTTGTGGCAAACTGTCATGTGAATGGAACGTGATGAATCACGGCGCAAATGTTGTGACTAACACCAATCAGAAAGCAAACGTGGGAAGCCGCATCACTGTTTCTTCCCATCTAGACTAAAAACAACAGCCTGGAGTTGAATTCAATTAGAGTGGGGTCAGTAGGGTTTCCAAAAGGCGGAGTAGTGAAGGGCGCTAGTTATACATTCAAAAATGAAAGCAAATTTCTGCAGTTCAACTCAACTGAAATGAGGTTAGGTGTGAAAAAGGAAAATAGAAAGATTTTACTGTGCAAACTATCCAACAAAACTCTTATTACAAGTATCACACACTGAAGCATCCGACTTGGATGTGGAAATGACTTCTACACTTTAGATGTCTGAAATTGTCAGTAAAGAAGCAGGAGCTTTTTCACATAGTTCATCTATCTAACTATTTATTGATTAAATGGAAGTACAAAAGTAAGAAAACATTCACGAAATTGAGAAAAACGTTACTGATAAGGTAAAAAAAAACCCAAAAAGTCCCAACAATAACTGTGTACATTTAAGAGTTGTTTGAAACCTCTTTTTTTCATTTTATTTGCTGCTAAAATATGTTTCACTCAAACAATTCAAAAGAACTTCAGGAAAAGTAGCAACAACGCATGTTAAATTGAGCAAAAAGAGTAAAAATAACAATAAAGAAATGCAAAATTAACACAAAGACTCTCAGTATAAACAATAAAGAGGCACAAAACGAACAAAAGAGACCCAAAAATACTACATACCTACAAACAGACTCAGAACAACAATAACGAGGCATAAAATTAACAGACTCAAAACAACTTCAAAAAGACACAAGAGACAAAGCAACTACAAAGAGACAAGAAGAATCAAAATACAAACAGCAATAAAGAAAGAAATCTAACACAAATAGACTCAAAAGAACAGCAAAGAGAACAGAAAGGGACTCAAAACAACTACAAGACAGAAATAACACAAGAAAAAATAACTACAAAGAGGCAGAACAACTACAAACACACTCAAAAAACAATAAAGAGAAAGAAATAAACAAAAAGACTCAAAACTACAGTGAAGATATGCAATATGAAGAAAAATTCAAAACAACTGCAAAAAGTGGCAACAAAACGTCAAATTGAGCAAAGAGACTCAAGACAACAATAAAGAAATGCAAAATTAACACAAAGACGCTCAATACAAACAAAAAAGAGAAACAAAACTAACAAGAGACCCCCAAATGACTACACAACTACAAAGAGACTCAGAACAACTTCAGAGACAAAAAAATAACACAAGAAACAAAGCATCTATAAAGAGACAAAACAAAGAGACTGAAGACATTATTGAAGAGACAGTAAATACAAAAAGAATCAAAACAATAAAAACAACAATAAAGAAAGAAATTTAACACAAATAGACTCAAAAGAACCACGATGAGAACAGAAAGGGACTCAAAACAACTACAAAGAGACAAAAATAACATGAGACTAAATAACTACAGAGACAAAAATAACACGAGACAAAACAACTACAAAGAGATAAACAACACAAGAGACAACTACAAAGACATTCAAAAGTAATGACAAAAAATGAACTAAATGAGACACAAAACTACAATGAAGATATGCAACATGAACACAAAATGACTCAACAAAACATGTAAAACAAGCAGAGACTCAAAATATCTACTAAGAGATCATTCACAGAGAATTTGAATCGCAAAACTCTGCAACTGAACCTCCTCTGCTGCACTCAATGAGCACTAAAAGCTGAAAACACGGCAGCTTTTATTGACTTTAAGCCATTTCATGGATGATTATTGGAACCTGTCACACCGTTGCATACAGTATTTAGCAGTAAATCCTACTTCTTCTGAAGCTCATAATTTTCTGCATCACAGAGCTCCTCCGTGGTCATTTAAAGTCTTTAAATGGAGCCGTTGAACTGAATTACAAATACGTTGAACAGTAAGAAAGTAAATACCAGGAACCCCAAAGTCCACAAGAGGTCTCTAAAGGTGTTTCAGATCCCAGAGAAGGTCCAATTTTTCAATAAAACTCACATTATAGGGAACTACAGAGTGAGACAGTGCTGCAAACTGCAATATAATGAAAATCCCAGTCCTGTATAACGTCCCAGTGTCGCTTCACTGCCTCCTGGGAATGTCAGAAAAATTCCTCAAGTTCTATCAGTCAGGAAGATCATTGCTCATAGTTGGGTTATCTATCAGGATCTATGGATTTTTTCAGTGGTTATGTCACAGAAAATGGGAAAACTGGTGGAAAATAGACAACTACATTTACTCAAGCAGTGTATTTTGGTAGCGTTTTGAGGTATTTTACTTGAATATTTCCATTTTACGCAGGGAAATATTGTACTACATTTATCTGACAGCTTTGCTTTGAGATGCAGATTTGGCATAATGGATAATAGAACAAGTTTTTACATACAGCACACAGTTAAAGATTAAAACCTCCATGCTTTGTGCTCACACTTCAGCTGTCTGAGTTGTTACCAGTTGCAACAAACACTGATTTTTTCCCTTCCAAGATTCCCACAAATTTTAATAAATATTCCAACACGCATCTGTGTATAAGAACTTTTATCTGCTGTCCCTGTATAGTAAACTGGATGTAAAGTAGTTCAACACATTGATGCTTCAACATTAGTAATATAATGATGGTACATATAATAATATATCAGTCAGAAGGACCAAACCAGGACTTTGGGTGCAGTATTTTAACCACATTTATCTGCTATGTACTCAGTTAAGTACGTTTTTCATGCAGGACTTCAAAAATCAACCATTTCTACCAATTTGCACCCTTAAAACCCTGCTGTCTCTGGTGTGCAGCAGGTGTAGTCCCTTTATGAATAATTCCCTGTTAGTTTGCACCAGAGTCAACCTCTTTATTCTGTGGTGAAGCTCATCACCATTTCTCATGAGACAATTTCAAATAGTTCCCCTTCGGACTGGGAATACCGTGAGGTATATTTATTATTCCCACCCGAGAGAGATGAACTGGATGGAAAGGACAAAATCTTTATTACTTAAGGCACAGTGGTTTTGTAGTTTGGGTTGCATTATTTATCAGTATTGCATTTAAGGACTAAATATACGTTATTGCACTCTCACATTTAAACAGAGCGCTGCATTCACTTGCATTTTGTGCTACATTCCTGCTAATGCATGAATCTGCATCAAAACAAGACATAAACTAATCTTCACCTGAATTCAGAGTGTCTCCTAGAGGTTAAATATGAATTAAATTGCACCCAAAAAGCTTGTTTTGCAGAACATCTCCTTAGCAGACGCTATAATTTGCAGATGTTTCCTCACATGCAGGCTGTTGCAGAAGCTAGCTGGTCGGTTGTACAATAAAGGCCAAAATGTACAAAAGAGACTCAAAACAACAATAAAGAGAAACAAAAATGAGATAGAAAGACTCAAAACAACTATAAAGAGAGAAAATTAATATTAGAGACTCAAAACAATTACAGAGATACAAACCTAACAAAAAAAGTAGCCTGCTAAAGTACAAATCTGCAGCAAAGCAACACTTCAAATAATCTTTTCCTGAATTCAGAGCATCTCCTACAGACAACATATAAACGAAGTAGTTCCTAAAATGCCTCACTGGTTGAACGTAGTCGTACCAGACGCTGCAATTTACAGATGTTCCCCAAACGCCTCAAAAGCAGGGTACTGTAGAAGCTAGCTAGTCGCTTGTGCAATAAAGACAAAATGTACAAAAAGAGACTACAAACTACAAGGACACAAAATACATATATGATTTTAAAAAAGCAGACTCAAAGCAACAATGAAGAGATGCAAAAATTACATAAGGGGAAGAAAATCAATAACAGAGACTCAAAAAAATTATAGTTTCAATCTGACTTTTTTTTTTTAAATCCTGCTAATGTACAAATCTTCAAATAATCTTTACCTGAATTCAGAGCATCTCCTAGAGACAGCATATCAATGAAGTTGTTCCTAAAATGCCTCATTGGTAGAAACCATCCTTATGAGACATTACAATTTACAGATGTTCATTAAACGCCTCATATGCAGGCCACTATAGAAGCTAGCTTGTTGGATGTGCAATAAAGACAAAATTAACAAAAGAGACTAAAAATAACTACAAAGACGTGAAAAATATGAGACAAAAAACTACAGAGACTCAAAACAACTATAGTTTGAAACTTTTTTTTATCAGTCAGGGTCATCCGGCGGGCCGGATGTGGCCCACGGGCCGTAGGATGCCCAGGTCTGGTTTAGAGCATCTCCTACAGACAACATATAAATTAAGTTGTTCCTAAAATGCCTCATTGGTTGAACGTATCCTGATCAGATGCTACAATTTACAGATGTACCCTAAATGCTTCAATAGCAGGCTACTGTAGAAGCTAGCTAGTTGTCTGTGCACCAAGAAGCCTCTAGTCTTCATTTAAAAGCAGCTCAGACAGCGTAGAAGTCGCTTTGAAAGGAGTGATTTTTAAAGTTTAAATCAGGTGATTCTAACTGCATGGGCAGTTTTCTGTTAGTGCAGGGTTTCAGACATCAATGCTGCAGTCGATCGTGTACATTTAATCACGAGGAGCCAAAATTGCAACTGTCAATTAGCTGAGCAGCCGTAATTGTAGCAGTATCTGTTTGTGTCATGCCTTCCTCAATGCGCCATAAGCTACAATATGATCCTCTGATGTAGAGGAAAACAACAGAAGCAGCTGTTTTCTTCTGTAAAACCTGCTTTTCTTTACACACGCTTTGCTAAAAACAACTACAAAACACACTGTAGTGATGAATCTGCCAAATGCAAACCGTCCAGGCTTGAAGGTTTTCCCTTCCCATAGTAACATACTGGACCTTTTCAACAAACGAACACTGAGCCTTTCTCATTCAGACGAAGAAATTAAACATTAGAGATAACTAAGGGGCTGAAATTGCTTCATCAGGTTGCAGGAAAGAAGCTGCTTCTTCACGAGGTTTCCCCTTTCATGTCCTAATGTGAACATTTTCCAGGGAAGCATCCGTGCTGTTGGTGTCCGCTGAGAAGCAGCTAATCTCTCAGAGTCTGGGTCGATTCCGTGTCAGATACTTTGGACTAAACCTCTGAATGCTGTTACAGATCCTTCACTCCACTTGATTACTTCTGGCAAAGCTGAAATCCATGAAAGCTGGACAGCAAAGGGCCGCCGCGGAATAATGGCGAGAAAAGACCGTGTGGCTGCTGCTCTTCAATAGAAGACCTGCAAAGCATGAAATATGATCCAAAAAGAAAATTACAGTGTGATACTTTCTGGCTTATATGTGATTTCAAAAGCTTTCAGAAGCTTCAGGGGCAGCAGAGAGCTGTTAGAGAGCAACTTGTAGGTGGAATTTTTCACTAAATTCAAACTTAATGGCAGTGAATAATTCATTTTAATTTAATAAAGGAACCAAATCTGGCTCCATTCATTAGTAACTTAAATAGTTCAGCTTCTGGGATGTTTTTGTTTAATATTTCCCCGTTATATCTACCTGAATCATTTTTGTTCTGGATATTATTTGTTTTAAAAGTGTCATTGTACCGCTTGAAAACTTTCTGCTTTTTTGCTGTCTCTGCTGGAAATACATATTAACCCTTAGATGCACGAGTGATTTGACCCTACACTCTTCCATACGTGGGTCAAATATTACAAGAATAAGAATCAATGTGTTTTTATACCATTTTTGTCGTTTTGGTTAAAAATAATCATTTGCATCATTGTTTGTATTATATTTTTGTCCACACAAGAATGATTTCATGTTTGAAATATGTATATTTTTCACTTTGTAACAGATTTTGAACATTTTGATAATTGAAAAACAAGAATTTTACACAGAACAGCAATAGGAGAATGCCAACATCCATTGTGTTGACAATTTTCCACTCTTCCTCCAGCTTGGGGCAGTAATACAAATCTTACAGTTTCAAGAGTAAGTATAAAAGGTAACTAAAGAATTAAATGGAATGGCATCAAAACATGTTTTTGTTTTTAGGAATAGCTGGAAAATGAAATGATAAAAATTTTTCTTTGCAAAGATATTGCAAGAAAACCACCTCACCGGGTCATTTTTGACCCACTTACAGTATGTATTTAATGATTAAATCACAGCAAAGCCTACAAACTGTCGGTTATTACTTAATTCACCAAATTTTAAGGTAACGTTTCCTGTAAATGATTGTTAGAAAAGTTAATACATAACTGTAGATATTAGTGAGGCTTTTAAAAACTGTGCAGCAGTCAGTGATTTTGATTGGTCTTTTTTTAATCATTAGTTTGCATTTTGCAAAACTAGACAATACAATATGACACATTATGGGCCTTTGTGGCTTAAACCCTAAGTTAACATTTTTGTAGGCGAACTTGACTAATTTAGAGCAAATTTTTGCTATATGTAATTATATATTATTTCTTCCAGCTAACTAGTCAGATCACTCCCAACTCTCTCTCGTGTCACCATAAAATACAGAGTTTTTTGTGTTATACAAGTGAGATACAGTGTTAGTTTCGGTTACAGTAAGCATCAGTGGTCCAGTAATGCCCTGATTTGTGACGTAAGTCAACGTTAGCTAACATTTTCAAATGGTAGTGACTCACCAAGACACTGGTCCTGCTCCCCACTGGTTCTCCTTATATCATGAACTAATTTTCTCATTATTTCTACTATTCCTCACCCTGTACTTGGTCTCTTTGACACCAGCAGGATCATAATTAGAAAACTGTGGTCCGTCATATGCATAAGAATAAACATTCTCGATCTCTTAGGTGTTGAAATTAATGTTTGGTTCCATTCTTTCATATTGAACTGGACCTTCCAAGTTGTGTAATTTGAGGCAGGTATGAAATTCTCTTCTCCACGTTATTGCATTGCAGATATATAAATGGTTTTCCTCCATATTACTTCAGTGGAATTGCTCTTTTCAGATGGATACCATGATGCTGCTGACTGTAAACAGCATGTTGGATGTAGATAATGTATGCAAATTGATTGTTTCACACAAATTGACAAAGTGATTTTAAATATTAAACGATGGCGCTGGTTCCAGAAGGGTTTGCATCCCTGCTTTTGGAATCCTGAATTACTTTTGCTAGACGGACAGAGTCGAGTGCAGGTGAAGGAGAAGATGAAGGGGAGCACAGCAAAGTTTCTCAAGTGCAACACCACATTTTCTTGCCCTTTCATCATCTTGTGGTTATGAAGGTAACCGCAGAGTCTTAGAAATCAATGAGAAATGCTGCTGGCTCCACTGGACGCACAGTCGAACACGACGAATCCAAATGCTGCATGTATGTGAGCACCGTTTCATAAGGGTGACTATGCAAGCGTGTGCATGCCATTTACTCCAGGCTTGTTCCCACACCTCTGGAAAGTAGCAGCAGCAGATCGATAGTAATTTCTTTTACCACCAGCCTTTCTTCCGGTGTGACCAGGAGCTCACAGAATGCCCTTGAGGAAATTAGGCTTATTGTTGCGTGGACAGGCACCCTTTTATACCGGTGACAGCAGGTCAGCTGGGAGCTCTGATCCTCTATGTTTAGGCTGTCGAGGGGAGTGTGGTGATAGAAGAGGGGCTAAAATGGAAATGATGTAAGAAGCCATTACCCTTTTGACATGGTCCCATGAGCACAGAATAACGCTGAGTAGCATTTTCACAGGGAGGATGAACTCGAAGAAAGAATCTGCTGTCGTAAAAAATTGCTTTCTGGCCCGCTTTCAAGTCACTTAACTCGAAAAGATACGTTTGTGACTCCGATTACAGTCGATATTCATGAATGAAGTGTGCTTTACAAAACTGTAACTGAGAAACTATGGTGCACACCTCAACCACATTCAAAAAGTCCTCCAACCTTATATGTCCCTTATATTGGTTTTAACTAATCAGTATCAGAACAAACCTAAGCCAAATCCTTTGTTTACATCTGCTATACAACAAAATTGAACAATTTTCTTAAAAAAAAAAAATACAGCATTATCAATAAATAATTGAGATATTTTAATATAAATCGAGTATGCTGGACCTCTGTCCTGTGCTGATATCAATGTTGCTACAAAGACCATATAAGAACACTTTTTTTTTTTAGTTGATTCCAACTTGATAAAATACATATCTGTGGCTTTGAGGTCATTAAGCACCACAGAAAACTTTATCATGGCGTCCTTTACGAGCTAAACCCCCCCAATGCCCACTGCTTGCCAACACAGAACTGGTCACTATTGTAGTAACCAGTAAGAGAAACCAGGTAATACAACAAATCTACAATACTTCAAGTGTGTTTATCAAGGAAAATGGTACTGGGTATCAGCTAAGAAATTAAATGTTAATGCTGACTAACATTTTTACAGGGAGGACAAACTCAAAGAAAGAATTTGCTATGGGAAAATGCTGCTTGCTGGCCCGATTTCAAGAAACTAAACTCGAAGGATACATTTGTGAATCTAGTTACAGTCGATATCCATGAATGATGGACATAAGTGACAATAATTTGTATCGAGAAACTGTGGTGCACACCTCAACCAACTTCAAAGAGTCTTTCAATCCTATATGTCCCTGCTAGGAATGTCCCGATTGACTTTAACTGATCAATATTGGCACGAACCGAAGTCCAATGCATTGTTCATGTCACACAGATGTTGTAAATTTGAATAATTTTCTGAATAAATGTGGCCATATTAAAACAAAAATTTATAGTTGACCCCATCCTGATAACATGTCCACTAGTTGGAGGAGGTCATTAAGTGTCACAGAAGACGTTGTCATGGTGTCCCTTTACCAGCTAAACCCCCACAATGCTCTCTGCTTGCCAACACGGAACTGCCCACCTCCTCTGGTTAGATAGCATAAAACAGTAAGATCAACCAGGTAATACAACTATTCTACAATCCTCCATGTGTGTATTATATTGGAAAATGATACTTGGTATGTGCCAGTTCTGAATATTAATTGCTTCAGATTGGATTGAGAGCAAAAACACTTGATCAACACATCTCTAGTCCGTATTGTGTACTGTCACCCATAGCAACATAACAGGAAGGAGATGTGACACAAATATTTTGTTTGAATGAAGGAAAAATTATGGTTGGGGTTTAAATAAGTGCTTCATCAAGATTAGAAGACCTGCATTATGATGGATACAACAATAAACATAAACATTTGTGTTGTATCTACTCTCTGATGTACGTCGCTTTGGATAAAAGCGTCTGCTGAATGAAATTGTAGAATTGTAGAATAAAATTAAGATTATGGTAAAAAAAGAAATGTTTTGTTCAGTTTTGCTAATCCATCCATTCACCCCAACCTCTTCCATATAACATGACAAGATGTGTATACCATTTTATCCCACTTCTGTTGTTTTCATATTGCCCTTTTTAAGATTTCATTACTTTAATATTTATTTTATCGGCTTATTTTATTTCTGCTTTGTAATGCTTTGTATATTTTTATGTTTTGTAAAGCACCTTGTAAGTCTGGGTTTGAAAGGTGCTGAAGAAATAAGGTTTATTATAATAATATTATATAAAGGCTTGTATGGAATTGGATTTGTGCCAAAAATAATAATAAAAAAACTTCTTGAAGTATCAAACAAAAACAATAATTTGAGAGAGAAAAAAATGTACGAAAGTAAAAAAAAAAAAAAAAATACTCTGAAAAGTAACAGGGAAGATGGTGAAACTGCGTCTTCGGAAGTCTAAAGCGCATACAAATTGTTGTTTAATTCAGTTAGAATAGGATTACTAATAGGATAATTTTGCTTTGTTTTTACCACTTCTGTATGTATGCAGTGTATTTACTTTACTGCTTTACTTTCTCTAAGTGCTCTTTCAGTCTGTTCTTGCTGCTGGAGTCTGAGTAATGTGTCTGCTTTTGCTTTGCTTTGCTGCAAACTCAGCTCGTCTTGCAATTACGTCTGAACAGAAGATGCTCTCTGTTAGCGTCCTTTTGTTCAAGCCCTGCATTTTACAAATTAGACAGCACATCAATAAAATCGACTGAGTTCTAGTAACTACTGTCCATAAGCCAAACTGAGCTGCAGGCAGTGTTACGTGTGACAACTTTAATTACTTTTAAGATGCCAGGATTTGACTCCCAGGAGACTGAAAACAAGCATGTGGTCAATACAAGACTGTAAATCCAGTAGATGACGTGGACACGTTGCAGGACACTGAGGAACATATATTCATGTAACACAGCAGCTGGAGTGAACACATAAGACAAATCACTTCATAACCTATCAATAGTGGAAAGTGCACTCTGACACAAGGGCACTCAGGTGTGGACAAACGTGCCCTTATGTAAGGCAGAGGATGCAAGCAGTTATTAACATGCTTCTAAAGGTCTGTTGTTTACTGGGTTCATAAATATTTCACAGTAAATGGCCGTGGACTATTGAGACAATGAATGAAACATGTAAAGAAGTCGCCAGATGTTTCTTAACATCCTGAACCTTAAAACCCTCCAGTTGGTTTGAAAGGCATGTTATAGATAATTTTGTTTTGTAAGAAATCTGCCAAATTACTAAATATCTTCAGAATCAGCATCAATTTTATTGTCATTACACAAGACATAATGAAATTGCACATGACTTCTCTCCTTATATACAAACAGCATAATGGACATGAAGATATACACAAAAAGTAAATGTATAAAAAATTGTATGAGATCTTCAGATTTTCAACATTCAGACGGTCCTTGAACTCCTCTTATGTGACATCAGACTCACTTTATTTGATGTTTCTCATTTTAAAAATCTGCCAAAATTAGATAATTTGTACTAAACTGTATTTTCATAAAAGAAAAAAAACTATTTCTGTGCTCCTCTGCACAACTGAGAAGCCATGATTGACTCAGCTACGAGCGACAAAAGTTTCTGGTTGAACTGCAGGCTGTGTACATACAGAGCCACAAGGAGATCAGTATGGAAATAAATTAGATACACTGAGATGAAATAAAACATACTTCCTAGCTAAAATATATGTGGCATCGCTCAAAAAATGTATACAGATGAGTAAGTTGTTGGAAGATACAATCAGCATGGTGAAACATCTTTCTAGAGCTGTGAAAAACAGCTAGTTTGTATGATTTGTAAGACTTTAACGTGCAAAATATATATGGTACATAGAGTCACATCTTGTCCCAGTGTTTGTAGCATCTGTGGGCATTTGGAAAACAATGTTGTTCATGTGGGCTCCAACAGTTCAAAGAAATTTAACTTTTTTGTCCTTCTATCGTTGATTTTTGGCATTATACCCGTTATATGCAGCAACAAAAGGCCATTCTGAGTTCGCTTCCCCCTTCTAGCTTTGGGTGAAGAGCCTCATTGCAAAAGGTGACGACCATCAACCACAAATTCAGCTGTCACGGAAACTGACAGAGAAAAAGCCAGAGGGAGAATAAGTGCTCTCACACACAGAGAGGCGATGTACCGATGGGAGTGAAACAAAGTCATTCTGGGGGCTGCAGGGTGGAACATGGCAGCGAGTGGTAAGAATAAAAGAGGAAAGATCCAAAACAATGAAAGCGTCTGGCTTCTGAGCAGCGCCTGCAGCCACAGGTACGACCTGTGACAATAGGGAACTCATCTGAGAAATATTCACACACACACAAACCGAATTTACTTCTCTTCCTGCCAGGAAATCTGATACAGCAGAGCTGTGCAAAGGTTTAAGATGCTTTAGATGTTCAGACTCTTCTTGTCATGCAATACCATCCAAGAAGTGGCTGACTGGTCTGTTTTTCTGACGTTTTATAGACTAAGTAACCCTTGACTAACCGAGAAAATGATCGACAGATTAATAGAACCTATTCTGCAACTCCTAATGTGCATATTCACAACCCAGCTATCTTCAGCAATAAGAAGAACCACTTAATTCAGACATAACAACCTCCTTCACCTTCTAGTGGACTCAGTAAGCAGCCTCTAGCTCATTTATTGGAGCTGCAGCTGCAAAGTGTCATTAACCAAGAAAAGTGAGTTTGACTCATTCTTACCATTATAATTTATAATATTATGACTTAAGTGTCCTACTGATTTTGCTTTCACTGGCTGTTTTTTTACTCTGTATGTTCATTTTTCATCCATGTTTGTATGGCGGACCAAAGTACCAAGTAGCAAAATTACTTGGTTAAGTAATCAATGACTTGGTTAAATAACTTGTAAGTAGCTTAGGCATTAAAATCACTTTAAATTAGGTACCAAGTATTTTAGGTACCAAAAGTACTTGATTATGTTTAGGCACCAGAATAGTAAAATAGTAACAGCTATTTGAGTAAGTTGAGATACCAAAACTACTTGGTCCAGTTTACATACTGAGTAGTTTAGGAATCAGAAACTACTTGGTTAGGTTTAGCCACCAGAGCAACTTGGTTAAGTTTAGGCACCAAAATAACTGGGTTAAGTTTATGTACCAGAACTGCTAAGTTAGGCTTATATCCCAGAATAACTTGATTAAGTTTAGGTAACAGAACTACTCCATTAGATTTAGGCAGCAAAACTACTCGGTTAACTTAAGGCACCAAAACAGTTTGGTTTAGTTTAAGTACTAGAAATACTTGGTTAATTTAAGGTACCGAAATGACTCTGTTAAGTTTATGAACCAGAACTACATGGTTAAGTTTACCTACTATAATGGCCATTAAGTTTAGGCCCCAAACTAAACCATGGTCCAGTTTACATACTAAGTAGTTACTTAAGTTTCCATCCCAGAACAACTTGATTAAGTCTAGGTATCAGAGCTACTTGGTTAATTTAAGGTACCAAAATGACTCGGTTATGTTTATGTACTTATGCACCAGAACTACTTGGCTAAGTTGACCGACCACAATGACTCCATTAAGTTTCAGCACCAAAAGTACTTGGTTATGTTTAGGCAATACTTTGTCAGAGTTAAAAAGAAAGGGATCGGGTTAGGATTAAGTTTAGGTTAAAATACATCATCTTTATGTGTACATGTGGCAAAGCACCATTTGTATGTTTCTAGTGTGATCACTTCACTGGAGATTTTATATAGTTTGACTTATTTTCAGGACTACAAGAAGTTGCTGGCATGATTGTTTATCCTTAATCAGAATGCAAGATAAGGCACCTATGCGGTACTAGGAGGTGAAGGAGGTTCCTACTGGGCACATGTATGTGAATGATCTGCAATGATAATGCCTCACTAGACTGAAGAACAAGGAGTCCTGATGTGAACATTACTGAGTCAGTCCGGTGTTACATGAAGAACAAACAATAAGAACGAATCATGTAACCATCAGGACAAAAACACTAACTTAAAATCCTTCAAGAAATGACGCACTGACGTGTTGAAAGAGCCCTCTCCTTCCAACTTCGCTTCAAAAGTTTGAAATTCTGCTGCAGAAAGTTCCTCTGAGCTCCCCTCCAGTCTGAGTTTACCTGGGAGGAGGATTTGTGATTTTAAAGCAGGCTTAAGCAACTTGTGATGTGGAGAAGAGAAGCCTGCACGGCAATAATAAAAAAAAAATAAAAAAAACCCACTGAGAACGGACTTTCAGTGAAGTAGGAAACATCCTAACTTCTGCATATTTATAGATTCTGGATTGTTTTAATGAGGGAGGAAGCAGAGAAACGATGTAAAGGAAAAGCATGAACTCATTCATGACTGTGTTTGTGAACACACTGCATTAAACCTTTGCTTTATCTCGTTCTTGTTTTATATCTGGTACTAACCTTGAGTTTCTTACTGTACATGCAGCCTTGCCAGCTGCTCATATGCAAAACAAACAACTTTACTAATCAACACAGGAGGCGAAGCTTCATTTACCTTTTACCTATCTTGGTTTAGTCTCACTGTTTGCTGAGTCTGGCCACAGACAGTGTTCCTCCTCCTGCACAACATCATCTCGTTCTTTCCTTTCATGAGTGTCTCTGAGGTCCGGCCGTGAAACTGGCTCTATTTCAGCCAAGACATCAGTCAAAATGCTTCAAAGCAATATCTCCTCCTCTCCATCCTCCTCTGTCAAATCTCAATCCCTAAAGAAGCGACGCAGATGAAAGTGCTTCGGCAATATTCTGATTGCGGTGGCTATTTTGAATTTAGAAGAGCCCCGCTGTGGAGTGAGGACGGAATAATAGATCCTTTCTACGCTGAATTATAATCAGTAAATAAATCGATAAAGTCAAGAAACTGTTAGAAATGGAAAAATCAGTACTGCATACAAATAGTTTCATTAATTATAAATTATGTATACTAAGGAGACTCCTCGAGGTCTCCACCAACCGGGGAAGTTCCTGTAAATTCAGGCTTGAGCTTTGTGCTTTTGGATGTAAACTGTCATCTAGAGATCGACCGATTATCGGTCGGGCCGATTATCGGTGCCGATATTTGGACATTTGACGTATATCGGCATCGGCCTTTTTTTAATCCGACGGGCCGATATGAAGAAATCAATTCAAACCTGAGTTATTTCGGCTCAGATGCAGCCGCGTCTCTCTCTCCTGCTTTCTGTCTCCAGCACTATCAACCCCGCGCTCTGATTGGTTAAGCTTCAGTGGCAGAGCCTCTGACGCAGTAGCTGTCCTCACACGCACGCACGCACGCGCACACACGCACGCACACACACACACACACACACACACACACACACACACACACACACACACACACACACACACACACACACACACAACTCTGTTTTAAGAGCAAACAAATCTGTAAAATCATCTAATTTCACCAACGACTCGACCTCAGGACAGATGGAGGAGACGTTAAACACACGATGGGATTCTACAGGGAGGCGAGTTTATTACAAACCTCATGTTTTCTTCTTTTCATTCTGACCTTGTTCACCTATCAAACCGGCGTCGAGCCAAAACTTACGTCACTATTTACAGCTGCTTTTATCGGGTCAGACTGTAGTAACATGCAACATTAATGTTCCTGGTGATAACAAAGGTTTGTGTTCATGAACTTTCTTGGAAGTGAATTATTTTGACCCAAGAAATGAACGTTTAGGATTATGAGAAAGGATTGCTTCTGATGTTTATACTCTATGCATTTGGTTTCATATTTAAAAATTAGACTGCAACTAATGTATGGAAAATGGGTTTTATACATAAAATAAAGGAACCAGCTGTTTTGCTAATACCCTATGAGCTTTAAAACAAAACCCTCGATAATGAATTCCAGTTATTTTAATGCATTAACCCTCTGAACCCCAAAAGCAACCTGGAGCTTTGAAAGACATGTTATCTTTTTTTTTTTTAAATGCAAGAATTACATCAGAAAGTGTAAAAATAAACTGAATATTCAGATTTTTAACTTTCTTTCAGGCATCTCTTTAACTGATCATGCTTGATGTGCATTGCTGTCGGGAAAATGAACAAAATCTAAGCTAAAAAATCACAAAATCTCTTTTTTTCTACATGTCCCCTTTTAGGATTTGCAAAAAAAAAAGTTTGCACCACATTTCTGAACTAAGGAAAATGACAAATGCAGCGTGGTCTAAAAACGGTGCAAGCTGTTGGAGGATACATTCAGCATGGTGAAACTACTTTATAGATCTGATGTCCAGTAGTAGTCAAAAAAGTTAGTCGTGGTTGTAAGAATGAAAAACTAAATATCTATAGTATATGGTGCAACCATTTTTTTCCAGTGTTGGTAACACCTGTGTACACTTTGAAAAATGCTGTACATTGGAATCCAAATGTTTTTTTTCAAATTTTTGTAAAATATGTAATTGAACAAATTAACCTTTTGTGTATTTTTTCTAATACATGATATTATAACTGTGTTATACTGTTGTTTCCATAGAGGTGCAGGACTTTATATTGCAGTAAAAAATGAAACCACAGTGAAACAGAACTAAAACAGGAGCAAAAATGCCTAGAAACTGGTTTTGCAGGGAGGAGCATCCTTTCTCTGATTTTTCATGTCCAACCATGGAAAATCTCTGTGGAAGAGTTGACTACAGCAGCTGAAAAACCCGCGGCTGTAGTCGACTCCTCCACAGAGAAGCCGGTCCATCTTTAAATGTGACAAAGAAAACCTCTTGAAAAGTGTTCAGCTCTGTGTCGATATGCTTCACTGTACACCTGCAAACTGGAAGAACATGCAGAACAACCCAAAGGAAGCAGTTCAGGTTCTGGTTTTACTTCCAGTTGCTCATTTTAGTTGGTTCTGGGGATGTTCTGATCAAGTTTTGTTCTCCTGAACTGATGAAAGTAATTTAATATTTAGTCCCAATCCCAATCAAAATTTAAATAAGCATCAAAAAATGAATCAAATAGTCTATATTTGTCATTTGCATTGTCTTCACTGGCAGCCTGCTAGCTCAGCTGCTGTGACGTCATAATGTCAGATGATGTCACAATGTCAGATGATGTCACAGTAGAACGGAATTCTGGAAACCTAGAAATACCCAGTGAATGTTGTTTCTGGACACACTGAGACACTAGTTGAGTTAGGAACAAGACGATCTCGGACAGCCAACTGAAGAAACAGACATCTTTTGACAGCTTTCTTTTCCATTAAGGTAAGTGAATAGTTTTCTCATAACTAAATACACTTTAAACATTAGCTCGACTTTCAGTACTGAACAAACTATATTTTTAAATGAACATTGAAGGCAAACAATCAGTTTCCTTCTTACCAAAGCTCCACACTTCAACACTTTTAATCAAATATAAGACACATTTTAACTTCAGTCTCGCATAACTGACCTGATCTTTCCCAGATAATCTGAAATTACACATATCTAAACTGTAACACTCCTCTTCTGCAGTAATGGCAGCTGGAATCTGAGCTATAATATAAATGTCATTTGTAATATTGTTTTTTCTGCTAAATAAGTTTTAGTATTGTGTGTAATATTTCACTTTCACGTGTATATGGAGTGCAATACTTTGTTTTTCAGCTCAAATATTGACCTTTCATGTTTCATTACTTTGATACCGCCCTGCAGAAATCCATCATGAAGAGAAAGCGGACCGATGACACCCTGATTCCCAGGAGTAGCCCCGACGCCGCATCTCCACCCACAAAGAGGAGGAGAGTCTTTGAAGAGAAACCTTCACTTAAACAGCGCTACAGTGAGGCTTTCAGTGACATCTCCTCTTACTCTAGACCCACAAAGAGGAGGAGAGTCTGTGAAGAAAAACCTTCACATGAACAGCGCTACAGTGAGGCTTTCACGGACATCTCCTCTGACTTAAGTCCAACCAAGAAGATGAGGATCTCTGACACGACGCCCCTCAGAATAACCTCAGACTTCTCGTCAAAAAGACTGGTTGAAGTTGTTGAGACCCCGCCCAAAGTCTGGATCATCGGGTCCAGCTACATTCGACGAGCAGAGGACGCGGCCCACGAAGAGTTTGGGGCCAATCTGGGTCTGAACGCCACAGTCCACTGGTTCGGCAAAGGAGGCCTGAGATGGAACGGTGTTATTCCCCGTTTCTATGCCGAGCTGGCCCAGCAGACTCCCCCTGACGTTTTAGTGGTTCACGCTGGAGGCAACGATCTGGGACTCGTATCTCCGATGAAACATGCCGCCAACATAGAGGCTGATCTAGTCCACCTGCACAAAGCCTTCCCCTCCATGGCCATCATCTTCTCAGCCATAAACGAGCGTAAGGCCTGGAGATACGGGAAGCCTGTGAAGATCAACGCTGACCGTACGATCGTCAACAAGTACATTAGGAAGGTTGCTGGAAGCTTTGGTGGTCGGGTTATTGAGCACCACTCCCTCAGACACTTTGAAAAGGTGTTTCTTCCGGATGGGGTGCACTTTAACAAACGAGGAAACAGAATCTTCTTGACCAAGATCCGTGATGACGTCAGGGAGATTCTGCAGCGAGCTGCTCCAAGCAACAGGTAAGTTGTAGATCAAGTCATATATTATTATTATTATTATTATTATTATTATTATTTATTTATTTATTTTTTTAGAAGAGTTTCTGCTCCACAAGCTTTGATTTTCCTTAAAGTTTAACAGCATAAATTAAGGACATAATAAAATGAAACAATAAAAAATATATTTTAGCTCATGTAAAAGTTGAAATATGCATATAACTAAAATCCAAAAATGTCTTTATCTTCTGCAGATCGTGAACCATTCTGACAGCAGGACCATGACTGAGCCTCACTTATCCACCATTATTTTGTTTTTTCTTTCATTTTGTTCTTTATTTAGTTCTGTAGTTAATGAGTTATTTTGTTTATTGAGTTTTTTTATTTTTTTATAAATACATATATATATATATACATAATTGTATATATATATAAAAAAATTTTAAAAAATTAAAGCATATGAAAGTATAAAATATTTGTCAATAATGTACTATTCTGTGTCACCAAATACCCTGATATCTTTATGGATTTCTTATCCCTGGATCTTCCTCAGCGTTGGCACATATTATCCCCAAATCCTATATTTTAAGATTTTAAATTCATTGAGTAAATAGTTTTATTAACCTTCCACCTTTATAGCCAAAAACCTTTTAGTGTTTATTTAGAACATAACTGAAGTGCAGTGCAGTCCTTCCATCTCATCGAATTATAATTACAGTTGTTGCTTGACCATCTCTGATTTACCTGAAAATTGGTGTTAATAAAGCCTGCTTAAAGTGGCTCAATGGGCCTTTTTTTAAAATAAATGTATCTCAGAGAGGATTTGATATATCTATTTAATAATGATAGTTTAGAATTTAAGTTTCAGGCAAATCAGAGATGGCACATTGTCACGGTTATCGAAGTTTATCATTGATAACATAAATGAAAACTTCTAATCTGAGTGTAATGAGAGTTTAAATAAAGGTTGAATGAATATGAAGGAAAAAACATTACTATTCTGCACAGGGGAGTGTATAACAGGGTTAATGAACAAAAGAATATAGTTTGTAAACTCTACAGAAACATATTGATATTATAAAGTGGAGCCTCTGTTTACTGATACTATGATTTCCTTCTCAACTATCAAAACATGTATTTCAGTCATGGCCAAAATGAAAAAAATGAAATTTTCGTGGCTCAAAACTCCACGATCTTTCATGTTTTAGTAAAAAAAAATGAACCTCATTTCCAATTACTCCTACACCAGATCAAACTGATTTAATTAGGTCACCATTTTTCTGTCGTTTTTCTTTGAGTGTGATTCTAAAACATTAAGCAGAACAAAAGATTCCAGCAGACACGGATGTTTGTTGAAATCAAACAGATTTATAACATTGATTAGAGTCTGTTAAACGATCCATTCCAGGTTCACAAGTGTGCTCTGCTAAAATCAACGTACACTTTCATTAAAATTAAGACAATATGTAACATACAGTGTATTCGACAAGATCTCTTTACATCCATACAAAGAGCCGATACAGTTTAGCCTAACGACGGGAGTTACTGGGTTTATGGTACAAGCCGATGTCAGGGAGAAGGTGTTCCTGCACTTTGAAGCACACACTTTAAAGAAAACCCCAAACAAGATTCACAGAGAGAAAACTGGGAGTAGGCACTTGTTTTTTTTCGTTATTTTTTTGTTTTCATTAATTCTAACCTCATTTTCTTCAGCCACCAAGCACACACACACACACACACACACACACGCACACACACACACAACTCTGTTTTAAGAGCAAACAAATCTGTAAAATCATCTAATTTCACCAACGACTCGACCTCAGGACAGATGGAGGAGACGTTAAACACACGATGGGATTCTACAGGGAGGCGAGTTTATTACAAACCTCATGTTTTCTTCTTTTCATTCTGACCTTGTTCACCTATCAAACCGGCGTCGAGCCAAAACTTACGTCACTATTTACAGCTGCTTTTATCGGGTCAGACTGTAGTAACATGCAACATTGGTGTTCCTGGTGATAACAAAGGTTTGTGTTTATGAACTTTCTTGGAAGTGAATTTTTTTGACCCAAGAAATGAACGTTTACGATTATGAGAAAGGATTGCTTCTGATGTTTATGCTCTCTGTGTTTGGTTTCATATTTAAAAATTAGACTGCAACTAATGTATGGAAAATGGGTTTTATACATAAAATAAAGGAACCAGCTGTTTTGCTAATACCCTATGAGCTTTAAAACAAAACCCTCGATAATGAATTCCAGTTATTTTAATGCATTAACCCTCTGAACTCTAAAAGCAACCTGAAGCTTTGAAAGACATGTTATCTTTTTTTTTTTAAATGCAAGAATTACATCAGAAAGTGTAAAAATAAACTGAATATTCAGATTTTTAACTTTCTTTCAGGCATCTCTTTAACTGATCATGCTTGATGTGCATTGCTGTCGGGAAAATGAACAAAATCTAAGCTTAAAAATCACAAAATCTCTTTTTTTCTACATGTCCCCTTTTAGGATTTGCAAAAAAAAGTTTGCACCACATTTCTGAACTAAGGAAAATGACAAATGCAGCGTGGTCTAAAAACGGTGCAAGTTGTTGGAGGATACATTCAGCATGGTGAAACTACTTTATAGATCTGATGTCCAGTAGTAGTAGAAAAAGTTAGTCGTGGTTGTAAGAATGAAAAACTAAATATCTATAGTATATGGTGCAACCATTTTTTTCCAGTGTTGGTAACACCTGTGTACACTTTGAAAAATGCTGTACATTGGACTCCAAATGTTTTTTTTCAAATTTTTGTAAAATATGTAATTGAACAAATTAACCTTTTGTGTATTTTTTCTAATACATGATATTATAACTGTGTTATACTGTTGTTTCCATAGAGGTGCAGGACTTTATATTGCAGTAAAAAATGAAACCACAGTGAAACAGAACTAAAACAGGAGCAAAAATGCCTAGAAACTGGTTTTGCAAGGAGGAGCATCCTTTCTCTGATTTTTCATGTCCAACCATGGAAAATCTCTGTGGAAGAGTTGACTACAGCAGCTGAAAAACCCGCGGCTGTAGTCGACTCCTCCACAGAGAAGCCGGTCCATCTTTAAATGTGACAAAGAAAACCTCTTGAAAAGTGTTCAGCTCTGTGTCGATATGCTTCACTGTACACCTGCAAACTGGAAGAACATGCAGAACAACCCAAAGGAAGCAGTTCAGGTTCTGGTTTTACTTCCAGTTTCTCATTTTAGTTGGTTCTGGGGATGTTCTGATCAAGTTTTGTTCTCCTGAACTGATCAAAGTAATTTAATATTTAGTCCCAATCCCAATCAAAATTTAAATAAGCATCAAAAAATGAATCAAATAGTCTATATTTGTCATTTGCATTGTCTTCACTGGCAGCCTGCTAGCTCAGCTGCTGTGACGTCATAATGTCAGATGATGTCACAATGTCAGATGATGTCACAGTAGAACGGAATTCTGGAAACCTAGAAATACCCAGTGAATGTTGTTTCTGGACACACTGAGACACTAGTTGAGTTAGGAACAAGACGATCTCGGACAGCCAACTGAAGAAACAGACATCTTTTGACAGCTTTCTTTTCCATTAAGGTAAGTGAATAGTTTTCTCATAACTAAATACACTTTAAACATTAGCTCGACTTTCAGTACTGAACAAACTATATTTTTAAATGAACATTGAAGGCAAACAATCAGTTTCCTTCTTACCAAAGCTCCACACTTCAACACTTTTAATCAAATATAAGACACATTTTAACTTCAGTCTCGCATAACTGACCTGATCTTTCCCAGATAATCTGAAATTACACATATCTAAACTGTAACACTCCTCTTCTGCAGTAATGGCAGCTGGAATCTGAGCTATAATATAAATGTCATTTGTAATATTGTTTTTTCTGCTAAATCAGTTTTAGTATTGTGTGTAATATTTCACTTTCACGTGTATATAGAGTGCAATACTTTGTTTTTCAGCTCAAATATTGACCTTTCATGTTTCATTACTTTGATACCGCCCTGCAGAAATCCATCATGAAGAGAAAGCGGACCGATGACACCCTGATTCCCAGGAGTAGCCCCGACGCCGCATCTCCACCCACAAAGAGGAGGAGAGTCTTTGAAGAGAAACCTTCACTTAAACAGCGCTACAGTGAGGCTTTCAGTGACATCTCCTCTTACTCTAGACCCACAAAGAGGAGGAGAGTCTTTGAAGAGAAACCTTCACATGAACAGCGCTACAGTGAGGCTTTCACGGACATCTCCTCTGACTTAAGTCCAACCAAGAAGATGAGGATCTCTGACACGACGCCCCTCAGAATAACCTCAGACTTCTCGTCAAAAAGACTGGTTGAAGTTGTTGAGACCCCGCCCAAAGTCTGGATCATCGGGTCCAGCTACATTCGACGAGCGGAGGACGCGGCCCACGAAGAGTTTGGGGCCAATCTGGGTCTGAACGCCACAGTCCACTGGTTCGGCAAAGGAGGCCTGAGATGGAACGGTGTTATTCCCCGTTTCTATGCCGAGCTGGCCCAGCAGACTCCCCCTGACGTTTTAGTGGTTCACGCTGGAGGCAACGATCTGGGACTCGTATCTCCGATGAAACATGCCGCCAACATAGAGGCTGATCTAGTCCACCTGCACAAAGCCTTCCCCTCCATGGCCATCATCTTCTCAGCCATAAACGAGCGTAAGGCCTGGAGATACGGGAAGCCTGTGAAGATCAACGCTGACCGTACGATCGTCAACAAGTACATTAGGAAGGTTGCTGGAAGCTTTGGTGGTCGGGTTATTGAGCACCACTCCCTCAGACACTTTGAAAAGGTGTTTCTTCCGGATGGGGTGCACTTTAACAAACGAGGAAACAGAATCTTCTTGACCAAGATCCGTGATGACGTCAGGGAGATTCTGCAGCGAGCTGCTCCAAGCAACAGGTAAGTTGTAGATCAAGTCATATATTATTATTATTATTATTATTATTATTATTATTATTATTATTATTATTATTATTATTATTTTTAGAAGAGTTGCTGCTCCACAAGCTTTGATTTTCCTTAAAGTTTAACAGCATAAATTAAGGACATAATAAAATAAAACAGTAAAAAATATATTTTAGCTCATGTAAAAGTTGAAATATGCATATAACTAAAATCCAAAAATGTCTTTATCTTCTGCAGATCGTGAACCATTCTGACAGCAGGACCACGACTGAGCCTCACTTATCCACCATTATTTTGTTTTTTCTTTTATTTTGTTCTTTATTTAGTTCTGTAGTTAATGAGTTATTTTGTTTATTGAGTTTTTTTATTTTTTTATAAATATATATATATATATATATATACATAATTGTATATATATATAAAAAAAATTAAAAAAATTAAAGCATATGAAAGTATAAAATATTTGTCAATAATGTACTATTTTGTGTCACCAAATACCCTGATATCTTTATGGATTTCTTATCCCTGGATCTTCCTCAGCGTTGGCACATATTATCCCCAAATCCTATATTTTAAGATTTTAAATTCATTGAGTAAATAGTTTTATTAACCTTCCACCTTTATAGCCAAAAACCTTTTAGTGTTTATTTAGAACATAACTGAAGTGCAGTGCAGTCCTTCCATCTCATCGAATTATAATTACAGTTGTTGCTTGACCATCTCTGATTTACCTGAAAATTGGTGTTAATAAAGCCTGCTTAAAGTGGCTCAATGGGCCTTTTTTTAAAATAAATGTATCTCAGAGAGGATTTGATATATCTATTTAATAATGATAGTTTAGAATTTAAGTTTCAGGCAAATCAGAGATGGCACATTGTCACGGTAATCGAAGTTTATCATTGATAGCATAAATGAAAACTTCTTATCTGAGTGTAATGAGAGTTTAAATAAAGGTTGAATGAATATGAAGGAAAGAAACATACTTTCTAGCACAGGAGAGTACATACACAGGGTTAATGAACAAAAGAATATAGTTTGTAAACTCTACAGAAACATATTGATATTATAAAGTGGAGCCTCTGTTTACTGATACTATGATTTCCTTCTCAACTATCAAAACATGTATTTCAGTCATGGCCAAAATGAAAAAAATGAAATTTTCGTGGCTCAAAACTCCACGATCTTTCATGTTTTAGTAAAAAAAAAAATGAACCTCATTTCCAATTACTCCTACACCAGATCAAACTGATTTAATTAGGTCACCATTTTTCTGTCGTTTTTCTTTGAGTGTGATTCTAAAACATTAAGCAGAACAAAAGATTCCAGCAGACACGGATGTTTGTTGAAATCAAACAGATTTATAACATTGATTAGAGTCTGTTAAACGATCCATTCCAGGTTCACAAGTGTGCTCTGCTAAAATCAACGTACACTTTCATTAAAATTAAGACAATATGTAACATACAGTGTATTCGACAAGATCTCTTTACATCCATACAAAGAGCCGATACAGTTTAGCCTAACGACGGGAGTTACTGGGTTTATGGTACAAGCCGATGTCAGGGAGAAGGTGTTCCTGCACTTTGAAGCACACACTTTAAAGAAAACCCCAAACAAGATTCACAGAGAGAAAACTGGGAGTAGGCACTTGTTTTTTTTCGTTATTTTTTTGTTTTCATTAATTCTAACCTCATTTTCTTCAGCCACCAAGCACACACACACACACACACACACACACACACACACACGCACACACACACACAACTCTGTTTTAAGAGCAAACAAATCTGTAAAATCATCTAATTTCACCAACGACTCGACCTCAGGACAGATGGAGGAGACGTTAAACACACGATGGGATTCTACAGGGAGGCGAGTTTATTACAAACCTCATGTTTTCTTCTTTTCATTCTGACCTTGTTCACCTATCAAACCGGCGTCGAGCCAAAACTTACGTCACTATTTACAGCTGCTTTTATCGGGTCAGACTGTAGTAACATGCAACATTGGTGTTCCTGGTGATAACAAAGGTTTGTGTTTATGAACTTTCTTGGAAGTGAATTTTTTTGACCCAAGAAATGAACGTTTACGATTATGAGAAAGGATTGCTTCTGATGTTTATGCTCTCTGTGTTTGGTTTCATATTTAAAAATTAGACTGCAACTAATGTATGGAAAATGGGTTTTATACATAAAATAAAGGAACCAGCTGTTTTGCTAATACCCTATGAGCTTTAAAACAAAACCCTCGATAATGAATTCCAGTTATTTTAATGCATTAACCCTCTGAACTCTAAAAGCAACCTGAAGCTTTGAAAGACATGTGATCTTTTTTTTTTTAAATGCAAGAATTACATCAGAAAGTGTAAAAATAAACTGAATATTCAGATTTTTAACTTTCTTTCAGGCATCTCTTTAACTGATCATGCTTGATGTGCATTGCTGTCGGGAAAATGAACAAAATCTAAGCTTAAAAATCACAAAATCTCTTTTTTTCTACATGTCCCCTTTTAGGATTTGCAAAAAAAAAAAAGTTTGCACCACATTTCTGAACTAAGGAAAATGACAAATGCAGCGTGGTCTAAAAACGGTGCAAGTTGTTGGAGGATACATTCAGCATGGTGAAACTACTTTATAGATCTGATGTCCAGTAGTAGTAGAAAAAGTTAGTCGTGGTTGTAAGAATGAAAAACTAAATATCTATAGTATATGGTGCAACCATTTTTTTCCAGTGTTGGTAACACCTGTGTACACTTTGAAAAATGCTGTACATTGGACTCCAAATGTTTTTTTTCAAATTTTTGTAAAATATGTAATTGAACAAATTAACCTTTTGTGTATTTTTTCTAATACATGATATTATAACTGTGTTATACTGTTGTTTCCATAGAGGTGCAGGACTTTATATTGCAGTAAAAAATGAAACCACAGTGAAACAGAACTAAAACAGGAGCAAAAATGCCTAGAAACTGGTTTTGCAAGGAGGAGCATCCTTTCTCTGATTTTTCATGTCCAACCATGGAAAATCTCTGTGGAAGAGTTGACTACAGCAGCTGAAAAACCCGCGGCTGTAGTCGACTCCTCCACAGAGAAGCCGGTCCATCTTTAAATGTGACAAAGAAAACCTCTTGAAAAGTGTTCAGCTCTGTGTCGATATGCTTCACTGTACACCTGCAAACTGGAAGAACATGCAGAACAACCCAAAGGAAGCAGTTCAGGTTCTGGTTTTACTTCCAGTTTCTCATTTTAGTTGGTTCTGGGGATGTTCTGATCAAGTTTTGTTCTCCTGAACTGATCAAAGTAATTTAATATTTAGTCCCAATCCCAATCAAAATTTAAATAAGCATCAAAAAATGAATCAAATAGTCTATATTTGTCATTTGCATTGTCTTCACTGGCAGCCTGCTAGCTCAGCTGCTGTGACGTCATAATGTCAGATGATGTCACAATGTCAGATGATGTCACAGTAGAACGGAATTCTGGAAACCTAGAAATACCCAGTGAATGTTGTTTCTGGACACACTGAGACACTAGTTGAGTTAGGAACAAGACGATCTCGGACAGCCAACTGAAGAAACAGACATCTTTTGACAGCTTTCTTTTCCATTAAGGTAAGTGAATAGTTTTCTCATAACTAAATAAACTTTAAACATTAGCTCGACTTTCAGTACTGAACAAACTATATTTTTAAATGAACATTGAAGGCAAACAATCAGTTTCCTTCTTACCAAAGCTCCACACTTCAACACTTTTAATCAAATATAAGACACATTTTAACTTCAGTCTCGCATAACTGACCTGATCTTTCCCAGATAATCTGAAATTACACATATCTAAACTGTAACACTCCTCTTCTGCAGTAATGGCAGCTGGAATCTGAGCTATAATATAAATGTCATTTGTAATATTGTTTTTTCTGCTAAATCAGTTTTAGTATTGTGTGTAATATTTCACTTTCACGTGTATATAGAGTGCAATACTTTGTTTTTCAGCTCAAATATTGACCTTTCATGTTTCATTACTTTGATACCGCCCTGCAGAAATCCATCATGAAGAGAAAGCGGACCGATGACACCCTGATTCCCAGGAGTAGCCCCGACGCTGCATCTCCACCCACAAAGAGGAGGAGAGTCTTTGAAGAGAAACCTTCACTTAAACAGCGCTACAGTGAGGCTTTCAGTGACATCTCCTCTTACTCTAGACCCACAAAGAGGAGGAGAGTCTTTGAAGAGAAACCTTCACATGAACAGCGCTACAGTGAGGCTTTCACGGACATCTCCTCTGACTTAAGTCCAACCAAGAAGATGAGGATCTCTGACACGACGCCCCTCAGAATAACCTCAGACTTCTCGTCAAAAAGACTGGTTGAAGTTGTTGAGACCCCGCCCAAAGTCTGGATCATCGGGTCCAGCTACATTCGACGAGCGGAGGACGCGGCCCACGAAGAGTTTGGGGCCAATCTGGGTCTGAACGCCACAGTCCACTGGTTCGGCAAAGGAGGCCTGAGATGGAACGGTGTTATTCCCCGTTTCTATGCCGAGCTGGCCCAGCAGACTCCCCCTGACGTTTTAGTGGTTCACGCTGGAGGCAACGATCTGGGACTCGTATCTCCGATGAAACATGCCGCCAACATAGAGGCTGATCTAGTCCACCTGCACAAAGCCTTCCCCTCCATGGCCATCATCTTCTCAGCCATAAACGAGCGTAAGGCCTGGAGATACGGGAAGCCTGTGAAGATCAACGCTGACCGTACGATCGTCAACAAGTACATTAGGAAGGTTGCTGGAAGCTTTGGTGGTCGGGTTATTGAGCACCACTCCCTCAGACACTTTGAAAAGGTGTTTCTTCCGGATGGGGTGCACTTTAACAAACGAGGAAACAGAATCTTCTTGACCAAGATCCGTGATGACGTCAGGGAGATTCTGCAGCGAGCTGCTCCAAGCAACAGGTAAGTTGTAGATCAAGTCATATATTATTATTATTATTATTATTATTATTTTATTTTTTTTTTTTTTTTTTTTTTTTTTTTTTACAAGAGTTTCTGCTCCACAAGCTTTGATTTTCCTTAAAGTTTAACAGCATAAATTAAGGACATAATAAAATGAAACAATAAAAAATATATTTTAGCTCATGTAAAAGTTGAAATATGCATATAACTAAAATCCAAAAATGTCTTTATCTTCTGCAGATCGTGAACCATTCTGACAGCAGGACCACGACTGAGCCTCACTTAGCCACCATTATTTTGTTTTTTCTTTCATTTTGTTCTTTATTTAGTTCTGTAGTTAATGAGTTATTTTGTTTATTGAGTTTTTTTTATTTTTTTATAAATATACATATATATACATAATTGTATATATATATAAAAAAATTTAAAAAATTAAAGCATATGAAAGTATAAAATATTTGTCAATAATGTACTATTTTGTGTCACCAAATACCCTGATATCTTTATGGATTTCTTATCCCTGGATCTTCCTCAGCGTTGGCACATATTATCCCCAAATCCTATATTTTAAGATTTTAAATTCATTGAGTAAATAGTTTTATTAACCTTCCACCTTTATAGCCAAAAACCTTTTAGTGTTTATTTAGAACATAACTGAAGTGCAGTGCAGTCCTTCCATCTCATCAAATTATAATTACAGTTGTTGCTTGACCATCTCTGATTTACCTGAAAATTGGTGTTAATAAAGCCTGCTTAAAGTGGCTCAATGGGCCTTTTTTTAAAATAAATGTATCTCAGAGAGGATTTGATATATCTATTTAATAATGATAGTTTAGAATTTAAGTTTCAGGCAAATCAGAGATGGCACATTGTCACGGTTATCGAAGTTTATCATTGATATAATAAATGAAAACTTCTTATCCCAGTGTAATGAGAGTTTAAATAAAGGTTGAATGAATATGAAGGAGAGTAAATCTTTTAAGAAGGAAAAAACATTACACAGGGTTAATGAACAAAAGAATATAGTTTGTAAACTCTACAGAAACATATTGATATTATAAAGTGGAGCCTCTGTTTACTGATACTATGATTTCCTTCTCAACTATCAAAACATATATTTCAGCCATGGCCAAAATGAAAAAAATGAAATTTTCATGCCTCGAAATTCCATGATCTTTCATGTTTTAGTAAAAAAAAAAAATGAACCTCATTTCCAATTACTCCTACACCAGATCAAACTGATTTAATTAGGTCACCATTTTTCTGTTGTTTTTCTTTGAGTGTGATTCTAAAACATTAAGCAGAACAAAAGATTCCAGCAGACACGGATGTTTGTTGAAATCAAACAGATTTATAACATTGATTAGAGTCTGTTAAACGATCCATTCCAGGTTCACAAGTGTGCTCTGCTAAAATCAACGTACACTTTCATTAAAATTAAGACAATATGTAACATACAGTGTATTCGACAAGATCTCTTTACATCCATACAAAGAGCTGATACAGTTTAGCCTAACGACGGGAGTTACTGGGTTTATGGTACAAGCCGATGTCAGGGAGAAGGTGTTCCTGCACTTTGAAGCACACACTTTAAAGAAAACCCCAAACAAGATTCACAGAGAGAAAACTGGGAGTAGGCACTTGTTTTTTTTTCGTTATTTTTTTTGTATTTTCATTAATTCTAACCTCATTTTCTTCAGCCACCAAGCACACACACACACACACACACACACACACACACACACACACACGCACACACACACACACACACACACACACACACACACAGCAGAGAGGGAACGTTTTCTCGTGAGAAGCTCCAGAGAGAAAACACGTGTCGAAGGTAAATGCAGAAAACTCTTCCCAAATTGTAATAAACATCCCAGTGCTCTAGATCTCACAACTACTACTAACGTTACAGTGAGCAGCAGAATAACGTAAGAGCGGAGTAAACATTAGCGGCAGCTCTGCCAACTCCTATTACCTCCCGACATGTCTGTGAATTACTTAATCCTCTGCGTAATCGAACGAAGCAGGAAGATGAAGCGTCGACGAGTCTCCCTTTAAACGTGTGTCAAAAGTGCGGATTTTGAACTTTCTACCAGTTTTTGAATCGTGTTGATCGGCCAAGTAAAACCAGAGTAATGATCAATAATAAACGCTGTACTTTTGAGCGAACTTTAGACGAGCGCGTTTCGTGCGTCATTGTATGGTGAACGGCTGAACGGGAGATTCTTTGAAGCCTTCTGTAGCCGACACAAAAACAATCAGAAACATCAGGGAGAGTTTTGCAACTCTTAGGGAGTGACGTGTGAAGAACAAACAGCTCTGAGACTCCCTGCTGGAAGCACCTGGGACAAAGACGCTTCAACACTGGCAGCGGCTGCACAGGCATGATCCCAGTCAGAGCGTCTCTGTGTTACTAGTAAGAGAGTGGAATATTTAAGAAATACACGTCCTTCACTGGCTTTGGCCACAGATCACTCTCTCTGCCAGACACAGAGAAGACACAAGATGCACAGAAAATAAAGACTTTGCTTCAGATGTAAAATAATAATAATAATAATAATAATAATAATAATAATAATAATAATAAGCTTATTCTAGCAATGGAGAACACCAGGACTCCAGATTCTCCACATGGTCCTAAATGGTAAATGGTCTGTATTTATATAGCGCTTTACTGTACCTGAAACGATACCCAAAGCGCTTTACATTATACATCACATTCACCCATTCACACACTGATGGTAGAAGCTGCCATGCAAGGCACTAACCACAACCCATCAGGAGCAGTTAGGGGTTTAGTGTCTTGCTCAGGGAGACCTCAACATGAGCTCTCCAGGCCAGGATCAAACTGGCAACCCTCCAGTTACAAGACGGCCACTCTTCCCACTGAGCCATAAAGCCCCTTTCCTATTGTTTTTGCCATTGTAGAGACTGTGGTGGACAGAAAAAGTTTTTTTGGAGTGGCACAAATTCATTTATGTAAAATTTTATTGTGACTCCTGATGATTTTGTAAATAGTTGTGCCAAAGTGCCTAAAAATTTCCTGCATTTTAGTGCAAATAGTGGTATATAACTGTGTTGACTGCTGAATTTGCACATTATTTTATGACAAACAATTTATATTTGCATTCTAAGTTCTGAAAATGATTCTTTCCACATGTTTATGGTGTCCACAGTAAAAAAAATCAAACTTTTTCCTACTCAGACTTTGTATTTTTTCAGCAATTTTAGGCCAAGTGTGTTCATACATTATATCAAAAATGTATAAATAATTGTAGAATCATACAGGTGAGGTTGTGGTGAAAAAAGGACACCAAGCAAAGCAAGATCAACAATTTTTAAGGTGAAATATAAAGGTACAGGTCAAAAATGGACCTCAGTCAAATTGTCCCCCCAGATTCCTAAGGGTTAAAGCAAAGATAAGTCATTATAGTTATATTTAAATTTTACTTTATTTACTGTGGAAAAATTTCAGGGAAGTATTTATTTAAGCTTTTATTCAACTTTATAAGAGATGCTTCTGAGTGTAGGAAATCCATGCACTTCTGGAGCTATTATTTTCTGTTTGTTTGATTAAATAAACATGCTTGAGGCATTTAAACGAAGTTCAGTGTTTGCATTATTCAATTTTTTTCACGCTAATTTTTACACTTTTACTGCAAATGAATATCGGCTCCAAATATCGGTTATCGGCCCCCTCTAACTACTAATAATCGGTATCGGTATCGGTCCTGAAAAACCCATATCGGTCGATCTCTACTGTCATCACTTCATAATTTCATTCTATTAGATATTTGTGTGAAATTTTGTCAAAATTAGCATTTGAATTGTTGAGTTATGGACAGAAATGTGCGTCAAAACTGCTGTATTTGGGACAGTTGGCTGAATTCGAAACCGCCAAGTACACGCTACAGACCAGATAGATTGGAACCTGACATTTTGTCACATAACTTTAATGTTAATTCATTGAGAGTTTGAGCTGGTTCTTGTGATATATCTATTGCTTTGAGCGAACTCTGTGCCATTTCGTTAAACTTGCTGACTTCCAGTGTTCTGCATATTTAATTGAATGCACCAGCTGGTTCGGTCCTTGAAAAACATTTTCATTGTCATTTCACTCACACAGCAGCACAAAGGTAAGTTAAGCCTTAAAAGTGGAATTTAATTAAATAAAGGTAGCAGAAAATAACTTATTTATACCTCAGCCTACAATATGACAAGACGCAACTCAAGTTAGCAAGAATTCCCTGGGTGGCAAAAATCTGTATTGTTGTGTAATGTCAGCAAAGTTGTAATGAAATCCTATAAATCAGAATTGTGAATGTTACAGGATGATGCATTCTGGCATAGAGCAGGTGAGGCAGACTAGTCTGATCCATAATGAAGAATTTATAAGAATCAGAACATGATTCAGGTTTTTCTTGGCATACTGCAGATTTTGCATACCACATATTGACCAAATACATCCTTACATCTGGTATAGTTTGCAGTTTCGAACATGGCAAGAGTTTATTTCAATAGGATGAGCCAAATGGACACCCACAAAGTGAGCAGACACGGAGGTTGAACAAACAAAAGTATCTGCAATAAAACTTGAACAAAGCCTGCCAGGGAAACAAACAAAAAGCGTTCCAGGTATAACAGAGACTCCAAGGAAACAAATACAAGGAACAAACAGAAAAAAGAGGGATCCAAGAAAGGAAAAGAAAGCAGGGAACGCAAGGAATCACAGGAGAGGTGAACAGCAGGCAAGTGAGAACAGTTAGGAAGATCCAGGACTGAATGTGCACTGAGAACTAATTGGAAAAGTAGATACAGGTGAAATTAATGAGGGTGGAGCAGAGAACCAGAAGAGGAGGGAAAACACGCAAAGAGAGGGAGGAAAAATTATGAGACACACAAAGTGAGCACCTACAACGTTAAACAGTCACTAAAAGGAGAAACTTGGAACACACACTTGGACAAACAGAACGAGGCAGGAAACCTTAGGCGATCTTGGCAAACCAAAAACATTAACCGAAACTAATAAAAAAAAGTCCTGTTTGTATGAGGATGGTGTTAACTGCATTGGGACCAGAATTGGAAGTCCAAAGCAGAAACCAACCACATTTCACCAACCACAGACATCCTGTGATGATATAATTCCCATGTGAATCTGTGTTTTTGGTTTCTTTCTGGCTCGAGAATTAAGGATGCTGCGTTGGGGAATTATAAATGGAAGCCTGGAACAGTTCGGGAGGCTCATGTCACCAAACAGCAAATCCATCACAAAGAGTGAAATCTCAGAGGATGATTAGACGGATGACATGCACGGCAGCATGTGGTAAGAAACAATCTGCCGCCTTTCAAGAGGTTTAACGGTTATTATGTGGCAGAATATTAATATATCCGCAGATAATGTCAGCAAATTAGAGTAAAACACGAGCTTATCCCGTGTGAATGCGCCACAGGAAACGCATGCAGGGAGGTAATTTGTTAATTACATCAAGACCCCAGGTGATATTAGTCCTTCGTGGATATGATCACAAACCCCAAACCATTATACAGAAACTTTACTGCCAAAAGAAAAACCCTTTTCATTCTTGAGATCAAGTGGATGTTTGGACCGAATTCACAAGAATGGTGCAAATGCATGGATGGACAACACACAGACAAAAAGCATCAGAACTCACTAGTGAAGAGGCCTAAAGATCATTAAATTTCCCACAATTATTACTTCTAATTCCTTAGTCTTATCTTGAATCATGGAGTTAATTTTAAGGCACTCTAAAGATACATTTCACATTTAACCTTCTGAACCCCAAAAACCTGCCGGCAGGTTTGAAAATTATCTTTGAAAGTCGCCAACTTCACACCAGCTGAAAGGTTTTTTTCAACTTTCTGATGGCCTGTGAACGTTTCATGTTCAATGTACGGTTCTGGCAATACATTAAAATGGGGAAGCTCCATTTTTCTTCTAGTATTGGTAGCATGTGTGTCCAGATGGAAAAAACATTGTTTTCCAGATCAAATAATCAAAGAGATTCTACTTTGTTTTGTTTTATGGCATTACAACTAAGTTATACTCTACAAAAGACATTTCTGAGTCTATTCTCTCTACTTCTAGCAATGACTGTGAAGCTTCCATAGACGTGCAGGACTTTATATTGCAGTTAAAAATGAGTCCACAAATCAAGATTATTGTGAATACAAAATTGCAAATATCAGAGCCGAGAAAAGGAAAGTGCTTAAAAAAAAAAAAAAAAAGGCTAAAAATTCTGTGTAATTAGTAAAACGTTGGATTTTGGCAGTTTGTACATACTCTTTAAATATATCTTATTGAATTTCTTGTAATTTAATGTTAAAAAAATAGCATTATTGCAGCAGTCCAGTCCTAATGCCCCCTCATGTCAGTTCAACCCACTAAAACACCAAAGTTCAGATTAAACTCATCACTCTAGTCAAAATGGACGCTAGTATTGTTTTATCTGCTTGATTTGCTTGATAAAAACAGTCACCATCTCCTTGTGTTAAGTGCTGGTAACCAATAGGATGCCATATTTCCTCCAGTGGGAGGTGTGTGCTATTGACTAGCTTACATCATTCCTCAGCTCCCAGTGGAGATGGTCTCCATACCGATCCATACAAACCCTGCAGAAGCTTCGGAAAGACACGCACACAAACACAAACAAACGCATGCCTGTTTGATGATGCTTTCCTCTCACACCATGCAACACCATCCACCCACAGCAATCTGTAACACATGATGAACAGAACAGAGGGAGGCAGGGCGATAAAGACAGCAGAGAGAATCAGGTAGAATCAGAATCCGTGTGTGTCGCTGCATTCAAAATGCTCGTCCAACTCCAAAACGCAACCAGGTCACATCGAAATCCTGCACAAAAACCCAACAAAGAGCATCTCTCATGGGGCTTACAGACACTGAAGTGTCCTCCTACTGAACTGTGCAAATACCTGGCAATTACACACAAGTTTTATGGAGCTGTTTCCTGCATCATGTCAACTTTACTGGCCCTTTGATCCGCAACAGCAATCACAAAGGACTAGAAAATCATTTTCAACCGGTTTCCCAAGACGAGCAACTATTTCAACAGTTGGAACAAAGATAATGCTTTGCTACCTGAATAGGAAATGATTTGTGAAACCACTTTAGCATCAGCAATTCTGTGCAGCGGAAAGGTTTATTGTTTTTACCCAGATGGCTGGAAAGCCCTTGTGGGTTTTTCTTTTTATTGACAACTCAAAGGATTGTTCTCATGGGAACCTAGAAAACTGAAGGAGACTTGAAACTAGTGATTGAAACAATAAACTCATTAGTAAAGTGTTTTCTGCCGAGAAGCAAGTTCTTTTTCTCATAGATTTCTATACAAGCAGACGTCTTTTAGTCACCCCCTGCTGGCTGTTAGAAAGAATTCATGTTTAAGGCATTTCCACATTAGAATCACTTTTTATATCTGGAGGTTTTGTCTTTATTTTGATATAAAATCTATGCAAAAACTACCAAATGACTGATGACGTCTCTGGGAAACTACACCTGCAACTACCAATAATCACCAAAAATACAGAAAAGATTAGGATCTCGATGATTTTAGTTTCCCACAGTAGACACGTTTAAAATGTTCCACAAGTATGAAAACAACTCATACAGCTAAAACCACCAGTCTAAAATATGTAAATCAGACTTTAGAATGCCTTATTTCACTCTTTTTAAAGTAATTTTTGGTCTCAAGCTTGTTTGAGCTGTAGAAACTACGTGGAGACTAGAGGCTACTCTGTGCACAGATGCCTGGCTAGCATCTACGGTAGCCTGCATGGGAGGTGTTGAGGAAAAATCAGTAAATTGCAGGATTTATCAATAAGCAGATGTTACGCAAGAGAGGGATTTTGGGTAAAATTTAATTTATATTTTGCCTCTAGGAAATGCACTAAATTCTGGTCTTATTTTCATGCAAACATTTGTACATTAGCATGAAAGTAGCACAGCATGGATGTAAACAGAGCTCTGTTTACTTAAATGTGACAGTGCAATAAAGAAATTGACCTTTTAAATCAATGAATGATCTTTATTATCATTTTGTCCATAGTTTCACAGCCCTACCAGGACCTGAAGTTTAAACTGCAGCAACGCCATCAGCAGGCCTGTTTTATTTAAAAAGGAAAAACAATAGGAAAGGTGTGCAAATAAAAACCTTCATATACTTCTCATCTTGCACGTACCTGTGGTCTGCACAACAGCCACAACTGTCTTTTATAATTGCTGGACTAAAGTAAATATTTGCAGTTTTTAGAACCAGTTGTACAGCTTTCCTGATTAGACGCAGTATCTTTCAAATGCATGTATGCTAAAACTGGAGAAGCACAAGAGTGAAATTATATACAGCCATGAAAACAGCCACAAGACATGAAGCAACTACAGAGAACAGATGACTTTAAGTCTTGATACAATTTAAATGAGCGAACTCTATAAAAACTCAGCTTCACACAGTTGTCATAAAAGAAGAAAATTAGCTACGCAGACAAAAACCGTCATTTGTACCAAGTTGTAAATGTGGTTAGTTCTGCTGTAAAGTTGGACACTTAAACATGTCCAGATCTGTGGGGACTGACTCACTTTTGGAATCAGCCTCTAGTGGACACTAGATGAACTGCAGCGTTGGCTTCATTTTTCAGCGCAAGATGTTGCCGTTTGGTTTAAGCTCAGATAGAAACACTCAGAGAATAACTGAGAAAGTAACAAAGTCAAGCATTTGACAGCTAAAGAGTCAAATATTGCCTTCAGGAGTTGGAGGAGACCAAAAATGAAGCTAAAAGAAGCTTGATATGCTGCCTCCAGGAAGCAAAAAGCAAACTGCTCCATGTGTATGCACAACCAGCAATTTGAATTAATTTACTTGTCGATTTTGCAATAATCTTAGATCATGTTGACCCAATAAACACCTCTGACTGCACTACTAAGTCAACCAAACTGACGGAAGGAACTTATGATCAAATATTTACACGCAAAGTGCACCTGAAAAACAAAAACTGTGACCACTTTGCCGACTAAGCTATGTCTAATTAATAAACTCCCATCAATTATCAATTGGTTAGCATGAAGTTAAAGAAGCAGCACTCAACATCTGCTGTCTGCTCGACCCAATGAAAACCCAAATTTCAGAGAACCAAGTGCAGCATAAGGTCTATCTATTATGTTAGCGTGTAAATTTAGATCCGACTTGGCAGTTTTTGCAGGACTGTGTGAATTATATTAGAAATTTGAAGCACTTAGCATCCAATTTTGTATGATTTGTGGCCTTCTGACAAGTTTTTAAAGGATACTCAGTATTGCAGAAACAACAGATTAAGTGTTTTATTATATTTGTTCACACTTCAGTCAATTTTCTTTCTTCCACCTTACCATTATCAAGTTATTTTCCACATTTCTGAGGCAAAATTAGGGGACATAATTCAGAATTCGGCCCATGTAAGACTACGCTTACCTGTTACATATTGTTTAACATGTTGTGTCTTGAATGTGAGAGTCGTGACTCACACTTTTACTTCAACACAAAGACTCCACACGTACGCTGGTGTCTGTCGATCACTTTTTGTGTCCAGATCTTTCCCTCGTATCGACCCGTCAGCGTTTCCCAGGATCTGGGATCATTGCACGTATTTGTCGCATCACATGAGGAATAAATAGCTCCAATTACTGTCATTACTACCTGCTGACACACACACACACACACACACCAGTATATCGATCCCTTTGGAGGTTTGTTCCCATAGATACGGCGGCGTTGTTGCCGCTGACTGTCATCAACTGGCCTCTGCAGGAAACCAGAAAGCTGCAGCTGATTGACCGGCCATGACAGCTGCTTAGAATAAGACGCTTACAGCTGGCGGTGAATTTATTTCAGATCTGTCCTGCAGAGAAATGTGATGAACTTCTGTCTGTGCTGTGAAATTTGAGCTTCTTTTTTGTAAAAATAAACCAATTACTGTGTCTTGTTTTGGTTTATTTAACCAATTTCTGTTTCAGTCTGCGCATCCCGTCACCTATAGATGATGTGGGTTATTCAGGGCCGATACTAATGTCAATTATTGGTAATCAAGGAGAGAGGTAAGAAATATTTTGGAACATATTGACATTTTTACATTTAACAACACAAAGTCAAACACAAAACTTGACTGAAATGCCTTTGGTTGTTTTATATGTTTAATTTATTCTTCTGTTTTGATTGGCTGTTACTTGTGATGTGCAACCAATCAGATGGAGCTGTGGGCGGGGCATTGCTCAAGATGACAGAGTGACTACAAGCGGCTGCAAAATAGCATATTTTTTAGATATATAAACACAAAACCATTACAGCTAATCGGAAAGAAAGCAGAATATCAGCTCAAATGACTAATCTCTCCAAATCCAATTTTGAACTCCTGCACTATCTGCACTGTATTTGATGTTTGTACTGTATTCTTCATATAAATCCATGTCTTCTTTTTTGTAAACGGAGAAAAATGGCATTTCAATTTCTCCGTATGTACTGCACAAGTAGATATATTGACGATCAAGTTTGACTTTTGGTCCACTTCAGACAACAAGGATGCACTTTTTAACAGGTTACATACTTCCTTCAAATTCATTTTTTAATTATGCTTTATTTAAAAATGTGTCCATACTAAATAATAACTCAACTTTGTTCAATGTTCTAAATTGTTTTAAGCTTCAAAATGTATGAAAATTGACATACAATAAATTCTGCCTTTATATTATGAGAAAAGATCTTGAAAAAAACCATTATAAGTCATGTTGTATAAGCTCAGTGTGGCCTTACAATCCACTGATGGTCATTTATGAATGTATACATGTGCAGATGCAGCTCATCTGCTGGTTACCGTGGTGAAGAAGCATACATTAAAGGCTGTTGTGTGTCTACAAACCTAAATTGCGGCTATGCAAAGCTGGTGTTTCGATGTATGTGCCTATTTTAAATATGTTACGTGTAGGTCTAAATGTTATATCATACAGTTAAGATCCAAAGTGTTATCCAAGTGTTATTACCCAATATCTCAAAAATGTGTGTCTTTACTTGTTTTAGGCAAATATTATGGAATTTATGAAAAAAAATGAGAAAAAATAGAAAAATGAGACTGTAGAGGCAGTAAAAATCAACAGACTTTGGACTTTCAGACTGTCGTTAAAATACTAATGCGACGTGTTAATTGTTGAAAAAATAACTCTAAGCTTAAACTTGTGATATTTAATCAAAGTCACTTTTTTCTACATATATATTGTCACCAAAAATAAACCATTTGTTCGAATCTGATCCTGTAAAAAACTAAAAATTCTGACCTCCTTGGTGCAACTACGAGGCCATTAGTGGCTCAGCTGTGACCAACATTTACTTGGTAGAAATTCAGCGACTTTTCGGCTGAACTGCAGGCAGTGTTTCCACAGAGCAGATGGGAGACAAGTATGGAAACAAATCAAAAATGTAAGTAGTAAAACATAGACAGTATGTAGTTTTTTCCCCAGTATTGATAACACCTGTGGACACTTGGAAAATGCTATGAATGCTATCTTCAGATTTTTTCAGTATTTGTAAAATAAAGAAAGAAAAGCAGGAAATTCAACTTTCACTTTTTTCTTTTTCTGCTATTTATGTAATTCTAACTGTGTTATACTGCACAGGAGACATTTCAGAGTTTTTTTGTCTGCTAGTCTTGGTTATTACGTTTACATAGAGGTGCATGACTTTATACTGCAGTGAAAAATGAGCCCACAGTGAGGAAAAATGTGACAGGAGTAAATAAAGAAAACACCCAGATACTGCTGCTTAGAGTCCAGAGGGTTAAAGAGCTTCAGTGACTGTTTAAGTTTGTTCAGCTTCTCTTTGGTCAATCTGTACTGATGCATCCTGCTGCATGTGCTGCAGGAGGTCAACGACAACACAAGGAATCCCATTTTCCTCTTGCATCCTCCCAAAATTCAGAATTTGCAGTGTCCTGGCAATTCCAGCGATGCGCACAAACCAACAGCATAGACTCGGTGTTTGTCCCTGAAACGTTGCTGTCGTTAAACCGCCTCCAAACAAAGCCGAGAGGACAGAATGAGGCTCATAAAGGACAACAGGAGCAGGTGCAAAGAGGCGACAAGGAAATGGAAATGTGGGTTTTCACAACAGTGGGATGAAGGCGACTCTTCGAGAGAAAAAAGGGGAGAAGGAGAACCCCGACTGTTAGAGGATGTGTGGGCAGTGCAGCAGGCGTCTGCTGGGTGGCGGAAAACGTCGTCACACACGATCCTCTTCACTCTGGATCAGCTTCAAAGCTCCTTCCACCCCCGACCACCTCGTGAACGCTCCTCCTGTTGCTCCGAGGTTCACACATCATCTTTAACATTTACATCATCCCCTCTTCTCTCGCAGCATTATCACATTTACCCTCCTTCCTGCAGGCTTCAACTCGTCAATGGGGATTAAAATTAAGAGCCACCATGGCAGGGTACCCGGCCCGTCCATACTGCTGAGGAAAACGTTGGCCGGGTTCTGGGTTGTCAAGTGTTTTTCCCTCTTAGTTCAAAATCAGATCTGACTGTCGAAACTGATCTGCAACACTACCGATGGGATTCCTCCCAGACTGGAGGGGAAATAAGCCTTCCAGTTTCTCAAACACTCGGAAAGCACACAGTGTACCTGAACCCATCTTCTGCATTAACAAACACATCGCAATACTGCTTTAAAAGACAATTTCCGTTGATTTCAGCCTTATTCCCCATTAACCCTCCGAACCGCAGGTTTAAACGTCTTATCTGTAAAGAAATCGCTGAAATGACACGATTTGTCAGAACCAGAAGCCATAAAAGCATAGAGGAACAACTCATCCGAAACAGGCTGTTCCTTTGGAAAATTCAGGCAAATCAAAGCTTCAAATTTGGATATTTGATCAAAATCACTCAATATTTGACACGTCTCGTTTAAAAGTTGCCAAAAAAGAAAATGAAAAACATTTGTGCCAAAAAAACATGACTGAAGTTAGACAGAAATCAGACATCTAATTGCTGTTTCCATTTCAAGAGTGCAAAGTTTGCATGACCCGAAGACACACAATGGCCACATAAATGTGAAAAAAAAAAAACCATTTCTCTTTCAATCTGAACCTTGGTGCACTTCATGATGCACAGTGAAAACAAGCTGGCAGCAGAAAGCAGCTAATCAGTAAAATATCTCACCAAAAATCCGCACCAAAACATAATCACTTGCCCTTCTGTCCATGACCTCTCCGCAAAAACTCATTAGAATCGGATAAAAAACGTTTTTTTAGAAAACAAAATAAAAAGTGGGATCAGAAACATAACCTCATTCAATTGCTTCCATCATATCGTGGTGTAATTTTCCATATGCAGTGAGAATTGTAGTAATTATGAGTAGTTTTTTTTCTCATTTGAGGAATAAATCGGTGCAAAGCAGTGAGTTAAATTCATTATTTCATGTTGTTTTGCAGAAATGTGAGCCTGCACTTCACATGGATCATCTTCCTGCATAGGATGACTTGTATAATGTTTTTAGCTATGTTATTAGTTATTCAGATTTACCTACAATTTCAGTCTGTGCATATGACATTTTCTTTCCAAAGTTACCTGGTTCTGCCGACCAATCAGAGCAGACAGAGCTTTTCAGGTGGCGGGTCTTAACCCTTTTAAAACCAGAGGGATGTGTATTTCAAATTACTGTAACTCCTCGCTACTTCGTGCAATTTTAATCATTAAAATTGCCCCTGAAAGCTGTAAAACGGGGCTTTCTGGTGCTATTACATGCATTACGGTAATGACTAAGTGCGGTGTGGGGAGAGTTAGGAAATGAGTATTATAATGATAAAAGGGTTAAAGAAACGGGAGCTAAAACAGAGTTAAAGAATTGTACAGTCCGAGCAAAACAATGTGTTTTTGAACATTAAAGCATGTAAAAAAATATTCTAGTAGACCCAAAAAATACAGCAATGAACTGATAAATGAGCAGAAAATGGACTGAATCTTTAATGATTAAATATGATGCATTTTTATAGATGATGATGTTACGCAGTCAGAACAGAAGTTACAGTATTTAGAAATAAATCTCTGAAATCTATTCACACTGACTTTAACATACAAACAACAGAGTCATAGAATTCTTCTAGTTTTAACTCTCTGCAAAAGAAAACATACAAATACTTCCTTAAACTATTCCCGATCTCATCCACACAGATGTATGATTCCACTGTCAGTCCAAGCAACTTTAAGGAGTCCATATTCTGCTTTTCATGCTTCTCCTTTTCCTTTAGTGTGTTAAAAAGCACTTTTTTGTGCATGTAAAATGTCTGCAAACTTACAAAATCCACATCAGAAATATTCTATATGTCCAATAATTGTGACTATTTGTTATTTTACAACTTTCCCCTTGAAAATAACAAGTAAATTCACAGAAAAAAGTATTCATTGACATAAAAAACATAAACATCAAAGATCACATATAGACTCCATAGAGTTGGGCTTTATGGAAGAGGGGCCAGAAGAAATTCATTACTTTCAGCTAAAAATAAGAAGGCACGCTTTAAGTTTAAGGGGAAAAGGCGGCCCTACAAAGTACTGACTTTAGGAGGGTGAATAGTTGTGCACTTTGACGTTTTCTGTTATTTTGTCCTATTTTTTTGTTTGCTTCACAATAAAAAATAATCACATCTTCAAAGTTGTAGGGACATTCTGCAAATTAAATGATGCAAACCCTCAAATAATCCAGTTTAACTCCAGGTTGTGAAGCAACAAAACAGGAAAATTACCAAGGGGGTGAATTCTTTTGCAAGACACTGTAATGTCAAAAATCTGTATTCTTACAAATGGTGGAGCATTAAAGCACATCAAATATGCTATTAGACGCCCAAAACAAAGTGATGAACCTGTACATGTGCAGAATATGGACTCTTCAAACATAATTAGTGGAGCTGGTCAAAGAAAGCGTCAGTTTTCAGACAAGCGGCTGCTGATTTCTGGTCAAAACCACCATGAAAAACCTCAAATCAGATTGAACACATAGAAACTCATGTCTCCTGTTTATGTTTGAGATCCTGTAAAGTTAATGAAAGCACGAAACGCTAAATATTGCTGGTAATAAAGGCTGCAAATTGTTATCGAGGCAAGTCGGGAGAAGTGCTGACACAGTGCAGATAGCCTTCTGTTCCCTTTATCCAAACCCCATTGTTCCACCACTTGCACATGTGCTGCCCTGATAAAATTAGACTCAGTGTGAGTGTGTGTGTGTGTGTGTGTGTATGGACATATGAGTGTGTATTTGTGTGCAGCTTCACTGAAACCTAACCAGCAGCTTGATAAATGCTGGACTGAGCCTCCAGAAAACTGCAGTGACCGTCTTTACAATCCCGCAGTTTTCTTTTATGCTGCACTTTGACATCAGAACGCCGGCGTCCGGAGCTCCTTCTTTCTCCTCCGGCTCCCTAAAAGTTCCCCAGAGGTTCCTCCCCCGTGAACCTCCCCCTCCTCACCCTCCGGTCTCCCGGCAGTAGCGGCCGAGAAGTTTCCAGGCTCATTAATATAACAGTGACTATCGACAGCAGCCCTTTAATTAGGCCGGTCTGGCCGCTTCTGCAGGAATTGACTTCGCATTTGTTCTTGGGGCTACAGAGGCGACGGCCAGTAATGGCTGGATAAACAACTCGTCCCACGGCAACAACTTTAGCCGCTGTTGGAACAACAGGCCAATGATTAGCGGCGTCACCGAGAGTTCACCATCGACGCGATGGAGGTCCGGGTCTGATTTCTGCAAAGCCTCCGATGAGAATGTCGTTGTCGGTATCGAGTCACGTACGAACACAGCGTTTATTCTGCTGCTCTAATAGACTGACGCTGAAGAAAAGCTGAGATTTAACACAGAATCTCTTCTCTGATGCTGCATCAGGAAAATAGGGCTCAAGTTCCCCCATAAGAAGCTAAATATTCAGACAAAGGCGTAACAATCCGAAATATCTGCTGCCATGAGGAACATCTCATTCTGCCATATGTGTGGTTTAACAGGAATAGAGTTGAAATGACGATTAATTAAACATAAAATGTAGTTACACTGTTTTCCAACCTGCTGTACATCCGATCAATGTGGCTACACTATTCTTTTTAAATAATTAACTGTAATTTTATAGATTTTTCCCTGAAAATAACAGGTAAAATAAAAGAAAAAATATCAATTTACATTTGCCATATATATTTGCCACAATATAATTGTGTATATGAAGGGTGGAAAAAAATCACAAATAATTTTTCACCAGTTGTATAACTAGTGAGGGCACTGAAAAAGGTCTTAACTTAAAGGTTGACTGTTATAAAAACAAAAAAAACTGGGTAAAACTACATAATGTCCACATCAAAAAATCATATAAAACCCACCGTCATTCATTCTTTTACCATATTTGTGTTTAAAAATATCTTTATTCTTGCTGTATTAAATCAGAAAAAAACACTTTTAACTGATATCTCAGGTCATTTGAAAGAAAAATTATGAATGTTTTGATTTAAAAAGGGTTAATATGAGTAAAATCACAGGAAAAAGTATTGATTTAAATGTTGACTGATATTATTTAAACAGTCTAAACTCTACAAAATGTCAAGAATTATGTTTTTTACAAATAGTGATTCATTCTTTTACAATCAAAAAATGCTACTATTTTTACTGTATTAAATCAGTAAAAAAAAAAAGAAAAAGAAAACAAACTTTACGGATATTTGCCTTCATTTGAAATAGAAATTCTATACGTTAAGGTTTAAGCACGCAGTTTTAGCCACCTGTTATACCTCTGTAGCTGTTCGGCTCACATCTAACGCTGGACGCAAGAAAACGTCAAAAAACTGTTCATATTTTTGGTCAACCAAGTTCTGCTATTAGCATTAGTTTAGCCTGAAAATATGCACATGTAGTCAAACATTTTGCCATACTTCTGGACTCCCCTGTCAGTTTAAATAATAATAATAATAATAATAATAATAATAATAATAATAATAATAATAATAATAATAATAACAAAGAACAGGTAAGCAGCATTGTGATGAGCAGCTTTTACCAAACTGAAGCCAGTTCTAGTAACAGTGATTCATGCATCTAATAGCTTAAAGCTGGACGACTGTAACTCCTGTAGATGAGGCTGGTGAAGTCCAATATTATCCGACTGCAGCACCTCAACCTCTGTAAGCCAAAGAGTCACTTTTACAGATGATATTTAACAGTACATTCTGCTTTCCAGCTACCAACACGCAAACAAAACCTCCTGGATATCAGAATACATTTCTAACCAACGGTGACATTTCTTACGAGGCATCAAAACGAAACCTGTAGCTTCATCCTTGCACTTGATGACACTAATCTCCTCTGGTTAACATAACAAGCTTCTTGAGGGCGGCCATGTTTCCTCTTGGAAATGTCACAGTTAGATTATCGCTGCAGGACGACACAGTCGGGAGCAGGGAGAGTTTAGCGCTCGTGTTACTTCTGCAACCTGCAGTGATTAGCAGACGATTCCTGGCGGCTGTCTGAAGCTTTTTAAGACTCTTCTCGACCCCCAGATTGTCTCCGTTATCGTGAAACAACACAGCAGGTTGATCTGAACATCTACCTAATTACAGTCAAAATCCCAAACCTCACTTAAGTACTTTCTCTGCCTCCCCCAGAAACAGCAACTCCCCAAAGTTACATCCCTTTACAGCTAAATTTTTAATTATGTTTTGTCTCCTGGTGACTGTATGATGTTGCAGGATACATTTCAACTTTCAAAGAGCCAGTAGAGGAGACTAGGTTTGATTGTTCTTTCATTTGTGTTTTATTTTCACTGACTGTTTGGTGAGGTTAACCATTTGAAACCCAAAACTCAGGTTTGAGCGGCGTGTTTTATTTTTAAATCCTCAAAGCTTCATGATTTATCAGAGCCAGAAACTGTAACTTCAGCTTTCCAGTGGTCTTTTAACATACGGAACATTCTGTTCTGTCAGGAAAAACAACCAAATTTAAGGCTTAAATGGGGATATTTCATCAAAATCACTTTTTCTCTACATGTCTCATTCCAAACCTTCCCAGAAATACGCCATTTCTATCAGATTCTGTAAAATTCTACGATGCTCGGCCATGACTGGATTAGCTGTGTCACCGACAGTCAAAAGAGTCAAAAGCGTCTTGAGACAATCTGACCTGTAGTTGGCGCTATATAAATAAAATTGAATTGAAACATCTTTCTAGAGTTCATATGTGTCTTTTTTGTATGATTTCTGGTGATTATAACTGTGTCAAACTGCACAGAAGACGATTTTAAGTTCTCCCTACTTCAAGTCATGGCTCTTCTGTTTCCATAGAGGTGCAGGACTTTATATTGAAAAGTGAGCCCACAGTGAAGAAAAATGTGACAGAAGCAAAAAACGTTGTGCTTCAGAGTAAAATATGACTCTTCTGCAATGTATTTCAAGCTTCTGCTCCAGATTAGAAACGTATATAAACATAGCAAACCAATGCAATCCCTCCAAACCTGATTGAAAATGCAGTTTATCTGTATGTAGATAATTTTCAGGGTCCAGCACTGATCCAGCCTCGTAAACCACAGCCTGAGAACTGGAGCATGGATTTCACCTGTGCAGCCCATTTAATTTTCTCTCACTATCGTCCTCCACTCTTTACCCAACAGCATCTGCTCTCTTTACCCTCCGTCTTTTTGTTCCCTCAGGTCTCATTCTGCAACTGTTGGCTCAGAGTTTCTAATTTGTTCCTTTTAGCAGATACAGTGGAGTCAACATCACGAGTTTGCCACTCCGCCAAACCGGCTGGTGACTTATTTGTTGCAGAGGAGCATCATACAGCAAGGTGCTTCTCTGGACTATCACATTCTTGATGTAATCATAAACATCCTTAGTTTTAAACTGTTTACGTGACAGCAGCAACAATCCCACAACTGTTATCAGATTCTTATTTCTAGTATCAAATGACCAGCATTTTTCTGGCATTAACTGACAGTACCATGTACACTCAGGTAGAAAAGCTCAAGTATTAAGTAAATGTTTGAGATAAGAGTACTATACTCGATATAAAGCCATCTAAACATTGAACAGATACTACAGATAAAGACTTTTACAATGACACATCAGTATATAATCATAAATCCATCACAGAAACCAATCATCTTTTACTTTTCATACTTTTAGTGCAATTTTTTTTAAAAATATATTAATATTAGTATTTATTTTCATTGACTTATTTCTTTTAATCTGCATCGGTCCTGATCATAATTACCAAATAATCCTTACTTTTCAGGATTTCAACTCCTTAAATGCCAGTTTGTTCACATTATGTCACAGTTGTTTTCTATGAAAAAAAACACAAAAAAATTAATTATTTTCTGTATATTAAGAGTTAAATAGAAAATGCTTTTGTTGATTATCACAAGCTGAGATGCGTCAAAGACTTTGACCAGTTCTGATTTTAATGCATTATTGTTTTTTATGCAGTATCAGATCATTTATAAACTCACATTTGGGACCTAAAAGACAGTAATTACTTCATCAAAAAAACAAAACAAAACACTGAACTGTCATTAAAACACATGAACACACACTCTTTAAGTACTTCTACTGGCCACCTGGTTGACAGATATTCTCTCAGGAACCAGATTCTCAATGGTCAGACAGCCGCCAGTGTGACTTTTATAGGGACAAACACACTCCAATTACTCCCCTATGTTTTGGGTGACTGGTTAGTCTACCTTATTAAACATTTACAGAACAGAATCGGATCAGAACTACCTGGCATCACATCAAAGAAGTCTTCTATGTGGCTAACTTTTGTTCAATTCCACGGTCAAAAAAGTTGAAAGCAAACAAAATTAACAAGATGTGACACAAAGCAGAAAATATAGTTGCAAAGAGATGCAAAACTTATCAAGATGTGACAGAAAATGATCAAATTGGATCAAAGACAACCATGGAGAAATGAAAAACGACACAATGACCAAAATGCAACAAGCAAACATAACTACAATGAGATGAAACAAGGTGCAAAATTACTAAAATCAGTCACAAAATGTCTCACATGGGATAAAAAATGAAACAAATTCCAACAGAAAGAATCTGGACTTTGTTTATGGTGCATATAGATAGGTATAAAAGTAATCTAATGAAACTGGAGGAGAATGGACACCATAAAGAGCACTGAAAGATGCACAAAAACACAAATGGACGTGGCAGGTTTATCAGTGCAAGATGATGCAGGTTTAGGTGGATCAAACATGGCTGCCATTATGGTGCTAGCTGCTTGCTAGCTTTAGCTCCAGGCAGACAGGCTTTATACAGGCCTCTGACTGCAACAAATAGCTGCTTTTGTGGTCTAGAACCTGATATAATGTCTGCATATGCTTCTAGGACACATTAAATAACCTAACTTTAAACAAAAGTGTCTGAATATCCGTGTGTTGTGGAAAGACCATGTTGCTAACAGCTAAAAAACCCGACTGCTGCTTTCGAGGTTGTTCTTTTAAGAACCATATTTTGTCCAAATGTCAGGATGTTGACGTCTGACTAGAGGACGTTCCACTCTGAGTGTCTGTGCAGCAGGAACTGGAGGCTTTTTTGTCCTTCATATTTCCTCCAGCTGATGGAGTTTGACACCATCGGGTGGAAAGCTCTGCATTACACCTCTGTCAAACTGCCACTCTGGAGCTGCAAACCTTCTCTGGGGATAAAGTGTGAGAAGATTGCTGCTTTTCTGCGGAGCTGAGAGCTGGATGCAGATAACACGTTGACAGGCTTGCAGGTTGGAGTCGGGACATGCTCACATATCAGAACTTCAGAGGGTTTTCTGGCAAGTTTGGAGGTGGTAGAAGGTAAAAACCGCATCTGGATGGACTTCAGGTAAAATAAAAACATTCGTCGGACAGAAAGAGTTCAATTTGCTTGTTAAAATCTTTGGACTTTGAGCAGATGAACTTGAAAACAGCCTCTGCTTCATCCATTATTCAGTGTGCACAGTGAACTGACTGATGGTTTGTTTGCTCTGAGGGAAGGTGATGCACTAAAGAAGTGAACAACATGTTGCAGAATCATTTCTTGGAAGACTTAGTGTTTTCGTCTGGATGGGTTTGTACCTGTTCTGGTGATTTACAGAACTGTTTTTATACACTAAAAGTAAAGTAACTTCACATAAAATGTTGGATTTCTTCTCTGCCATTTATTTCAGATTTTCTGCCTGTAAGGACTTCCTCCACCGTCTATATGGCCCAGTGGATGGTTTTCACCCCATGTAATGGTGGTGGAGCCATGATTTCGCACTAAAAGAGGGGAAAAAATTTAGGGGTTGGAGGAGTTACTGGTGTCACTGGACTTGTACCCAAGAAAGTTGAGGTTCCAGTCCTGTCTTGTAATCAGGATATTACTTCCATTTTTACTTACTGTTTTTAACTCACTGTTGACTTGCGTTTTTGTTTGGTTAACTTTAGGAACTAAAAATACTTGGTTAGTTTGGATATCAAAGCTACTTGGATGACTTTGAGCTCCAAAATTTCTTGATTAAGTTTAGGCACTTCAATATTTTTCCTTATGTCCAAATACTGAAGTTTGAAACATTTATTCCATCCAATTTCTAACAAACAAATCACTGTTTTTAAGTGTTTTTTATGCAAAATGTTACTTTCTGTCCAAGTCCTTGTTTTAAATGTTTATTCCACTTTTAAACAAACAACGTATGGTTTTTAAGGACCTGTTCTACCTGAAATGCTACTTTCTGTCCAAGTATTTCAAATTTTAAGGGTTTATTCCATCCAATTAGTGCTTGTTACCGAACAACTTAAGTTTTTAAATGTTTGTTCCACCAAAATACTGCTTTCTGTCCACATACTTATCATTTTAAAATTTTATTCTGCCTAATTATTATTTTATATCAAACAGTTCCACCCAAAATACTGTCCAAGTACCTGAAACATTTATTCCACCCAGTTAGTACTTTCTAATAAACAAATTACGGTTTTAAATGTTTATTCCACCCAACTGCTTCGTTTAAACAAACAACTTATGGGTTTTAAAGGACTGTTAGACCCAAAATGCTTCTTTCAGTCTAAGTATTTCAAATTCTAAAGCTTTACTCCACCTAATTAGTACTTTCTAAGAAACAAATTATGGTTTTAAAAGTTAAATCCACCCCAAATACTACTTTCTAACCAAGTACTTACTGTTTTAAATGTTTATTGCACCCAATTAGTACTAGAAACAAGTCAAAGTTTTATAATCTTTGTTCCACCCAAAATACTGCTATCTAATCCAAGTACTTCTGGATTTTAAGGTTTGTTTCAGCTAATTAGTGCTTTTTAAAAAAACTCATTTCATCCACAATATAATCGACAATTTTAAAAGTTTATTCCATCCAAAACTGTACATATTTCTATTTTTTGCCTGTGTCTGTGGGAGGGAAATGTTAGCTTGCCTTTGGAGTACCGATGTAGTTGCCATGTTGTCTGGCTGAAGAACAAAATAATACAAATGCCATCCGTTGTTTTAAAAAATCCTCTGAATTCCTGAAAAAATTGAATCACAGAGCCATCCTTCGCATGCAATCTGTATTGTAATGTGTTGCTGTTTGGCTGGAACAGAGTTGGAGGTCTAGGAGATATTTGGTTCATTTAACAAGAGGTTTATTGGAATAAAATCGATGACTTTACCTTTAAGTATCAGCAGTAAAGATGAGCTCTTAAAACTCTTTCATTCTCACTCCTTCACTCGATATGCCAGAGAGAGACTTGTTTTCTCATGTTCTTAATAAAACACATGTCCGTCAGTTTGGCTCTGCATGTGTTTCTCAGAGGGCTCTAAAATATGTATCAGCTGTGCATTGCTACATCGATCCTGGACGTCTATTGTTGTATTGACCTGGTGGATCATTAGGTGTCTAAAACGCTTGTTCATTACTCTGACCATTGATCTAGAAAATTTCTATAACCAACCGCTGTTTCCAGAACCGACAGGGAGGAAGAAGGGCGGCAGCTTTTCGATGGCGCTGCTTCTCTGGCCAAACTAATTGATGAAGCTGTGTGGCCGCTGGGTTATGGCTGAATTGGCTGCTTACTGAAGAGAGCACAGCGTAATTGTCGAGTCAAGAGGCCACGTGTCTCATGGCCGACACGAAATCTGCCGTTCAGACATGTGATTACACTCTACACCACTCACCAGCTCCTGCTTCTAAGAATAGACGCATTTTCAGCAGAATCAGGAGGCAGCACCACGTTTTTTGATCATCCTGTTATGATCCATTCACAAAAAACGAAACAACACATGTACTGTTATGGAGAGGACTAAACACAGGATGCACAGTGTCGAACCTTGATTCTGTTCAATTGAGCAGAAACTGTGGCTCTATCCAACAAAAACAGCTTTGATGAACCTCAAAACCCACCAGTAGGCTGGAAAAACATGTTTTATCATTAAAAATCACCAATTTTACACCATTTATCAGAGCCAGAAAGTGTAAAAACAGAAAAAAAAATTTCCATTGGTCATTTAGCAAATCTAAGCTGAAAATGCTCATACTTCATAAAAATCACTTTAATCTATACCTCATTTATATGACATCATTGATATCAGCTGCTAAAAATATGAATATGATTCTGTTCAACCGAGCAGAATCAGTGGGTTTATCTAATAAGAATATCTTTGATTAACTTCAAAACTAACCAGCAGGTTAGAAAAACATGTTTTACAATTAAAAATCGCCAATTTTACACCATTTATCAGAGCCAGAGAGTTTAAAAATAGAAAAAAAATTGACAGATTTTCAACTCTTCGATGGTCCTTGAATGAATTGCATATGATGTCCGTCTGGAAAATTACGCAAATGAAAGCTGAAAATGGTAATATTTCACCAAAATCACATTATTCTACATCTCAATCATAAAACTGCAAAGAACAAAACCGTTTGTATCAACCAGAATCTGTCAAAAAAAAAAATTGTGCTCTCCAGCTCAACAAATAAGCCATATTTGACAAAATAATGTGACAAAAAAATCAAGGACTTTTCAGCTAAACTGCAGACAGTGTTTACACAGAGTAGATTCAGGGACTAAGAACCTTAAAGCTCGACTGAAGTTTGCTGCTGATCACATGGACAAAGAAAAGACCTTCAGAAGGAGAGTTCTGCGGTCAGATGAAACAAAAACTCAGCTGTTTGACCACAATGACCAGAAATATGTTTGGAGGAGAGATAGTGAAGCCTTTAACCTCAAGAAGACCAAACCTACCACCAAGCATGGTGGTGGCAGTATCATGCTCTGGATGCTTTACACAAAGTAATGGAATAATGAAAAAGGCAGATTACCTCCTCATTCTTAAGGAAAACCTAACATCATCACCAGAAGGTTGATCCTGGATGCTGTTGGGTGTTTCAACAAGACAATGGCTCCAAACAAACATCAAAACAAGTAAAGTAATGGTTAAATCACGCTAGAATTAAGGTTTTAGACTGGTCTCCCAAAAGTCCTGTCTTGAACCCTTCAAGAACCTGTGGACTGCTGAAGAAACAAATCTTCCAACATATTTAGTTCAACTGCATCAATTCTGTTAAGAAGAGTCAAGAAGCTTGTAGGCGGAAAACAAAGGCGCCTATTTGAGGTGAAACAGGCCAAAGGATATTTAACCAAATTTCAGAATTTCAGTATGTATATTTTTGACGCAGAAGAAGCAAAATGCATGACTGTGACAAAGACGCATGTGCTTCAATTACTCCATCATAGAAAATTCCGAGTGAAAGGACTAATTGGAAACTCAAGACTGCTATGATATACATGGTTTATGACTATCCTGTGAAAGAATGATGTTCATCCCTCCAATGGAAAATCGAAGCTAAAGAGCATCAAAGCTTTTTCTGGCAGCACAAGTGGTTTTTCCTTTAATTTGTCACTTGTCCGTACATGTGTAAGTAATAAATTATACAAAATAATAGTCAAATTGGTTAAAAAAACAAAACAAAAAACCACCCAGATTTTTACCATTTTAACAAGCGCTGACTGTGTTCTGTAAATGTACTTGTGTCTTATGACTGCTTATGTTAATACACCATGAATGCAATCACCCGTGCCCAAAAACAGTGTTTTCTGAGCAGTGCCGAAAGTTTCAAGGTTCGAATTTTTCGTCTGTTTCTTCCATCGCACTTCAAATAAACAGTCTCACCCAGAAGAAGCCTGCGAGCGCTGGCGCATGTGTCGCTCTTGTGCTGGCAGAGGACGCTGCATTTGAAGCTGAAGCTGGACTTCAGATGGGCTCAGTGTGTATCTGAAATGACTAAGTGTTGCAAATTAAGATGTGACACCTCACACTAACCCAGAAGTCGCATTTAAAGCCTGCAGTGAGACACAGTCGAGCTGCAACGAGCCTCAGTTTAACGCTGGAAGTGTTCGTATCATAACAGAGTGTACGGAAAGTCTAGGATCTGAGTAATGCAATGCTGCTGGAGATGACACTTTAATGTTAGAGGAGCTGGAGTCAAAACAAGTCTGAAATCATAGAAACTAAGGAGGTGGCAGCAGGTGAACAGAACAGAGGTTGTTACCGACACACATCATCTACTGGTGCAGTTTAACCGACATGTACAAATGGTGAACGAATATTTCAGGTGAAATCGATAAAGCAAGTGTCCCAAAAAGGTGTAATTTCCACTGCTGAGAATCTCACTTTAACTGTTTTTGCAGTTTCAAACATTATGTTTTACGCAGACTAAGTAACTGAAACCTAATGAAATATGATGGAATTTTACACAATATTTTAGGAATTTACACATCTAACATGAAATAACCTTAATAATAGGCAAAATGGAATAATATAATTTAAATTTTTAATAAAAATTGTCTTTGTTTTGGGTTAAATTTATCATAATTTCACAAATATTTCCTTTTCATTTGATAGAAAAAAAATAGAAGTAAAGTTTAATACTGTGAAAATATTTCTAAAATTACATACAATTGAAGAAAATGAACATAAAAAAAGCATTGATTCTGCAATTTTACTAATTTGACATATTCAATATTGCTCTAAAATAAATGAAATCCACTCAAATGTTACAACGTAAAAAAAAGTAATTTTGCCAAATATGGGAATTCACACGTCTAACATAAAAAAAACATTAAAAATCTGAAAAACTGAGTAATAAAATTGTTGGGTTTTTTTGTTGGTTAAAATGCATTTTTAAATTCATCATAATTTCACAAATATGTCCTCTTCATTTAATAGATAAAAGTGTAAAACCTAAGTTTAATAGTTTATTTCTAAAGTTTAGATAAAATTGATGAGAATTAACAGAAAAAGAACTGGTTCTGTAATTTCGCACATTCAATATTGCCTTAAAATAACTGAAACCCACTCAGTCATTACACTCTAAAAAAAAACTGCCAATTTACAGAATTTTTCAGTTTTATACATATATTTTTGAAATGCTGAAAAACAACAATAAAAATTACAAAAACAGACTGAATTTATAAGTAAGAAAAAAATTAACTTTTTTGACATTAGCAGACACTTTAAATCTTACTTTATTTATAGATAATTACTGTATTTTTATGAGATTGTTAGTATTTCTGTATTTTACTAAATGTTTTTGGCACCAGAGCTGCAGGAAAATTCCTGTTTTTAACACTTTTCTTTCTACAGTGTAATATTAGTCAAGGCAGTAAATGAGAGCGTCTTTGATAAAATACAAGGTCTGACAATAAAATTAGAATAAAATTATGCAGAAATTAACACAACATCTCTGTTTATATTTAGTCTGACTCGCCGGATGTAGACTGTGGTATAAACACTTGCACTTGTTCCACCAAAACAACTCTGCTCAAGAAGATTGTTAGGAAGAAATACAAACACACAGCAGAATAACACTGAGGTGCAGTCAGACCATTCTACAGCACTGATAAGAGGCTCTGGATATGTGCAACTGAAGTTTATTACTTTAAAATTAACTTGTAAAGTAAAACAATGCAAAGTTCCATGAGGTTTTTCTGCAGAAATGGAAGTCTATCTGCTGTAAAAGACGACATCTGAATCTCTGCATGCCGAGTGTTTGCAGCAGCGTGGTGGAGGCTGAGGTGACACGAATGCAGAGGACAAATTAACAGCTAGGAACCGACGCTGAAAGTCGAAGGGTGGCGCCGAGGCTGCTGAGAAGAGTCGTAGATAACAGGTTGAGAAACATGAAAAACAACAGGCTGCTAACGCTGTGACACAGCAAGCTGTTGTGTTGTTCTGAAGCGAAAACCAGAACCTCAAAGCAGCTCAAGCAGCCAAACTCCGGTTAAAGCCTGCTGTTAGTTTCTGCTCTTGTTCCTCAGTAGACTCTCTCAGCATCATTTTAGCAAACTTTATATTCATCATTTTACCAAAAAAACCACTGTCTATCCAACGCCAAAACAAGCGAGAAACTGAGATTACACAACAAAGAAAAGATGATGCTTGTAACACAAACTGAGCAGGTTCCTGGTATTTAGTCAGAACATAAATAAAGGAAACAGGAACTAAGGAACAACTTTGAAGGAATTAAGTGTATGTTCCACTACTGTTCGAAAGTTTGGGGTCACTTAAAAATGTCCTTATTTTTGAAAGAAAATCTTTTTTTTGTCAATGAAGATTACATTAAATTAATCAGAAATACAGTCTAGACATTGTTAATGTGGTAAATGACTATTCTAGCTGATTTTTAATGGAATATCTCCATAGGGGTACAGAGGAACATTTCCAGCAACCATCACTCCTGTGTTCTAATGCTACATTGTGTTAGCTAATGGTGTTGAAAGGCTGATGATTAGGAAACCCTTGTGCAATTATGTTAGCACATGAATGAAAGTGTGAGTTTTGACGGAAAACATGAAATTGCCTGGGTGACCCCAAACTTTTGAACGGTATACAAGTCTGTTCACAGCAGCCTCTACAGTGAAAAACAGCTACACAATCCAAGATTCTGATCAAATACGTCAATGCAATACTTCAAAATGTGTAATTTTGATACGCAAAGATGAATTTTTAGAACTTTAATCAACAGCCAAAGAGGAACTTATTAAAGGTTCTCTGTAACACTCAGAAAACTCCTGCTAATAACGTCACCAGTGGAAATTAAAGCCATTTCAGACACTGGAAACGTAACATTAGCGGCTTTGTCAATCGGTTAAAGTGAGATAAACAAAAGTAGACAGTACAACAAGAAAAACGCCAGATATAAAAATGATTTAACAAATGAAATCTTAAATCTAAGCTAACAGCTGCTTTTTAAAGTGTCCACATACCTAACAGCTGAGTCTATTTAAAATTCTGTCCAAGCGTGATGACAATCTAACTACAACTTCATCCATCTTGTCTGCATGTTGATGATGATTTGTAATCTTAACGAATTAATGATGTTATTGCTGTTGCTTCATTTGTAAAACTGCACAACTCTGTATCTTCAGAGACTCATATGGATCCTGCTGCTGTCTGATGCTGCAGTTATTTCATAACACTCAGAAGAAAAACTCCTAAAAGTGTAGAAAGTGTTTAAGTAGCAATAGCAGTGATATTTCTATTTTCTCTACATTTGAATTTATGCACAAAATGTCCTCTCAAAGTATGTTAACACTATTAACTGATGATTAGTTGTAGGAAAACATTTTGCAAACTGAGGGAGTTAACGTTTATGTCCAAAGAAAACTGGATGAACACTCTTTAAATAAGAGGTTTGTATGAATTTCTCAACAAATGTTTATAATAAAACCCTGAAATAACTCAATCACAGCAGTTACGCAGGTTGGGAAGCCATTGAGGGGACAGAAAAGGTAAAACAGTGAAGAAAGAGATGGATAAAAGCGATAAAATCTAATGTAATCTAAAAAGAATGTGGAATATTCTTGCAGCCTCAGTGATTTGTGCAGCGCGATCAAAGCTGGATCACTGCAGGACTGACAGCCAGATCTAATAATTAGACAGAAACAGACAGATGGAAAGACAGGTGGATAAACAGAGTGACGGTTTGGACTGGCAGACGAACAGATAAACAGATGGACGGGCAGAAAGGCAGACGGGGCTTTAATGCTGCTCATAAAGGCGGCGGGTGAAGTGGACGGACAGACTTATAAATAGACTCTCAGACGCTGGATGTTGTCCTTCTGCAGAGAGACGCTCACTTCAGACCTGGTGGACGTTTCTGAACACAAAGACTGACTTAAAATGGATTAATTACTTCACCCAGATGTGACGCTTAGAGGAGTTCCTGCAGCGCTTAGGTTTAGTTTGGATCCTGTGACATTCAGGATCTTTGTTATATCAGAACAAAAGGTTACATCAAGTGTTCTCAGACTTTTAGTGGTTTTCCAGCCATCGCTGATAACAAAATCAAATTAAATCTACCTGCTTACGACTCTGAGGCGACGTAAATTCGAGTTAATAACAGTCAGTGTGATCGCAAAATGATATCCTTTTCAATGTATAAAATCAACAAAGAATTTTATTTTTAGTGTTTTCAAGGTATATCAAGGTTTTGAACATGTAAGTATTTTCTAAATGTTCTAAATCTAGTAAAATCACAGAAAAAAAATCTATATTGACTGTAAAGAAAAAAATAACTCCTAACACTGCTTTTTTATGTATATTATTACTACATTTAAATCACCCCTTGCTGTTTAAAATAAAGTATATAGTATGGATTGAAATATGGTACATCATTTTTAAAACTGTTTTTCTTTTTAACTCCTTTTTACTGTTTTGCTAATATCTGGAAATTCACATCTCCTTGGTCTGACTGGTACTCAGAGGAGGAAAACATCTCGTTGTGAACCTCCTCCTCCATCCATCCTTCCCCGTCTTATCTAATTAGTCCATCTCCTTTTAATCCAATTGTGTCTAATCCAGCTGCAGTGGATCTGCCTTTGCTTTAGTTAGACGGGAAATAAAGTCAGTAAAGAATAATGCATTGGATGGGAATTTGCCAATAAAAATTCAACCTCAAATCAATGCATTTATTTATGAAAAAAATGCAGATAATGGAATGTTTAATACACTTTCTTCTTTTCGTCCTAAACTGAGCTGTTTGGTTCCGACTTTTGGAACAAAAATTCCAGACGTGAAGCTTTTCTCAGAACAAACAGCTTCACGTTGGTCCAAAAAAATAAGGTTATCTTGTTTTGGATCAAACAGAGGTCTGGTTTGTTTTCAGACTTGTGCTGTAACTGAAATAAGGTGCTTTCATAGAGGATGAAAGAGAAACTTCAGCACTTATTTGACTGAAAATTTAGATTCCAAGCTGCGTTTGCGGCACAATAACTAAGTGACGTTGATTCACAAATATCTACTGTTAATTTAGGGAAAAAATATTCCTTGGGCTAAAAAAAAGTTTTGTATTTAAAAAATCTATTTCCCAGTTGTAAACAGCATAATTCCACTTAAAATGTGTTGAAATATGATACTGTGTAGGTTAGTTGTTTATACTTCTGCAGTTCTACTTTACATATCTGCAAAAAACTAGAGATCAAGATTGTTGAGAACAAGTAAAGTTTGTGAGCAAAGCAGTGCAACAAATCCAAAGTTTGGATAAAGAGTTACATGTGGCGGATGTTGTACTGTGCTGTCTGTGTAAAACTACATGGGATTTAATCAGCGGAACAGAAAAATGCCTCCATAAATGCACAATTTCTCTCCATCAGAGCAGCTGATGCTCCACCGACTGACTTCACGAGGCCTCGAAGCAGAAGAAACAGCAGAAAACAAAGAGACCAGAGTTCCAATGACACCGTTAATATTAATGAATGCAAATGAAAACAGCCGCGACCGTCTCGGCTCGACGGAGAACGCTACCTGCTGCCTCCTCCTCCATTTACTGCTGCTAAATATTTCATGTTCCATCCAGACGCATCCGTCAGCTCGGCGCTGCGCTGCTTCTGTCTGGGATCGTTGCTCTGCACAGACTATCGATGCCAGATTCATCCATCTCCACCTTTATTTTGTCTTTATACAAAAACACCGTGCAGAACTTTGGGAAAAACAAGTAACTAAAGACAGTAATACGCATTTATGGAAGAGAAAAACTGTGTTTCAGGACATTTTCTGTAAAAGACGTCACCACAGGAGTCATAAAAGTCATTGAATGTAGTAAAAACACCAAACAGAGAGATTATCTATTTCTTTTTGTTTTGTTCTCTCGCTGATTTATAATCATTTATTCATTTTATGGTGTGCAGCTTGTTGTTTCCTGCTCAGAATGAGTCTTTGAACATAAAAAAAATGTACTTTTTTAATGTAAATTTTCACTGAATTAACCTTATTTTACCATTTTCTCCAATTTGTCAATTTAAAGAAATTATTATACTAAATTCAAGTAAAAACTTTGTTAAATCCTTACTATTTGCTTAATGTAATTAGTATAATTTGTTCAAAAAACAAAAAAAGATTTCAACTGTTCAATGTATCCACACACAACATTTGTAGTTTAACATATAATTGTGTGTATGTTTGAATTTCTTGACTATAAAATCACATTATTCCTAAAGAATTAACACCCCTCAGTAATTGTTGTTTCATAGATATTTTCTGTGAATTAAATGCCAACTACATGCTGTTAATTTAACATTAATTAAAGAACTTAAATGATTGTTGTTTTACAGATGTTTGCTGTTAAGTTGGAGGGAAAAAAAGAGATAAAATTTGTGATATTCCATCAAAATCACCTTATTTACCATAAATTAATCCCAATAAGTGATGTTATATTACAGGTATTTTCTGATAAGTTATCGTCGGGGCTGAAAGAATATTAGAAATGTTTTTAATCATTATTTTCTAGTTATTAATTTTTGCACTGTGTGGGTTACACCTAAAGCAACTTCACATTCACCCACAGACCTGGTTTTTTACAGTTTTGTGGTAAAAAATAAAAAATTAAGACGGTTATTAAACCTCGGAATTACCAAGTTTGAAAGTGCGTTGTGTTTTCTTTCTTTCTCTATATATCTATATATATATATATATATATATATATATATATATATATATATATATATCTGTGATGTGTTGTTCTGTTGCAAAGAAGTCAAATTTAGACTTAAATTTGTGGAATTTCAAAACCACCTTATCCACCATAATTAAACCCTCCTAAGTGATGTTATTTGACAGATATCTGAGGATAATTTAAAGAAAATGAATATTGTTAGGGCTAAAAAATTTGTAATATTTTTCCAACAATTATAAGCAGAATAATTTGATTTCAAACGTGTTTAAATATGATGTATGATCCATCCATTGTGTCCCTCAGACCTGGTTTTGCTCTGAAATATGTTTTTCTTTGTGCAAAGAACATTAAATCCATAGCTTTTTGTGTGTGAAGTGGCTTTGGCACTGCAGCTCTACAGAATATTTTATTTCATACCAAAACTTCTCGAAACAAACTGACATTGACGGCGGCAGGATGTAAGAAAAAAGCCAAATTCATGTTGTGATCTTTGAAAAGTAATGCAGGCTGCTGGAAAAACAACATTTCAAGAAAAAAAAAACCTTACACAACTCCATTGATTTATTACTTGAGCTGTTATTATGTTTTTGTACCTCAGAGCCAAACCTGCCTGAAGGCTCAGCCAGCAGCTTTAGTCATTTATGTAATTACAGACTCTGGTATATGGATTTTCTCAATAATTAATTTGCTCGTTTCTCATTTGAGCTTAATTAACAACAAAGGCTGAGTTTCCTTCTGTACTTACAGGCAAATTACAGGGAAACATGGAAATCAATTTTAGTTAATGTGTAAGGAAGGTGCTTGTTTTATTTTGTTAAATCATCACTTATTATGCAAAGCTGCAGGGAAACCAACCCCAGAAGACATGAACAAATATAGAATATTATGACACGGATTATGTTTTATGGTTTTTGCAGTTCTACCATACATTACTGCAAAAATAAAATGAACCCTCTTAATGGCAAAAAAAGCAAAAATGACATAATTTATCAGTCAGAAACTGCAAAAACAGACATTTCCAACTTTCTGACTCCTTGAACTGCTCATCTGTGAGACACTGTTCTATTCGTAAAAGCTACAAAATCTAAGTTTAAAATCAGGATATTTAATCAAAATTACCCCTATTTGTAATGTCACATTGGTCAAATTAAAATCTGTCAAAAAATAAACCATTCGCACTAATTAAAATCTGTCAAAAACTAAAACTTCTGTGTTACTGAGCAAAACCAAAAAGCCACGAATGTCTCAGTTGTGATCAACAGTCAGGTGACAAAAAAATTTCTGAGAGTTTTCAGTTGAACTGCAGGAAGACTGGGTTGACTGAGAGGAAAATAAAACAAACTGGATCAATAAAATAAATGCAGCATGAATCAAAAACAGTAAACAGAGGAGCACGTTGTTGGAAGATACATTCAGCATGGTGAAACGTCTTTCTACAGCTGATGAGCAGAGTTGTGTCTAAATGTAAAGATGTAAATAGTGAAAAATTTCTAGTATATAGAGCCACTATTTTTTCCAGTAGTGGTAACACCTGTAGGTCACTTTGTGTGAATGGTAACTCCAGGTTTTGTAAGACAAATAATTAAAGAACTTAATAATATAAATGCAGCGTGGCTCGAAAACAGTATACAGAGGAGGAAATTGTTGCAAGATACATTCAGCATGGGGAAACATCCTTCCAGAGTTAATGCGCACAGTAGTGAGCGTAAAAAGGTAGTAGAGGTTGTAAAACGTAAAGAATCAACTATCTATAGCATATATAGCAATTTTTCCCCCCAGTATTGGTACCACCTGTGGAACTTGGAAAAATATTGGAAATGTAGATTTCAAGTTCTTTAATTTTTTGTAAAATAAGTAATTAAAGAAATTAATAAAATAAATGCAGCATGGCTCAAAAACAGTGAACAGAGGAGCAAGTTGTTGGAAGATACATTCAGCACGGTGAAACATCTAATTTTCTGGTGTTGGCAACATCCATGGACACTTGGAGTTCATTTGCAGTTTGTTTTTTTTTAAAGTTATTTTTGTAAAATAAACAATAAGAAATTCACCTTTTCTTTTTTTTTTTTTTATGATTTATGGCATTCTAACTGTGTCAAACTGTACAGAAGACTTTCCTAAGTGCTTTCTACATCTAGCCATGGTTGCTCTGTTTCCATTGAGGTGCAGGACTCTATGTTGCAGAAGAAAAACTCCCCAGAAACTGCTCAGGGCTCATGGGGTTAATGCTCAAGTTTTAATTATTTATACATACAGGCGGCGGATACATTCGACATCCACCATGGCTGGGAGACCAAAAAGTTAATTTTCCACTCTGCTACACCGACACGCAGCCATGTATTGTACATTCACCCGACAACAAATCGAACTTTGCCCTTCAGGCACGATGACACACACATTTATGAACACAAAACAGCGGTCAGACGTTTCCCTCACCGAAGCACAAACAAGCATCATCAGCTTCAAACGCCTCCCGTTAACTGTAATTTGGAGTTCAGCGTTCAGATGTGACTATTTAAACTATTGTCACCAAACAGTCGCAGATGAAACTGCGTGATGAAAAAGCAATTTGTGGATGTTGTGTGTATAATGTGCAGCAGCTGATGGGAGATAAGTGAAGGAGAGCCGAGGAGACGAGATTGGAAGATTGGCTCCAGATTACAATTTGGAGTCTGTGCTCTGAATCGGTGATGAGACAATGTGAATGAAGAAAATGTAAAGAATCTTATTACAGCTGCTTCACAACTAGTTAGAGGTGGAACTCAGGCTGGCTTTACACTAAAGATGCTGAATTTGGATTATTCCGTTTGCAGGTACAAATAATTTTAAGGTATAATTTTATCTGCCTTACGCTGGCTGCCAGTTAAATTCTGTATTGATTTTAAAACTTTAGTCACTACTTTTAGAGCATAACATGGACGAGCTCCACAATACATTTGTGACCTTTTAATTCCATACATTTCTCGTCAGTCACTTAGATCTTCTGAACTAAAACTCGCTAAAAAACTGGAGGTTATTTGGCGTTTCAGTTTGTTGCTCCTCAGTTGTGGAAAGCTTTACCTTGGTTCTTGCATCTGGCTGATTCAGTCGACTCTTTTAAAAGTCAGCTGAAAAAACTGCTGTTTAGACAAGCCTTTGGTTGATTAAATGGTTGGTGGCTGTATTTTAGTGTCATGTGTAATTATGTGTTTTTATATTATTGTCATTTTGCATTCTACTGTGAAGCACTTTCCGAATCTTTTCTGTGAAAAGTGCTATAGAAATAAAGTTGACTTATTTACTACTACTAAATGTACTCATTGTCTCTTTTTAAACTTCTTCTAGAGATAAAGAACCAAATAAAAGTGACAGTCTGAGGTCATCTGTTGTCATATGCTGTAAATCTGGGATGAATATATTTAGACCTCAATAAAACCAGCTGGCTACACTGTAAAAAAAAAAATTAATTTACTGTTATTTCAGATTTTTTTCAGTTTAAGAAAAACTCCTTCTTCTTCTTCTTCTTCTTCTTCTTCTTCTTCTTCTTCTTCTTCTTCTTCTTCTTCTTCTTCTTCTTCTTCTTCTTCTTCTTCTTCTTCTTCTTCTTCTTCTTCTTCTTCTTCTTATTATTATTATTATTATTATATTATTATTATTATTAGAATTATTTTGTGATTTAGTCCACATCAAAAATCTGTATTTTCATGAATTATTATTTTAAAATTATTATTATTATTATTATTATTATTATTATTATTATTATTATTATTATTATTATTATTATTATTATTATTATTATTATTATTATTATACAGATAATTGCAGATGTATGTATGTATTTTGAGGATAATAAAATGGTAAATTTGAAAATATTTTTAATTGTTTTTAATTCTTTGAACAATTTACTATTATTGTACAGATTTTCCCTTTTTTCAGTTTAAGAAAAAATACTAAATCACAAAATAATAAAAAATAAGAATAATAAGAAGAATGTCCACATCAAAATTCTGTATATATATTTTTTATAAATTATTAGTTTAGAAAAAAAAATTTTTTACAGATATTTGCAGGTTTATGTTTGTATTTTAAGGATTAAAACAAGATCGATGTATTTTTTTAAAATCTGTTTTTTAAACAATTTACTGTTATTTTACAGATGCTTTTTTCTTTCAGATCAACAAAAACCATGCAATCACATAATAATAATAATAATAATAATAATAATAATAATAATAATAATAATAATAATAATAATAATAATATTTAAAAAATTGGATTTTCATAAATTGTATTGATATAAAGAATGACATTCTTTCACAGTTGTATGTGTTCTATTTAAATTGCAAAAACCATTCTTTTTTTTTACAAATGTTTGCAGATCTATACTTTTAGGATGGTAAATAATTCTTTAGACAGTTATTTTAAAGATTTTTACCTGTTTTTTTTTTGTTCTTCTAGGGTTTTTTTAATGTTAAAGTATTCCACTGTAGTTTTTGTTTTGTTTTTGCACATTTTTGCTGATAAGTATGATTTTTTTTGTTGTTTTTGTTTTTTTTTACAGTGTAACATTGTGTGGGTCTTCGCATGTCTCCACAGTCTTCAACTCTAGGGGGTTCTTTTGGTTTCAGGCACCAAGACATCAGACTTTAAGTGATAATATTGTGGCTTTTCAGTGTATATATAACTAACATATTTGTCTTCCAACTTTTTAAAATTAATTGAAATCGACTTGAACAAGATGGAGGTGATTGAGGTCAAAATATGCAGCAGAGTGAAGTTTAAACTGATTTACTTTGTACAGAAGCTCAAGGACACGATGTGTGTTTACACAAAGAATTAGTGAGTTTTCCAAAGGTGGCTGTTAGTTTAATCCTCAGCTTGATTTCAAGAGACTGAAAGAAGAAAAACTACAGTAGAGAAGAGCTTAAAATGGAGTTTTGGAGCCAATGTGGATGCAGATTTTTAGGGAGTAAATAAATCTGGTATCAGTTTATCTGTATTTATTTATATACACATTTATATACACATACAGTACGTGAGAGATGTATTGGAAAAGGAAAAATTATGTCATTTTTTTAACTTCACACCAATATTTTTAACAAATTAGTAAATTACTGTGAAGACATCGCACCACCGTCTGCTCCACTATATGTTTTCTGCTACATGTGCTGCAAACAGAGCTGAGAAGTTCATATAAAGACAGATAGATCAATAGATCGGTACTTTATTGATCCTTTGTAGGAATGTCTTTGCTACAGCTGCTGCAAGAATCCATATTTAACACCAAATATAACATTTCAGGCATCAAAACTATTCACAGAAATACTTTAAAAAAGACTTAGAGTAACAAAAATATTTGTAATATGTTATGTGAAAAATGTACACTATAGAAAATATGCAGTGTGCAGAATGTTAAGAAAAAATGCAGACAATAAATAAAATGTTAACAATGGAGCTGCTCCTCACGACAAACTCTGGATTATAAATCACATCAAACATATTTTTCTGCATTATGTACTGCAAAAAAGTTTCATATTGATTGTATTTATACAAGAATGTGTCTGTATATTTTAAAAAAAAAATCCAAATGATAAATATTCTTTTAAAAATGATGTCATAGAGCCATGTTTGTATGGGTAGGCTGACGCTTATGATTTGAAAAATAATAAAGAACTGGTCCAAGAAACAAAAATAATGTTAAATGTGATGAGGATTATACAGAACAGACATGTTTTGTGCAGAATTGTATTAATAAAAAGAAGATTTGTCACAATAATTCTACAACATAACCGTATTTTGACTGGAAACTGGAAAACAAAACCAACAGTACAAAAACAGTTTGGACAAAGTTACACGTTAGCTTTAGTTATTTGTCAGCATCTAAATTAACCTTCAACTATTTTTTGACCAAGTAATCAGTTTCAGTACATTTAAAAAACAGCAAGAAAAAAGGTCAAAATTCTGTGATTGCAGCTTCTTAAATCTGAATATTTTCAGGTTTCTTTTCTTCTTTTCTTTGGACAAAACAAGACACATCAGATGTCAACTTCAGCTTTAAAAAACAGATTTCTTTACCACTTTTTGACATTTTCTGACCCAACAAGCAATCGATTAATCAAGACTATTAATTACAAAGAGATTAATCACCCGTTGCAGCTGTTGTTGTAAAGTTGTGAATTCTAGCAGATAACAAGTCTGTTGAGCTCTAAGCAGCTTTCAACAGGTTGTAAATTTTACCCCAGAGCCTCTTAGTAAACCCCCTCATCATCCTCCATCATCATCTGTAATAATAATAATAATAATAATCAGAATAAAACATACGCAGCAACGTGAGCAGCAGTACTTGAATTAAATGTCAATCCTCCCTCTCAGAAAAGTCAAAGTTCAGTTGCGCTTTAAAAAAAAAAAAAACGAACCCAGCGACTCGTCTCCTCTTCAGGAAGCTTCACGTCGTGTTTGGCATTTTAATAATCATCAAGCCGCATTCAGATTGACCGACGCTGCACGAGGCCCGCAGCACCTGAACAATTAGCCGACCGAGAGCCATGCAGCAGAGTCCCCCTCATCAATTTGACACGCTGTCATAATTGCATAATCTCATGACTCCGCCAGGCTATATTAGGAAAGGTGGCGATAATGCAAGCGGCTCGGAGGCACGAATGCGACGCATGACGGGTCCCACACACACTCAGGCCGAACAGGCGATTCACACGTTCAGCCAATTAGCCTGACGGTGCAGAGCTGTGGAGTAAAGTGCAGCAGTCAGTCAGTCTAATGGCGTCGCATCTCCCTGCAGCCGACAGCCGGGATGGGAGGGAATTAAACAAATACCTGCCGAGGTGAAGCCTCACAAACATCTACACACTCCGCAGGGCTGCATGCACATATTGCTGCGGTGCAAACACTGCCGTGAATCATCCTGTTAGTCTTTCTGTGAGGTGGGCTGCTTGTCAGAGCTCCAAAGCTGTGGGATTAATAGCATCTGAGGAGTATTTGACCAGAGCAGCTGCTTCTTAACGTCTCCATCTATGAGTTAATCCCGACATGTCTGCAGAGCGCATCGCTTTCAGCTACTTCTTCAAATAATCTTCCATAAGTGAACTCTGTGGCGTATGCATGTGTTACTGTAGGAGCTGCAGGGAAGCAAAGGAAATCTCAGCCATTTGATTGGTTGCACGAGCCACAGAGCACTGAGTGACTCTACCTGCAGCCTGATTAGCCTGGATGAATACTAAATCAACATAAAAAGCTAGAATTTGAAGCATACTAAATCATAGTAACTGGTTATTTGACACTGAGATGATAAAACAGACTGCTAGCAGACCAGCTTCACATAGTCAAATGATTTCTGAAAATATATTAACTGGTGATGCAGCACAAGAACAATTGAGGAATAAAACAGACAAATTAGCAGCTGTTTATAGATGATCTGCCATATTGGTTGCCGAGCTGTAATACCAAAAACTGCAGCTTGTAAAGTTTATAGCTCACCATTTTTGCCCAAAATGCGGCAACACCAATAACATCCTTGACATGGTTTTAGCTAGTTTGGAGCTAATTTAGAAGAAACATCACCACAACACCAAACAAAACGGAACAAAATGAAACAAAAATGTAAAGATGTAAAATGACCACAAGTGGACAAAATGGCCACAACTTATTTAAGATTTACTGAATGCTTAATTCAGTCAGTCTCTTCACTTTGTGTCATATTTTCTGTCTGATTTTGGTTATTTTGCACCTTGTTTTGCTGTTGCATTGTGGGTGTTGAGCTGTGACACTGCTGTATGTAAGGTTTATACTAAATTTTTTGGCCCAAAATGCAGCAACATCAATGACTTCTTCACATGGTTTCAGTTTGCTTTGTGCTGATTTCGAGGAAATGTTCAGTAAATCTTAAATAAGCTGCTGACATTTTGTCCATTTGTGGTCATTTTACAGTGGTTTTTGTTCCTTTTTGGTTGTTTAGTTTCACTTTTGGGAGATTTTGTTCCTGATTTTAGTAATTTTTCAGTTGTTTTAGTCATTTCATCTCATTGTGGTTGTTTTCTTGATACAGTACGCCTCTGAGTGATGTTTTTTTTTAAAAATGCTTTAAGTAGTGACTCCTGATCACATTTATTCACCTGGATATGATCTAAATAATCTAATATTTAGTGTCTGTTGATACCAGATACCAATCTAATAGATTAAATATTGTAACTTGTTGCTCTTATTGTTTAATACTGTAGTGATCTGAGGAAGCAGATATTTCCATTTTGGTGAGCAGCGAGCATTGTCGGGGTTTTAGCTAGTAAAGGGGCACCAAGACAAAGTCTCTTATGACGTCTAATGACCTCCAACCAGAGTTCATGTGTCAAATCAGGCTGGGATTAGTCTCCCTTCCTGTAGTATGTAATGTTCTGGTTCTACAACACCATTATTAATGCAACTGGGGGAAAAAAATCATTCTGGCTGTTCATCTTTCTTGCACAGAGTTTAAGAAAAAGTGACACTAGGAATCGTTTTGGTGGAAACATTTGCAGACAAAGAGACAAGCACTTTGAATGAAATGGATAATTCACCGCAAAAGTCTAGCAGAGCTGCCTTACAACACAATCCTCTGCAAAACCTTTCAGCAACTAGGGTTGCTGCCAAGATCTACTCACACATAGTGCAAGTACTGTGTGCAAACAAGATGTAAATTCACGTAGTAGTCTGTAAAACTGCACATTGTTTTACAAGGATTTCAGATCTCATAAAACCACCTGCAGTCAAAATCTAGTGTTTTTCCTCGTTTACATGTCCGTCTGTCTGAAACATGGTGTGTTTGTATTCCACACCATTAGCAAAATGAGCAGCCATCGCCAGTGATGGGGCAGATATTTCATACGTCTGCACATTATAGACGAAGCAATAGTGGAGAGTTACATACAAGACATTTAAAGGTAGAAAGCTTTATTTTTGTGAGAAAAACAAAACGTCATAGATGAGTTTTTAGGAGCTAAAGGGAGTTTAACAAATTGCAGCCACAATGACAACTTCAGACTCTGAGTTAGTTAAATAAGTTAGACCCAGCAGTTTCCGAAAGGAGTTTAAAGTTGTGAAAACAAGGGGGTATTCACCGATGTAATGGATGTATCCTGGAGGAGTGACTGATACTGAGCTCATCTCTCCATGAAAATAAGACCAGCAAATGTAGGACCAATGGGAATTTGGACACCATAGCCCTAGTGAGCTACTTAACGACTGAACGCCTCATCAGAGATGGTAGAAATTAAATAGGAGAGGCTCAAAAGCACAAAGACAATAAAACAATGGCTTGATGCCGTCTTTGGGACGTTGTAATTAAAGCCAATCTAACTTAACAGGTGACTCCAGTGTATTTTCACTGCAGCTGCCACTCCCAGAGTCCTGAATAGGTTTCATTTATAGGAGCATTGCTTAGTCACCGGCCTTTTGATGCTGGAAACGAGAGAGAGAGAGAGAGCCAGACGGGCCTTCTCCAAAGTCAATATTTGCTACAATTACACAAAAGCAGGAAGAGATGGTGAACTGAAGAGTAGTGGAGGGCAAATGATGCAATATAATGGTCATCTACCAATCTATAAACAAACAAACGGACGGGAATCCATGCGGAACAAAAAGCCGAGCCTTATCATTCGCACAAAAACATGGAGGCACAATTGGATTAAAAAAGGTGATTCAAGGCCGAGGCGATGCTTCGACGTCAGCAGGTTGGAGGTGCAGAGCGACGGTCGGTCTCCAGGCTCTCGCTGTTCAGGTTCAGGTCACTTGGCTCTGACATAGTGTCTGTTTGGCTGTCGGACCAGCCGACTGAAGACACTCCAACTGCCCTGCACCACCTTTAACTCTCCTCCCAACCATATGTCACAGGCTTTTTAGTCCTCGAACGAGGCCTTCTCAGCCCAAATTATCTGCTTTTTATTCTGCCAGGTGGATCCAACTGAAAAGAAGCTTTGCATTCAGCAGCCACCTTCCTTTTTCTCTTGCTGAAAAGATTGGAAAGTCTTTGGTTTGAGTGAATAGTTTCAGCAAAGTGTTGGAACAAGAAAAACATACAGTGTTGTTGCAAACATCTCCCTTTTCAATGACTATTTTGGGGAAAGATGGATCTTTAAGACAAGATAATCTATTATTGATCTCACAGCAGGGAAATCTGCAGCATTGCAGCATCAAAGGGAACATCAGTAGAAATACGTATAAGTACTACTAGCATAGCATGGTTTCTTCCATATGTGGAAAATTCCGACATCACACAGATTCCTCTGAATGTGGAAAATAATAATATTGGACAAAAACACCGATATTGCACAGATTCTTGTATATGTAGAGAAATTTTGAATTTAAAATGTACAAAATATTCAGAACAAGAAGGTTGGAGTGCAACACCAAAGTGAAACATCACAGTTTATCCACATGCACATTGATTTTTTTCCCTCTGTGCTTCAAAAAACAAGCTCTAGCCACATGAAAAGATGTAAAAGCTCAGTTGTCAAGGACCTAAAACCAAGTGTCCACTAGAGAAAGCCCAAAGCACACATAAAAAGCCATGTTTATTTTGAGAAAGGCCTGAACTGGAAACTTCTCCAGGGTGTAACCGACCACCTAATGTCATTGAGAAGTTAATACAGTTCTCCAATCCTTCAAACTGTTGTCAAGACATTTCACTCCAAATTGAAAATTTTGAGAAGCTGAATCAAAAACCAAGTCTGACTTAAAAGTAGTTCTATTATGCAGTTATACACAGCTCCTAGTGCTCCTGCAACACCTTTAACGCTCCCTGGAAATCCTAATATGCAAACATGTCAAGCACCATCTGTGATGTATCTTCTAAAGTGAGTCAGAATGGTGACCCTTCAAAATAGTTGTCAAAACATTTTCACTCCAAACTGCATGGTTAAACTTAGCAATTAATGCATCTTGCACCAAATTTTGAGAAAAGTTCCTCTAGAACTTTTCATGATACACTATATCGCCAAAAGTATTTGCTCACCTGCCTTGACTCGCATATGAACATAAGTGACATCCCATTCCTAATCCATAGGGTTCAATATGACGTCAGTCCACCCTTTGCAGTTATAACAGCTTCAACTCTTCTGGGAAGGCTGCCCACAAGGTTTAGGAGTGTGTTTATGGGACTTTTTCACCATTCTTCCAGAAGCGCATTTGTGAGGTCACACATTGATGTTGGACCAGAAGGCCTGGCTCTCAGTCTCCGCTCTAATTCATCCCAAAGGTGTTCTATGGGGTTGAGGTCAGGACTCTGTGCAGGCCAGTCAAGTTCATCCACACCAGACTCTGTCATCCATGTCTTTATGGACCTTGCTTTGTGCACTGGTGCACAGTCATGTTGGAAGAGGAAGGGGCCAGCTCCAAACTGTTCCCACAAAGTTGGGAGCATGGAATTGTCCAAAATGTCTTGGTATGCTGAAGCATTCAGAGTTCCTTTCACTGGAACTAAGGGGCCAAGCCCAGCTCCTGAAAAACAACCCCACACCATAATCCCCCCTCCACCAAACTTTACACTTGGTACAATGCAGTCCAACAAGTATCGTTCTCCTGGCAACCGCCAAACCCAGACTCATCCATCAGATTGCCAGATGGAGAAGCACGATTGGTCACTCCAGAGAAGGCGTCTCCACTGCACTAGAGTCCAGGGGTGGCGTGCTTTACACCACTGCATCCCACGCTTTGCATTGCACTTGGTGATGTATGGCTTGGATGCAGCTGCTGGGCCATGGAAACCCATTCCATGAAGCTCTCTGCTGAAGCACTGTTCTAGAGCTAATCTGAAGGCCACATGAAGTTTGAAGGTCTGTGGTGATTGACTCTGCAGAAAGTTGGCGACCTCTTGGCACTATGCGCCTCATGTACCTCTACATTTTCAAAATAATTTCGGGGAAAAAAAAAAAAGTCGCAGGGAAGCAAACCAGGTGAGTAGGGTGGTGGAGAGCAACGGTTGCTATGGTGTAATGTTTCTAATTTGCGCTAAATGTTCTTCTTCAGACGCCTCAGCGCATGACAATCGAAGTCTGCAATGACAGTTCAACTCTAAGTGATGAAATCATGGCGGACGACCAGGTGAATGTTCAAAACAACTGCTCCTTCAACTGTGAAATCTGCTGTTTCTTCTTTTGATGGTAACCACAAACCCCGCTCTGGTCATCATGATGATCTGCCACATGAAGGTATGACTATCCAGTTTCTGAAAAAGATGTTTGCTCTCTGTAAAAAGTCAAACGTGCACCTGATAGTGGTCACAAAATCCTATGCAGTCAGGGAACTTTTTCATCGTGCATCGTAAGCTTCAAACTTAAAAATATGTTTTTGAGATCTGCACCTATCACTAGTGACGACAACACTGACTTTTTCTGCCATTAGGGGCAGATTTATCAGTGTATCAGTGTTTCTTCAGCTCAACATGCAGCCATTCAAATCCTTTGATGAATAATAATGACTAAGAATCAGATGTAGAACAGTGATTTGCCTTTACATCAATACAGGTCCATCCCTCTGATCCTTCCAAACATTCCCCTTTCTAACTTTTCAGATCTCCTTTTGACTTTGCGTCGTCTTCTCGTCCTTGCTTATGCATTCATTTGCATTAATGACAGAATAACATCCTCTGGCTATAGGAGGGCTGTGTCACCATATGTGTGCTGTACTGTATGTTTGCTTGCAGGGCAGTTCTTTCTTCTTTTTTTCTGTTTTCTTTAGGTCCAAGAGACACGATGATGCCCTTTAGGAACATCATGCTCCATCTGCTGTCTTCTGTACATCCAACTCTGACATAGTATGTTCCTCAGATATCTGTGAACACACCTTAAGGAAAACACACCAAAGAACAGGAGCTGACACCGACACCAACCCCAAGTGTTTCCAGAGACAAAATGTTCTCTGTGTCTGTAGAGGATGTCTGGGTGTCTCTGTTTTATGCTACATAGCTGCACCACTTGCTGTTTTAACTCTATGCTCCAGTTTCAGGTCCAAACAAGAACACACCCCCCCGATCCGTGCAGGTAGGTGTCGCGGTGACTCATCCATCGCGCAGCGTTTGGCATCCAGTTCAAAGCAGCGTCTCCTCCAGCTCCACTCGCCCCATACGAATGTAAATGTCTGGAAATGAAGTAATTACAGTATGGATGGGGGCTTTAGGGCTGCCAGGCTTATACAACGTGTACCGGATGGAGGGATTTGCCTCTGATGCTCCGAGGCACAGCTTACTGTTTGCCATATGGTTTAGAAGTTTGCATAGCTGGAGGTGGAGAAGGAAACTTGTGTACAGTCGGGATGCTTTCGCTTCTGCATTGCAGCTTTGAGGCTCGAGAAGAAGCAGGGAGGTCAGATTTATTCTGTACAGTCAAAAGCACATGGACGTGTGTTTAATGCTCCTCTGCAAAGCTCGTGCATTTGACTATTAGTAAAGCTGGTGCACATAACTGAGCTGAAACAAAAAGGGAAACATTTACAAGGCAGGGTTAAAGCTCTGATTTACCTGCTTCCTATTTGAACATTATACTGCAGCTCTGTCGTTTTTGGCGTCATCACTTTGACTTTCTGCAATAGAAACACCCCTCAGTTCTCACCGTTGCTCTCCTTATTTGTTATTTCCTCATCGACCACCTTGTTTCCAGCCCAATTTACTTCTCAACTCGTCTGTGCTCAACCCAAAGAGGCAATTAACAATATATTTAATACATTCATGGTGCTCCGATGATGTATCTTCTTATCTTTCTTCATCCTGACATTTATTGCGCAATAAGTCCCGACCACGGACAGACAGGTCAAGTGAATTTGAAGCAAACTTTGGAAATGTTGCAAATAAATTTAAAACATTTTTTTTTTCAAAGACAATGTAAATTAGGTTTGTTTCCAACACCTAAAAGTTACGCTATAGCTTATGTGGGTGTAATAAACAGAGTAGAAAAAGCCAAAACACAGCTAAAAAAAAGACTTGGTAAAGAAAAAGAAACAAAACTTTGGCCATCTATGAGAGGAAAATGGAGAGAATTGTTCTGAATCAGGAAATCTGTAAATATACCTTCATATACAAACAGCTGATTAGTCAAATGTGAGTGAGATGTTGATGTTTCCATCTCAAACTAAGCTCATTGCCTCTTTTCAGAAAAAGTAAAAAGAAAAAAAAACACTTCAACTGAGCTCTTTTCTGATGTGATACTTGAAATTGTACACAATAATACAAGCTGGAAACATGACTTCCGACACTACAAGATTAAACCTCTGCCGACAGTTTCTGAAAATCTTTAACCTTGGAAGACGTTTTCCAAAAGCTCAGTTTTCAGTGACCTAAACTCTAGTTTGCCTTTTAGTTCTCACTTCTCTAAATGCCAAAGCATACAGAAAAAGCAACATTTTGAATGAAACTCAAGTCTAAAAATTGCTCCTATTATACTTGAAGGGTTGAACACAGGTCTGCTGTTCTATAAGAAGCATCCCAACACAAAACCTGACTAAATTCAGCTTGACATTTTGACATTTGTTTCCTCATTTCTAAGAGCCCCACAGCAGCGACTGGATACTCAGCTGGTATAAAAGGCCTTTTCATCGGCAGCCCGAGAGTTATGTGCCATCACAGCCTCTCTCGGTTTTGGTCTCTGATAGGTGCTGTCAGTCATTTGAACATTTATGTTGTGCTTTTTTCACAGCCACCGGTACAGGAAGGTAACGCTGCAGAGCTGACAGGAGACGGACAGGTGATTTTCAGCACAGAAAAATCATTAAAATCATCTTTAGAGTGGATTCTGAGTTGCAGAGAGCATCAGATGGAACTGAACAGAAGTGTTTCCTTGCACTCTTAAGTATTTAAAAATCAAGGGTCGACTCACTGCTAAATCCAGTATTCACTACTTTTTCAATTATCTGTATGATTTTTTTTAACCTATTCAGGCCAAAATACATTCAAATTAAAGTGTACAACTTCAATCAACACTCTAGGATAAATAACATTTCCTTTAATCAAACATATGTAAGAACATAAATAAAAAGTCATTTTATCAAAGTTTGTGTTGCAGGTTTTAATTAGATTTTCATTTTTTACTCCAAAAGTACACCAGTTCTAAAGATCAGTTATCCGCACCCTTAAATACTAATAATCAGCCCGGAAAATTTGCAGCAGACACTTTGCTTTCTCCATTGATGGAAATTATACGACTGGAAAAGCAAAGAAGCAACTTCAAACCTTCAGATGTTCAGTATAGTGCACTGAAAATGTTGAAAGTTCTTCTCCCGGCATTGATTGAACTCTGAAAAACTCATCTCCAAGTATAAGAATTTGACTTTTTTCCATTAAAAATAATCCCTTTTACTATAAAATGTCTTGGATGCATCTCTACACTGTTGGTTCATCTAGAATGTGCAGACCTACGGTCCAGAATTGCTTCCTTCAGTTTGCTACATATGAAAGTCTGAATCTATGGAAATATTCAGCTATGACCACTTATTCCACTCAAGGTATGTCTTCTGGCATAAAAAATAATACCATAGGGACATGCTAACAATCCAAAAACTTGGTTTAACTAAGAATGTGGGGGCGTGGGGGTTTGTACTCCGAATATTCAAACACCACAACAACTGAATATTCGGGTCCAGCCCTAACTGAGATAGAAGAACTTTGATTTGGTTGATCCCAGTGCAGTTTAACAGTTGTGCGTTGGTCAGAGGTCATTACGTCTAAGAGAAGACTCTGTCTTGGTGCCCTTTTACTAGCTAAACTCCCACAATGCTCTCTGCTTTCTCCTCTGGTCGCTACAATATTAAACTATAGTAAATCTCCAATAATTGAAGTATGTATTATCCATTAAAATTGCATTGGCTGAAACTAATTACTCTGCCAAGGAACGCAGCGGAGTTATGTGACGATCGGCGTACATTTGTCTGTGAATCTGTCTGTCCGTGTGCAACATTTCTCAAAAATGGACGGATTTGGATGAAATTTTCAGGGAAGGTCAAAAATGACACAGGGACCACCTCATTAGATTTTGACAGTGATGCAGCTTATAGTCTGGATTCATGGATTTGTTAAGGATTTTCCATTGCAAGATATAGCGGGTGGCACGGCGCCACTGTAACCATGGCAACAAGTGAAAGCTATGTCAGTTATCTGCATCAAGTCACTCGACCAGCAACATATTTCTGTCACACAATTCGGCATCTGTACATAACATACACATGCACAACACACGACTGTGCTCATGCAAGGTGCTTTTTTTATTTAGTTAGTTTGTGGGTCGATCTATATTAAACGTCCAGATTCTATCAGATGTTTCCGTGATTTCTGAATGCACAAACTGAGGAATGAACAGTCTTGGAGTAGTACTGCGCTCTCTGAGTTTTCTTGTTATTAATTGATTCTGATCAGATCAGGAGCAAAAAATAAACAAAAATAGAAAAACTGAGGATAATGTGCAGTTTTTCTTTTTTGTAGGTGCAATATTTCATCATCATGTCTGATACTACTTCAGCTTACTTGATTGTATTTTTAGTAATGTATCATAATTATATGTTATTGCTTTTGTATTAGCATTTCTCACATTATGTGTGCATTATGTTTTCTGACTCATATCTGGCAAAATAATTAATAAAGTTTGTTCTTTTTCCTAGTTTTAACCGGACAGGGTCTTTAAATTTTGAAAAACAAGAATTATTTAGTGGATTAAACCTGTTTTCATTTTCCACGTTCCACGTCTGTCAAATAAATTTTCCAAAAAGTTGCCAAAACATGAATGAAAATCTTTATTTTTACGATTTTACAGTCTTGCATTCGTTTAGGGTTTTATGTTTTCAAGCGGCATCTTCTAAGACAAACAGAAAGTCTGATTAAACTTGACTTAAGTATAGAAGAACTGTAGCTTTTCTTAACAACTGTCGAAACATTTTATTCTGTTCTGAACATTTGCACAAAAAAATACAAGTGAAACGATAAGCTGCCTCCAAATATCGCTGCGTCGTGGTTTTACCCACAGCCCACCGCTCTGTTAGCAGGTGGGTGCTGAAAGCATCCATATTGATCCTTTAAAACAGACAGCCGTTTAAATAATATATGAGTGTTTGGGTAGATATCGACTGAAGCTCACCCACGGCTTTCAGCCTACTGCAGCCAAAAAAGATGGTGGGAGATTTAGGAGGAGCAGACGCAGGTGTGTTTCAGCAGGTTTCTGAGAAAACAAGCTCTACAGGCTCCTTATGACTGGAGACTTTCCCACGTCTGAGCAGCGTAAACGATCCATCTGTTAAAGACTAATTCAGCGAGAGAGCAGAGTTCTCTCCTCATTCATTATCAACTTCATAATCTGTCTGAGGGCTCAGCCTAAGTGCAAAAAGGAGACTGTTAAATTCAGAAATAATGAAGTGAGCTCTCAATGAAGCCGCGCTCGCTTTACCGAGAGCTCTTTAGATGATAAATGCGCTCGAGAGCCGAACTAATTGATAGTTTCATTAACTCTCCTCCCCGATTACAGGCATCACAACTACCAGAGGAGGCAGCGTCTCGAGGTAAGAGTGGAAGTCCTACAGCTGGGAGTTTATTCAAGAGTCTTCCTGCAGAATGAAGCGATATAAAGCTGCTGAAGGAGTCCACGCTACCATGTCAGAGGTCAGCGGCTGTAGAGAACAGAGAGTAAAACCAGCATGGCTTCCAGCACGACTCCTTTCATGCTGAACATTGCAAAGATCACAGGGTGAAGAAGACTTTCCGCCTGAGGAGCTCGACGAAATCAATGTTCTCCTTTAAAGAGTCCAGATTCTGCACATTTACAGGCATGTTATTCTATTTTTGGGGGTCTAGTAGAATATGTTTGCATGCTCTAACCTCAGAAAAACGCATTTTTAGGTCTTCTTCTTCCTGTCCTGTCTTTAAGGTTCGCCCAGCCTGCTCTGATTGGTCAACAGGACCGACCACAAGCAGGTAAAGTTGGTTGATAATTTCGGATCTCTAAATACAGGGATGGAGCTTTAAAAGAAGCAGCTCTAGTGAGGAAATATAGTCAGACTGCAAGGAAGCTACTAGGCAGGAGTTATGCAAATTAATTACAAGGTGACACAGATAAGTAACAAGTTTGTTGTAGGAGAGAAAAACTCCCATTGTAAGTCTGCAAACCTCTTACATGCACAAAAAGCTACCATAATCTTAATAACGGTATTTGTATACCACTTATAGCATTTTATGTAATTTTTCTATGTTTTTATCCCCTTTATGGAAATTATTCAGGTAAAATTCACACAATAAATAACACTATAGGGTCTTAAAGCAACTATCTAAACTTGTTAGGTGATTTTTGTAACGCCAGTCTCCATCTTTATTTCCCGGAAGGTTCTTAGATGGGAAAAAAAACGACAACTATTTCATCTTGTTTACATCACATGTTTGGGGTCTCAATTATTACTTTTTTTTTTGCAGAATTTCAAACTTGTTTAACTGTAAAGCACTTTGTAACTTCAAATGGTGCTATAATACAATAAAGAAAAGGAAAAAAGAACAAAAAATGCATAAAATGGACTATTTAAATGACTATTATACCAATTTTACTTCTCAGAATTAGCATTTACTCTACTATTGTTATGGTATCTATTATCTTTGCTTAACTCTCTGAACCCTAAAACCTGTCATTGGCTTTCAAAGGCAAGTTGTTGGTTAAAAACAGACAAAATTACATAATTTATCAGGAATCTTTGAACTTCCATTTGAACTTTCTAAGGGTCCTTGAACTAATCATGAGTGACGTGGGGTTCGACCGGGAGAAAAAAAGGCTTAAAAGTGTCATATTGCATCAAAATCACTTTATTCTACACATCTCACTCAAAAAATTGAATGGCTGAAACAAAATATTCTATTAAAGAAACAAAAGATTGTGAGCTCAGCTGTGACCGACAGTAACGAGACAAAAATTCTCTAAATATTCAGATGTTTTTAACTAATTGTGTGTGAAAAATTCCTCAAACCTAAGCTTAGAATCATGACATTTCATTAAAACACTTTACTATACATGTTTCATCTATAAATTGGACAAAAAGTAAATTGTTGACACTAAACAGATTCTGTGAAAAACGAGAAATTCTGCATTTGTCGGCACAACCATGAAGCCATTAGTGAAACAGCTGCAAACAAAGAGTCACATGGCAAAAACTCAGACAGTTTTCGGGTGAACTGCAGACAGTGTTTCCACCGAGCAGAGAGGAGATGACAAGACAGACTGAGAGGAAAATGAAAGATACTGAACTAATTAAATAATGGATCAGAAACAGTGTTTAGAGGAGCAAATTGTTGGAAGATTTTCAACTTTCCCGTGGACCTTGCAGTAATCATGTGCAGTAAAGTTGGGAAAACTAATGAAATTCAAGCTCGAAATTGTGAGATTTTGTCAAAATCTCTCCATTCTACGTGTGAAAAATAAACCATTTGCACCTGAATCTGCTAAAGAATAAAACATCTAATTCAGGGATCATTTAGATGAACTGCAGGCAGTGTCTACGCAGAGCAGAGAGGAAAATAAAACTTGACTGACCAATAACAAGTTGTTGAGCAAGATACATTCAGCACGGTGAAACATCTCTCTTGAGTTGATGTGAAAGATCTGTAGAGGTTGTACAAATGTACGTAGAAAAATATCCATTACTATTTCGTTTCCAGTATTGGCACCTGTGGGCACCGTATTTTCCATTTTTGACAAAAAATAATGAAAGAAATTCAACTTTGTTCATGTTAATGTTTTTTTGATGATGTATGCCATTCTAACTGCACAGAAGACATTTCTGAGATCTTTTTTCCTTCTACTCATGGTTGTTCCATTCCCACAGAGGCGCAGGATTTTATATTGCAGTGAAAAATGAGCCCACAGTGAAGAAAAACGAAGAAAAAAACACTCGAAACCGCTTGGAGTTAAACCCAGATCTGCTCACCTTCACCCTTCCTCTCTATTTTCTTCCGATTTTGCATTTTTTGATCATATCTGCCACCATGACACATTAACTCACCCTTTCATTCCCTACTGATCACCCCCCTCTAAAAAAATCCATTCCCCTCTGATATCTCGCCCCTTTGCTTCCACTCGAGGCCTTTTTCAGCGGCGATAACAAGAAGCCGGCTGAGCTTCACTACGAACACAATCACACTGCATTAGGTGACGATATCTGCTGGAGTAATTCACTTTTTTTCAATCATCTCTTCTTTGATTCCCATGAATGCTGATGCCATATTGGGTAACCTTGACTCACATCGAGTCTTTCACAGGTGAAATAATCCGTTTTCATGCATTTTGTTATTGAAGAAATAAAAAGGAAAATCAGTCAGTTATTAGAGCCATCAGTGGAGCTTTATTTACATAAGTGGACACTCTGGTTATTTGCCTCATTCGCTCACCTCCAGCAAAATAACACATCATCTGTACAAGGTAAGCCATTGTTATACCGTGGCCATTTAAATCTGACATTTTTCAGGAAGTTTTCAGATCCGTTACAATAAGACGTCCTACTCATAATCAGAAATAGTGAAAATATTTCACAAAAGTTACCAAAATAGCAGGTTTTCATTCTGATAATTTGAGTCTTGTACAACATTCATTCATATAGTTGTGTGAAATATTTGCCATTCCATGTCTATTCAGTTATGATTCCCTTAATGGTGTTTGAATAAGCAGCAGGTCTTTGCAACGCTCTGTGAGAGAGGTTTGGCACTAAATAACAAGTCAGTTTTGTTCAAACATTAGTGTGAAAACAGTCAAATTAGATCACAGATTGAAATACTTATCCTCCCGGTGCCTTTTTCTTTGATTAAAATCTACTTTGAGTTTTTTATAGCTCTCCTGTTAATGGTGCAGCATGTTTGGTGTCGGTCAGTCTCAACAACTATGGATCGATGATCATGAAATTTTTTGAAAAGTTAATGAATTTGGTGGATTAATGTGGACTTTGATGTAAAAATTTGGATTCACATATGCATCTCAACTTTAAAATTCCAATTAAAATGCTGCAAAACTACAAAATTAACAACATTTACATTTAGGATGCAGGAAAGCAGCTTGATTCAGGTTTTAGGATCCATGTGGATGCATTAGCAATGCATTGTTTCCCTGATTTAAAGTCTTTGACACTCTAAAATCAGTTAAAGGTCAGTTAGCATGATTCACAGCCGATAACCCACGAAGGCAACATGAATGTAACTGAGAGGAAACACTAGATATGATAATGACACTGAAAAATTCAAAATCTGCCTCAACAAACATGAAACCAAAGCAAAGTTTTGTACAGAATTAAATGTGATTGAATAAATGACAAAATTTTCAAACTAAAACAACTACACAGATAAATTAGATTAATTCTGTATTTGCTGTTGTGTTTTGTGATCAGAAGGTGGTGCTGCAGACTACATGGCTGTAATTATTCACGGGCTTCATCTCTAATGAGGCATAGTAACTCTTTTTAAAAGGAGTCAAAAAACAATTCAAGTGAGCATAAAGATTTTTTGGCAAATTTGGGTAACTTTCTTTTCAAATTTTGCCAATTGGATCCATTTTGTAATGATCTGATACTTCAAAAGGGCCTAAAACAAATAAAACATCAGACGAGAGCTGTGATACACCAAGATTAAAAGTATGAAAGCCTTGAATTTCAAAAATCTATTTAAAAAAAAATGCCTTCAGGTCTAAAAAGTGAAGTCCTAAGCCTGCATTCTTTCTAACAGCCAGCAGAGGGCGACTCTTTGGCTGATTGTATGGAAGTCATTGAGAAAATGATTCTACTTGTCAATGGATTTGCTGCTTCAATAAATGAAGTTATGATGAGTTTATGGTCTTGTCTTAATTGCTAGTTTAAAGCCTCCTAATATACAGAATTATGTTCCTTTTGGAAATTATGGTCAAATTTACAGGATAATAGATGACAAAACTTAGTTATGTTTCTGAGTAGGCCACTCTAAAGCCACATCTGGTGTCAAAAACATATTTTATCATTTTAGTATATAAAAACAATTGTTCAAATCCTAAAACACTTCAAAAGGGCACAAAATAAATATCACTAAATGAGAAAAGGCATATAAAAAGATTTATATAAAAAGATGAATGTAGTCTGAGTCTGAAAAGTGACCTGCATTATTCCTAACAGCCAGCAGGGGGCGACTCCTCTATTTGTTTATATAGAAGTCAATGAGAAAATGATTCTACTTGTCAGTTAATTTGCTGCTTCAGTAAACATTTTCCTAATGAGTTTATGGTCTCAATTGCTAGTTTTATGTCTCTTTCTGTAGAGAATGATGCTCATTTTGTAAATTATGGTCACATTTAGAGGAAGATAAATGAAAAAGCAGAGTATGTTTCAAAACAAGCATGTCTAAAGTCATGCCTGGTGTCAATAATAACCTGAAAATTTCAAAGTCAAGGCTTCAAAATGAACAAACCAACAGGTGGCATCACGCTCGCTACATCCATCCTTTATACACTGACGTCTCCGTTTAGCTTTATTCACCGCTGTGCCCAAACACTCCCTCTCAGAGCTGCTGCCATGGTTCTAGTCCACAGCCTTTTAATTTGGTGTTAAATATAACGAGTGCATCTCTCTAATACCATCCAGTGAGAGCACCGAGCCCAGCCATTATCAGGCCTATCATTACATCTGTTCCTGCCTGCCGAGGGGGTTTGGGCACAAAGCGCCGCTGGGGAAAGCACACACCTGAGACACCGCGATGCTTCGCCACTAATCTGTGCTGTCAAACATCCTGCCGGCAACAGATACACAAACACAGACTAAAGTGGGCGACGGTCCTCCTGGATGCAGCCCGCAGACGCACTATTTTCTCACTTTCGCATATGCACACGGACAAAATGATGTGGAAAACACAGGAGGAGAGGGAGGGAGGCGACTAATGAAGGACTGCAGGGGGGAACAGAAGTGAGGGATGAGGGGTTGGAGAAGAGAAGCCTGTCAGATAATGTGACACTTAGCTGTTGGGGAGAGACCGAGTGTAATATAACAGAGTGTGACTGGAGCAAATGGGCTCTGCGGCACTCTGAGTATTAAGCGAGATAAGACAGAAGACGGAGGCGAACGATCTTTAAAATAAGAGTCGGTGCGATGCGTCGTCTTCTGCATGAAACAGACGGAGCTTTTAGTTGTCGTTTGATAGCGAAGCCCTGCAATCCAGATAACCTTTCCATTGATTTGGAATCGATTCCTAATAAATCCCTGACCTTTACACCAAACTGGCAGCCTCCACTGATGGAGGAGTCACTTTAACAGCAGATTTGTTTGTGTCTTGGGAAAAAGGAGATCTGGCATCGCAACAAGTAAAATTTGACATTTTCCTTTTACAACTTGTGGTCTGTTTTAGGTAAAAAAAAAATGCAGCTAAATGCCACACAAAACAAACCATCCCTGCTCCGACTAAATTCTCTCTGGTGTTACTTTCATGACAAGAAAAGCTCGACATCGACAACCTTCCACGATTTAAACATTATCTTTTGGCAGCAGGAGAAAATAATGGAAGATGGCAAACATCCCACTTGTGGATCTACAACTGTACAAGCCATAATATCCGAAAAAAAAGGGCCTACAGTCAATCAGTTCAAATAAAAGAAATGTTAAAATCATGAAGGAAAGTATACATATAACTGTCCAAAAAAAGGGTTTCAAAGAAGACAACAACCTTGAACCCCTTTGCAGCTCTGCTAGAACTTCATTCCATTATTAGCTTGGTTGTACAAATGCTATTTTTTTTTTTAAAATAAAACATTGCAGAGTTTTGGTTTTAATAACTTTAATGTAGCTAGAGTGTGCAATACTCAGGAAAATGGTGTCAGACTGGGACTCAATATCAGCAGATTTTAAATGTTAAATAACTCAGATCAGGCCAGAGGCTAAAAAACGTTGCTACATCTCTTTGTAAAATGATTCACAGGACAGTTTAAACCCAGAGTCAGTGGTGCTGCTGAACATAAACGGCAGCCATTTGATAAAAACTTTGTCATAATTTGTCATTTAAATTTGAAATCGATTAATTATTCAACACAAGTTCTTCTGCAGGGACCACAAGCTGATACAAATCATACAGATAAGTGCAGTTGATCTGCTACTGTTCCCTTTCAAATGACTTAATATGCTGAAACGACTACGTTTTTGTATTGATGTACAACCCAATAAGGTGTTTTAGATCACATGGCCGCAAAAAAATGGAGCAGAAATCTTGCAGAAGAGGAAGAACCAAATAAACTTTGTGTCATCTATGAGAGAAAAATGTCGAGAAGTCTTCAGAAAACTGTTTTCAATCAGGAAAGTTGTAATTATTCTTTCATGTCAGCTGGTGTCGGCCATGTTTGACGCTGTTCAGAGACAAACAAAGAAGCAATGTTTTCTATGTCAGAACTTATTGTGAAAAGGTGGTTGCATCTGCCTCGAAGCACACCAAATCTTTTTCAAAGGAGCCAGAAACCAAGTCAAGTGAGAATTAAAGCTTTTTAGGTGAATTTGGGTTTCTTTTCAGATTTTGCCATTTCAATCCAAATTTCATGACTTGATATGTCTTTTTTTTATTTTTATATATATATATATATATATATATATATATATATATATATATATATATATATATATATATATATATATATATATGTAAAAATATATAAAGGTATAAAGAAAAAAATTGATGAAAGTAGCCTTTGATTCTAAAAAGTGACCTGCATTCTTTCTAACGGCCAGCAGGGGACGACTCCTCTGCTTGATTGTATAGTGAGTCAAGGAGAAAATGAAAGACCTCAGTTGCTTGTTTCAAGCTTCCTTTTATATAAAATGAAGTTAATTTTGTAAACTATGGTCTCATTTCTAGGATAACAGACGATAAATCTTCATTATGTTTCTAAGCAAGCACCTCTAAAGCCACATCTGGAGTTCTAAAACACTTATTTTATCAATTAGGATTTTAAAAAGTTTTCAATCGATTTAAAATGAAATGATTTTGCAATTTCAATCCATTTTTTCATGATTTGAAAATAAATCTAATAACTAGATAAGAACTGTGTTGCACAAAAGTAAAAAGCATGTAAAAAAAAAAAAGGCGACCTGGGTTCGATTCCCGCTCACGGACCTTTGCTGCATGTCTTCCCCCCACTCTTCTCCCTCCTTTCCTGTCCATCTCCACTGCACCTATCAAAGAATGCTGTAAGAAGGCCAAAAAATAACTTAAAAAAAAATTATGAATGTAGCCTCTTGCTCTAAAAAAGTGAAGCCTCAATTCTCTAACAGCCAGCAGGGGGCGACTCCTCTGGTTGATTGTGTAGAAGTCTATGAGAGAATGAAACTATTTCTCAGTTGATCTGCTACCTCTGTAAACATTTTCCTGATGAGTTCATGGTCTCAAACGCCAGGTTCAAGTCTCCTTTTCTTCAATATGAAGTTACTTTTGTAGAGTTTGAAATGATTTAAAATGCTGCAAATGTCACATTATTAAGTTGATTTATAATTCATTTAAGCTAGTAAGGCAACAGGTAGTGATAAACTTTTGGTTCTTCTACAGATAATGTGCATTTTTTTAAATTTCAACTAGTTGAAAATTGAAAACAGCTTAATTTTCTTTGGTTCTACAGATTTAGAAGTATCCGTTTGGATTAAAATTCAGCCTGAGAGAGGTGACATGGTGGCAGCTGATCGGTGGTGACCGGTCAGGTCATGTGACGAGGAGGGCTCAGGCTATAACCTGATTAGACCCGAGCCAAGACCCACTCAATTAATAGGACCAATTGACTCATGTAGTCCCACACAGCTGCTGCCTTTTCAAGTGAGCGCAGCAGCGAGCAATGATTGAATTAAGCATGAGGTTTGCAGCGAGGACTCAGTGTTTCCATGCTGTCGCCGGCCGCTCTCCTCCACCTCTACATATTAACGAATTTTAATGAGAACTCGGCATGAAGCCACCGAGGACGCGGTGGAAAGAAATAAATTCACAGTCAAGCTTAGTCATTTGACAATTTTTTCTTGAGCGTATATGTTCTTTCTGTCATGCTGCTCTGGGAGGTGTTGGTCTATAAATACTAACCTTCCTCAGTGTGTGATTCAGAAGCTGTGATGTCTAATGTGATGCAGCACGTCAAGCCTATATTAAGGTATATGAATCCATATGTCGCCTCTTACATGATCAAGGTGGAAACGAATCTCATCTGTGACCTCAATGCTTCTTTAACTGTTAGTTGTTTTCTGCCTACTGATGCCTTCAGTCAGTGGATCAGAGCCTCAGCAGCACAACCTCAGCTTTAAATGCACAGAATCCACCTATAAGATGGAAATCCTTGCTGTTATTTTACTCTACAGTGAAGCGGCACCACTTCCACATCTGATTTTTTTTTTTTTTTTAAAGACACTGATGGTGATTTATTATTTCATTATTTAACCAGGAGAAAACCCATTGATATTAAGAATCTCTTTTTCAAGGAAGTCTTGGCCAAGATAGGCAGCAGCAAATACAAAAACACGGTTACAAATTGACACAGTCAAAACAGTTAAACACTAGCAAAAAAGCAAATAAAAACACAAGAAAATTACGAAAAACGAGTGCATGCTGTGGAGTTGTCCTCAACAACTTTAGATTTAAAAGCGCTCAATGAGGTTAACTCAGTTAGTTTCCAGTCTTTCTGCAACATACAAAAGAATTCTGCATCCATGCAAAAGGTGCAGAGGAAACATTTCACAGAAATGTGAACCACCTCTATTTCACGGATCAAACCACTACTTTTAAGAGCACATTGGGCTAGAAATGAATAATTTTCAATCCTTTTAGAATATTAAAGGTCAGTAGATGGCTAAAAATGGACATCAGATTTCTAAAACCCAAAGACAACATCTTCAAATTGCACTTTGTTGGAAATTATTAGGACACAACAGAGAAAAGGCTGAAACTTGCAGGTGCTTGACATTTCTGCTTGACAGCCAACTCGATCAGTCAATTGATTATTGAAATAGGTGGTGGTTCATCTTCTGTCAGGTGACCAATCGATGTATTGATTAGTCATTACAGGCCTAGAGCAGACACCTTATTAGGCTAATAGAAACAGCGCACCCTCCACCAAGGCCAATATTCGAGCTTCCCGTTTTTTCAACAAAGGCAATTCAAATCTGCACCAAACTGATCAGATTATACTTGTGTTTCTTTGCTTCTCATTTACAGAGCCTTGGGGTTTTTTTTGTTTGTTTTATTTTTAAAAACACCAAATGGACAGACTGCTGACTCTGAGACAATATTAACTAAATTTGACAAAAACTGTATTGGATTTGCATCTACTACAGTTGTACAATACATCGTTTCAGCATTGTGATGTGCACAATAGTTGCATCACCAGGGATTGACAGATGTGTTTTTTCAGGGTCTATATTGATAATTGCCAATATCTGGAATGGATATTCAGATATCCATTAAAGCATGTGATACCAGAGATTCACTGACTTCATTAATAAGTTAATTATCTAACTATATTAGCAATAGAAGTCACTACATCAGTGCATGATATGATACTCTCCCGTGTTTACCGTGTGATCGCTAACAGTTTAGCTGATATCTGCTAACTGTTTTGTCTGCTCTTCTTCTATTTTCTTAATCTTTCTCTGTTCCACCACTTTTATAGCCTCCTAAGGCCCAAATCTTAAAGCAATATTAGATATTGTTTCCAGACACGTTTTCAGGGTAATCTGTGACTGTCTCCAAACTTAGCCGCTAGCCATTAGCATAGCCTTGGCCAACTGTAAAAGCAGCTAATGTCCTGATTTGTGGAGACATTTATGCTTCTTGTTCAGTTTTAGCAGCTCATGTCTCTGCTACAAAGGCGTGTCACAACTGATTGTTGAAGTTATTGTGGCTTTAGAAAGATCTTACGGTACTCCAGATAGCGGGAGACACAGAAAACCTCCTAATAATAGCATTAGCCAAGCTCCCTCAGCAGAATAAGTTCAAGTTATTATTGATTTTCAATTTAACAAAAATGCTGCAAAGTCTGCAAATGCGCTAATCTGTCCCTGTCTGCAAACAGTACCTTTCAAAGATTTTTATTGACGTTTAACTAATTCCACAGTGTAGGATATTGCTTTAGACCACAAGGGAGATAGGTGGTTCCATCAGAGCCAAAGTGGCTAATTTCATTTATTTTATCAGCAATTGGTTTGGAAAAATATGGACACCAATAATTGTGAAAATGCCAAATATTGGCCCCAATAATCGGACAGTTCCTACTCATCAGTGAAACACGTCTCATGCGACACCTTTTTGTGGCGCTTGATACGAAAAGAAAACTTATACATCTCTAATTTTCTATTAATCTACAAGAGAAGTCTGTCTGATATATTTTCTCAGATTCTAAGGTGACTGGATACACCGAGTTGTTGTCTTTTTACTTTATTTAAAAAACTCCGTTTGTTGACATGCAGCCTCCTCATGTGCACAGCAAAGTTAAGAGAAAAAAATTAGTTGTACTGAAATATTTCCACTACAGAAAGGAAGGAAGATGTTGACCAAAAACAGCACGAGGCGACAGGACTAATTAGTTCAACCGTTTAAATCTGCAGCACAAAGCTCTGAATGATGAATATGAAGTCGGATCTGAATGACGGCGAAAGCACAAAAAAAAAACTAATTTGGATGTTTTTGGCAAAGTTACACCACATGACAAAGATTCTAAACAGCTTTTTAAAAAAGAAATTCTTCATTGTGCCCTAAAAATCACCCCAATCATTTTAGGATTGAAAAGTCCTCTATGTTTTCATATTACAGAGAAATTCAATATCAGAATGTCAGATTTTCCGGATTTCACCTTTAACGAGCCGAGGCATTTCAAAGATTCCGCACCGAGTCGCCTCAAACAGCTTCACGACCGCACAAAGCCGCTAATAATCAGAAAATGAAGTGCTTTTTAGGTATTGTTCTGGCAGAGACGAAGGCTTTTTTCAAGTAAACCATGATTGCCATTTGATTCACAACAACAAAAAAGCCTTTCACAAAAAACACACGCCGCAGTATTCACATCACCTCGCCGGCCTTCTCCTCCACTCTCAGCAAAGCGTGTGATTTAATGAGGAAGCCAATGTCACAGCGTTTTAAAAAAATAAGACAAAAAAACACAGAACTGCATCTTCGTCACAGCCAGAGCTGAGATGGATTTATATTTAGACATTCAGAACAGAAACTCCCCCTTCTCCTTCCACCAGCTCCCACCGCCTGGCCTCCACAACCTCTCATTTCACCCCCGTCCTCCTCCTCCAACGAGCAGAAAGGGCCACGATGGATTCTTGACATCCATTCGTGTTAATTACAATGTGTGTGCTGCTGGAAATCTGTAATTATTAGCACCTCGGCGAGTGGAAAGCCTGTGTTTTAGCTGCTCTGGAGAAAAAATAGCTTCTTCAGATGATGAGGGCTCATCCGCAGAATACGATCATTTACATTGTGCTGATTTGTGCGCACATCATGTGTGCAAACCTTCCTTATGGATAATACAGTTGAGAGCGTTTAAAACCTGACGTATTTGTAGACTTTACATGACAAGAGGTGACTGTGAGGGTTAATACAGCACAGAGGAAGATCGCTAACTGCGATTTCTCCGACAAATGTTTGGTTTTATTGGCAATATAATTCTTGGCAGTCAAACTTCAGCTCAATATTCACTGTGTAATTAGATTTAAAATGCAAGAAACCACCAAAAATGCAACCCTAACACCCACAGGATGATATGAATTTGTAAAACAACTGACATGACTCCAAACAAGAGATTTTAAATAAGTGTTATCTTTACAAAATATCACCAAAATGACACCATTTATCAGACCACATAACTGTAAAAAGAGAAAAATTTGTCAGATGGTCAATTTTCTGATCGTCCTTGAACTAATTGTGTGCGATGTGTGGCTCCATTGGAAAAATTTTACCAATTCAACCTTGAAATCATGATATTTCATCAAAAATCACAATTCATCCATGTCTCATTTGAAGATTTGCCATTGTTGATATAAAAAAAGACAAAAAAAATCAGTTTTGGTTGAACTGTAGGTATTGTTTACACAGAAGACAGGGAAGACAAATATGGAAACAAAAACATTTATCTAAGCCAGAACAGATTTTCAACTTTACGATGACCCACACACTAATCATGTATGAAAAAATTACCAAATCCAAGCTTCATCAAAATCATTTCATTCCTACATGTTTTATTTTTAAAAAATTTCAAAATTACCTCATTGTCACTATTTATATTCTGTTAAAAAAAAAAACCTGCAAATTTGGCATTAATCAATAAAAACGAGAAGCCATGACTGACTCAGCTGCGACCAAAAATTCTGTCAGTTTTCAGCTGAACTGCAGGCAGTGTTCACACAGGGCAGAGAGGAGTATTCTATAATTCAGTAGATGCTTTTATCCAATGCAACGTTCATCTGAAAGTATGGAAACAAATTAAAGAGGCCGAGAGGAAAAACATTTATCAAAGCCAGAAATTGTAAAAAAAAAAAAAAAAAAACAGAAAGAATCCTCAGATTTTCAACTTTGCGATACTCCCCAAACTAAACGTTTGAAAAATTTGCCAAATCTGAGCTTAGATTCATGATATTTCATCAAAATCACTTTATTCTACATGTGTAATTTAAACATTCGCTGAAAAATAAATTGTTGACACTGACCAGACTGTGAAAAACTAAAAATTCTGCATTTGTCAGCACAACCGTGAAACCACTATTGACAGAGCTGTGAATCAAGAGTCACATAGGAAAAATTCACACAGTTTTCAGGTGATAAAACTTTCTGGATCAATTAAATAAATGCAGCATGACTCAACAACAGTAAACAGAGCAGCAAGTTGTTGGAAGATACATTCAGCATGGTGAAACATTTCTACAGCTGATGAGCGGAGTAGAGAAAAAAAGTTTGTAGAAGCTGAAACATGGACATATTTAGACTCAAGATGACTTAAAATTTATATTAAATGATTGAGAAATTGTCCAAAATGATTCAAAATAAGTCCAAAATGATCACAAGAGTAAAATGTAACATAGTGGATGAATAAAATAAATGCATAATGGCTCGTAAACAGTGAACAGAGGAGCAAGTTGTTGGAAGATACATTCAGCACGGTGAAGCGTCTTTGTGGAGTTCACATGCAGACTAGTGTGAAAATCAGAGTTTGTAGAGGCTGTAAAAATGCCCAGTTTAAAAATAATCCAGTATTGGTAACATCTGAAAAAAGCTATACATGTTGATTGCACATTTTTTCTCCATGCCTGTAAAATAAATCCTCCTTTTACTGACTTGTGTCATTCTACCTGTGTCATACTGCATAGACCACATCTCTGAGTTCTCTGTACTTCTAGTCATGGTTGTGCTGTTTACGTAAAGGTCTAGACTGAATACTGCAGTGAAAAACACCCAGGACCTGCTTGGAGTTCAAGGAGGACACTACCAAGTCGCTTTGCCATTCAAAGTGAGGTGATTTAAATGTCCTGCAGACTGTGGCCTCGACTGAAATTTGACTAATATGTGTGTCACTCCACTGTGAGTGGTGAGTAAGAACTGTTTCTCTTTCTCAGTGTTTATTATGGTAGGTAGAGTGACCATCAGGTAATGCAATACAGAAACCATTGAAATATAATAGTAAAGTCAATGTGCTGACTATAAACAGCTGCCTGGTTACACTATAAACTGCAAAAGTTACTGTAGCTTTCATTATACGGTTCCAAGAAAGTTTCACAAAGTTTCACAAGCAGCCTCTTTGGCTACCACAAGATATGACTTGAACAACTTATGTGAACTTATTATATTTACCCATTATCAGCTTTAAAGGCGTGGTGGGCAGTTTTCCTTTGGCGTCACTGGGAAGAAAATTTTACAATAACCGTCTGGTATGTTGTAATTCAAATCCGCTGAGAGGAAATTTGTCCTGTTTTCATTTGGTGGACATAAAGTTATGTATACTCGCATGTTTCGGTTGTTTAATCCACAAAAACGAAGCTGTATTTAAATTGCATGATAACCAGAATATGTTTAAGTACTCCTAAGCTAAACTCGGATACATTTTAAGTCCTTTTGTTCTGGAACCTGCTTTTAGACAACAGCAGGTGGCGCTATTTTGTCTCTTAAAAAAGACTCAAACTGATAAATATATTAACAGAATAGTCGCCGATTAGTTGAATAGTTGACAGCTATCGATCAATTGTTGATCAATGAAAAACACTGGACAAAATCATGAAAAATGATCACATTTTGTAGCTTGTCATTTTGGTTTTGATTTTTTCCTCAAAAAATGACTCAAACTGATAAATCGATTATCAGAATTGATGCCCATTAGTTGAATAATTGACAGTTAATCAATTTATAGTTGCAGCCATATTGAAAATAAATTCCTGATCATAAAAACATTGAAGAAAATTATGAAAAATCACATCTTCTGGTTCAAAAATCCAAACTCCAAAGACCATATTCACACTTCGGGTGATGAAACCAGAAAAAGTTTGGTTATTTTGTTTGTGATATTTTCCTCTTAAGAATGGCTCAAACTCATAAATCTTTTATCAGAATAGTTGTTGATTTGTTGAATAGTAGACAGTTAATTGATTAATTGTTGTAGCTCTGTTGAAAAATAAACTGCTGGTCATACAAATTTTGAAGAAAATCATGAAGAATGGTAATCACATTTGTAGTTTGCTGTTTTTGTTTTGACTTTTTCCGCCAAAAATGACTCAAACTGATAAATTGATTATCAGAATAGTTGTTGATAAGCTGAATAGTTGACAACTAATTGATTAATCGTTGTAGCTCTGCTGAAAAATAAACTGCTGGTCATCAAAACATTGAAGAAAATCGTGAAAAATGCTAATCAGAGTCAATGAATCCAAAAATATTTGTAGTTTAGTGTTTTTGTTTTGACTTTTTTCTCTCAAAAATGGATCAAACTGATAAATCAATTATCAGAATAGTTGGCGATTAGTTGAATAACTGACAGCTAATCAATTTATAGTTGTAGTTATATTGAAAATAAACTCATGATCATAGAAATATTGAAGAAAGAAAATCACATTTTCTGGTCCAAAAATCACGGATATTCAATTTATCATTACATATTCACACTTCAGGGGATGGCACCATTGAAAGTTTGGTTATTGACAATGACAGTTAATCAATTAATCATTGCAGTTCCACTGATATTGAACTGCTGATCATAAAAACACTGAAGAAAATCATGAAAATCACATTTTCTGGTCCAAAAATCCAAACTCCAAAGATCATATTCACACTTCAGGTGATGAGACCAGAGAAAGTTCGGCTCCTTTGCTTGTGGCTTTTCCCTCTTAAAAATGACTCAAACTGACAATTTGTTTATCAGAACAGTTGCTGATTAGTTGAATAGCAGACAACTGATCGATGAATCGCTTCAACTCTGTGCTGGCTTGAGGAGAAGGCTTGCAAACTCCTCGATTGAGATCAGAATCTGCCCCTGATCGACCTGCTTTCCTGCCTGGATCTCTAATCTCTCCCATCCTGCCTCCGCTCAGAGCTGCTCCAGCTCTGGGAGACGCTCACATTAAACTCCAGTCGCCCTGAATAATCTCTGCAGACACGACCAAACACGATAGAAGCATCTCTCACCCGCCCACCTACCCAGCATGGAGCCAAACACAACCGGGCTGCTCGTCGCATCTGTTCACAAGACACCCTCGCCAAGAAGAAGAAGAAGAAGAAAAACATGGTCTGAACATTCTGCCTCCGTCTCTGCAGCATCACCTCAGCTGCTTGTGTTGTGACAAGAGGTCAGGATTTCTGTGTGTTCACTCATCTGGGCCACACACAATCACTGAAGTGGTGAAAACACACAATACGGGGTGACACAATCACCACAATGGTGCACAATGGTGCACAGAAGGCACTGAAGGCAGCCCGAGCCATAAAATTACCACAGGAGGTGATAACAAAGCTGGCATTAAAGACAAGAAAATAGATTTAAATGCATCTATATAGTTGATTTACATGTTTCTGGATGCATTTGGCTGTAAGTTAACTAATTTTCCTTGAGAGAATTGAGAAAACGTGGAAATCACTTCAGATGACTACTTTTAAAGTCGCATCTTATTCCTATAAGATCCTATAAAAACGACACAAAGCTCACAAAGCAGGTGTGTTTCTCCTCTATGGTGGTGATGTGGTGGGGAACAGGAGTGGCAGGAGCCAGAGGGAACCATGAGGTGAAGCTAGTGTTTGGTTACTCACGGGTGCCATCGAAGCGGGTGGCGATGGTGTCCAGGAAGGTGTTCTGCGGGGCCAGCAGCCCTCTCATCACCGGCATCCTGCTCCGGGTCGACTGGGTCCTCCTGCCGCGGCGCCCCGGGGCCGCGCTGGACTCCGGCTCAGACCCGAAACTCGGCAGGAAGCGAGAGGTGCCCGGTGCGCATCCCAGCCCCTGGAGAAGCGCACCGATCCGAGATACGCGCGGTGGCTCCACCTTGGCACCGCGGGGGTTGTGACCATAATCAACTCAGCGCAGAGCGAGCGGGGCGGCGTGGGGGATGCACCTGTGCACCTTCCGACGGAGGAGGAGGGGAAAAATCAGATTAAAACCAACGCAGAGAGTCCGTGTGTGTGTGCGCGCGCGCGCCGGAGAGAGGTGAGGATGGATGGATAGACGGTAAGTTTTGGTGCCGACGGTGCGCGCAGTGGATCTTATAAGCTCCTCCTCGGCGCTGCCCTCTCTCTGCCGCTCTCTCTCTCTCTCTCTCCGGTTGCGTGGTTATCTTATCCACAACTGAGAGCAGATGCAGAGTCACATGACGCCTCTCAAGTCCTGTCAAGCCGTGGTCCCCGTTTGAAAGTGGAGGTGGGAGACAACAAAGAGATGTTTGGAAGCCTTTTTCTTAATCCTTCATCTGATCCGAGCGCGCTGCGTAAAAATCCAACCAGACGCCAGAACCTGCTGGATCTGTCTGGAAAGGTTGTATTTGCTGTTTGCGTAAAAAGGAGGGCAGGGTGTTTTTTATTTATTTTTTTTAATTAACAAAAGAAATCCACCTTTCTGCGTCTCACAGTGTCTTTAATTCTGTTTAGAAAGTCGTTCGCTTACATGGAATTAACGGCGTCCTGGTTTAAAGCGGTTTTTTTGGCTCCATAAGAGGACAATAGAGGAGAAGAAGCGGCTCCTCCGCCTGGTTCTCGGCTCTCCTCAGCACCACATGGACTTTTACGCATCTGAATGTCTCAATATAAAGTCACGTTCTGCCATCTAGTGGTCGAACAGCTTTACAGTCTCATTCATTCCTGCTCACATATTAAGACATCAGTGACCCGAGGGCAATATTTTATATAGTACTGAGTCAAATCACTATTATTTATAGACTAAAGTATTTAAAACAGTAGATATGAAGTGCTTCCAACAAGAAATGAAATTTAAAATTTATTCAACAAATTTAACTATGAAGGGTTAAGACTCACGTGGAAGTCAAAGATCCCACAATATTCTTTACTATATAAATTTACCTGATTAATTTAAAGCGTAATAACCTGCAATATTATATATTGGACACTTGAACATCAAAAATCTGAATATTAATACACTAAAACATTAAAAAACTAAAAATCAATGCACAAAACATCAAAAACCTGAATATTAATGCACCAAACCATTAAACATTGCAATATTAATGCATTATAATGTTAAAAACCTACATATAAAAGGACCATAACCTTAAAAAATATGAATACTAATGGCTCAAAGTGTCAAAAACCTAAAAATGAATGCACCAAAATGTCAAAAGGCTTAAAACAAATGCATTAAACATTGAAAACCTGAATACTGATGTACTAAAATGTCAAAAACCTGAATTTAAAAGCACAAAAATGTCAAAACCAGAAATATTATTGCATCAAAATGTCAAAAAACTGGAATATTAATGCACTGCAACATTAAAAACATCATTATTAATAGAGTGAGGCATCAAAAACCTAAGAATTTAAGCACCGAAACATTAAAAGCCAGGATATAAGTATTATTCTGAGCTGGTCAGATGATGAATCCGTCTCCCCTGTTTTACTGACAGTGAGATGAAGGTGAAAATACACAGAACACAGTAGGTGGACATCAGTGGCCTGATAATTAGACTGAATTACCATTTTTAAAAATGGCGGTTCAGTGTGACAAATATGTCAAAAACCTGACTATCAATGCGCCAAAATAAAGAAAATGGAATATTAAGGCACCAAAATTTCACAAACTAGGATTAAAAACACAAAAATGTCAAAAACCTCAATATTAATGTTTCAAAATGTCAACAGCCTGGATAGAAAGCACAAGCATGCCAAAAAACTGGAAACTATCGCATCAAAATGTTAAAAACATGGATATAAAACCATCAAAAACATTAAAAACCTGACTATTAATGCACTAAAATTACAAAAACCTAGATATAAAAGTACAAAAATGTCATTGACAATGTAAAAAAAAACCTGCATATCAATTCATCAAACAAAGAAAATCTGAATATTAATGCACCAAAATTTCACAAACGAGGATTAAAAGAGCAAAAATGTCAAAAACCTGATTAGTAATGCAGTAAACTGTGACTAATGTGGCTATAAAAGCACAAATGTGTTAAAAATCTCAACATGAATGTACCAAAATGTCAAAAAGCTGAATGTGAATGAAACAAACTGTCAAAAACGTGACTATGAAAGCACAAATGCGACAAAAGCTCGATATTCATGCACAAAACATTGGAAAATGGATATGAATGCAGAAACACGCCAAAAACCTAGATATTAATACATCAAAATCAAAAACATTAAAAACCTGAACAGTAATGCACTAAAATTCCAAAAACCTAGTTATGAAAGCACAAATTGTGATCATTAAAGCAACAATATATCAAATATTAATGCACAAATACCATAAAAACCCTCACTAGTATATCTAAAACCTGCATGTAAAAGCACAAATATGTCAAACACCTTAATATCAAAGCACCAGAAGATCAGAAACCTGAACATTAATGCACCAAAATGTCAAAAACCTGGATATTAATGTACCAAAACATCAAAAACTGGTACACTAATGCACAAAAACTTCAAAAACCTTACAATTACTGCACCAAAACATCTAAAACCTGGATGTAAAAGCATAACTATGTCAAGCACCTTAACATTACAGCAACAGATCAGAAACGTGAACATTAATGCACCAAAACATGAAAAAGCTTAATGGAATGACACAAAAATTTCAATGACCTGGATAGAAAACCGCAAATGTGTCTAAAACCTGATTATTAATGCCCCAAAACATGAGAAACCTGAACATTAATACACCAAAATGACAAAAACAGGGACATTAATGCATAAAAACCTTAAAAAACTGCATCAAAACATCTACAACGTGGATGTAAAGGCACAACTATGTCAAACATTCATATTAAAGCACCAAAACATCAAAAACCTGGATATTAATGTACCAAAATGTCAAAAAACAGAACATTAATGCACAAAAACTTCAAAAACCTTAAAATTACTGCACCAAAACATCTAAAATGTGGATGTAGAAGCATAAATATGTCAAACACCTTAACATTAAAGCATCAGAAGATTAAAAACCTCAACATTTATGCAACAAAGTGTCAAAAACCTGGATATTAATGCACAAATACAATACAACCCTGAATATTAATACACCAAAACGTCAAAAACCTCGACGGAAAAGCACAGGTATGTCAAACAGCTTAATATTAAAGTAACAAAAGATCAAAAACCTGAACATTAAAGCATCAAAACGTCAAAAACCTGGACATTAAAACGCCAAATCACCACTACGTTTTATTTATTCACAATAAAACATACAATTGAATGAGTTACACATAGACAGATGTGCAAAGCATGTTTGCTATTTATCAAATAAAATGTATTAAATGCAATAAATGGCCTCAAGACAGAACCATCAGATGTGAGCACATGACTGAGCTAACAGGTCTGTAGGTCTGCTGGAGCCGATATACAGACAATTCTACTGATTTTAAATTTTAAAAATGTATTTAACTTGAAAGATGTTTGTTCTCGGTGTTAAAAACAAGCTTACAGAAGCAACATTGCAAAGATTTTTAAATCAAAGCATGGAGGAAAAACTCAATAAAAAAAAAACAATCGCACACCATTAAATGTCTGTTTGTGGTGATGAAATTGCACAAAGAGCCAATTTCAGGCCAAAACACCCACAGCCAGCTGAGAGACGCTTGACTCACCTGCCCAATAGTTTCCTGTAGCTTCTGATCAGGCTTCCAGTCACCAAAACTCCATAAATCCACTCTCCACTCCTGACAGCTGCATATATTTCACTAAAAAAAAAAAAAGTAAAATTCTGCTTCATTAGTGGCTCTGGAGACTCTGCTGGTTGTTTGATTTGAGTGACAGTCTCACACTGAAGCTTCAAGACATGAATTAAGAGAATTCTGCTTCACCTGCAGAACTGCACAGCTTTCAAAACTTTCTGCTGAGCTCATTTAAAGGAAACTGGCAGCTTCTGCAGCAAATCAACCTTCATTCTGTTGTGTTTCAGCAGCAAACTTAACCTGGAAGTAGAAACATCTGCAGTTCCTCCATGTGGCCACTAGAGGCTCCAACAGTGAAGCAGTCCTCACAGAGCTCCATGTTTAAAAGAGATCAGGTAAACTTTATTGATCCCTCGCCGGGGAAATTAAATGTTACAGCAGCTGGATACAGATGAACAGTGTTGGGTAAGTTACTTTGAAAAAGTAATTAGTTACAAAGTACTAGTTACTTTTCTAAAAAGTAATTGGGTACATTACTTAGTTACTGTCTCAATAAAGTAACTAAGTTACACTACTTTTTGATTACTTCGATTACTACTTACTTGATTAATTCAAGACGAGGTTGCTTGTATCGTGACGGTGTGTCGGAGGCGGCAAGCCTCGCTGTGTTGCTCTTTAGCGACAAGCTGAACAGTTGAGTGTTGACAAATGTTTCAAAAGGTTGCAGGATGAGTTGGCTGCCGTTGACAAACGTTTGCTGCCCACGCAAAGCTTGCACTCCACGACCACGTTTTTGTCTTTTTGGGTGACGTAGTTAAAATAGTGTGCGTGTCTCCACCGGATAAATGAATTCGTCTCGTCTGCCATTTTTGTTTGTTTGTCTGCTTCGCGGTCAAAGTGCTCAGCGTGATGTAAGCACGCGCAGGCGCGCATGCAGCGGAAGTGTCCGTCCTCTTCGGCTTTACTGAAGCAGAGCCGCAAGTAGCTAGCTAAGTATTTAGTTAGTAACTGTCATTTAATTATACGTATTTTCACTATAACGCGGTACATTACTTCGTTACTCGAAATTGTAATCTGTTACAGAAACGCGTTACCGAGTAACGCGTTACTCCCAACACTGCAGATGAAGCACTCAAGAAGCAGGACAGGAAATCTAAAAGTACGATAAGGCTAAAAATGAAGATACAGTCAAGACAAGAAGTGATGAATTTACATAGAGATGGCCTGTGTTTTGAACTGGTGCTGTAAATTGAATTGAATCCACAGCCAAAAGAAAGACAAAGCAGTGTGATTTCCTATCTGAGTGGTTTTCATGACTAAAATAAGGATGCTCTTTATCTAACCGTCTTATTTATCTTATGTGGTTTACATTTTAATTATCCGATAAGCTTTATCACCGATTTCAAATTAGAAATCGTTCAAGATTTTAACAGCTGAAATTCACATAAATAAAGCTTTTTATGCTGTACATGACTTCTTGTGTATGTCTACATGCCTGCAGAAATCAAATGTTGAGAGTGAAATAATAATAATCATAATAATTTTACTTTTATAGGACTATAGAGTTTATGAGGTGCTTTACAGACCATAAATAAATAAACAAATAAATAAATAGGGCAAAGGGTCAGGCTAAACAGAAAACAAAATAGTTCAGAGAAGTAAAATTGGAAAAATAGAATTAAATCAATGTATACAAATAGAATGACACAAGCACACATTAAAGTGAAAATAATAAATAGAATAAAAGAAAAGAGAGAGCTAAAAGCAAGGCTAAAAACAAAATACAATGAATAATAAATATAAAAATGTAAAAATATATTTGGAAGAGTTCAAAGAGAGTGAAAACAAATTATATTTTACTGATATATTTTAGTCTATCCTGAACAAAATAAGGAGGCTTTTGATTATACATGCATCGTACATATAAAATGATAAGAGCACCAGAAATCACAAAAGAGGAAAAATAATAAATACAATAAAACAGGGAACAGGGGTAAAAATAAAACAACAACTGCTACTACAACTATAATAATAATAATAATAATAATAATAATAATATATCAATGTAAACAAAGAGAAGAATGAAGAAAGAGGGGAAAATATAAGAATCTTATATGATATACAATATTTACTGTGTGGGTGTGAACACAAACTTTTATTGACCCGTCAGTGAGCCATGTTTAAAGCCCCGCCCTCCTGCTGTGTGGGCTCCTCCGATTGGCTACTCGCTTTTCTTCGCTCTCCTCTGATTGGTCATAACCGCTGCCGGTGTCCCCGGGAGGAGGCAGCCGGCTCCGCTAGCAGCCTGGACCCGCTGTCAGCTCGGACCGGACATCACTCCGCTCCCTGCGCTCGCTGTTCAACTGTACTGTGGACGTTTATACTAAACCAGGTAGGTAACACGTAATTTAAACGTTTTTACTTGTTTAGGTACAGCAAAACGAAAAAAAATGGCGACGGACAAGGAAGTAAAAGATGCTATCTCGTTTTAACATCTCTGTTGTGCTGCTACAGAGGTTAGCCGCAGCCCAGCTGGAAAGCTGGACAGGAATAGCCTATCACAAATTAACACAAAATAAAATGTGTGTGTTTGCATTTCAGTTAAAACCACTCCATTTAATGTCACTTTTAATGGTGCTCATTCAAATTTAGTGGTATATAGGTGAAGCAACCCGACATAAGGTGGCTATTCAGGCCTTTTGTAGCCTTCTTCCTGGTTTCTTGTGTTGTCCTGTTTATTATTAGGCTATTAACTAGTAAAACTGCACTTTTACATGTCATATTAACTGTTTGCAGCCCTCTTGTGAACTGGCTGCTAATCTCAACAGTCTCCTCCCTATCGTGCGATCATCAGCCTGTGTGCAGACTTATGTAACTTCAGGAAAATCCCGTAATATTCACCAAAAAACAAGGCTCAGATCTACAAGTTTAAAACTGTCATCAGCGATGTGAACCTCCACCAATCAGCTGTGTAATTATGCACACACGAAACGACTTTATACCTCAAAACAATCAAACATACATGCACATTTAGATATTTTTTTTTAAAATCCAAGTTAGATCTGAGGTGTTTCGTGAACCCTGTGCTGCAGGATTTTGTCATTTGTACTCATTGGCACATTTCCCATTTAAGAGGATTATTATGGTGTTCAGTCAACTGGAGCAAAGTTAAATGTTGAGTCACCGCCCAGACTGTTGTGAATGGATTCATTCATTCGCTTTTTTTCTCATTCATTTGAAAACAGTGCTACAACTTCACTTTTTCTTTATGCACTTAGTCTTTTACTTTGAAGTTACTAAATAATGCAGAAACGCTGGGAAACTCTGTACACCACGTTTCTGAAGTGAGAAGCTCTCGTATCTACGGCAAGCTGTAAAAAGTTAAAGTTCAAGTTTTGTTGTGCAACAGGCCTTGGAAGTACACATCTGATTCAGTGTGGTGCAGCTCTGTTAAAGGAACAGTTTGTAGATTTACACAGATGAGGCCACTGAAAAAGCAAAATGTAATGGTACAAAAAGACATGAAAGTCTTAAATTTATGTCATTAGGGCTGCTGCTAACAACTATTGTAATTGTCAGTTAATCTATTGATTTTCTAATTATTTATTAGTTGTTTGGTCTTTAAAACGTCAGAAATTAGTGGGGAAAAAGCTCGAAATTACATCCTCCAATGTTTTTTTTGTTCACAACCCAAAAATATTCTGTTTGTTGTCACAGAGGAGGAAAGAAACTATTTTAATTTATTCACATTTAAGAAGCTAGAATCTGAGTATTTGAGTAGTTGAAGAAAAATACTCATTGATTCAGTTATTATCTAAATAGTTGTTACATAATTTAATATAAAATGTCATAAGAGTGCATTTTTTGAAGCGTACAGTGTGGAGCATCTTGCCTGGTAAAAGGACAATTTCAGAGATACACATTCTCATTCTTGCAGCACAAATCTATATAACTTTGATCGTTTATGTGTTTCTTATTGCAGATATATCTGCAGCTGAGGTCTGACTAGCTGCATTCAAGTTTCAGATGTCTATAACTGTAATTCTAGTTTAAGATATTTTTAATTCACCTTCATTCAACATACCTACATTGTCCATTTCAGATTCTTAAATTAAACTTGAGCTAGTCAGAGTGCTGTTGTAGACATCTCAAACTGGAAATCTGCTTTTTCAATATATATATACATATATATACATATATATATATATATTTAAGTAGGGTTTCTGCATGGTGAAATGAGGTTGCAGATATCTGTAGTTGTCACAAGCTTTGGCTCACTTTTCTAACACACTGCAGCCGTTTTACCACCATGTCAGGGCAGCCTGAGGCCAAGATTTTAGTAAATTTCCACCACAAGCCTCTGAACAAAGCTCTCATTCTCCAGCTATTTATATTTCACAGCCTTTCCTAATAATCTTATCCACCACAGCCATTACTTCTGCCAACATTCAGTAGGAAGCCTCACAAGTGTCATCATCACAACTCAGACCAGAAATAATGAGGTATCTGCAGTTCTTACTCTTATCAGTCATAACTGAATTACAGAGATCTTTCGCTGTGGTTTTGACTGGTCAGAATGACGTTGCAGATATCTGTAATTTTAATTCTAAATGGTCACTCCACTGATAAATGTTCAAGCGAAGTGTCTTTTTTGAATCCTTTTATTCAAAACAACAAGCACAGGGATAAAACTGGGTATCAAAATCTACATTTAAAAAAATAAAAGATTGTTTTCAACATTACAAAAGTAACTACGGAAGAAAATCAATGTGAAAATGCATCTTAAAAGCATTTTCTATTTCAATGACAGTTTAGACTACAGCTCCACAGAAATATTGCACAAAATGTAAATTCACATTTTTGTTTTTACAGTAATGTCCCACAGGAAAGCTGCTCTCGTTTTCTTTAATTTCTGTCTTTACCATGCTCTTCACCGTCTGCGTCCTCTATTTTTATCTCCAGGCTCGAAGATGTCTCCGAAGATCAAGGCCGGCTCTGTGGTGGAAATGCAGGGAGACGAGATGACTCGGGTCATCTGGGAGCTTATTAAGGAGAAGCTCATCTTCCCGTACCTGGAGCTCGACCTGCACAGGTGAGGAGGCGTCATGTGAAGATCACATTATCATTTGAACACTGCAGTACATTCAGCACATGTGTAATTATTCATAATAAATACACTTCTATTTACGTGACAGAACGGTGCACCGTGGTAACTGCTGCTCCCCCGGGCAGCGACGTCTTGGTGAAATTGCATTAAAAAAGGGAAATCAGTTAACACTTCCTGCTGGCCTGGTATTTCTGGTTAGGCTTGTTTATCCTGGATTCTCCCTGTGGAGCAAAGCAGTGTATGAGAGGATCCTTTATCTTGCACAGCGTCAAGGCACAAAGTTAAGATCTCAAGTTTTCAAAAACTGCAAAATTGGATTAAATGTGAAAGATCAGCAACAACAAAAATCTTAATTGTGAATAAACTGTAGTACAGACAACATTAAACCTAACAAAAGACCCATTGTGCTGCTGGCACAGTACCTAACACTGTTATAGTAACGATATTTTTTAACGGACAACCTTTGAGATCACGTGTCCAATGACTTTGTAGTAAACATTCGTCCAACCACTTCTTCTTATCTCTTGCATGGACTTTGTTCGGACTTATGCGTTGTTTATATGACCTCTATGTAAAGCTCTCATATCTCCCTACTGAGAAGTGTGGGCAAATGCATTGAACTTGAACTTTTCTAGCAATATTTCACAATATTTATGTCACTACTTCTTGTATTATTCATTGAAATTATTTGGTTCTTGTGTAACTGACTTTGGAAGAACAGGTTTGATTCAATGTGGTGTAATAGTGACAGAATTATCTCAACTGAGGCCATTGTAAAAACAAACACACCAACAGGTTACAAGGCAATCTTGATAGTAATCACGGGCATAAAACTATGTCAACTAGACCGGAATGTTCAACTTCAGTTCTTTCTGGTCAAAAAGAACATTTCACATGTCCACATTATCCTTGTTCTGGCACAAATTATCTTGCTTTTACCGTTAATATGTTTCTCATTACAAATATCTACAATTCAGCTAAACTCTTACTAGTTGTAGTTAAAGTTTCAGATATCTACAGTTTATTTGTGACAAGTTATAAATCTAGTTCCGGATACCTTTGTCCTATTTAGATACCTGAAATTAAGTTTGAACTGGTTCTAATTATGTTGTAGATATCTCAAACTGAACTCTGACTTGTCCAAATGGAATCTCCAGATACCTTGAATTAGAGTTTTGATGCTGCAAAATGATGCTGCAGATACCAGATGTAGTCTGACTCACCAAATGTAGACTGTGAGTATAAATCTACACTTGGCTGCTCATTTCAGTTAATCCTTCCACTTTTTGCAGGGTACCATTTTCATATTTCTCCTCACTATGGGAAACAACACAACAACAACAACCTCTAAGCAGCAACATAAACACTAGAAACTACAAGTTGGGGACCACATGGTTAGCTTCTCCTCAGATCCTCATGAAGGTTAAATCAGCCAAATTATTACAAGTCTGGACAGCATAGCTTCTATGCATAAACATGAATAGAAATTGGCAATAAATACATAAACAACCTCTGTACAGTCAGTCATTAATCTTTCTTTAATCTTTAATGACAGGACTGTGAGTCATACATTTAGCTTATCTAGTTATCAAAGCTGATTTTAGTACCGTTGAAGGACCAAAACAACTTGTGAAATGCACCCCTGGAAAATACCAGACTCCAACTTGCAGTGATGACGTTGAAGAAATCTGCAGCTGTAATTTTGACCAGTCTAACTTGAACTACAGAGATCTCTAATTGGGATTTTAACTGCTTAGAATGACATTTAGATATGTAGAATAAGGATAGATGGATAATCAGTTAGGGCGATTATTGTGGCCGACATTTGACATTTTTTCAATTATCTATATTGGTAAATTGTTGACCGATTGTTGATAAATGAAATGCACTATTTGAGGTCTGATGCAGACTCTTCTTTCTGTCTGTTGTTACTCTATGGTCTCAGAAAAATGTTTCTCAAGCAGCAAAAACTCAACAAGAACAATAAATCAGAATATTAGTTTCTCTCACACTGGCTAAGGCTATGCTAACGGCTAGCGGCCAAGTTAGAAGGCAGCCACAGATTAACCTGGAACAGAGTCTGGAAAACAATAATTAGTAATGTTTTAAGCTCTGTATCTTAGTGAGTAATAAAAGTAATAGAAATCAGTCAAATATTAAGAAAATAGAGAAGAACGACAGATGAAACTGCAGGAGACAAACTGATCAATCTCAGTGGATCCACATAAACAGAGGAGATAATTTAATCACTCCTATTTCTATTTTACATATTCAGTTATAGTCACCCTTATTAAGGAAGAAGTGTAGTAATGAATGAGTGGTTCACTGCTATCACAGGCTGGTAAAACACTACATTTAATGCATATTGGTTCCAAATATCGGTTATCAGTCTTTCTTAATCGCCAGTAATCAGCATCAGTATCGGCCCTGGAAAACCCATATTGATTCATCCCTAATCTAAATAAAAAATCCAATTTATGACTCGTCAGAATGATATCGATATCTGTCATTTTAATTCTGAATAGTCAAACTCAGAAAATAAATGTGCAGATTAGCGTTCTTTTTTGCTGACAAATTAGTAAGGATGTTTTTGACATTGCTGACATGTTTCGACCGCTGTCTGCGGTCTTCATCAGAAGCGTCGTCTGACGTGTTGATGACATATCTTTTTATCGGATGGTAAAAAACCGTCGTTACTAATTTGTCAGCTAAAAAGAAACGCTAATCTGATATAAAATGAGAGAAAAATTAACATAATGAATCCAATAAATGTGCAGGTTTTGTGGAGAGTGTAACAGGAATGCATCAACTTGCTGAATGCATAAACAGACACAGAATCAAACACATCAGAACAAATGAAGGCATCATTCTCGATCAACCGGCTCCTGTTTGTTTTCTGCATCTGCCTCAGTCATATGCATGCAGTCAGTTACTGAGCGTTGTATTGTTGTGGTCTAGTGTTGGCTTTCATGGGAAGGAGGGGCTGAAAGTAGGTAAAAGGTCACGTCTGCTTTTAAACAAAGCAATAGAGTGTACAAGGAAGCTCAGAGGCGATTGCTTGAAAGGAATGATAAGCACTCGGAGCTTGTTTTTTAGACTGAGGGTGCTTCCTCCTCCTCTCAGCAGCTCGTTGAAGCCACGACGTTCCTCGAGTGTAACAAGTGGAGCAGCATATCCAGTTATCTTGGCAGAGGGCCGGGCGTGATTGCACAACCAAAGCCTTGCTTCCTTTGTCTTTGTGTCGCTGGCTGGATTTGCAGATCTCCTCGCTGACGGCAAAAAGAAGCAACAGAATGAGCACAGTGGCAGAAAAAGTGGGACACTGTGTCAGGTTCTGTGAGGAATATAATTAGCCTCAGTACGGTGTGAATAAAGCCCCGGCAGCACTTTGAGTTCCTCCTCTGTTGGAAGCCAGCTCACATTCGCCACTCATTAATATCCCTCACATCCTTTGACACAGTAATCATGTTTCACATCACAGTCGTTGTACTTTAGCCTTCTAGCGAGCGAAAACGGTGACATACGCTCATTTTTACTGCGTTGGTCAGTCAGTGCTGCAGGGCTGCTGCTAAATGGTGTCGAAATAATCTTTTCCTGAAACTGACGGCCTTTGTTTATGGTGCCTCATGCCTCTGATGCTCAGATTCTAAATGGTCTTCGTGTTTGTTTGGCCCATTTCTTCTTCCTACATCTCTGTTACTCTCATGCACACAAATATCAGTGTAAAATGTGTGACGTAATAGTAGCTGGCACTGAATATGAGGCAGATTTACAGATCCAAATCAAAACACTCTTTAAACTTCTGACAATTATTTATTTGTGCAAAGTTGCAGATTAATCAGATTATGTCCTGCAGTTTGACATATTATATATTGGCAAAAAACAGTTAGTTATGCATGTTTATATTGTCCAAATGCCCAAAGAACAAGATATGAACAAGGTCTATAGCCTACCATCCCAGATTAAGTAGCATCTTTGTGCAATGACACCTGGCTCCCAGTGCTCCTGCAATGCTTGCATCAGTCCCTGGAAGTCCTGATATGTCAACAAATCAAGCATAATCTGCACTGAATCTCTTAAACACTGTCAAAACAGCAACAATTGAACTTCAGTTTCACTTTTGGGGAGAAGAAGAAGTCAAAGGGGACCCAGGCTTGAGAGAAGGGCAGGTGAAGAGCAGCAGTTATGTTGTTGTGGTCAAAAAATCTTGTGCCTTATCACCATGTTGTTACCGGACACACCCACATTCCATCATGCCACAGTTCAGTTTGTTTAAAACACCTTTGAATATTTTAGTAGAACTCTGCCATAACAGTCAAACTTTGGGGGATGAATTTAAGGTGCACAACCTTGTGAATATTCCTAGTGCTCCTGACTTGATGTTCTTCCTGCAGTTTTGGAAACTGCGACTCTTTGACTTTGCAAAATGCAGTTTCTTCTATTGATGGTAGCTGCAGACCCACCAGTGATGATCCTCCATGTGAAGGTTGGATCATCTAGCTGCTGAACTGTTAGTTTGCTCACTGTGAAAGCTGTGAAATCTAAAATTTAGACCAACCTTGGGTCACAAAAACCTTTGTAACATGGTCAACAACATGGTCTCTTGGTTAATGACACTTAGTGCTTGAACAGTCCCAGAACTTTTTGATTGCACCATGTAGAGCTCGACATCTATACTGAAACTCAGACACTATATTGTACCAAATAATTTCAGCACGCTTCCAGAACATGATATTACCTTCGTCTTTGGCACCATTAACTCCCGTCTTTCCATCTCCTCCCTCAAAGCTACGACCTCGGCATGGAAAACCGAGACGCCACAGATGACAGGGTGACGGTTGAGGCGGCGGAGGCGGTCCGGCGTTACAACGTGGGCATCAAATGCGCCACCATCACGCCGGACGAGAAGCGGGTGGAGGAGTTCAAGCTGAAGCAGATGTGGCGCTCGCCCAACGGGACCATCCGTAACATCCTGGGAGGCACCGTGTTCAGGGAGGCCATCATCTGTAAGAACATCCCCCGACTGGTGCCCGGCTGGATCAAGCCCATCATCATCGGCAGGCACGCCCACGGAGACCAGGTAACTTCATACGTTCCTGCACACTGAAAAAAAGTAAATAAATCAGTGCAGGTGGGGTTGAGAGACATGAGACTGGCTGAAATGCTTGTGTTTTGGTTTATACACTGCTAATTCAGCTACACTTCTGAGAGGTTTTACGCAACATTAAATAAAATTCACTACCACCAAAATAATGAGAAAATAAATAAACTATTTTAAATTTTAACCAGTTTCGTAAACATGTGTTTCATTTACTGAAGCATAAAGGGCATTTTTGTTGCAGAGAAACTTAAATTGGCTCTCCCAGTATCTGACAAACCTCTTACTAAAGCACTCAGAGTGGTGTAACTTACTGCACAACTCACTACTCTGTGAGCTCTGGTTATTCCAGACATTGTGGGGTTGTCAGGAGAGACTCAGTCAATAATTATGATTCACCGTCCGTCCTTTGGACCACAGAGCACTGCCTCCACAGCAGCAGAGCTAAATCACAGTTTAGCTCGTGGTGCTCTGCCAAAAGTCAACAGAGGGAAGAAGTGCAGGTGAAGTGTCAGGTTGCTGATGGTTGCATAATAGCTTGTAGATGCCAGAGTTATATACGCTGACTGCAGAGTCCTGCTGAGGTGTTTATGACTCTGTTTTATACATTTTAAGAGCTGTAATGTTTAGTAAGTTCAAACGGCTCTTTAAAATGAACCCCTTTGTCTGTCTGCTTCAGTACAAAGCCACGGACTTTGTGGTGCCTGGACCTGGGAAAGTGGAGATGATCTACACGCCAACCAGTGGAGAGCAGGTCAAGTTTGTCGTCCACGAGTTTGAGGGTAAGAGCGTAGCCAGGTCTGTCACCAAATCACAACAAATCCCAAAGACTGCAGCTTGGAATATACAAGCTGCGGCTGTCACATAATGAAACTCATGCTATGATTCAGCTTTATTTAATTCTAGCAAACCTTCAGGGGTTGTTTATGCCTACATTGACGTAGTTCAGGACGCACGCTGTGGTTCAACTGACGTAAGCTCAGTGACATTATTTAACAGACGCACTTTCTGCAGTGTGTCTGACCCACAGTTTAAACTGTCGTGTCATTGAGTCTGCAATTTCATGCCGTCCTGTTTGTGTCACAGTCACACATTTGTTGGTTTCTCATGATAGAATCCTCCACCACATGCTTTGAATCTGTTACATGGTGAATATTGAACTGAAGCTTGTCTTTTAAAAGTTAAATTGCGAATCAAATCACAGCGTCTCAGAAAACCACAATTTATTTTCCCCAAATCATGCAGCCTTAATTTAACTACAAAAGTCTATTTATTCGGGTCAGATGTGGATTTATTTAGACAGATTTAAGGTTTTGTTTTCATTTATATTACATATATTTATTTTTTTATTTGTTTTTTACCTGCCTCATGTCAGCTCATTGTAAGTTATGTGTGTTTTATGATGTTTTCCTTTGCGGATCAGTACTGTCTACTTCTAATTTTATCATGCTGCTGTATTCTGTACACGCAGCATCTATTGCTTGGCTATAGACTGTATATAAAGATTGACTTTCTGTCAACACTTACTCTCATTCTACAAACATGAAGTCAAACTATTGTACAAATGGGCACTGCACTCTTTAGCTGGTGATGTCATTTGCAACATGCTTGTACTTGTGCTTGTATGTAGTTTGCCATCAGATGTATATTTTACGCAACATTTTTTGGGGGGTCTAAGGGTAGAAGTGTTGGATAGGTACATTTCTAATATGCAGTATTGGGACCTAGTCATAAAAACTGCCTTGACTCATGTTTAATGTCTTAGATAAGCAGGTGTGCAAATATCACCCCTGTCTGCGATGAAAAATATCTCAGAACAAAGGGTGTCAAATACCATAATGTGGGTGTCGGTAAATATAACTAAGCTGGGCTAATATCACAGAGAAGCTTTCACAAGTCCATTTTCTTATCACATTCGTATTGTAAATGTGAAAACACACTGTAGAAAGTGTGCATTTCTGTTTTGTGAAAACTGTTCACCTGTTCAGGTTTTATCACAGCAAACCAAACACTGAGCAAACTGAAGGAGACTTTCAGCTGTTGAGTAATTTACTGTTGCTGCACTGACTTGGATTTTAATTTTGAAGCCATTTTAAAGGTTCAGTATCTCCCAGCAGCCGTGAAATTTGATGAGGACACAGACAAAATAGTTTTTAAGTAGACCCAAACAATCGAATGTCTCCAGCAGAGGCCTATTTTGTTTATTGCTGGCACTTTAAAGTGGAAAGTAGTGTAAAATTGTCAAACAAGGGTGGGATTATTAAGTGTGTATATATGGATGTGTCCATATTTCCTACTGAAAACAGTTTTCGGTCGACATTTCACCAACTGTCGAGGTTAACATCAGTAGAATTTGATGTGTGGGAAGTATGGCAAAGGTCAAAATTGTCCAAAATGACTTGAAACCAGTTCAAAATTACTCAATTGTCCTAATTGACTTAAACTTCATCTAGAGTAACAGAAAGTTTGACCACAATGATTCAGAGCTGATTGAGAATTTGTCAAAATTTGTCTGAAATGACACATAATTTGATCAAAATAATTTGAAACCTGTTCAAAATGACTCAAAATTTGTCCAAAGGGACTCAAAATTTGCCTGAAATGACATAAAACCAGTTCAAAATGACTCAAAATGTGTCCAAAGGGACTCAAAATTTGCCTGAAATGACATAAAACCAGTTCAAAATGTCTCTAATTGTCCAAAATGACTTAGACTTTGTCTAGAATGACAGAAAATTTGACCATAGTGATTCAAAGCTGGCTCATAATGACTCAAAATTTTCCCTACAAGGACACATAATTTGACTAAAATAACTTGAAACCAGTTCAAAATTACTCACTTGTCCTGAATTAAAACTTAAACTTTGTCCAGCATGACACAAAATATTACTACAATTACTCAAAGCCGGTTCAAAATTACTCAATGTTTGTAAACTTAAATTACTCAATGTGTCTAAAATGACATAAAATTTGACTACAATGACTTGAAACCAGTTCAAAATGACTCAGTAGTCATAAGTGACTTAGACTTTGTCTAGAATGACAAAAAATTGCCACAATGACTCAAAGCTGGTTCAAAGTTAGTCAGAATTTTTCTAAAATAACACAAAGTTTGACCAAAATCACTTGAAACCAGCACAAAATTATTAAAAATTTGTCTAGAATGACTCAAAATTGTCCAAAATGACAATAAATTTGATAGAAACTACCACAAGTAAATGTTTGCAGACTGTATTTCTAAATCCCTCTCTGATGGTGTTGTATAGTTAACGTACAGTTTGTATTTGTGTGTGTTCGTGCAGGCACAGGCGGTGTCGCTTTGGGAATGTACAACACAGATAAGTCCATCAGAGACTTTGCTCACAGCTCTTTCCAGATGGCTCTGTCCAAGATGTGTCCGCTCTACCTCAGCACCAAGAACACCATCCTGAAGAAGTACGACGGACGCTTCAAGGACATCTTCCAGGAGATCTACGAGAAGTAAATAATCTCATAAATAAACATCCACAATAACACATACAGCAGTTATCCTCTGCCAGACCACAGCTTTAAGGCGTTGTCCACCTTTTTGTGTCTTTCAGGGAATATCGCGCTCAGTTCGAGGCCAAAGGAATCTGGTACGAGCACCGTCTCATCGATGACATGGTGGCTCAGGCCATGAAATCTGAGGGAGGCTTCATCTGGGCCTGCAAGAACTACGACGGAGACGTTCAGTCCGACTCTGTGGCACAAGGTTGGTGAAATAAAACCACATTTCCACCTCAGTGCACCCAATACTCCCAGACCAGCTTCAGTCTGACTGATTTTTATACATGTCTGACATATAGATAATAAACATGGATGAAATTCATCACGGTACCACTTTTCATAAATTATTTGAAGCTCTATGAGTTGGAAAACCTATTTTTTTGATCCATGATCCATGTATATTTTTTGGTTATTTAGATTTTCTACCGATGTTCTTTACATTATCTAGAAAATTCATGAAAATAGTATGAATTTATGTGTTAAATAAACAGACTAGTTTCCACCTACCATACCTGCCAGATAATGGCATGTTTAAATATTGACCATAAAAGCAAAAAATATAATTTCAGTATTTGTTTTCTTATAAAGTATGCCTCTGACCGACTCTACATTTTTAAAGTTCCTGTTGGTACCAATCACTGAGGAAAAATCAGCTTTTTAGAGTAAAAAATAAAAGTTTTATGGTTGGTGGACTATCAGAATAGAAAAAAACATGGATATTTTTGGACAAAATTTGCACCATCACATAAATGGTTTGTATTTATTAAAGCAGGGTTGTACCATTGAAGAACAGATGTAGATACCAATAAACCTGCAAAATTTCAGGACTTTAGCTACATTATTTCTCAAGTTATGGTGCTTCCAACTTTGATCCACAGATTGGCGCAAAGAAAAACTATGCAAAATTCAATCCCAATGCATTTTTCACTCCAAAACTTACACCTGTGACCAAATATTTTACATGTTTTACATGCACAGAATAAAAATCTGACAAATATGAGATGGTCAGGCATGAACTTTCTTTTTAAATTTGGTAATTTGAGGTGGAATGACCCCAAAGCATCTCTAATAATGTCTGATTTTACGTCAGGTTCAGAGAGCTGATGTTTGGATGTTTTGTTTTGACTCTTGCAGGTTACGGATCTCTGGGTATGATGACCAGTGTGCTGATCTGCCCTGATGGACGTACGGTTGAGTCCGAGGCCGCCCATGGCACCGTGACCCGCCACTACAGACAACACCAGCAGGGAAAAGAAACCTCCACCAACCCCATCGGTAGGAGGACGAACCAAAGCGTCTAGCGGCCTCAAAACACTCGTATTCAATCGTTTATAATGTAGATTTTATGTTTGTGCAGCCTCCATCTTTGCGTGGACGCGAGGCTTCCTCCACCGGGCCAAACTGGACAACAACGCAGAGCTGCGAGTCTTTGCCGAGGCGCTGGAGGCCGTCTGCATCGAGACCATCGAGGCCGGTTTCATGACCAAGGATTTGGCCATCTGCATCAAGGGAATGCCAAAGTGAGTCACACATGTTGGAAAGAGTGTGCATTTTTTGTTGTGTTAATTGTTTTTTAGATCCTATATGAATCGAATTCCTTTTTTAGTATTTGCTAGTACAGAGTCCAATTCTGGGGAGAGCAATCTTGGCCCAAACATCCTTGTTTCATCCAAACCGTATTAAAAATCATATCATATATCATATACACTTAAATTACTGATATCGAAGTTTAAAATCAAAAATCAAAGTTAAACGGGGAAAACATCATTTCTGAAACTAAGGGAGACTCACTATGTAGGAGTTTCGGTGTAACACTGACTGCATACTTCACAGTCGTACTTCTCTCTCACATTTTCTATCGCTCTGACTAGCTGAATAACTGAATAAAAGCTGAAAATACAAAAAAAAAATCCCTGGCAGGCCACAGATGTCAACAGCAGAGAGACTACAGAGCCACTAGCCAAGTTCAATTCTGGCCCAACATCAAGTTCCACTCTGAATTAATGTTAATTAGAGACAGTCGATCAACCTGCTGCTGGCAGCATTTGGCCTGAATGTTTGTAAACTAGATTAATATACTGGCCAAATAGTTTTCCACTTTCACACTAATCTGCACTTGGAGAGAAATACTCACTTTTATGGAGAGCAGTGAACGTTAGCAGTCTGTAGAAGGCTGAGTGGACAAAAAGGGTAAAAATATAACACTTGGGACTTGAGTTTCTCCAATTCAAGCTTTTCTCCTTCTAATCCGCAACATTTCAGAGGGAAATATTTGACTTTCTACTCCACACATTAGTCTAACAGCTTTTTTAAAAAATGCAGATTTATCACAATATCTTATAGTTACAGATTGAATCAGAGGTTTCCAACCTTTCTGCCTTTTTTCTTCCAAACATCATTGTGTTCACATTCCAGATGTCTATGAGCCGTAAACAGCTCAGAGAAATATAGATTTTTTTTCCTTTAAACATTTCTTTTCAATAAAATGATCCAATGTCTCAGCAAGAATAAAAAAAAATAAAAGTCAGGGGAGCTGAGAGGGTCATCAGAGTTTCCCTCTGTTCAAGAACTTTTCCAGAGCCGCTGCAGGAGCACAGCACTGAACATTGTTAGGGACTCCTCATACCCTCTACACAAGCTGTTTGAACTGCTACCATCAGTCAGGCGTTTCAGGAGCATCGAAGGAAAAACCACCAGACTGATAAACAGCTTCACACCACAGGCAGTCAGATTACTAAACTGCTCACCTAGTCTTTAGATACTGGAGAAACGTTATCTCAGATCAGAGATGGTTCTGCAGTACCAGCATGGAGACGGACTTGACAGCAAATCAGGACCAAACTTAAAACCTATTTATACGATTTCTATATCACCAACTAAATACACGTGGGGTTCCCATGGCAACGCATGACTACATACTGTAACTAAACGGCTTCATTCAGCAGTTTTAGTAATGTGCAGATCAACAGGTTTCCAGATGAAACATTTTCCCTCAGCTGAGAATCTCTCATTAAAAATCTCCAGAGACGCTTCTTACAGCCAATTTAAATCTGAAACCCTGAACAAAACCTGCTCCAGACCAGGTTAGCTCCACAGCATCAGTTACCATGGAGATCTGGCAGGTTAAAAGAGAAACACCTTCGTGACACTGAAAATTCTGATTTTAAGCTCAACATACCTCGCTAACCTGCTAATCTCACTTCATAGTTCAGCCCTCAGATCTTGTCTGTGGAAGGCTGTAGGACATGTGAACTCTGTAACACCTGTTTCCTGTCAGGTTTCTGTTTTCTGACCATTTTCTGTTTTTCTCTCTCCTCTGTCTGCAGCACGACCCGTGCCGACTACCTGAACACCTTCGAGTTCCTGGACAAGTTGGCGGAGAACCTGAAGGTGAAGCTCTCCAGCAAGCTGTGATCTCCCCTCCGAGCTGCAGCCGTTAAAGACAGACACACACATAATCCAAACACATCACAACATCCAGCTGACCTGTGAGCTGCCACAGAGAGCTCAGGACTGTAGGAGAACTCTGAGTTATTGGAACGGGGGGCGACTCGTCCAGGATGAAGGAGACTTCTGACCACCATCATCATCATCACCACTAAACTGAAAACTCCAGCATCTGCAGCCTCCAGCTCCGACCTGTTGGCTCTTGTTTACTCGTCCCTGCAGTGAGTCGTCAGTATTTGTGTTGGACGGGGGACTGAAGGAGGCGTCTGGACCTTCACTGCCTTATTCGTTTTGTGTCAAAGTCGTCATCATCATCATCGTCAACAAAAGCCTCAGGCGACGTTGCGTTTTTAGAGCCTGAATCTCACTAATGAATCACTGTAGCAGAGCGATGAAGCATTCCTGAAAATTTACACCACAAAACACAGAAGTTCTAACTTTGTAAAGAAACTACTGTTAGTTTTTGTACTGTTTCTGCACAGTTGTGTATTTATTCGTCCTCCCTGTCTGTATGTGTGTGTGTGTGTGTGTGTGTCTGCATTAACGTCCAGTATAACACATCATGTCCTGCCAAACAAGAATCATCATCTGTTGGTTTGTAATCAGCATTAAACGCTTATTCATTCCTGATTTGTGATAACTCGTAATAAATGAGTTTTTGAGAGACTGAATTTTTTTTTTTGTGTTTAAGATGAGAAAACGCAACAAAATAAGGAAAGGAAACACACACAGCACATACATGCACTTAAAGGATTAAACAAAAGAATCTACTGTAGTATTAAATAAAAAGGTACAAACTGAAGCCACAGATAATTAAAACAGACAAAATTTTCCACTTTCTTGAATGTGTAGTTTGAGTTAGTGATGACTAATCAGCGAGAAAGTAATTTTTTTTTTATGGGAGTCACATTTAAACAAGCTAAACTACCTTATTAAATTAATTAAATCTTTTTTTTATTGTATTACATACACTACCATTCAAACATTTGTGGTCACTTAAAGCAGTTGTTTTTTTCAATGAAGATGACATTAAAAGAATCAGAAATCCAGTCTAGACATTGTTAATGTGGTAAATGACTATTTTAGCTGGAAACGGCTGATTTTTAATGGAATATCTCCATAGGGGTACAGAGGAACATTTCCAGCAACCATCACTCCTGTGTTCTAATTCTACATTGTGTTAGCTAATGGTGTTGAAAGGCTAATTGATGATTAGAAAATCATTGTGCAATTATGTTAGCACATGAATAAAAGTGAGTTTTCATGGAAAACATGAAATTGTCTGGGTGACCCCAACGTTTGAACAGTCGTGTATAATTATGCCCATTTGAAGAAAGTGAGGTCTGCAAAACACAAAAAGTACCTCAAATGACCTGTTTCCACGACTTAATTAAATGCATAATTGCAAGTCAAAACTCTAATTTACTGATCTAGAAAAATCTGTTAATTTGCAAACATTTTGATGAGTTGAGATAATAATGTTGAATTTACTTAATATTGTGTGTAATTTAAACTCATATTTCTGTATTTGTTGATTTAAAATAAAATTCAATTTGTAGTGGGCTTGAAGGGCAAATAAATTCCACTAAAGCAATGCATTTGGAGGTATTTAAAATATGAATATGACCAACAGTGTACAGAATTTATTCTACACCTGCTGATAGAGTTAATTATTTATGTTGTATTACTGCATGTAGCAAATTTTGGTCATTTTTAGAAATTGAAAAATGAGAAATGTGACATCCTAGTCTTCAGTTTATCAAACTAGTGGATAAAAATCTTTTAAAAAGTTTTATTTCACAAGTCTGAGGCCATTCATGTTGATTCATAATTTGTGGCCCAATTTAAGTTTGTGTTGTTTTTCTGTTTGAGATTTAATTGTAGTGTGTTGAAATACACAACTGCAAAACAAACAACAACAAAAATGACCAACAATTTGGTTGTTTAAATAATGAATTCCATGGAATCTACTTCAGGAACAAAAACATTAAACAGCCATAAACTGATGAACAAAGTCTAGTTAGAACAAGTTAATTTTGTTAATTAAAAAAATTGTGTTCATGATCAATGTTCCCTCTAATTTTTTATGAGTCTGAGCAAACACACAAACTCCCTGAGCGGTTCCTTGGACCACTGTGAGCAACATCAGATGTGTGCACTGGGTCGTAATGGTTTTTGAGCAACACACCATACTATGACGTTTTTACAATGATGGTTCTACTATGGAACCAGTTTGACATGTTCAGGTGTTCTTTGTGTGAAAACTCAGATTTCAGGTATCAGAAGGTGGTTTTCAACTTTCTTTGTTAACTTTCTGCTTCAACTTTAAATTAAATTTCCTTCACTAACCCAGCCCTCTGGACTTCCAGTAAGCTGTGTTCCTATTGGCTGTCTAGGTGGCTGCTTGGCGTTATCAGGAACACCTGAGCAGCTCAGTATCTTCCTGCTTTGTTTAGCTGCAGACAAACATTTCCTCTGCTTCACCACCAAACTGGGTTTGGCTCCGTTGCTTTAGTTTGTTCTTTAGGCGTTGGCTTGCAGCTTCCAGCAGTAAAATCGTCTTTAATGTGTTTCTTGGTGTGTTTTAGGGCTTTGTACTGGATAGTTGTCTTGGTAAATGTGGTTCTTTAGCCAGTTAGCACATGGTGCTAATGTGTGCAGTAATTAGTGGATTTGGTGCAGCTGAGTTGTGTCTTTATCTTGGCTTAGTGAGTCTTTAGAGGTTTTTGGTCAGACACATTCTGTATTCTTGTTTGAGAACCAACGTTGGTTGTCCAGAAGGTAAGAGTTCCTGTCCTGATTCTCTGTTCTCAGAGGTTCTCTGGTAGGCTGCAGGAGACTTTAGCGTTTGGGTTGTGCTAGTTTGGTTTTTGTACGCTTTCATTTGGACGACTATCTTGAGGCCCCTCCATGTGGTTTAGTGAGGTTTTCTGCAACAGTTCTACAAAGCAACCTGCAGCAGAAGAGACTTTGAGAGTTTTTAGAAAGTTCTGGAGACCAGACTTTAGAGCAGCAGAAACATTTGTCAGCAGTTTGAGCAGGAGAAGGTGAGCTTCAGAGTAGAAATGAGATGGAAACCTTCTTGACCTGTGTGGTGAGGTCCTGTACCAAGAGTTTGAGCAGGATGTGAAGAGTCTGTAGTTCTTTGGTCTGAAAGCACAAGAAGAGTCGACTCATTAAAGGAGAAAACAGGAGATATTGTTGGTTCTTCTGTCGCGCTGCAGTTTCCAGTTTCCTTAGACCGAATATCAAGTTTATATTTTAAATGATTTCCCATGTGAGCCTAAGAAGACTTCAATAAACTCCCTCCATCCCCCGGACACAACATATTTTATTACCATGTTAATTTTTTTTTTTTTTTTTTAATAAATATTTTTTTGAGTTTTAATCATAGTTTTAGCGTAGTTTTTTCTCTTTGCTTGTTTAGTTTTGTCATCTGTGAAAGGTGATAAACAAATAAAAGTTGAATTGATAAAGTGAATAATTGACTAACTCATGATTGTGACAATAGAAGTATTTTCATTGTGATTTGAGGGTTTATTTCATTTTTAAGGTTGGGGTTAAAATCTTGACAAAAAAAGATTAAAGAAATAAATTGCATTTAAAAAAGCAATTAAATCAAAGGAAGAAACATTTAATACAATCAAACTTTTAACAAGAAAGTTAAACATTAAATACAATTAAATTATATTAAAGAGACAAAATATTTAATTAGATAATTAAATGGAAGATACAAAACTTGTAATTATGATATTAAACAAATGTTTTTAAACAAAAATATTAAACATTAAAGATGAAACATTTTAGATCATTAAACATTTAAAAAATACAATTAAACAAGGAGAATATTAAACATTTAAAAAAAATACAAAACATTTAATTAGATTATTAAGCCTTTAAAAAGACACAACATTTAATGAACAAATTAAATGTTTAATTCAAAAATTAAATCTTAAAGACAATAAAACTTTAAATAGGAATTAAACAGAAAATACAATGAAGCATTTAAAAAGAAAATGAAACATTAAAAGGTGGTAAAACATTTAAAAAGAAAATCCTTAAAGATTTAATCAAAAAATTAAACATTGGGAAAGAAAAAGGAATTTTTCAAACAATCCAATAAAACATTTGAAAAAACAACAAACATTAAAAAGACAAAACATTTAAAATCAAATCAGACATTAGAAAAGAATAAAAGGTGAGAAAAGAGCAAAACTAAACGTTTAAGAAGAATCAAACGAAAGACAAAACATTTGAAAAGACACCAGTTAGACTTTAGAAGATCAAATTCAACAGAAGAGACAATAAAACGATCAAAAAGAGCAAAAACAGATAAAGGTCTTAAGCGTTTTCTAGTCTGAAATGAAAACATCAAGTTGTTTCTTCAAACATTTCCTCTTTCTATGTTCTTGGTTTGATTGTGGACAGATTTACTAAGAACTCATTTCAGAAAACTGCTTTCCAGATAAAGTCTACTAGTAGTTGAAGGCATTGATCAAACTAATGTTACCTTCTGATCTCCACAAACTTTACTGTTCAGTGAAGAGAATCAAAGTTTGTTGAGGATTTCTAAAAAACCCACAGGTGAATGTCTGAGAAGAACTCAGATTGATGGTCTAAATGTGAAATCAAGACTCATGGTCACAAGTTTTAAGGCTTCTGTTAACCAGAAAGTTCAAACTAACAGAGAAGTACTCAAGAACTTTCAAGATTTCAGTCCTCAGACTGTGGAAAGGTTCAAACTAACAGAGAACTACTCAGGAACTTAGAAGATATCAGTCCTTGGGCTGTCTGAAAGTTAAATCTAACAGAGAACTACTGTGGGACTTAGAAAATTTCAGCCCTCAGACTGTGTGAAAGCTCAGGTCCTGAGGACTTGGGAGGTGTGGAGGCTTTGGAAAGTCTTGGAACTGAGGGTTCCACCCTCCAGCACAAAGGCTGAAGCCCAACCTCCTGAGAAAAACGGTCGAGTCGAGACTCGAGTTAAAAAAAAACTCGAAAACGACAAAAAATAGATGATAAATGCGCAAAAAAAACTAAATTTAGTATCTGAGCGAATAGCTCAGGGGGTTAAGAGGATAGACTACCAAGCAGAAGGTAGCCGGTTCAAGACCCACCACCGGCACTTTTCTTTCTTTGTCTTTGTCAGGATTTTGATAAAATTTAAGAATGGTCTGGTCTTGAACCAGCGACCTGCAGCTCCATAGGCAAATCCTTAACTCACTGAGCTACAGATCATATAAAAAGAAATAAATTCGTCGTCCCTTTCACATCGTAGTTACTGAAGTGACCACATGGGTGGAGCCAAGGCGGAGTCTGGGTGGAGTCAGGGCGGAGAGTAGGCGGGGAGGTGGGTGGCGGCCTCCCCCCTCTTCTCCCCCACCTCCCCCCACCGCCCACCACACTTTCCCCCGCCCGACGAGTTTTTCGAGTCTCCACGAGTTCTTCGAGTCTCGACAGGTTTTCCCGAGTTTCTGGAGTTTCCACCAGGTCGGAGGCAGAACAAGTTGTCATGAAGAGGTGTTGAAGTCGGCCAGGACGGACTGACTTTTTACAGCGACTAGAAGGAAGACCACTAGAAGAGCAGGTCTTTAACCACCATCCATAAAATCCATGGAGTCGCTCCAGAGAAATGAAGGGAGGTCAACTTTTATCAACCTCCATCCACATGTTCAACTTGATATCTTTACTGGTCATTTTTAGCACCACAAACCTTTAGTATCACACTTTATTATCATTTATGAGGACTTTAATGGAATCCACCAGCAGATTTATTTTTTGTTGACAAACTTTATTCTTGTCGTCATGGGACTGCAGTATTTAAAACTCTTCCTTCTATTTGACCTCATGTTTATTAGTTTTAGTGGAGGAAGTTATTTTAGTTGTCGATTAGTCTCTTAAAAACCAAGTAATAAATTATATTAGTCAAGAGGTTTAAATTTCTTACTTTGTCATATTTTAAATATGACAAAAAATATAAAAATAAAGTGTCTTGAGACAATTTGACCTGTAATTGGCGTTATATAAATAAAATTGAATTAAAAATGTATGTATCTTGTAATGTTGGAGTAATTCAGCCATATATGTTGGAAAATACATTTTCTTTGTCCATTAATCTGTTGATTGTTTTCTCCACTAATTCATTTCTTGTTTTGGTTTATAAAATGTCAAACCCACATATATTCAGTTTACTGTCATAAAAACCAAAAAGATTTACATTCATGTTGCAGGAATCAGGCAGTTTTTCACTTTTTATCTTAGTTTAGTCAGATAGTTAGTTGATAATGTGTGGATAGTTGCAGCTTGTGAGCCGTAGAAGGTTTTAATCTTTGGGGCCGAGTGTCAGAAAACATTTAGAAACCATCAACAAAACACTCAACAAAGATTTGAACATCATTAAAGGGAAATCCAACTTTTGCATGACAATGTCTAATTAAAGGACATTTATTTCCAACGTAAATGTGTGATATTCATCCTCTGGAGCTTTCTCTTCACATCGTCTTCCACCTGGACTGGTTTGGTCGGGAACATGTGCAACAAACATTTGAAAAACTGCACTTTAACATCAATGAATGACACTGAAGTTTAATCTCTACATAAATGAGACTGAGTCTGGATGTGCTGCTCTGTCATTAACTGCTAAGTTTAGGGAAAGTTCAAACAAAAGAGGACAGTTCAGATCAGACTTGAGAATGAGCTGATTTTGAACAAACATCTCAGACTTTCTGAGCTTCAGCACCTCTAGCAAGATATTTTAACAACAAGCAACTCAAGAGATCCAGAAGTGGGAGAGAGTTAGCTTTAGCTGAGCCAAAGAACAAGTGGGACGCTAACCTAGCAAACATTTCAGACTTTTCTCTGTGAATTCTGGGAAATAATTTCCCATTTAATGACAGAGCTACACATCTTAACTCAGTCTCATTAAAACAGACTCTAATTCAGTGTCATCCATCCATATTAAAGTGCAGTTACCCAAAATGTTTGTTGCATGAGCTCCAACAAAACCTGTCCAGGTAGAAGGCCACTTTGACAAACAGGAAGTGGAAGATTCCAAGCAGATTTATAGAAGGGGGAACCGGACTGTACTAAGTGTGGTCGAGTATAGAGGGGTGTTTTGTGGGTTTTTAAGGCTGATAATGATTATTAGTGAGACATTTGGAGTAGATATTCATTTGCAGTAAATGAAAGTATTTAAAATCTTGGAGTTATACTTAGAAGAACACAAACTCTAACAGAAAACTTTGTTGATACGTTTTTGTTTTGTTTACAGATGTTAAGTTAAAGGAGTTTTATTCGTGACGTTTAACCAATCAAATCACTCCAGAAGACAGAGCGACCACAGGTAGATAAAGGTTCAGAGCCAAAGTAGCACCATTTTAAAATGTATTTATTACCGTAAATCAGTCAAAAATAAAATACTGATAATCAGTAAATCAGTCAGCCCACAATTACTACAATTCTACAGTGTATGTCTCTTTCCTTTGACTTGTCATTTGTACAATCTACGATGTATATGATGGTGTTTTTTCATCCCAAAGGCTATACTATGATGTTTTCTAAGAGACATACCATGCTATTCTGCTTGTTCTGGCTCTGGGCTGCTGCACTCCTCCGTTGTTTTCTGGATTGTACTCAGCTGCATGCCTTCGTCCACCCGGCCTCCGTTGACTCGTCCCGCCTGCCGTCTCTGGAGCTGAAGCTGGACTGGAACAGACCAAAGTACAGTCCAATCACAATGCCAGCTGCCTCTCAAAAGGCTCCTTCATCTGGCAGATGGCGGCACTTCTTCTGAGGGGAAGCTGAGCTGGCCCGGCAGAACTTTGGAGATGTGTTCCAGTGGTTGGTGGATGTGTGGGGAGATAGAGAGGGACCTTTGAATTGTTCAGAAAGGAAAACAGGGAACCCATTGGTAGTTTTAGTTTAGGGTGCTACTGCGGTGTGTTTTTGGGTTTTAAGAGGTGGACAGGAAGAGTTTTTTTTCCTATTGATTATCTTTTACTTTGTTCCTGGTTGGAATGCCCATCAATGTCAACATGAAGTTCACTTTTAGTTCTGTTTATTTATTTTTATTTTAATAACACCCATTTGTTTTTAACCCCCTCACATGTTGTGTTGTTGTAAACTTGCTCTTTCAAATAAATTCTCGTCTAACCCTCTGGAAACCAGCGTTTGGACTGTTTTTGTGTTGCTCCTCACCTACTGACAGCTGTGGACTAAAGGCTATACTGTGACGTTTTTAGAGCGACATGCTATACTATGATGTTTGTTGGGCGACACGCTATACTATAGGCTTTTTTAATTGACATATTACTGTGACGTTTTTTGTTTTAGTTTTTTTTAGTTTTTTTAGCAACATAAAAATTCGAACAGTTTTAAAAGTTACTACACTTTTACTTGTGCAATGAAATTATTATTCTATGGCATTTTTTAGATGACATATTATACTCTGATGTTTTCTTGAATTACATACTATATTGACAATATACTGCACTATTTTTTGAACCACATATCATACATGACAATTTTAGGCAACATCCTATCATTTTGCGCTTTTTGAACCACACAATAATCTATGTTTTGTTTTGTTTTTCTTGCCAACATGCTGTACTATGAACTACAGACCATACTATGTTATTCTTGAGTAAAGCATACTATACTTTGGCATTTTCTGAACTACATCCTATACTATGGTGTTATACACAGAGTGCTTTGGTTACATGTTGATTTATAATCTAGATTTTTTTCTGTTTTGTTTTTTGATGGGATTACCACAGACCTGACTGTGAACACCATCGACACCCACCTGAGGGAGATGCTGTCTAAGATCTCAAGGCTGCTTGGTTGTGGTCTTTCTGGCACGTACTCTTCCAAGATGAGCCGGGAAGTTTAACACTGATGGAATGACACCAGGTCTAAGCCGACAAACTTCCAATTCCTCCTCAACCCATAGTCTCTGGGAAACCTACATGGAGTAAGAAAAGTAGACAGAGAAGTAATTAAGTCTGTACACAACATATTAAAAAGAAATCATGCTAATAAATTAAGTACAAAGAACCAAATTCGCCAATATACTGGAGACCAGAGCTATTTAATTTGATAAGTATAACCTTGTTTAGTAACATTTCAATTATTTGAGAGCAGTCCTAAAGAACTGCCTGTAATCCCAATTATAAAATGGGTTTGTAGGAAGAACATAGATGGTAATCTGGATATACATGAGTTAGGCTTTATAACTACTATTGGTAGTATTGGTGGTAGTAATAGCAATGTGACTACTACTAGTAGTAGTGGTAGTACACTAACTACTGCTGCTGATACTGGCACTGCTACTACAACTTGTAATACTATTACAAATGCTGATACTACTTCTACGACTCTAACAGCTGTTTATACTACTATTGCTGCTTGTACTTTTAGTATTACTACTACTGCTTGTACAACTATACTACAGCCACTATTAATCGTCTGGTATTTGGTTGTCAAGCTGCTAGCTCGCCTTAGCTTTTTGCTAGTGGCTAACTAGTTAGCTCTCATAGACTGGAAGCTCTCAACAAGTTTTGATACTGGAAAAAGAGCCAAAAACTATTCTTACCTATGAAAAGTCATTCCAAGTTTCCTTGTCTCAGTCGTACGACGCAGTGTGCAATTGTATGCAGCACAGTGAGCCGGCATTAGGGTTGCCACCTTTCAGAAATGAAAATAAAGGACGCCCACCACGGTCCTCGGGGCCACAGTTCAGTAAAGTTGGAAAGATATTCACAGATTCAGACTTCCAGCATCAATAACTCATTAGATATATGTTGTGAAAACATAAACGACGCCTCTTTTCCATCATTATAAGGTAGACAATGTGCTCCAAGCCCAGTTTTATCAACAGTAGCCGTCTTTCAAGTTGCAGGAATAACAGTGGTGTCAACAGGAGCCAGTTGAAGGCTGCAGTGATTTTGGTGACACTACAGAGTACAAGATTTAGGTTATTGAATTTTTGTGTCTCTCTTTGCTGTTGCAGCGGTTTTGCAGACAGTGCCTGTGCATTCGTCGCACAGCCGGCTGCATATAGACATCAATGTTATTTGTGCAGCTTGAAAGACAGCTACTGTTGATAAAACTGGCCTTGTAGCACATTGTCTGCCTTACAAGGATGGGAAAGAGGCATTGTTTATGTTTTGATAACCTATATCTAACGAGTTATTGATGTCAGAAGTCTGAATCTGTGAATATCTTTCCAACTTTACTGAACCCAGGGCCACTACCACGATATATTCAATTTTGAAAAAAGCTGTTAGCCATACTTAAAGCTTTAAGTGCTTTATTAACACAAAACTAAGAGTTTTGTATTGTTTTATGATCACAGGTTCTGCCTGAACAGAAGTGGCATCATTTTAAACAGTGAAACCATACTAATGAAATAAAATGTAATGAGCAACCAGTGTGCAATACTGTATCCCGCAAAAACATAAACAACTGAATGCAGAGAACTGGACAAAGAAATTCTCTACAGACATTTTTTTCATCTAAATGCAAATCTTAAAACAGTTAATGTATTAACTTATTTATGTGTGTATGCATGTATTTGTTGATTTATTTAGTGCCGTTAGCATATCAGAGTTCTGAGTTTTTCTTTAGATCGGCAAAGGCCATTTATTGATTACATATTGGCCATTATATAAATGTTTATTAAAAACTAAAAGGCATTAAAAAATACTAAACAACTGAAGCATTTATTGAGTCACTAAAATACTGTAGAGTCTATGACCACATCAGCATGATTATAAGCATCCTCTGGTAAATTCACAACCATATACTGATGTCCCTTACCATAAGGACTTCAAGAGATGATGGGATGATGATAAACTGTGACCTGCTGGTTGGGTTCTCTCTGTTCTCATGTTTCTTACATGTTGGTCTCCTGATGCTGCCGTACTTCAGCCAGTCCATGAGCAACAGAAAAACACAGTTTGCCTTGTTCTCGTTGCCAGGGGTTCCTCTCTTCCCACTCACGTCGGTAATTTTGCAAACGTTTTTGCTTCTGTGGACGTGGTGGAGTTTCGAGTGTAAACATTTTTAAACACACGGGTGCAGCGTGATCTGCTGGACCTGGTATCGGGTCCTCGCTACGTGGGTCCTACGAAGTTTAAATTGGCTGCCCTTAGTATTTCCTGTGTTTTATTTTGTTCCTTATGCAGTTTTGATGAGTGTCTGACAGACATATACGGGGCGTTTATGAAAATACGGAACAATTTGTGTCCCGTATTGATTCAATACGGGACGCAACAATTAATTGTCAAATAGCCCGTATTTTAAGAGACGGGTGGCAACCCTAACCGGCATACTTGTTGTTTCCGTTTTCACGCCGTCTACATCAACGGAATGCACTGAAACTTTGCCCCCACTAGCTTAGCCTCGCTGTAGCCGCAGCCCAAAGGGGCGTGTCCTATCTACTCATTCATATCTATGGGCGTGTCCTATCCACTCATTCATATCTATGAGAACAACGGTGGCTGCACATCAGGACGCCTGACGTTGATTAGCTGCGTAAATACCATTATATACAGTCTATGGTAAATACGTATGTGAATCGCATCATTGGCTGCAGCAGCCAGTCACCGGTCACTCACTGACTCACACTGACAAATAGCACAGAATGAATTGTTACGTGTTTATTTTATTTACAATTTAGGTTGGATTTTTTTTTTTGTGCGCAGCGCAGATTTTCTGTGCGCGGAGACCGTGTCAGCAGTGCGCAATTGCGCACACGCGCAGCTTAGAGGGAACAGTGTTCATGATTATGGTAATCAAGTGTGTACCAGACAATATTTCCTTTAAAATTAGATGGAAAAATCTGCTGAACTACCTAATTTGTATGAATAATCAACATAAAGACTTTCTCTGTATGCCACAAATCATTAAATGCTTATTGAAGTTTTTTTCCATCCATCCATTATCTATACACCGCTTAATCCTCACTCGGGGCGCTGGAGCCTATCCCAGCTGACTCGGGCGAAGGCAGGGGACACCCTAGACAGGTCGCCAGTCTGTCGCAGGGCTACATATAGAGACAAACAATCACTCTCACATTCACACCTATGGGCAATTTAGAATAATCAATTAACTTTAGCATGTTTTTGGACTGTGGGAGGAAGCCGGAGTACCCGGAGAAAACCCACGCATGCACAGGGAGAACATGCAAACTCCATGCAGAAAGATCCCGGGAAAGCCGGGACGCGAACCAGGGATCTTCTCGCTGCAAGGCGAAAGTGCTAACCACTACGCCACTGTACAGCCCACATTACATTTTTATAACATAAAATATGGATGATTTGTCAAATTTTAAATGTATTGATTATGCTTTTTTAAAAATTGCCTGTCAACCTACTTTCAAGCATTCAATATAATAAGATTAAGTCATTAATTGTGTGTTTTTCTAACTGCTTTTTAAGGTTAAATCCAGTATTTGATTGGTTGACTGGTTGAGTGGTTATATTGGGTGTATTTTGCCTGTTTTCTCAGCAGATGGCGCTGCTGCATTAAATCCCTCCTCTCTTCTGTACATGGAAGCATGATGACGCATCTGATGAGTCACTACACCATCCCTGGAAGAGAAAACTGCACTAAGAATAGATCAACAAGCACCAAGCAGCCTGCACAACTGAACCAATGGATCCTTATAACAACAGAAACCAGCTGAACCCCAGCATGAACTCTGACCAGACAGCAGCAGATGTGTCCGGAAACAACCAAACATCTGGAAATGTGGACAAAACTACAGCTGACAGCAGAGACACACAACCAGCAACCAGGCAGCCGCAATAGTAAGTTTCAAGTTCCACTAAAATGATGTGAAATCTGAGAAAAACAGGCTCTGCTGCTTATTAAAGTTCCACTAAAGAGCCTGAATTAATCTCTATTCTGGCTGATTTGTTCTCTGTTTGTGTTATATCTTAATTTCTGCTCCATTATTTCTGTTTATCTACAAGTTGATATAACTTCACTTTCAGTTTCATTTCATGGGTTTGGAAACAGAAACGCTGCCTTCAGGGCACCCTGTAAATCCCAGCTGTTGTAGTGAAGTCTGGAAGAAAAGAGGCTACTTTTCTACCAAGATGAAAACAAAAGACACAGAAATAGTTGAAATATTGTCTACAAAAAATGGGCTGATAGAATTTTATTTTATTTTTTTTAAAAACCCACAACATTATTAGTCATTTTAAAGCAGCAGCAACTTCTTGAGTTGTTTGTCCCAATTCCAATTTCACTGAACGCAGCAACATGCGAGAATTTTTTTTTCCTTTCTTTTGTGTTGTTTGACTGTATATTATTTTTTTTCCCCATAAACTGAGGGAAAATTTGTAGTTTAAGTTGAAATTCTTATATATTAATGTGTTTTACGCTGTTTTATATTTGAACAAAGTCAAAATAGGGCTGAAATTTTAACCCAAACCAAACATCACTTTATTGTTTCTACTCTTTTCTACTCTTATTGTTGCTATCTAAACCGTAATACTACTATTACTGATGCTGCTTATTGATCCGGTACTTAAAGAGTACTCTTATTGTACTTTCTAAAATGTCTTTTGTTTTTTTGCTTTTTTTTTTTGAGTGAAGAAAAAATAAAAACAGATAAAAATGGCTTTATTTTTTTCATACATACTGTAAATAAATAAAAATTCTTGAGCAGCATTCTTCATGGACATTATTGTAAACCAATCACTGTTGTATATTGTAGTGTATAATTGGAATTTAAATAACTACAATGATTATTTACAGAAAAAGAAAGCAATTGTTTGAGCAAATCCCTTCATAGACACTAAATTTTACTAACAACAAAATATAATGCAATTTGTTTCATTAAAATCTCCAGTACTATGTATGACTTAAAGGTCCAAATGAGCAGATTTTGAGTAAATGTCAGTTCATTATTCTGAAAAAAAAAAAACTCTTTCACTCTTCAGAATAATATGCTTCCAATTATCACATGTTGTTAAAATAAAACATATCAGTTGTTGGTCTTCCTTGATCACCAGAAAAATCCATATCGGTTGATTTTCAACTGTATTATCATTTTAAAACATTAGATTTTCAGTCTCTTTATTGATTAATAATCAGTACTGTCGCTGAAAAGTCCATATTGATCAACTTAAACATTGTTCCACCTTTACACTAAATGAATTTTCTGTCCTGCAACACCTCAAAAACTGCCCGAGGAACACGACCAAGAGCTCTGGACATCGAAACCCCGCAAATCCACAACATCCACCGCTAATGTCAGCTCGAGTGGCTGTTTTGATGGTGAAAACATCAAGAAAATGTCAGAAGAAGCAGATTTTTTTCAACCCTACATCAACTTTGCAGGCATACCAGCTCCCTTAAATGCAGCAGAGTTTAATTTAAGATTATAATAAAAGTAAATAATCAAGTCAAACAATCTACAACAGAAGCTGCTTACCAACAAGTTGTCTGTGTTTCAGTGCAGGGGGGTTCACCATCATCCCACCAAACGAAGCTCGACGAAGCCAGATAAAAACAAGTAACTACAATATCCAACTTGAGCTCTAATCATTTATCATGTTCTCCAAATTAACAGTTTTTTTTCTCTTCAGTGGCTCAGAAAGAAGAGGAGGAGTTTCAGAGATGGAAAGAAGCAAACAGACCTCCTGCTGTGCATCTCAATCCAGAGAGACTCGGTAATATTCTGTCATTTTCTCCCGATCAGATTGAACTTTGCGTAATTATCTTCACTTACTGACGTGTTGATTCATGCAGGTGGTCATGTGAGTGAATCTGAAGCCAGACAGAAGCAGCTGGCGAATCTTCGCTGCTCCAAACTGCAGAAAAAGGTTAAAAACATTTAGCACATCAATGCAGCTTTAAATGTAGTTAAAAGTCGTATGATATCAAGAATGTAGCGCAGAGAAGCTTTGAGCGTCACCTCGTGCTTTTGTCGTATGTGATGGCAGAAGTTTAATGCTGAATGTCGTTTCCAGCTGAAAAAGGAAGAGTTGGACAGAAAGAAGAGACAAGAAGAAGAGGAGAAGCTGCAGAAGATGAAGGACGAGCAGAGGGAGAAGGTGAGAACAAGAATAAATAAAAATATTTGGCTGCAAGGCTAAAATATGCATCAATCTCATACAATATTGACACCTGTTTTGTAGAGTTAAACAATGAGAACAAATGCAGACAAAAAAAAAGAAAAAAGAGAGCAAGAATAAAACAAGAATGGCTTTTTTTCAGCCTGTTAGCAAAAGTCATAGTTACAGTGACCCTGTGACATTATCTCGCAAGCATATAGAAATATTTAACAAATCCATGGATCTAGACTATAAGCTGCATCACTGCCAAAATCTAGTATGGTTGTCCTTGTGTCATTTCTGACCTTCCCTGAAGATTTCATCCAAATCTGTTAGTCCATTGTTGAGTAATGTTGCTAACAGACAGACAAACAGACGGACAAACCAACTCCAATCGTCACATAACTCCGCCTCCTTGGTGGAGTAATAAATTACACTGAGGGCTGCTTGGGTCCAGTTGCAGGAATATTGAACAGTTGAATGTGATGCGTTTATGGAACATCAGCTAATTTTAGCTTCTAGCGAAAATCTGCATGTGAGACTTTCAGGGAAAATCAGTAAATTCAGAAAAACTACCTGGATACAGTCTTTTCTCTAAACTGCATTAATCTGGGACTGCACATTGGTCACACTGCACCACTTTCAAGTTTTAGAAAACCCTGAAATATGATAAAGCAGCCAATGTGATGCATTTGTTGTGAAGAAAACTGAACTTCTTTCTGTTGGTGCATCAACTTTCTGAACTCGAGTGTCAAAAAAACTCGTCCTGTGCTGTGACAGATTCAGCTGAAGCAGTGAGGAGTCGGAAATGACAATTAAATTCAACATTCCTTGTAATATAATTAAAGGAGAGCTACCAGATCTTCTTAATGAAGAAGAACAAAGAGCATTAATCTGAACCTTTACTCCTAATCACAATCACATTTACAGAATGTGTTCAGAAATGATCAACGTATGGTCAATCTGACACTTAAAATGGATTATTCAGCACCAAAAAAAAGGCAATAAAAATGTAGATGCACCAAAATTCTGTTTATAGCAGATTAGATGTGTTGGATCTGAATAATAGAAGACGGAGGTTTGTCTTCAACAGTGAGAGCTAAAGATAACACCTGCAAACAGACAAAACAGATTCAAATTAAGAAAACATCCTCCCTGATGTGATAAAATGCACTTCAGCTAAACACAAGAACTCACAGATGTGACTGGAAGATAAATAAGAAAGACCGGTTATGTGTTTTCTGGCAGTTGTAGGAAGATGCTCCTCTTATGAAGCTGTAATCGCTCAGTGAGGGTTAATATGACGTTCAGCCTGCAGATGTCAGCAGCGTTTTCCTTTACAGCCGACGTTAAACCGCCTGATCAACCCTCCTGTTACGTTCCTTTCTCAGGAACAACAATGATGTTCCTGGGTCAGTTTGACCTGCGGCATGTTTAAAAATGCCAGAAACCACAAAAGTCTCTGTAAACATTGTTTCTGTTTCATTTTAACTCCATTACTAAACATTTCTATCAATATTTAGTTCAGTGGTGATCTTTAGCTCTCACAGATCGTGGTTCAATGAGGATAATTCACTTGTTTTTCATGAAAAAAAATGCATATTAAAACTTTTTTTATGTACATGGAAAAGACCTACATATAAAATCTAATAGTTTTACATGGCATTGATTTTTTTTTAAATTTTATTTTACATTTAGAATTTTTTCTTTTTATGGAGTTGAAGAATGAACACACATCTTCTGTTCAGGGTGTGAATATGTGAAATGAGCCATTTTCATTTTATATGTTGATTACACTTGTTAAGCCAAGCATAAGAAGTTTCATACAGAAAAAATACTTTCAACATTTTTTTATTAGTAGTTTCTATACTTTAAACATAACAGGAGGGTTAAAGCTGTTGAGGGTTTGCAGCTCCTCTCAGATGGACTGTTGCAGTTCTAGCTGCAGCTGATTAATGCAGATGTTTCACTGCTGACCTCTAAAGGTCAAAGGACTGAACCTGATAATTCGACACATGACCACAAAGCAGCTTCTTCTTCTGACTGGCAGAAACCTGCCGTCTGTGGCTCATTAATGCATCCCGACGCTGTTTGGTTTGAGTTTAACACAAAGCAGCAGCAGTTAAACACCTCTCAGGGACTTATTAGGAAGGGCAGAGGCAAACTGCTTTACTGTAAATACTTAACAGTGCGAGAAAAAACAAGATCCAGGAAATATCTGCAACCAAAAACCAAATGAAACTAAATCCACCCAACACTCCGAGGCATGGACATAGTTTTGTTGGTTTTTACATATTTTTTATGGGTAGTTGTTGTTTTTTCTGGATTTTTTTCATCTATTGTAAAACACTTATTCCCTGCATGTTTGTAGCTTTATTTTTACTTTTTTTTTTGGCATGTACAGTTGCCAGAAAAAGTATGTGAACCTTTTGGGATTACTTGGATTTCTCCATAAATTGGTCAATAAAATGTGTTCTGATCTTCATGTAAGTCACAACAACAGACAAATACAGTCTGCTTAAACTAATACCACACAAAAAATTATATGTTTGCGTGTTTTTTATTGAACACAACATGGAAACATTAGCAGTGCAGGGTGGAAAAGGTAAGTGAACCTTTGGAATTAATAAGTGGTTGACCCTCCTTTGGCAACAATAACCTCAACCAAACTTAGATGAAGATCAGAACACATTTTAGGACCAATTTATGCAGAAATCTAAGTAATCCCAAAGGGTTCACATACTGCTCCTTGAAACTGTATGCATCTGCCACAGCGCCCTCTATAGGTTGTATATCTCATCCCATATGTTAAACAGAATCTGGTTTAATTCACACTGATTAGGTGTTTATCACAGTTTTATTCAATACATGTATTTTTAACATATATGCTCAAATAGTGAATTAACAATTTTATTTCATGGTCGTCTGCACTTTATTTGTCAAATAAGACTTTCTGGATCTCGCTTTTTTGCACTAAATGTGGACAGTTTTCCTTATTTCTCTATTTGAAACCACTTCGGCTCAATGTCAGTTGTTTTATAAGTGATGTAGGAATAGCATGAGTTGACTTGTTCTACCTGTCCTGTTGGATCCCATACAGTTCCACAGTGTAATCTGGAAAATAAAATGAAATTCAGACACTAAGGTGCTTGTTTCTGGTCAAAAACGCAAAGAAATCAAGGAAAATTCGGCGGAAAATGGGATTGTATTGACTCATAAACATTGTACTGTTGCAAAATCTTACAAAACACTCTAAAAAATAATGTTTGGGATGATGTTGCAGCATTTAGACTTAAAAATTGAAAAGTCACTGCTTCTTGGCACAACAACAAGGCAGCTTTCATATTGAAACCATCATGTCAGTCATGTTTTTCATGTCAGACAAGCACAAGTAGCTTAATGACTGTAATTAGAGAGCATTAGTCGGGGTTTTCCTGCTCAAAACGAGTCTGTGTGACCTCATTTGACAAAAATCTGTGGATTTCCATGACATTTCTGACCATTTGATTGACAGAATGTAAATTATGCTGCAGTTAATGACATCCTAAGTAATTAAACTGGTTAAATTAACTGTGATTATTCTTTGGTATTGCCTAAAACCTCTTTGGGAGGCTCTATGCAGGAAAAACCTCATCATGATACTGTAAATACATTCGCCAGGAATCACTAGAGTCCGTAATAATCATGCTCTGTAGGATGTAAAGCTGCACAATTCTGGAAAAACTGTATTTTCTCTGATACAGAAAGTAAAGTTCATTTTCACCAGATTGCTTGAATAACTATTTAGAAGGAATTAATCATTCTAGAGCGATTGGGATGATTTTGTAGGGGAGTGGATCTGCATTAGTGATAAGAAAACCAGATTTAACAAGCTGGAAAAAAGCAGTTCAGAACGTTTCTTATGTGACAGAAAATAAACAAGAAAATATTCACGTTTAAGAAGGAAAACTGGTCACTGAACTGTAAATATAGATTCTCTAGAAGACAAACCTCAGGTCATTTTCACCAAATTCCTTGAATAACTCCATATTTAAAGTAATAATCACTCCAGAGTATTTTCTAGCGGAGTTAAATATCACCAAAAATAAAAAATACTGCTTTAAAAAGCTGAAAAAAAAGCATTTTGGAACCTTTTTCATGTGGCGTACCACTGACAAAGGTTCCTAAATAGTTAGTTTTGCTTTGGATTTGCTTTGCAGAACTTCATCCTGCTGATTTAAACAGTCAAATTAATCAATTGTGCTGTTTTTAGTCAATATGTTGCTTTCTATAACTGAAATATTTCCATGCAACTTTCAGAGTTTCTCTCCAGTTTCTTTATCTTTTTTGCTGTGCACATGTGGAACTTGCAAGTCAAAAAACTTTGCATCTTTTAAATAAAGTTAAAATTGGACTAAATAATGTCCAGACAAGCTACTCTTGTAGATTAGTCATTTCTTTAGCAAAAAAAATAGTAGCAAAAAGTTAATTAGCACCAATTTAAAAAAAAAAAAAATCTTTAAAAAACTCATGTGGCGTAACACCATGCAACTGGTTTCTTTTTGCAACTTTTACAGTTTCCCTCATGTTTTGTGATCATTTAGCTGCAAACATGTGAAACCTGCAGGTCAAAAAATTAAGTGTCTTTTAAATAAAGTTTAAAAAACACCTCCAAGAAGCTTTAAATTAGAGTAAATGATGTCCAGACGAGCTACTCTTGTAGATTACTGCTTTCGTTTGCATCAAGCAGCAAAAAAGTTGTAGCAAAAAGTTAATTAACACCAAAAATACAAAAAATCTCTTTAAAAAAAAAAAATCTTTTTCTGTGCACAAATGGAGTCTGCATGTCAACAAACGTTGCGTCTTTTAAATAAAGTTTAAAAAATGCCTCCACCAAAGCCTTAAAATGGAATCAATGATGTTCTACCAGAGATTTCTCTTGTAGATTCATCATGCAATTTTCTTTAGTATCAGGCAAGAAACAAAAAGTTGTAGCAAAAAGATAATTAGCACCAAAAATTAAACAAAAAAAAAAGACATCTTTAAAAAGCTGAAAAAAATCCAATTTGGAACCTTTTTTATGTGGCATAACCGTGACAAAGGGTTCTTAAATAGTTGTTTTTGCTTTCGATTGGCTTTGCAGAGCTTTTATGCTGCTGAATTAAACGGTCAAATTAATCCATTGCGCTGTTTTTGGTCGACATCAGTCTAATATTTCCATGCAACTGATTCCTTTTTGCAACTTTTACAGTTTCTCTTCTGTTTTCTGATCATTATACTGTGCACATGTGGAACCTGTAGGTCAACAAAACATAAAAACTTCTTAAATCGGAGCAAATGATGCTCTTTAAAACAGACTTCTCTTGTAGATTTGTGATTTCTTTCGTATAAAGCAGCAAAAAAAGTTGTAGCAAAAAGATAATTAGCATCAAAAATTTTAAAAGCTGAAAAAAAGCAGTTTGGAACCTTTTTATGTGACGTAACACTGACAAATTCTTCCTAAATAGTTATCTTTGCTTTGGATGGCTTTACAGAGCTTTGTGCTGCTGAATTAAACGGTCAAATTAATCCGTTGTGCTGTTTGTGGTTGACAGAAGTCTAATATTTCCATCAAACTGCTTTATTTTCGCTTCTTTCAGAGTTTCTCTCTTGTGTCTTAATTCAAAATGTGGATCCTGCAGGTCAACCAAACATAAAAACCCCTTAAATCGGAGCAAATCCAAAGTTTGAGTTGTTGAATCCTGTATTCCTTGCAGCCCTACTTGGGTGCACAGACTGAGATCTTTCAGAGTTTCCTGAGCAGCATCATTCCTTCCAGTGGTCATGAGCTCACCGTCACTCATGCATGTGTGGAAACGTTTGGTGTGTTTGGTGCTGCAGGCCGAGCGTCTGGAGCAGCGACGGCAGCAGGAGGAGCAGCGGAGGAAGGATCATCTCCGGACGGATTACCTCAGGTCAGGCCTGGATCGGGTTCACTCGTCACCGTCGCCCTGCAGTCGGTTATTGTGCTGTTTTTGTTGCTCCGCGGCGGATCTCAGCGGCATCAGGTGACACCGTCTGCCGACCTTTACAAAGGAAGCGTCTGATCCCCTGCCGACCTGCAGGATAATTATCACCGGCGAGCTGCGAGTTCTGCTGGCAGGAAGAGGAAAAACAGAGCGTTGGAATCGGTTGTAAATATCAGAGGAAGTGTGACACCAGGTTCACCTCTAAAAGCCCTCGTTCACCTCCAGCAGCTGTAACCCTGCTCATGTAAAAAACAAGAAGTTATGCAACTGTATAAAGCAGGTTGACTGGAAAACTCTGAGCTAAACAGACCTTTTACAAGATGGAGAACTTCAAAGTGTCTGTTCTGAAGTTCTTCATGAGCTGCAACCATCAATAGATTAGTTGTGAACTTTTACATTATTCTGCAACTATTCTGACATTAGATTCATCGTTTCTACAAGAAAAAAAAGTCTAAATCCTCTGATTCCAGCGTCTTACGTTTAAATATTTGTTCTTCGAGGAGTTCTGTGAAGCTGTGAATCCATTTCTTCTTGTTTTGGTTTGTTCAAATCCACTAAAGCTGCAACGATCAATCAAGGAGTCATTTAGTTGTCAACTTTTACACAAATCACCATTAGTTTGAGTGATTTTTTCACGAAAATAGTCTGAATTCTGTGATTCCAGCTCTTAAAATGTGAATATTTTCCAGTATTTCCAATATTTTCCTCTTTTAAATTTCAAATCACTTAAACCGATGCCAGTTTGCTTAATAGTTGACAGCTCAGTGATCAATCGATTAATCATTGAACTGTCAACTATTAAGCAAATCACTATTGGTTTAAATGGTTTTAAATGAAAAAACTTCCAAATTCTCTGAACCTAGCTTCTTACATTGAAATATTTTTACTGTTAATCCAGTGTCTTTCCTCTTAGGAGTTCTGTCAAGTTGTGCCTCCATTTCTACTTGGCTTGCTTTGTTGAAACCCAGTAGAGCTACAACAATTCATCGATTAATCATTTAGTTGTCAACTATGAAGCAAATTGCTACTGGTTTCAGGGATTTTTAATGAAAAAAGTCTAAATTCTCTGATTGTAGCTCTTAAAACGTAAATATTTTTCTTGTTTCTTTCCTCCTTTAAATTTAAAACCCTGTAAACCATTACAAATCTGTTTAATGGTAAAATGGAAAACTAAATGATTAATTGATTAGTAATTGAGCTGTCGACCATTAAACAAATCAAAAATATTCACATTTAAGAAGCTGCAATCATAGAATTTCGTAAACTATATATATATAATCGGATTGTGGACTAAACAACACATTTGTCATCTTGGAATTTGAAAATATTTTGCTGTTTTGAGATTTCATAGACAAAAGAAGTAATAATCCACAAATTAGTTGGTAATGATAATTAGTATTGGTTGCAGTTGTAATGCTAACTTACGCTTCTTCCAATCATTTAAAATTAGTGATTATAGTCAATAAATCTGTAGATTATTTTCTGGATTAATCAATTAGTAGTTTGGTCTATAGCATGTCAGAAAATGGTGAAAAAGTTGATCAGTGATTCCTCAAATGTCTTGTTTTGTCCAAAGACATTCAGTTTACTGTCACAGAGGAGGAAAGAAAACAGAAAATATTCACATTTAATTAACTGCAATCACAGAATTTAGACTTTTTCATTAAGAACCACTTATTCCAATGGCGATTTGTTTAATAGTTGAAAACTAAATGATTAATCAATTGATCTGTGCAGCTTTAGTCGGTTTGAACAAAGCAAAACAAGTAGAAATGGAGCCACAGTGTGACAGAACTCCTCTAAGAAAAGACACTTGATTAACAGTTAAAAATATGAAGCTGGAATCAGACAATTTTGCACTTCTTTATATCTCCTCAAACTGATTAATTAATCGATATCACAGTAACTCTAGCCCATACCACAGTATACGGTACAATATAGTACTATTATTTAAGGTGGAATATCGTAGGCTTGCAGACTTATAACTTGCACATAAAGCAATAACACATTAAAGGAAAAGGGAAAACCTTAAATAGTATAATATGGGCTTTTTGACCCTCTGAGACCCCCCCAAAATCTAAATGAGTCCATTTATCAGCTAGGAACGATAAAACAAAAGAGACAAAATTGTCAGATCAGTCATATTGTCCTTAAACGTCTTGTCTGTGACTTAAAATCATGTTTAATCAACACAGCTGAGAAACCAAGGCTGAACAGTTGTAACCAGCAGTCATATTACAAAAATTCTCAGATTCTTAGGTGAATTGCAGGCACTGTTCACACAAAGTTGACAGGATATACGTATGGAAACTAATTAAAAATGTCAGTAGTCAAATATCTATAATGTATAGAGTCACCTTTTTTTTCAGTAACACCTGTGGACTTCTGGAAAAACTTTCCACATGTTGATCCCAGTTTTTTTTTTTAATTTTCAAAAAAGAAATAACCAAAGAAATTCAACTTTTACTAATGTTTTTAAATGATTTATGGCATTTGAACTGTGTCATACACAGAATACATTTCTAAGTTCTCTCTACTTATACTGATGACTGTATTGTTTCCATGGAGGTGCAGGACTTTATATTGCAGTGAAAAATGAGAAAACAGTGAGTCAAAAAGTGGCAGGAGTAAATAAATACAACGCCTAGAAACTGCTGGGAGTTCAGAAGGTTAATTACGACTGGTGTGAACACGCTCACATTTGATAATTAGTGCTAAAAACAAGATACCACTAAAGAATATCATTAGCTGTCAGGTATTTAGTTCTCGACCACAGTCGTGCACAAAATTAAATTCAGGCCCGATGATTGCAGCAGATGAGTCACGTCAGGGATCACCGAGTTAATTACGGTTCATCCTGAGGGGATCGAAGCCGCATGTTAACCTGCTGGGAGCACGAGAGGAAGGCTCAAAAAAACCATGACAGTGGGCAGAATGACGGTCTTTTACCACCTGGGAAATGCCCATGACCTCTCTGACGACACAACGCTCATCTTGAACGCACAGTTTCCCTTAAAAATGTGACCTACAAAGCTGAGAAACCTGTGGCACAATATGAGAACAAATTTCTGAGAAGTGAGGCAGGATTTTTAAATTCTTACCAGGTAAATACTGTGAGATTGAAAGTCAAAAATTAGACTTCCAATGAAACGATTATGAGAATATACACTGCCTGTCCAAAAAAAAGTGGCCACTTGGATTTAACTAAGCAAAGAGGTAAGAGCCTCCATTGGATTATCACTGCAGTGATGAATATGTTTCAGCTGCAACAGCTTATTTAATCCTAGCTGATGCAGTGAGGAGCTTCTCATTTCTTAAACAACTGTGTTGGACAACATATCTTGTTGTCAAAGAAAGGATGTTAATCTGTCTCAGACAGATCAAATTATGGGCCTGCATCAAGCAAAGAAAACAACTAAGGAGATTTCTGAAACTACTAAAATCAGGTTAAGAACTGCCCAGTACATCATTAAAACCTGGAAGGATAGTGGTGAACCATCATCTTCGAGGAACAAATGTGGTCAGAACAAACTCTTAGATGATCGTAGGTGACAGTAGAAGGCAGTGTCTCATAATTATAAGATCAACTGTTTAAAATGTTGATGAAATACGTAAAAAAAAAAAAAAATCAGTTAAAATTGAGATTAAAAAAAAGACCAAATTCTACAAAAAAACATGGACTATAGACCTGAGAAATGTGCTTAAACTCTTCATCATGGTGAGCGTCTCTGACATTTACAAACCAGTGGAGGAGCCTTTAAAGAGTTCAGAATGTTGTATTTTATTGGACGTAGACACAGATTTTCGGTTTGTGAGGCCACTTTAAATCAATTACCCCGACAGCCGCGGTGTTTTTGGAAACGTGATACGTTGCCGACTCCGAGGGGAAATGGCTTGTCGAGTAGCATCTCTGGCTTCCTGTCAAGAGAAACAAAAAACGGAGACAGTGAAGATGTTTAGAAGAGACGTTCTGCAGACAAACAAACTTGGTCAACCTCGTCAGGCCTGACTCATGACTCTGGCTTTCTGTGTGCCTTTATTTTCAGGTCGCAGGAGGCTTTTCTTCAGAGGTTTGAGCGGCGAGATGTGGCAGCGTCCAGCAGCGCCGCACATACGTCATCCAGGGTGAGCCGGCGACCACAAGGCCTCCGTTGTGTTTGTATACATCGCAGCATCACACACATGTCGGATCTCGGGGCTCATATCTGTGGCGTCAACTCTCTGCGGTAGTTCGCACCGACTGATCGGCCTCTCTCGCCTGTTTTCTGAGCAAACACTTTCATGTGCCGGGTTTTCATCGTCCGAGGCTTTAATAGCGACGCTGCCTCGGCAATTATATTCTGGTCAGAGCCGGAGCTCAGCGGGATCAAAGGAAAACACTCCGAGATTCAGGCCTCTGTCTGTCCGTCTGTCTGCTGCCTTCGCTTCGGCTTCACTGTTTTTTCTTTCCTCCGTCTGCTTCCTTTTTTCTCCATTTCTCAGCCGCTCTTCCTCTCCAATTGTTGGTTTTCCTGGGAGGGAAGGAGGAGCCGAGGGCCAGCAGAGTTCAAGGGACTTCCCAGAGTTCACAGCGAGCCGAGACGCAACACGAGTTTCTGTAGAACAAAGTGGAATAACCTGCCATGGTGAAAGTACCTGCAGAGAAAAAGAAAAAAAAGCCCCAAATTATCAACAATCACATTCCTTACCGGTTACATAATGCAGTATAGAAACCAAGGTCTGCCAAGTGAAACACATTAGAAATGAAAAAATTAGACAGTTAAAGTTTTGACTTATCAATCAATAAAGTGAGATAATAAGGAATGTTTATGAGAATACATTTGAAATGTAAGATCTACATCTATCTAATACAAGATTGTCTGTTCAAATTTTGATGAAATAAGCACGAAAAAGAGATAAAAACGTTGAAATTGTAACAATAAGAGCAAATTTTAAGAAAAGGAGAATTATCAATATATGCAAATTAAATGTCAAAACTTTGACCTGTTACGGAAAGAATTATGAGATAAAAACTCCAAAATTAGAAAATGTACTGATTCAATACAAGATTTACTGTTCAAAATGGCAATGAAATATGCAAAAAAAGACATAAGACTTTAAGATTTAAATAGAAAGAGCAAATTTTAAGATAAAAAGTCAAAACACTGACTTACTAAGAGAGGATTATCAAATACTGTAAAAGAATACAGCAGAAAAGTAAGATTAACCGTTCAAAATGTTGATGAAATAAGAAAAAAACATAAAAGCGTTCAGATTAAAGTTAATAGAATAAATTATGAGATAAAAAGTCCAAAAATTTCGACTTATGACAAGAGGAAAAGTCAATATCACATAGAAGATGCAAGAAAAAATGTCAAACCTTTGACATTGGAAGTAAGAAATTTTGATATAAAGTCAAAATTTTAAATTCAAAAAATGTATTCACTTATTCAATACTATGATAGGAAAAAGTTAAAATGACAAAAAAAACAAAAGGAAAAAATATAGGATAAAATAACAAAATGTTAACTTAATAAGTAAACACTGAGCTAAAATGTTAAAAATTTTGACCTAACAAATGAGATTTTAAAAAAGTCAAAACTATTTGTGAAGTAAAAATCTGACTTACAGTTGAAAATTATACAATATAAAATGAAAAACAGCTTTAACTCAGCAAGTAAAAACTAAGAATTATGACATACAGTCAAATTAGAAGATTACCCTTCAAACTTTTGGCTTAACAAGTCTATAATATAATGAGATAAAATGGCTAAACTTTGCATTTGTAAGTGAAAATTGTCAGATAAAAATTCAACAATACAACTAAATCTGATTATTTTGACTTAAAATGTTGACTTTTTAACTCATAATTCAGAGTGAAGCATCTCACATTCATGTCTTTTGAATATTTTTAAATATGGCATTAATGGGCCTCCATAGGGAAACCACTTGCTCTCTCTGTAAATGACTTTAGTCTTAATCAGCCTTCTTTCTGCGGTAATTGATGCTATAAATCCTGGAATAAATAGCTGCTGTAAATCTTGAAAGTGAAGAGGTCACAGTTATTCTTAGCTCAGAAAACATACGTTTATTGGAGAGTGTTGACAGCTTCTGTTGGAAAGTCAGACGTGTTGCTAATAATAATAATAGCGTTGGTGTTCCTCCACCCAGTGATGTTAGAGCCTGAGGACACTGTTTCCCTGCTGACTGACAACACTGTCAAAGCTTCAAACACAGTTCCATCTGTGGACAGAGGAAATATTTTCTTCAGGGGCTTTTCTCGTTGTGGTGCCTTTTCTCACATCGAAGACCTGATGCAGATCTTTTACAAGACAAGTGAGATGTGTGTGTCCATAAAACTGTCAAAAACAAAGGAAATATGAATTAGACTTGTCGTTAACTGGTTTGGAGTGAATAAACTAGGCTGTGTAGCGTTGTCGGAAGGTGGCGCTACAGGCTAAATTGACTGACTGTAATGATATATAGAATATGTACTACTATGTAGTACGTCAGTATAAGGTTAAGTATGTCCCAATACATACTAAACCTGGGAGAGGGACTGTTGAAAAAAATCTCATTTAATCTGGACTTGAGTTCACTAGAAGGCATGTGGGAGACTCTTAAGTCAGCTGGAAGAAGGTTATTTGGTCTAATGAGGTCATTTTTTGTCCATCGGACTTGAAACTATGTTTAGGGGACATCAAACACTGTATATTAGCATGGTGGTGGCAGCATAATAATGTGAAGCATGGTGACGGTAGCATCATGGTGTGAAACATGGTGACGGTAGCGTCATGGTGTGAAGCATGGTGGTGACAGCATTATAATGTAAAGCATAGTGGTGACAGCATCATGGTGTGAAGCATGGTGACGGTAGCATCATAGTGTGAAGCATGGTGGTGACAGCATCATGGTGTGAAGCATGGTGGTGACAGCATTGTGATGTGAAGCATGGTGGTGCCAGTATAATGACATGAAGCATGGTGGTAGCAGCATCATAATGTGAAGCATAGTGGTGACAGCATTATAATGTGAAGCATAGTGGTGACAGCATTATAATGCTAAGCATGGTGGTAGCAGCATCATGATGTCTGAATGCTTCCTCTGGTCATGTTAAACAGCAGGTAGCTCAGGTTGTTCTACAATACCTGAGTTGTGTATTAATGAGGAAAATAGTACCGGCAGATGGTAAATATTTAATGACTTGGATCTCATCTTTGCTGATTTATACCATATGGATTCTTTTAACAATGGACACATGGCTGCTATTATGACTTGGTTACATAATCCATTGAGCCACAGATAAAATTTTCCAGTTCACTATGATTCATCCGACAACTGGAACCTCCTCCCGGTGTCCATTTACAGTCAAAGAAGTCTTTGTCATGGTGCCCCTTTACTAGCTAATCCCCCCACTACGCTTCATGCTTGCCAACATGAACTGCCTTTAGCTGGAGACCATTAGGCACCACAAAAGTCTTTGTCATGGTGCCCCTTCACAATCTAAAGACCCACAATGCCTTCTGCTTGCCAACATGAATTGCTTTAGTCTGAGTAATGTCTCCTTTGGTCACTACAGCGTTAAAAAGGAGGTAGTTCAGGTTGAGCTACAATACTTGAACTGTGTATTATTGAGGAAAATAGTATCAGCAGAAGGTAAATATTTAATGACTTGGATCTTGTCTTTGCAAGAACTTCATCTGGGCATCATATGAATTCCTTTAAAAATGGACACATGGCCGGTATTGTGGCTTGGTTACATAATCTATCAAGCCACAGAAACTTTCCTGGTTCGCAATGATTCATCTTGCAACTATAACTTCCACCTAGTTACCAAAGTCTTTGTCATGGTGCCCCTTGGCAACCTAAACTCCCATAATGGTCTGTGCTTCCCAGCATGAACTGCCTGTAGCTGGAGGCCATTAGGTGTCACAAAAGTCTTTGTCATGGTGCTACTTTGCAACTTAAAGTCCTACAATGCCCTCTGTCAACATGAATCACCCATAGAATCTATAATACATTTTTGGACATGTCTTTGCGAACATCCTTCATTTGAAACACAGCTAGCAACAGAAAGGAAACAAAACATTATTGGAACACTCTAAAACCAGTTATAGTAATAAAGAAGTGTCTGTTTTAAGGTGTGACCGACAAATACAAAGATTAAATCGATGATTCAGGTCAGTGAATGAAGTCATAGTTTCACACAGTAACAGTAACTCTCCTTATCTCACTTCTTTCTTCATTTCATTTCATCACCTCTTGCGTCTTCAACTCTCCTGTCTCCCCTTGTTTTATCTTGTCCTCGCCTACATTCTTGTTCTCTTTTTGTCTTTTTCCTTCCCGTCTCATCTCGCCTCGCTTGCCTCCAATAGTTTCGTCCCTTTGGTTTTTCTTTCCTCCCCTCTCCACTCCTTCCCTATCTTGCCTCTCCTTCCCTCCGCCGACTCTCCCAGGCTCTGTCAGATAGACGTCACAGATTAGGAGATGAAAAGCTTTGCGGTGGCGGAGCAGCAAAAGTCAAACTTCTTGATGTGGTTCTGACCAGGACCCTGGGATCTGTTGTTCTTCCAGCGATGGCTCCATAAGACAGACTGATCTCCCTCCATATCCTCTATTTGTAGGCGTGTGCACATGTGTGATGGGTGTGAGTGGGAGATTTGATGCAGAGCTTTGATGCTGTTCACACAGGTGGGCTGGTTGCCTCCCTGAACCCAATAACTCTGCTGGGAAGGAAAACACAAAGAAAATAAGGGAGAGAAGTGTGAGAACAGTGAGATATTAGAGTTTTTCTCCCAGTAAAAGTCACAGTATTGGTTCTACATTCAGCAATAACATGTTAAGAACCTTGTAGAAAGCTTTGAAAGCTGCTTTTTGTTTGCCCTTGTCAGAGTTAACTCTCTGAACTCCAAGAGGTTTGTGGCGGTATTTTTGTTTTGTTTTTGTTTTTTTATTTGCTCCTGTCACAATTGTACTCACTGTGGGCTAATCTTTCACTGCAACATATGTTCCTGTACCTCTATGAAACCTGAATGGAAACTGCTTTGCGCCTAGATTTTTCTATTTAGTGTGATTTTCAAACTCATTTTGGTTTTTTTGTGTCTGGTTCTTGTTGTTTTTTGTCATTTCCTGTCTCAATTTGTCTGTCTTTTTTGTCTCATTTTGGCCATTTTGTATCTCGCTTTTGTTATTTTGTGTTATTTCATGTTTCATTTTGGTCATTTTGTATCTCGCTTTGGTTGTGTTGTGCCTTTTTTGTGTCCTACTATTATTGTTTTGTGACTTTTTTCCTCGTTTTGTTTGCTTTGTCTGCTGCTTTTCTAGTTTTGTATCTCATTTTGGCCATTTTGTATCTTGTTTCGGTTGTTTGGTACCTTTTTCTGACCTACTATTGCTGTTCTGTGTCTTTTTATTTTTCATTTTGTCTGCTTTGGCTTCTGCTTTTCTAGTTTTGGATCTCATTTTGGTCATTTTGTGTCTTGTTTTGTAGTTTTGTATCTCATTGATTGTTTTGTATCTCATTTATACCTCATTTTTGCTGTTATGTGTCCGGTTTTGATCATTTTGTGTCTTGGTTTTGTTGTTTTGTGTCATTTTGTGACTACTTTTACTCTTTTCGGTCATTTTGTATCTTGTTTTGGTCGTGCTATATCTGGTTATTGTAATTTTGTGTAATTTTGTGTCTTGGTTTTATTGTTTTGTGTCATTTTGTGACTACTTTTACTTGTTTCGGTCATTTTGTGTTACATTTAATCAACTTTGTCTCTTGCTTTTGCAGTTTTGTACCTCATTTTGGTCATTCTTTAACTTCTTTAGGTTATATTGTGTCTTGTTTTTGGTGTTTTGTGTTAGTCATTTTGTGTCTAATTTTTCAGTTTTTTTGTCATTTTGTGTCTCTTTTTGTTTGTTTTGTCCCTTGCTTTTGTAGTTTAGTAATTTTGTACCTAATTTTGGTCATTCTTTAACTCCTTTTGATTGTTTTGTGTCTTTTTTTGTTATTTTACGTCCCCTGTTAGTGATTTTGTGACTTATTGTTCCTGTATTGTGTCACTTTTACTTGTTTTGTCTCTTGCCTTTGTAGTTTTGTATCTCATTGTAGTTGTCTTATGAAAAATCTGGTTTATTTTTGGAAAAATTTGCAATGAGATGTTAAGTTTAAGCTTCGATGTGACTTATTTGCCAGATAAAATCAAAAGTCACACATGATTAGTTTAAGGACTGTCAGAGACTTGAGGATTCACAGATTTTTGTTTTTACAAGAAGTTTCTGGTTGTGATACAAAGTGTAATACCGTATTGGCCCGAATATAAGACGGCCCTGATTATAAGACGACCCATGGCGTACACATAAAACTGTCATAATACTGTAAATACACAGTTAAACTCAACATTTGCTGGGAACTAAATAATCCATTATCCATGGTGGTCATGCGTGCAGATAAAAACCAGCACAAACTATAATTCCATGTCACTTTAACTATAGTTCCAAAAGCCTCTTTATCAGTTATAATTGAATACTGTAGAACCTGATAATAACCTTTACCGCGATAAGATTGTATTTTTTATCTTGTTTTCACTTTCCCGAGGGAACATTACAATGTAAGCTGTCTCGCTGTTGACCAGACTTTGGTTTGATTTATGTTTATTGTCAGGGCGAGGACGTGGAGAGCAAACAGAGAGCGAAGGAGTCGAAAAGAAGTGAGAGAGAAGTGCAGCTGGAACACCAGAGGTATGAAACAACACTTGTACATCTCCACATATTTAGCTTTAAAAAGCACAGAAGTTGGAAGAAACAACACTTGAGAACTCTGAAGGAGAAGTTGGAGCTAAATAAGGCAGAAACGGACTCGGCAAGATTAATTGTTTGTTTTGTTCATCCCTTTGGAATAAAACCAGCGTAGAGCGGCCAGGTCGCTGAATGTTAAGTGGCTGCGAGCAGTTTACTGACCTCACTATATTTTAGTGGGTACAGGAGTTTAAAAAGCTGTCAAACACTGCTCGCTCACCGCCATTTGGAGCCTGCAGGCGCGTCAACTTGGAAAGTTTAATGCGAGCCATTTTTATAATTTGACAGGGTGAACTCGGACTTTCTGGACAAACTTGAGGGTCGAGCCAGAGGGAGTGAGACGAAAAAAGAAGCAGAGCATCCATTTGTGGCCACGGAGAACTTTAAACCGGAGACGACGACTGGCCACGTCCAGCTTCCTCACCTGAAACCAGAACCGAGCTGGACTGAAGGAGCCGGTGAGCTGATGTGTGAATAAATAACCCCCCAGTCTGCTGATTCTCACGCCTTTTTTTTTTTTTTAAAAGCCTGGCTCAATGCTGGTTAACCAAACCTACATCAGACAAGCGTTGCCCACCTCATCCTTTTTTAAGGGTATGCTGATTGTGTGTTTAGTCTGCGTTAAATCAAAGGCTTTACGTGCGTCAAAAATGCAGGCCGGAAGTTATGAGTAGTGAAACAGTCGCTCCTGGCATTTAAATCCTGCTGATACATGTGGGAAAAAGTGCGTCCATAGGTGAGTAAGAACGTTTTTTCCCTGCTATTTCCTGGATATCAGACACTTTTAGGTGTGTGAGTTTGCAACCCGGTCGCAGAGATCATCAGAGCTGGACACTCGCATACTGTATTATTAAGTCAGTCAGGGAGGGAGTTTTTCTGGAAACCAGGCAGCACTGACAGACTCTGGGCCTGCAGCCAGCAGACATACCAGAAGAATCAGCTCCACCCTTTAATAATTCACCTGTATTGACACCTGACTGCATGCACGTATGTGAATACCTGCAACTCACAGCGCAAAATGTCAAATTCATTAGCTGCTGCACAGGAGCATATCCTGCTACTGTAGCTGCACGTAATGGAACTCATTGTTCTCGTTCATTGTTCGTGAAGTTTGTTTAACTTCAGTGTGCACAAGCTGACAGGGATTTAGATTAAGAAATGCAAAGAACAAGTGTTTTAATTATTGAATTATCGCTCCGTTGTTGTCTCAATCAATCAAGGCCGTCACTCTTTGTAGGAATAAAATAAATTTTTCCAACTACAGTTTAGTGATGTGCAAATTCAGAAATAGTCACGTATAAGCAGTAGAGAGTGGGGAGTAACAATAATAAACACACAATTTTCAATGCCAATTCACGCTTTCTGCATCCATAAAGAGTACACATGATGTAAATTTAGGCATCTATCCAAATCTGTCAGATTCCACACAAGACCAAAATTTGTGACCATGTCAAATGTACATACTGCAAGTACACCAGCTGCACATGTGCAAGGAAACCTGTGACGACAGACTCTCCAACGTCCACACTTTTATAATTCATCACTAACAGAGTTGGAATTGATGTAGATGCTGCAGGACTTTGGAGGTGCTTTGATTTTCACATTCTTTCCATTGACAGAACCCAAACACGGTTGTAAAATCTCCAGATATCCTGTGCTATGTCCACTCAGTGTACTTGTCACTGTAACAAGCTGCTATATCAATTAAAAAGTGCAAAATCAGTCTTTATGAAAGGTAATGCAATAGTATTAAACTGATGAGTATCTATTGTAGCATAAATAGAACCACCTTCAAACCAAATTTCATGACTGTGTTGTCTATATGTACTGCAAGCACACCAACTGCACATGTGCAAGGAAAACTGTGATGAGAGGCTGTACAAGGAGGTTTTCCATTATCCACACCTTTATAATTCATCATTAACAGAGTTGGAAGTGAAGCAGACACTGCAGGACTTTGGAGGTGCTTTGATTTGCATGATTTTTCCACTGATGAAACCCAAACACAGTTGTAAAATCTCTAGATATCCCATGCTATGTCCACCCACCATGCTTTACACTGTAGCCAGCTGCTATATCCTTAAAAAGTGCAACGTCACAGTCTTTATAAAGGGTAATGCAATTGTATGAAACTGACGAGTGTCTATTATAGTATGAATAGAACCTCCTTCAGACCAAAATTCATGACTGTGTCGTCTGTATGCACTGTAAGCACACCAACTGCACATGTCCAAGGAAAATAGTGTCAAGAGATTGTACACCCTTATATTTCATCATTGACAGAGTAGGAACCGATTTAGACAATGCAGGACTTTGGAGGTGCTTTGATCTGGACAATTTTTCCATTGACGGAACCCAGACACAGTTGTAAAATCTCCAGATGTCCTGTGCTATGTCCACTCACTGTGCTTGCCAGACCCCAGGAATAATCACGCAGTACTACAATCAAATCTGTAACCAGCTGCTATATCCTTAAAAAAAAAAGCAAACTCGCAGTCTTTCAGAAACATTCCATGGGGTCTGAGTGCTTTCATGTATTTGATATGAAGAGTAGTGCAACTGTTTTTAACCAACGGGTGTCTATTATAGCATGGATAGAACTACGTGCAGACCAAAATTTGTGACCGTGTTGAACTTATGTACTGCAAGCACACCAGCTGCACATGTCCTGGGAAAACAGGGATGAGAGACTGTGCGAGGACACTCTCCATTATCCACATGTTGATGGAGAGTGTTCATCATTGACAGAGTTGGAATTGAAGTAGACACTGCAGGACTATGGAGTTCCTTTGATTTTTACAGATTTTCCATTAATGGAACCCAAACACAGTTGTAAAATCTCCAGATATGCTGTGCTATGTCCACTCACTATGCTTGACAGACCCCAGAAATAATCATGTAGTACTGCAGTCCAATCTGTAACCAGTTGCTATATACTTAAAAAAAATGCAGTCACAGTCTTTCAGAAATATCCCAAGAGATCTGAATGTTTTTATGTGTTTGATATGAAGGGAAATGCAACTATTTTTAACCGAGTATCTATTAAAGTATAGACAGAACTATGTGCAGGCTAAAATTTGTGACCATGTCGAATGTATGCACTGCAAGCACACTAACTGCACTTGTCCATGGAAAACTTTGATGAGAGACTCTCCAACATCAACACTTCCAACATCCACACCTTTATATTTTATCATTAACACATTTAGAGTTGATTTAGATGCTGCAGGACTTTGGAGGCACTTTGATTTGCACAATTTTTTCACTACCAGAACCCAAACACAGTTGTAAAATCTCCAGGTATCCTGTGCTATGTCCACCCACTGTGCTTTACACTGTAACTAGCTGTTGTATCCTTAAAAAATGCAGTCATACCCTTTCAGAAACATGCACAGGAGACTTGAGTGTGTTTTATATGAAGGGTAATGCAATGGTATTAAACTAATGAGCATCTACTGTAGTATGAAGTCGTATGTAGTCTGTATGAGTGGTGTGAAACCACAAACTGTCACATATTGTAACAGTTCAGGCACTGCGGTGTTGCAAACTGTCAATAAGAAAAGATTCAGAGTGTAAAGAAAATGTAAAAAAAACAAAAAAACAAACACCCATTACAGGGTTGAGCAAGATGTTAGGATTTCAGTCACCATTAGTCCCACAACCGGTGATCAGCAATATGTCAACTTTTGGCAAAATAAATGACAATAATAATAAATGAATAAAGTTGTTTGTTGAGCTGCAACCCAAGTGATGCAGCCCTTTTAGACACTGAAATTTGCAAATGCCTCATCTGATCAAAATTTAAAACCCATGGTGAAAATCAAAACTTTTTTCATATTTTTTTGCGTATTTTTTCCTCAAAAAATGACTGAAACAATTATTTGTTCATCAAAATAGTTGTTATTTTTCCGCTCTATGACCTTATCAATCACATTGAGCATGATGCTATTTTTCTTGTTGATACAAACTCATGTGCTTCTTCTCTAAATTCCATTTATTCATCTATGACAGGCCTCAAACTCAACTCAACAACATCTGGTTGCTGTACAGAGAAGTCCAATCACAGTGAGGCACACATTTAAAATTTGGAAAAACTGAGATGTTTGGTATTGGATTTGACTTGTTACTGACAGGGGAAGAGTTGAGGCATCAAAACCGGTCTTGGTTTTCTTAAAATCCAGCTCAAAACCCAGATTACAAAGCGTCTCGTCCTGCCTCTCCGGAGACTATCATTCTTGATTAGCTGCCATGTGAAAAACTCACCACAGCCGGACAACTTCACTCGTCTTTGAGGTTAAAGCTAAAATACCCGAGAATATTTCAAATCTTCAGTCTTGTGGGCACAGTTCTGCATGTCACAACGCCACAACATCCTCAGTCCATGACAAACCGCCGCCTGTATTTCACCAACATGATGATCATGTCGTTCTGCTCTGCCAAAAACTGCCCGAACCAATCCTGCCTGGTCGGTTGATGGCCTTCACTTTCTGTCCCTCACTGTTTTTTCAGTGCAGCATTTCAGAGTTTCTGGCCTTAGAACCGGTCCAGATCATGATGGACAGAACCACCAGGAGTCTGATTCTGGATGGTGTAGCGAGTAGTTTCAAGTTGTCTGGAAGAAATTACTGCAAATCCTCAAATCCCCTTTTTCCTCTCCCTCCTTTTAGTGGATTTTCAACCAAACAGCAAAGGAAAGAGCATTTTGGCGATTGACTGACAGACTTTGGTGACTGACCTTTATCAAAATAAACTGTCCATTTTAAATAAAAAAGTTACATCTTCACAGTTTAGGTATTTTATCGAACAATTTACTGTTATTTTACAGATTTTCCTTGTTCCGTTAAATTACAGGTACTATTAAAAAAGTAATGTTTAGCCATAAAATTACACAATGTGTTTTATTGTACTTAAAATGGTAAAAATCTAATTATTTTATACATATTTGCCATGAAAAGGTACATTTTTAAAGTGTTATTTTTCAGATTTTCCCTGTTTGGTCCCTGACATTATTTATAGGCAAAACTATAAATAATGTCCACATTAAAAAAAAAAATCTATATTTTTACAATTAATTAATTTTCTTTTACAACATTTGACTATTTCACTTTTTTCTTTTGTTTTTTTTTTTACTTTATGGAATTGAGCAAAGACTTTAATTATTTTACAGATATTTGATGTTATTTGAAAGTATAAATATTTATATTAAGGGTTGTGAAATAGTAGATAAACCTGAACTGTTATTGTACAGATTTTCTACTGATAAAAACTCGTAAAAAATTTATTTGCATTTTGACGATCAAAAATAAGAAAAACTATAAATAATATCCACATCAAAAATTTTTACAAATTGTAATTTGCCATTTTACAAAGTGGGACTGTAAGATTACACAGTAACTAAAATATATTAAAAAATAAATTAAAGAAAGTTTTATTTATGCATTAATCATAAAAAAATGGCCAAAATTGTAAATAATGTCCATAAAAATCTGTATTTTCACAGACAGTAATTTGTTCTTTTCCAACATATCACCACATACCTTTATTTTATTTTACTGTTTATTTACAGGTATTTGCTGTTATTTGTAAGAATAAATATGTATATTAAGGATTGTGAAATTGTAAATAATTTGAAACTGTTTTTTAAGATTTTCTGAGTTATGCCAAAATACAGACAATATCTAGTTAGTCACAGAATAGAATATTAATTTACACATTAAAATAACAGGTAAAAACTATAAATAATGTCCACATTAAAAAACTGTATTTTTACAAATAGTTTTTTCTTCTTTTACAATGTTTAGCTATAAAATTACACTGTTTTTACAATATTTAAAATGATTAAAAAAATATAATTATTATATAGAATTTTTATAGTTGTTTGATTTAGTATATTAAAGACTAAAAAAAGGAAATTTTTGAAATGTAGTTTTGCCAATTTTAGCTATTTTGTTAAGTTACAGATAAAGTAAAATCACAGAAAAAGATAAGAAATTTACATGGTAACTGTAATTTAAAGACAGACAAAAAAAAGGTAAATAATTTCCAAATCAAAAATCTTTTATGATGTTTAACTAAAAATTACAAAAAAAATTCCATTTTTTTAACGAATTTTCCCTAGCACGCTTTCTGCCAGATTTTCACCATTTTTTTCAGATTTGTATTTTATTTTTCATTTCTTTTACAACGTTCTATTTGATCTACACAGAGAAAATAATGAAACTCATGATGTCAGACCTCCAACTGTACATCAGAGGTGATATAAAGTCCATCATCAAAGAACTCAGCTCCTCGTGGGAACAATAAGGAATAAATTGTGCTTTACATGTGTGGGTGATTTGTTTCCTGTGGTTTTTTTCCAGACCCCGAGCCTGACTACGACTGGGCTTTGATAAAACTGACGAACAGGTTTCCAGACTGCAGCAAAGACTTCCTCGAAGACATCCTCCAACAGTGCAACGGCGATTACGAGGAGGCCTTAACGCTTCTCATCTGCTAACTCAGTTGAATTCTGTGCACCTTCAATGTAGGAACACTTGCCTTGATGTTGTGTTTGATACTTTACGAGATGATTCAAATGAAAACATACAGCTAGATCTAGAAATATTTGAATGGTGACACATTTTGCATTTTTGTGGCTGTGAGCGCCACCACAATAGACACAAGGGCAGACTTTAATGGAATGGGCTGAACAAAATATCGCTCACATGAAACATTTAAAAGTTTTCCCCAGAATCTCCTATTTTCAGGGGCTTAAATGGATCTAGGTAATAAATAAAATGCTCATTCTTAATAGTCTGTTGAAAATCCTTTGCAGGCAATGACTGAAGTCTGGAACATGACCAAAGATTGGGTTTCCCCTTTGTGAAGCTTTGCCAATACTTTACTGCAGCTGTTTTCAGATTCTGCCTTTAGTTTTGTCTTTAAGAAACAAAATGCATGCATGTATGGGGTTGAGATCAGGTAATTAACACACTCACTGCACAAATATTCCACTTCTTTACCCTCAAAAACTCCTGGGTTGGTCTCGCAGTATGGTTTTCGGTCATCTGTACTGTAAAGTCTTGCCTTTCCATTTATTCTTGACTAACCGCCATCCAAACATTAGCCACAGCGAGGCGATTTCACTAGTCCGAGGTTAAAGCTAAAATATCCAAAAATATGTCAAACCTTCAGTCTTGGCAGTGCAGCTGTGGGCACAGTTCTGCATGTCATAATGCCACAACATCCTCAATTCATGACAAACTGGCCTGGATTTTACCACCATGATGATAATGTGTTTCTGTTCTGACATACATATAGGGATGTACTGAATCTGAGCAGACACTATACACTATATACTTTTACACTTCAGAATTCATCCTGCTAATTGGGTCTTCTGTCAGACATTAACACCCATGATCCTTTGCCACTAGAAGCCAAGCATGTCCACCAAATCACACTGCCTATGCTGTGTTTTCCTGCCAAATTGTTTTGCTTCCTGCCATTCTGGTGCAGGTTACTCTTAGGTTCACCTGTCCAAAGAATCTTGTTCTAGAACTGGTCTGGCCTTGTTAGATGTTTTTAGGTAAAGTCTAGTCAGATTTTTTTTTCTTTCTCAGGCTAAAAATTGGTTTGTACCTTGTAGTGAACCCTCTGTTTGCGCTCATCAAGTTTTCTCTGTGATAGGCTTGGATAACAATATTTTTACCTCCTGGAGACCATTCTTTGCTTGGTTTGATGTTTAAATAAGTTCACTTATTCTCAGTTAATAATAATACTTTAGGGTTCTAATGATAATATGTATTGTAGTCAGATAAGGTTGCATTTTATGACATCCTTGGTAGGGTTTCAATCCCTAATGTTGACAATACTCAGGTAAACAACACTGTAGGCTATTAATCTCAATATTTGATCTTGTTGGGTTAAATTGTGATGGCAGTTTTATGTCTATCATTCTCCCTGGTGAGTCCTCTAGATGAGATGCAGAAACCTTCAAATTATTGCTGAGCATCTGCACTTTAAGCCCATAAATGTTATATACCTGTAACCACGAATGTATTTTTATAAACATTTCAAATGATACAAATTGTGTCGGAGTCCAAATATATATAGACCCAACTGTAGAAGTTCTACCTTGGTGGTGGATGAGCATAAGCGCATGTGTTTAGTCACTGACACATTCTTGTACAATATTTATACTTTGTGACTGCACTGTAAAAATGTGAAAATTAGGAATTTCCATGATAAACCAATGAATTGCTGTTCATAACTTAACCGTGTAAAAAACATAACAGATTAGACACAAGAATAAGAACATGCAAGTCAGACATCGTATTGTACATTACCTGTAGTTACTGGTTGAACCACCGGGGGAAACTTTTATTGTTTAATGAAATGAAATGCTGCAGTTTGTTTGTTTAATACTGCAGCAATCCAAAGAGTTAGACACTAAAACTACATGCATTTCAATGCTGACAAGCAGAGAACATTGTGAGCATTTAGCTAGTAAAGGGGCACCATGAGAAAGATTTCTTTGGTAGTTAATGCCCTCTGGCCTGAGTTAATGTATCAACACAAGTAGGGAAACTTTCCTATAATTGAGTAGCTCATGCAGCAAGGCCAAATTTTGCACCACACATCACGTTTGTGGTCAGAAAGGGCTTAATGGATGGAATGTGCTTAATATACATCATTTGTTTAAATGATTAATTGATTATTGATTAATAATGCTCTAAATACCCTCAAATTAAGGCTGAGCATCTGCACCATATTAAAGACCATGTCTGCTATATATAATGTATGTAGCTGTGAATATATTCTATAAAAAGCTAAAATAACAAAGATTGTGTCAGTGTTCCAATATATATGGACTTGACTGTATAAGTAGATGAAAGAGCTGGAATTAGTCAGTTCTACGTTGTTGGTGGTCGAGTGTAAACAACAGCAATGCCAACGGATACCTACAGAGTAGAATGTGCTTTGTGTGATCTGTTTTCGATTACGCTATTAATCACCGACTGTTTGGTGTCTTGTATCTGTCTGCATGCACTGGTGAGTCATGGCGGGTTTCTGGCCTGACACGGAGCTGAATTGATGTTCGTTTTCACCAGTTTGGTTGAAGGTCATCGCCGTGACTCATAATCTTTAGATCATATTTGGTTCTCTTAATTAAAACAGTCTGTGCAGATGGGGGAAAAAAGAAAAGCTCGACCCAAATACACAACGCTTTTTGTTTGTTTTATAATCAAAGTCGTGTGTGATGGCTCTACAACAGGATGATAAAAGATATAAATCCACTCAGGACTCTCTTCATGAAGGCCTTTTGTGGTTGGTTTCAATGCAAAGTCATGATGACTAAAGAGGGCAATGACAAGGAAAAGCCTTCTTGCTACCTCTGTTTATCACAGATCAGGTACAGTAGCTACGTCAGTCTGGGTTTCAGGTGTTCAGTGGCCTTATACCTCACTGAAGAAACAAAGAGCAAATAGTAGTGCAACACAAACAGCTGAAAATCCCTTTCTACTTTGGCATGAAGTGTTTTGTGACTTCATTTCTTCCTTCAATTGATCAAATCAACACGTTAACAGTAGTTCTCTTCTGACAATAAAGGTAGAAATATATTTTTACTATTTAAATTTCCTGGAAATGTCTGTAAAACAAACTCCTTCCCTTAAACCAAAGTAAACAGTAATTCAATTCAGACCTGCTGTGATCTGACCTAGAGACCCCTACGGTTACTCATGTGAAAGATTCTTCCAAGTAAACCTTTTGGGAAATGATTAGAAAAATACCAACGCACATAATTACCAAGGTCTTTACTTCCTTAATGGCCAAAAATGAAACTAATAGTGAAGTATGAGTCATGTAAATTTAAAACAACAGCCAATGTGCCACAGTGCTTTCCAGTATAAAAAAACCTAATTGGCGTTACGAATTAACCTAAAAAGTTTCGTGTTTTTATGGTGTAATTGTGAGCATGAATGGGTTAACAGAATATCGTGACATTTTGGAGAAAATATTGGATTTTGTTCAGCATTGTGTGGAACAAAACTTGTTGGTGACTAGCTTTTTAGCATAGGAAAAGCCTGGAAATGAGAGGAAAAACACAGAACTTGTCATTCTTAACCCTCTGATGCGCAACATGGGTCAAAAGTGACCAAAATCCAATGGAAAATGAGTATCTCCTGAGTGACACTGCACATCAAAGGGTTAAAGTAGGGCTATACCTGAATATTCGACTATTCAGATCATTTTTTGTAGGTAATCAGTTCGCAGTTTTGTGTTTCAGATATTTGTTTTTTGTGGCTTTTCAATAAACACATCTTGGAAAAAAAAAACATTTTGCCAGCAAATTCTTGCACTATCTTTATTTATACTTTATTATACATTACCTCCAGTGCCTTGATGCACCACCAAGGGGAACACTTTACTGCAGTTTGTTTTTAATACTGTAACAACCCAAGTAGGTGGTCACTAAGACTACATGCAATTCAGTGTTGACAATCAGAGAGTACTGAGGGTGTTTAGCAATGGGCACCATGACAAAGACTTCTGCGGCTGTTAATGACTTCCGACCGCAGCTCATACATTCATAAAAGTTTGAGGTCACTTAGCAATGTCCTTATTTTTTTTTTTTTAAAAAACAAAACCTTTTTTTCCCAATGAAGACAGCATTGGATTAATCAGAAATCCAGTCTAGACATAGCTAATGTGGTAATTGAGTTTTCTAGTTCGAAACGGCTGATTTTTAATGGAATATCTACATGGGGTACAGAGGAACATTTCCAGCAACCATCACTCCTGCGTTCTAATGCTACATTGAGTTAGCTAATGGTATTGCAAAGCTAATTGATGATTAGAAAACCCTTGTGCAATTATGTTAGCACATGAATAAAAATATGAGTTTTCATGGAAAACATGAAATTGCCTCGGTGACCCCAAACTTTTGAACGGTAGCAGATATCCAAGACAAGTAGGGAAACCGTTCCATAGCTAATGCAATCAGACCAATTTTGCAGCATGTCACATACTAATGTACATAATTGTTTTTTCTATTAATTGATAATTGATTAAACATGCTGCCAAATATCAGTTAAGAAAATAAAGTTTGCAGCCTTAAAGCAAATAATTGTGCATGAGTTGTACTTTCCACATGGTAACTGTGTAGACGCATGCCACAAAGTTAGCTAATGCTAGCTAGTTTACCAAATGTTACATATCAGGAAGGTAACTTCAGCTGATCTATAATACTTCAGTTACAGTTCTGTTACCAACACTAATCTAATCTGAACCACAACAAACTCTTGCAAGACACTGTCATTCACGTGTTATTTGCTTTAGCCTGAGCAAAAAAAGTTTTGAATGCTGCACTTTAAATTGAATAAATATTCATAAAATAGAGTTTTCTTACTTTGCTGTAGAAAATACTCTATTATGAGTAAAAATCTTGCATGAAAAATCCTACTTAAGCACATTTACAGAAGCTAAATGTTAGATTATTGACAGTGAGGCATCAGAGTGTCAGTAGCATTTTAGTGTTGTAGTTGCTGCAGCTACTTATATCCAGGTTTATACACAGGAACAGCAGATAAATCTGACGGCTCCAAACATGATCAACAGGAGAGGAAAGTTCAGTTCCACAAATCTGTTTTCAGTTTTTCTCTAGTCTTTAAATTTCATTGAGAGATTGGACCATTTTGTTGAAACGAAACCATGTGAAAAAGGGAAAAATCACTATTTGGTGGAGCTGTTAACTCATCTGAAATGCGAGCCCAACTGCTTTTCAGAAGAAAAGCCTGGGGACCGCCAATTTAATCTTTAACTATGTGTGGTATTTTAAAAGCTTGTTATATTATCCACCGGCTCAGATCTTCATGTGGAAAGTAACTATGGCACAGTGGAGTACAAAAGTGCAGTATTTCCCTTGGAAATGTCGTAGAGTACCGCAAATACAACACTTGAGTACATTTATTAAGTTACTTTACGCCATTTTAAGTCCAAACATGACAATTTTGGACTTCAATTGAGTCGAAATGAAACTTTTGATTACGTTGGAATGAGGGTTTATGTTGGGTGGGGAAAGATGAGATCAGGCAGCACAGTTACACCAAATGTGTGTGTTTTGCAAAATTCAGGGCGCCTTTTTTTGAGGGTATCACTATCCAGTAAACAGGAAAAACCTCGGGATGAACCGGCGAGAGGTGGGGACGCACCGCTACGCTGTCGCCTAATCAATACTTCGCTGTCGAGCCTGTCTGATGAGACTCTGGTGTGGGAAGGTATCGGGTGATGTTTCCTCGGGCCCCGTGGATCTTTTACAGGACGGTTCAATCAGCTCAAATGGAAACATCCCTGGGAGCCGGCACATCCAAGGCCCGTTCCAAGAAAGAAGTCTAGCGAAGTTATCTGGATAAAAAAGCTAAAATCCCCTCAGATTTGTTACATGGACGCATGTAGATGAGTGTTTCGCTTTGAAAAAGGTCCTGAACTTGGCTGCGCTCGCTGTGCAAGTCATGATATCATGTGTAGTATTTTGCGAGGGGAGACACTGGGTATTCTTTGTGTCTGCTGCGATGAATTAATGTCTGTTTGAGAAGGTCCCGATGAAAAATACGACGGCATTAGTCATTTGTTCAGACAGCTATGTCTACGTTCGGTGCCAGAGCGGAAGGTAGCGTGACTTTTATATTAGGGAGGAGGCTGGGATGGATGGAAGAGCCTGACTTCAGCTCCACAGACACGTCAGGTTGCTTCACACTTCTGAGAAACATCAGGGGGAAGCACCAAAACACACCAGAAAAAAAAGTTAATTAAAGGAGAAAATTTTACTCAGATGTTCTGTCGTCCAGTTGATACAAAGCAAATGTTTCTTGTGTTTACTGGAGTTGGCCTTTAGCTGATGAAACAAAGATAGCTGTGGTTAGCTGAGATTAATGTACCAGTCATACAGAAAACACCTGTTTCAGGGTGTTATTTAGCCACTTTATCCCCCGTAATATATTCTGGAACCCACACCAAACGGCACACAGATCAAAATGAATGAACAGCATATGAGGGAAACCATCTACAAATATTCTTCCTAGTAGTTGGAGACCAAAACCAGAGCAGAATTTGTGCGACAGATGGAAGCAACACAGACGAGAGCAGCGACAGTGAACCAAAATGGTAAAGTTGTAGATTTAAATATGTAAAAAAGACACTAAAACACTATGTAAAGGTGAAGGGAGGAACAGAAATATGTGCAACTTCTCTAATATTGCACAGCTCTTTGGATTGTTCATGTAACCAAGCAGAACGCTCATAAAACCGAGGCAGGTTTGCCATTTAAGGCGGAGTAGATGGCTAAAAGTTATGCGAGTATTATTATCAGTCGTAAAATACAGAGACACATAGATCTACCCAGGAAAAGAACTAGAATGATTCAGATTATCCAGTCAATTGTCAGTTATTAAATCAATCGCCAGTTGTTTTAGTAATCGAATAATCGGTTTGAATAACTTTTTAAGAAAATAAAAGTCTAAATTCTCAGAGTTTATCTTCTGAAATGTGGATATTTTCTGGTTTCTACTGAATGTCTTTGGGCTGTGGGCATTTTCAGACCAAAAAAATAATTTATTAAAAGAAAGAAGAAAATGATCTACATATTGGTCAACAATGGGAACAAATCATCAGCAGTGGTGTGAAGAAGTTTTTTCTACATTGGAAATTGCATTTTGTTTTTGTTTTGATCTTGGTCTACAAACATTAATCAACATTTTTCACCATTTTCTGACATCAAGACTAATTGAAAAAATCATTAACAGACTGATCAACAATGGAAATAAACTTTAGCTGCAGCCCTTCACAAAAATCGGAAAAGTAATACAATGCAGTTAGAGATCGTGCTGTTCTTGAGCAAGCGAAAGCAGATCACATATTTGCAAAGAAACAACCCAAAAGTACTCCAACTAAAGACCTAGAAGGATTTGACTGTGCAGTAAACCACCACTCATAATGCACGTAACATGTATGAACCAAAAGGTAACGTGTCAATGCTCTCTACAGCAGGGAAGCAAATTTTCTCAACTGACAGTTGGCAGCATTATCAATCAATAATCCAATAATTGTAAAAAATAAAAAATGAATCAAGTACAGTGGATATAACTCTATATGATTATAGTGTTTTTATTAAACACATACACCTGGAATTCACAGCAGAAGCAGCTTGATTAGCCACTCACCTTCATTAATGTAGACTTTAATATCTAAATGCTAAGTGGCAACCATTAACCACCACAGATGTCTTTGTCATGGTGCCCATTGCTAGCTAAACCCCCACAATGTTTTCTGCTTGTCAGCTAGCTTGAACTTCCTTAAGCTGGAGGTCATTAAGTGTCACAGAAGTCTTTCTCATGGTACCCCTTGCTAGCTAAACTCCCACAATGCAATCCAATTGATGCCTCCATGGGTCTCTACAGTGTAAAACAGAAAAAGGCTCCAAAAGGTACACAGCTGATCTACAACACATTTTCTGACATGCATGTCCTACATCTTTGAACCTAGTCTCCTCAAAATTACATACCTATACAACTAAGCCTAATTCTTAAATATATTCTGAAGCTACCATAATTTTGTTTTGAAATGAATGGAATCTGTGACCTCTCATGTGGTGGGAAAGTTGGTCAGTTTGAAAGAGCAACAAAATCTGGAGGACAGCAGAGTTTGCATCCTGTGAATCAAATTTCGCTTTCTTTTGTTTGCTTTTGGTTTTTGCTTGCTTTCTAGTTTGGCTTAGGCACCAAAACTAAACGATTATGTTTCAGTAAATATCACACTTTATTGGATGATTTTACATGTTAAAAGTTTAGTTAATGTTCGAGAGCAAAATAATTTTGTTAGCGCGAGGAAAAACATCATGGTTTGGGTTAAAATATGACCTTTTCACTACATGCACTGCACGCTTCTCCTCCATTTTTTGGACCACCATGGTGACAAGTCTCGCCCCGTTTAACATATGATTGTTTGGCTGAAAAGGAGAGACAATGAAGCAGTAAAATATAGGCAAAGAAAGATTGATTAGAAACATACAAAAAAACAGAAATGAATTTGTTTTCTTCAAAAAGTAATCAACATGCACTATTCTATCGGTTAATGTTTTTTTTAATTGCCTAAGTTCTTACAGATTAATCATTACCACCCCTTGTTCACAGCTTCTCTCTGCTGTCCCTTAGTTGTATTTGTCTGAACAAATCATTGTAAATGTCTTGAAGAGGGATTTGTCCTTCGTGTCTGATTAGCATCTATCTGTCAGGTGGTTTCCTAAACAGCGACTCTGCTCAGCTTCACCCTTGTAGTTTTAGTCAGACCTCAACCACAGCTGTGGCAGCTTCTAAAAGGCTCATATGAGTCATTCTGGCCCTGACAAGTGACCTACTTTGGCCTGTAGGCGCTGCATGTTTCTTGTCCTGCATGTGAACAATAGTTTTTACACAAAGACTCGACTAAGGATCAGGAGGAGCTTTGGTTGGTCCAACAGGAGAGAGAAAGAAGGAGGCAGGTGCAGGAGGAAACCGACTCTTTCCCAGAGCTTCAAAGCTGGAGGTTTTTGCTTGCACAACATCCAAACTGCACAAAACAAACACATGTTTGACACACATGTAGAGTGCCGACACACGTGGAGGTAAACACACAAAAACACCCACAGCAGTCCCAGCGGAGTGAAGGATACTGATCCTTTCCTGTCTGCTGGCCGGTGCTGGTACGCTGTTATTGTTGAACTCAGATGAGTCAGTGCACAGGATGAACTGCCTTTTCACTCTCATGCTAATACTCAGCTCTTCCGTTTCCGTCCGTTGGTGTGTGTGCGTGTGATAAATGGACTCCAGTGAGATCAAAACAAAGTGGAATTTATTTGAATAAACTCAAAGGCTTTAACTTGCATTTATTACCTACATGCATCTCTGTCAGGCCTCACAGCTGTGAAAACCATCGCAGCTGAGCTCCTCATTGTGGATCTGAGAGCGAAAGCAAACATTTTAGTCTGTTTACGGAATTAGCTTCAGGTTTAATGCACTCTAAAAAATTTAATTTGAGTGTAACTTTTTTAACAGTTTACCAATGATTTACAGATCATCCCTCTTTTGCTAAATTGCAGACAACAATAAGATCATATATAAAGTATTAATTTACATCCATCCATCCAGTATCTATACACCACTTAATCCTCATTAGGTTGGAGTCTATCCCAGCTGACTGACAGGTCACCAGTCCACTAAAGGGCTACATACAGAGACAAACAATCACACATTCACACCTACAGACAATTCAGAATTATCAATTGTTTTTGGACTGTGGGAGGAAGCCGGAGTACCCCGAGAAAACCCACACATGCACAGGGAGAACATGCAAACTCCATTCAGAAAGATCCCAGGCCCGGACACGAACCAGTGAGCCACTGTGCAGCCCTAGTTTACATACATGTAACTCTAAAATCTGGATTTCTAAAAATTGCAGTTCATCCCTTTACAATGAGTGGCCTATAAATACATTATTTTTAACAGTGTTTAAATCCACAAAAACAGCATTATTTTATAAATGTTTGCCATTATTTAAAAGAATAATTATATATATTAAAACTCTTCCTGTTGCAGACAAAATCCCAGGAACAAAAGTACAATTTATGTGTTAACTGTAAAAAAATTAATTAATTAATTAAAAAAATAAGACCTTTAACCAAAACAAATATTTCTACACAAGTTGATTCATTATTTCGCATTTTTTTATTGAAAAACGAAAGATTTAAAAAAAATAGTATTTTTTAAAAAACTGCTATGTTTGCCATTTTGTTAAATTACAGAAAATATTTAGCAAAATCACAGAACTAAAATATTAATTTAATGAAAATCTGCATCAAAAAACTATTTTTATAGATGGTATTTTTGGCACTTTTCTACAGCAACTGAACACAAATTACACATTTTCTACTCTATTTAAATCAGTAAAAAGTATTATTTTACAAATACTGGAAAATGAAAAAATTTAGTTTTTTAAAAGAAACTTGTTATTTTACAGACTGTCCTTGTTTTTTTTTTTAAATTACAGATAATACTGAGTAAAATCACAGAAAAAGTATTCATTTACAAATTGACAGTTAACTGACAGCTAAAACTGTACACAACATCCCCACTAAAAATCTATACTGGACGATGAAATGACAGTGTTTTTTAAGTATTTAAATTGTTTTTAAAAATCCTGTTATTTTAAAGATCTTGAAAAATTAAAGATTGAAAGAGGGTTTGAAAAAATGTACTTTAATTTTACAGATTTTTTTATGTTGACAGAAAAAATATTGCCAACAATGTACATAGTCTCTTTGTCAAAAATCTCTATTTTTGCAAATGGCAATTTGTTATTTTACAATGTTTGACAGTGAAATGACACTATTGTTGGGATACTTAAACTAGAAAAAAGTTTTATATTTATTTTTTATCTGTTGAAAAATGAAAGATTGAAAAATGGTAAATAATTTTTCAAAGTATTACTTTACAGATTCCACCTTTTTTCAGACACCCTTGCTGCAAGATTTTCAAACTTTTTTTTTTTTAACAGGATTAGCTTTTAACAGTGCATATTTTACTCTTACTGCAGCAGCATTTAAAGCTTCATTTCCCTCCGTTTGTTCTACCTTCAGGCTATTGTCACTGTGAAGTCTTGCGACCACCCAGCGGCTGTCTGAGGATGAACCGTCCCGCGAGGACGACCATTACCTCAGCGCATGGCTCAGAATCACACATGCATGGATGTAGAGGCCTGCAAACATGTGTGAGGCTGAGAGTCGGGGGATTCCCAGAGGGTGGTTCACACCGAGAATGAGGTCACCTCGAGCTGGAGTGTTGCTCACACACACCCCAAAACTTCTGGGTGAAAAATACGCTGAAATATGTCCACTTCAGATACACCCCGACAGTCACACTCAGCCCCGCAGCTCTGGAGAATATTAAATATCGGTTTGAGAAGCATAAAGTATCTTGATATGTCGGAAATCACCCCCATTTGTTTTTACAGCTCTGGAGATCGCTTATTTGAAAGGCTATGGCGCATCCAGTTACTGCATGAGCTCATGTGTGACCAGTGATGTCAAAGTCACACACTGACTGCCAGAAAATCACTGTGTGCAGGTCAGCGAAGGTGAATCAGCAGCAAAGCTACAAAGAAAGATAAGATTTAAGATCCCAGCAGTCACAGGCGTGTACAAGACCAGTATGTGGGTTTAAAAAAGTGGAGTTACCATCTCCACAGATCAGTTTCTCCACACAAAAAAAACTTTGAACCCTTTGTTTTACATTAAACAGTTGATTTATCGCTGAAATGACTGAAGGGTTTTGTCCAAAATGCTGCTAAAACTATTCTTAACTACTTACACCTGATGTTAAGAATCTGAAGAACAGATTAAATAAATAGAACCTTATTAAACAGCAAATAAAGATGACTTAATTTAACCTTCTGTATCAGTAAACCTGCCAGTGCATTTCAAAGGCATGCTTTCTTTTAAAAATCACCAAAATTGCATCATTTATCTGAGTAAGAAACTGTAAAAACTGAAAAATATCACTGGATGTTCAGTTTTTTGACAATGACTTTCCATTTTGTCTTAAAAATGAACCAAATCTAAGCTTAATATTGTGGTATTTCACCAAAAATCACTTCTATAAGTCTCAAAATGAAGCACTAGATTGTGCAATAAAACAAAAATTTCTGTGCTTCTTATTGAAATTGTAATGACTGACTAAGCTGCGGCCAACAGTTCGGTGACAAAAAATTCTAAGATTTCTCAGCTGAACTGCATGCAGTGTTTCCACAAAGCAGAGAGGAGATGAAGGGAAGACAGGAAAAATACAATGTACTGGGTCAATAAAATAAAAGCAGCATGCCTCAAAAACAGAAAACAGAGGAGCAAGTTGATAGAAGAGTAGAGAGAAAAGGGTCATGAAGGTTATACATAAGTAAATTGTTAAATATCTATAGAATACGGACAGAAAATGACCACAAAATGACATAAAACATCAAAAACACTACAGAAAACTATCAAAATATCAATTTTTTTTGCATTGTTTTTTGGAGCTAATAATCAAACAAATTCAGATTTTTTAATCTTTTGGATGATTTCTGTCACTCTAACTATGTCATTCTGCACAAAAGATATTTCTGAGTTGTATTTCCGTCTCGCTATGATTGTGCTTTTTCCATGGATGTGCAGAAGTTTATACTGCAGTGAAAAATGAGCCCACAGTGAGGAAAAAATGTGACAGGAGCAAAGAAAAACCACCCAGAAACTGCTGCATGGAGTTCACAGGGTTAATGCAACATGTTTAAGTGACAGACAGAAAGTTTCCATCCTGAATAAGTTCTTCAAAGTACCAGAAAAGAGCCAGTAGTCTGCTAATATGTTGGTTTTGAATGGGTTCCTGTAGCGTAGCGATGTCCGTCCGTGCAGATAATAGCAGGTTTTCTAGGTCTTAGAGTCCAGTTCTTAAGATATCAGCCTCTTACACTTCCACCACAACACACAGAAGTGGAAAAACATGACATTTGAAAAACATCAGCAGCAACGGTTGTTCCCAGAAACAATGTCCTGGTTGCACTGGCTAATCCACAGACCTCACTGGACAGCTTCACTGGGACTATTTCTTTAGTAGAAAGTAGGTCCAACGAAAACTGTTCGGATTGAGGTCTGTGGATTATCCAGAGCGACCGAGGCATTCTTTCTACAAATAGACGTACCTCTAAAGTTTTTCAATTGTAATTTTTCAACACTTTGAACACCACAAAAACAGAATTCCAGGCACCTCCATCATTGCGTCGGGGGTGGTGACAAGAAAACTCACAGGAGGATATTTCAACACTTCAGCACATAAAAACCAAAACTATCTGCATCGCTAGCTGCAAGCAAGTAAATATGTTTGTTTTTTGTGTGATTCATGCACTGATCCTTTAAATTATTTAGGTTGTAGCTGACTGATTGCGGCCTACATTCAAAGTATTTCTGCGTCCAGCAGACAAGTCCTGCTCTGTGCTGTCTGGTTTTGACAGCACCCTGCATTGCTGCTCTCAGACTTTACATATGGGGCGTAGCAGTCTGTACCAACTGTCATAAACATGTCCTGCAGTGAGGAATGGGAGGAATATTTCAGGAGAAACCTCAGGCTGACCTGGGAACAGCATGCCAGTCCATGCAGCTCCATCATGTAATCACTTGGAAATGTTTGAGCACACAAATAGACGTACACAGGAATGCCAGCATGCGATGCGCATACAGACGCTGCTGCCGTTGCCGTTGTGCGTTCCCTCCCTCTTTCCTCTGGTTCTCACACACATATACACAATATGCACTCGCAAACAATGTCAAACCACAACTGAGTCACTTTGCTTCCTCAGGGGAAACTGGCTCCGAAAGGAGGGCAGCGAAGGCACTCCTCATCCGGGTGCTCATGTATGGCCTAGAACTCTAAATTTGTAGTAACATGCAAGGGATGTAACATGCTTTTAATTGATCTGTATTGGCAAAAAGTGAAGTCAAGTACACAAAAAAGCTGCAAAAACAGTTGTTTTATGTGCCACTGCAATGTAAAGTTATTGTCGTCACCTAAAATAATACTTGTGTGCTGGTCAGACTTCATTAAGTGCCACAGAAGACTATGTCATGGTGCCCTTTTACTACCCCCACAATGCAATCTGCTTGTCAACATGCAACTGGCCACCTCCACTGGTAGCTAAGGGGATCCCAGCTATTTTAATTGATCAGTATTAGCATAAAGTTAAACCAGATCTTGTAAAACCACTGGTTGGGTTAGCACATAAAAAGATACTTGTATGATACTTGTGTGCCGGTCGGACGTCATTAAGCATCACAGAAGACTTTGTCATGGTGCCCCATTACTACTTAAAACCTTACTATATTCTCCACTCGCCAACATTGAACTGGACACCTCCACTTGACACTACAGTATTAAAGTACCATTAATCTACATTTCTTAAAGGTGTATTAATCTAGGAAAATGGGATCAGATATTGGGAGGCATTAAATATCAAATGACTCGGACAGGAAGCAAAAAAAAACAAACTTGGTCAGGACATCCGCAGTGCCACGCAGGCATGTCTAAAGCCTGATCCTAACATTACAGCAATTTAAATTGATTAGTACTGGCAGAAAGTTAGGCGAGGAGTGTGAAAACAACTTCAAAAACAGCTATTTTATATATCACTGCATTCTAAAATCACCATCTCAACACTTAAAATAATGCCAGTGCATGGGCTGGAGATCATTAAGCATTTCAGAGATCTTTGTCATGGTGCACCTTAAACTTCCTCTGGTGACTACTGAATAAGATCACAGCAAATTTAATTGATCAGTAAGAGCAGAACATTAAACCAGATCTATGACTGTATTTCATTTATAATATGTCACTGTATCATAAAACAATTGTCCTAGCACTAAGATAAGACTTGTATAACACTTCAATGCTGGTTGGTCATCATTAAGCATCACAGAAGATTTTGTCACGGTGCCCCTTTACTAGCTAAACCTCAACAATGGTCTCTGCTTGCCAACATGGAACTGAATACCTTCTCTTATCAATAAAGTGTTAAACAATAGCTCATCTACAAGACCTAAAGGCGAATTATGTGGAAAAATGTAATCAAGTACTGGCAGATATTGAACAACTGTTTAATATATCACTGCAATGGAAAATCATGTAGCCACAATATTTGTACAACACTTCTGTGCTAGTTGGTCGTCACTAAGCGTCACAGAGGACTTTGTCATTGTGCCCTTGTACCAACTATATCATATGTCGCTGGTATGCAAAACCATTGGCCCAGCACTTAAATTAATGTTAATGCACTGGCTTATTAAGTGTCACAGAAGACTTTGTCATGGTCCCCCTTATTCGGTAAAACCTCACTCTGTTATCTATTTGCAAACATGGAACTACCCACCTTTGGGAAAGAAGTCTGGAAAATCCTACAGGGATACAAATGTGCTTCTGCACTAGTCTGATGTCATTAAGGGACATGTAAGTCTTTGTTATGGTGTCCCTTTACTAGCTAAACCCTCACAATGCTCTCCATTTGCCAACATGGAACTGAACGCCTCCACTGGTTGTACAGTACAAAACTACAGGTGATCTACAACAATTGAATGTGTATTATCAACAAAAACAGTTATAAGTAAATACTACGTATTAAATGATAAATATTAATTAACTTGATCGGGACATCTCTGGCATCATGTAGAAGTTACAGGGGGTTTTGATGTTTAGATTCCTCCTCAGTCATGGAGGCGTCTGATCATTTAAAATTCTTTCTGCAGCAAAGCACTAAGCAAAACATTCAGCCAGAGTCATAAAGCATCTCAAGCCACAAGAAGAAATACTGCGAATGATACAGTGGAAACCGAGCCCTGATCTCATCATCATGTCTGGGATGTCAGTCTGGGATTACATATAGACATAGAAGACAGTGAAACAGAATAAGTCCACAACAGAAGCCTGGCAGCTTTTCCAAGATCCCCGGAACAAGGTGAAACACCACTTCACTTTTAATACATTGGAAGAAAAATGAAAGTTTATAACAACTTTCAACTGTAGTTTTTTTGAACAGTTTAATGTTATTCTCCAGTTTTCCTCCATTTTGTTATATTACAGATGACAACCAACAAAATCACAAAAAAAGTATTACTTTACATGTTCTCCACAAGGAAATAGGGCAAAACTTGTAATTTGTTCTTTTAAAATGTTTGACAGTAAAAATACACTAGTGTAAATTACATTTAATAGAGCAAAAATGTTATTATTTTACAGATTGTTGCTTATCTGAAATAAAAAAGTATGAATATTATGGATTTTAAAATAATAAATAATTTTACACTGTTACTTTACAGATTTTCCCTGCTTTGTCTGTCCAAAAAGAGAAAAAAAAAGTTAACTGTAAGAAAAAAGGCCAAACTGTGGCATTAAAAGATGCATTTGTTAACTGATGTGGTATAGTGATGATAATTCATTCTATTCTAACATTTGACCATAAAATTATACACTTTTTACTGTAACCAAGTCCGCGAAAATATTATATTACTGATAGTTTTCGCTATTTATTAAGAAAGTTATGTATTTTAAAGAAAAATGGTAAATAATTTAATAATGAACTAAAACTGTTATTTTACAGATTTGCCGTTTTGTGAAATTACAGATCATATCTGGTAAAATCACAGAAAATAAGTATTAATTTACATGTTGACTGTAAGAAAAATAAGGCCAAAACTGTAAATAATGTAATAAATTATGTAGAAAAAAAATTAAGTAAAAATTAAATATATTAAGGTTTGGAAAATGGGAAATTTTTTTACCAGTTAATTTAAACTGGTATTTCATAGATTTAGTCTATAATGTTAAATTTGGTAAATCACATTGAAAAAAAGTATTTTTTATACATTGACAGTAAAAAAATTTTTAAAAGTAAAACAGCAAATAATGTCCATATCAACTTGAAGTATGTTTTACTAATATTGTATTCTTCATTCATATTGTGACTGTAAAATTGCAGTTTTACTGTATTTAAATCCACTAAAAATACAGTTATTTTACTCATATTTGCTGTTATTTTTACCATGTTTTCCCCAGTGTTTGAATGTTACATTATTCCATCATTTTTCTATTTACATATTTTTTTCCGACCCACTTCCTGACAGTTTCCCAGTAATTTTTTTTTACAGTGTACAGTTACACACCTATTCAGTGTATATAATAATTTTTCAAAATAAATAAATCATCAGCATCTGCAACATAGTCCAAAAAAAAATAAAAAATACTCTCACACGAGCCTGATAAGACACAAGAAACCACATGAACAGTAAACATGAGGAGGTCATGTTTGGAGTTTGGAGCGATGCGACGGATCCTGAAGCAAAAGTATGCACAGTTTGTGGCTCCTCGTCCTCCCCGGTTTCCTGTGTGGTCCATATTTTATGTCTCGCGTTACACAGGCCTCGTCTCATCCAGCACCCATTACACAGACGAAACCGGGGTCAGAGCGCAGATATTACCCTCGTAATGATGATTTATAGGCTAATTCATAACGCTGTGACATCTCAAAAAATGCAGAGCAGTAAGATAATACACGCTCATCTGTTTTCGCTGAATCTTTTGGCATTCGGATGCGTCCAAGTGCAGTTTCACGGCTAAAAATCCATAGGAAATACAACATAACCCTAGGAAATAAAACGAGAACCTTTTGGCCTCGTTGCATTTATACCAAAGTTCCCACAAACGGTAGGCGGCTCTGCGTGGATCAAGAATAACAGAGGCGGTGACGGGGAGCTGCTCTGTCAACGGGTGTTTTTTAATCGCCGGTGCCCTGACCTCAGACTGATTTGTGCATCCATTGACTTCTAATGAACATGAGTCACCCTGTTTATAATGGCAGACTCAAGGCTAATCTTCGGCATTAAGGCAGGTTTACAAGTTCAGCTCCTTAAAAGATGCAGATACTCGAGGGGGTTAAACAGAGGTTAAAGGCTGCCGGGTTCACGCTCGCACACATGCACGCCGCGACAAAAGCCTCACACAAGGTCAACATGTCCTGCTGATACTGGAGAAACACGTGTTCTCGCAATTTACCCCTCATGCAAGAAAGCCAAAATAACATCTTTCCAGCTTAGCAACTGTCAACAGGGCGACCAAAGGCAATGTCATCATCGCATTGGTTCTAAGTTTCCTCCACCCACAGATTGGTTTGCCCGGTGCCTATTTTATTGCTTACACTCAGGCACAAACAAACACACACTAACACACATGTGGTGGGATGAAAATGACTTAAACCACTAATCATTTCAGGGCCACTGTGTCAATTCCCACTCTTTAGGCCGAGAGAAACATGGCAACAAAAAAAAGACATAGAGAGAGTTGTTTGTTCTGTTTAACCAGTCTTCATATCCTTAGAGAGCCAAACATAGAAAACGGTGGTCGACTTTTCGTATGTTGTTTCAATCATCAGCCTGTTGAGGAGGGTGTTAATGTGTGTTGTCCTATATGCTATTCTGAGTGGAGTTTTGGGAAAGGCCAAGTGAGACGACAACGTTTGCACAGCGACTATGGATGCAGACCTACAGTGCAGTGTGGCTGGTTAGCGCAGCGTACAGTATGTGGTCCAGTGGGAGTTGACTGGGAGTGTAATTAGAGGCTTGTTTCAAGTGGAACAGACCTTACAGTAACAAGGCTGTGACGGTGACAGATTGATGGCGTGTAATGGGAGGTTAGGACAACACTGGAGGTCCTCCTCATGAATGGATGAGCATTTTGCCTACTGTACTGCAGCGGGTAATGTACACGAGCTGTCCTCGAGTCTGGGAAAGAAGTTTGGGAAAATCCCACGGGGCTGCAAATGTGCACATGAAGCACACAGCTGGTTGTTGCACTGACACACTGCATATTTTTAGAGATAACAGTGCTCGCCGTTTGGTAGCTCGAATTATGCAATGCAGCTCGAATATACCGAAGAAAAATACAAACGCAGCATGGGATATTTCATTAAATTCTATCCATTCTTTTCAAACGTAGGGGCGTAGGTATTTGTTCTTCCAACACACAGAGTAGACGTCATGAAACAACCAACTGCGCACTAAATCCAGAGTGGAATCGAATTACGAGGCAGTAAGAAGTCTGGCCATAGAGTTCATGTTGTTGTCGATGCTGCTTGTGAATTGTTGTCCCTTTTTTTTTTTTTTTTGAAGGTCCTGGTGAAGTTGTCGGACATTGTCGCACATCTAGAGTGCCCCACAGATGCAAGATGGGTGGCAAGTCTGGAGTGTAGGGATTTTACTGATTGATAGATTGATTGATTAAATATATTAGCCAAGAAGATAGAAGATAAAGGATGTGAATGTCAAAAAATGCACTGTAGATTTGCTGTAGTAACTGGTTGCACCACCAGGTGGGGCCTCTTTTTGTTTAATGAGACAGAAGACAACAGTCCATTTCAGTTAAACACAGTAGTGACACACAAAGGTAGTTGCTAGCTAGCAACACGGCATCAAGACAAAGTCTTTTGTGGTGGCTAATGACTGCTGGCTAGGGTCTAAAGGGATGGTGTTACTGTAGACAAAGGGCTAATTCAACCATGTGTCTGTAGTACAAACAGCTCTAAAAATATGGAATTATAATTACTGTTCTTTATCAATTTCAATGATTAAAAAAACACAGATATATCTTGTCAGTGGCAAATCCTATGCCATAAGTCCTACACCTACGTGGGCTGCCCTCTGTGTTTTATTACTCTAACAACAAGAGGAAGCAGTCTCTCAGACTATACGGGCAGTTTTGTATTGGAAAGCAGACAAAATTGTGAGGGTTAAGCTAGCAAGGGATACCATGACAAAGACTTGAAGACTTTTAGGTTAATGACTTTATGACTGCACTCATGTATTCAAGATAAACCAGCGTTTAAGAGAATGACTTTATTATGGGAAGGGGCTAACACAACCACTCCTCTGCTGTTATATATGGCTTTATAGGCATTTAGGATAAGGTTCACCGTACTTCATCTGTTTTAATGATTAATCGACTGTAGATTGATAACGCTGCCAATTACTAGGTATTCTCAAGGTGATGTGGCAGATTGTCTGTTGTACAATGCCGTCTGACACGATTTCTTAGGTGACAAATGGTGGAGCTGTGGACATTGAAGTGGCCCCTAAAAACATGGCAGAATCCAGAATGACAACAACTCATTCCTGTCTTTTTCATTGTCATTTATGTCATTTGAAAGAATCTGCATTTTTAACCACCTGAACCCCAAAACCAGCTGGTGGATTTGAAAGGCATGGTAACTTCTTTACCACAAATGTACCAATTATTTTAGCCAGAAACTGTAAAAACTGAAAGAATTTCATGATTCCAGTTTCCGGCATTAGTCACACATCCTTTGGATAAATGTACTAAACCTAGGCTTCAAATCATGAGATTTAATAAATAGAGCTTTATTCTACATGTATCTGTTTTTAAAAATGCCAAAAATAAATAGTTTGCAATAACCACATTCTGTAAAAAATAAATAAATAAATAAATAAAAATAAAAATTCTGCATTCCTCACTGCAACTAAAACACTATGAGTGACTCAGGTTTGACCAACAGTCACCAAACAAAAATTTGGGAATTTTTTTGGCTGAACTGCAGGCTGTGTGTGCAGGCATAGCAATGAGGACACAAATAAAAATGTGAATAGTAAAATATTCATAGCATGTAGAGCTTTTGTGCATGTGATTCCAGGATTTTTTTTAGTAAAATAAATTAAAGAAATTCAACTTTAATTATTTCATTTTATTATGATTTATGACATTCTAATTGTGTCATACTGTTTCAAAGACATTGTTCAGTTCTCCCTATGTCTAGTCATGGTGTTGCTGTTTCCATAGAGGTGCAGGACTTTATACTGCTGTGAAAAATGAGCTCACACTGAGGAAAAATTGTGGCAGGAGCAAAAGAAAAACACCCAGAAACTTCTGTTTGGGGTTCAGAGGGTTAATTTATCCTTCTATAAAACAGTGTCTATCAGGTTATCTGATCTTTGTCAGCCACACCTGAACTGGGTGTGAATTAATTCAATGGCAACAATAACAACAGAAACAAGATTTTTATTTATTTTTTTTTTACTTTTTCTATGAGTCAGAAAAGAAAACCGCATTTTTGTTGCTTTTATTATATGAAAATGTGGCTAAAAATGAGTTCAATTAAAACAGAGAAAGATGACAAATTACCCTGCTGTCATCTCCTGTGTTGAAACGAGACTAATTTCTCCCTGTGTAACAGCGGTGTGGCACAGCAGAAACATTCCATATCAGGCTGCACATTATGAAGGATTAATGGAAGACGAAAAAAAAAAAACCTCTGTGGGAAAACAATTTGCCCAGTTTCTGCGGTGAAAGCAGAAATGATTCAGAAAGATTTAGAACTGCACAAATACTCTTGTACAGAAGCCTGATAACATTTCCAAACGTCCAGAATCGCTCACGCTGAAATTCTAAATGATTTGCGAGATCGAAAGGCAGCCCAGGAGCGGGAGAAAGAATAGCACAAACAACTTACAGTACAATGAACCCAAAAACATGGGTCAGCTCCTTTCCCTAAAAACATTCCCTGAAACAAACTCAGTGACTTAATATAGCCGTTCCCCTCGGACCCTGCCCTGACCCAGGCTTGACCATGTCCTGACCAAACCTGTGGTCGCCTGCTGTCTCACTAGGATCCTCACTGATGACTCTGAACTCTCAGCAACACTTTGGCTCAGTGGACCCACTTCATCAAGTCAGGAGACTGCACAACAACACACACACACACACACGCAAAGCCTCGGCCATGCATGTGCAGAGACACCCAAACGGACACACACACACTATAATGCTTTCTCAGCATACTGTAGCCGGCTACATTTGCGCAAGAGCCAATTCAAAGCAATTATGGTCTTCCTACCAAAAACAGGTCTCCGAAGACTCCGTCTGTCCAACTGCTCTGCACAAAGAGCCTCGTTCCACCGAATCCATCTCATACAATAAATCACAAACGTTACAGCATAATTGTGATGTATATTTTCTTGCGGTCTCATTTCACCAGTACTAGATTGGCGACATTATGCAAATACTTTCTGTTAAGAATGCTGATGAGTTTTGAAATTGTGTTCACTGTCTGCCCTCCCTTCTGTCCCTTTGCTGTGTTTATTTGTGTGGTTATTGTTTGTCTAAATCAGATATTTAGGGCAGTAGACTGTTGTCTCTGTGTGAGGGTCTGTCTGAGGGGAAAACGGAGACACTTGTGCAGATTTCTAGTGGATGGGTGTGGAAGGTTTTCCATGTTATTTCAAACAAACTCTTCCCTGGGGAGAGCTCACCCTGCAGGAATCAGCTTTCACAGGGTTGTATGGACAATAATATCCTGGTTCTGATATTCTATATCTGGGATGTGATATTTATATGCTACATTATCATGTATACACACCGAATTTTTAAATTGAATAACAGGTACATTGCATGGTGGCGGCAGCATCATGTATACACACACACACACACACACACACTATATATATATATATATATATATATATATATATATATATATATATATATATATATATATATATATATATATATATATATATATATATATATATATATATATATATATATAGGGTGCATGTATAGGTATATTTACAGTGTGTGTATGTATATGTATAAATTCACAATACATTACTAATCTTAATAAAAACGCATTATTACATTGTACACTTGAACATATGTTTTAATATATTTTTATATTTGTACATTTCTTACACTATTTTTTTAAACTGTTCTCTGATTGTGTAAATGGAGTTGCGACTAAATCTTGTACCAATGAGCCAATTAAAGGAATTATATTTTAATCTCATGTATTACAGATAAATCCAGTTCTGCATGTGTGATTTACATACATACTTCTCAACATCTTTAAATCTCAGTTTATGCTTTCTGCTCCTCTTTCTGTTGTGGTTTTGTCTTTTTTCAGAAGCAGATTGCGATGTTTGCTCTTTAATTGTAAATCAACAGCACTTTAGTACTGCAACTATCAACTATTTTCATTGTTGATTGATTGGTCACTATTTTCTCAATTAACTAATTAATGAAAAAATGTATGAAGAGACACAGATTTCACCACCAACGCTTCCATTGTTGCACTAAATCACAGCCTGTCTGGATGCTGTATTAACCCCTTGATGTCTGAATTTATTTACAATTAAATAAAAATCATTTTTTTGTGTGTTTTTGCTTTCCAGCTGATGCAAAAATAAGTGGAGATTGTTCATTTATCTACTACACATAGAACAGATATATAATGATAACAATAACAGATACAAAATAATTAGGTCCCACTCTGACTGGTCCTACCAGAAACCAGTGCTTGCAAAAGGTTCCGAGGTACGTATTGAATATGCACAAACTGGCATTGGGGGAATGGATAGACTATCACGGGGGCTTAGCTTGACTTGAAAAGCCAGCCACATTTTATACACCAGATAGCTAATAGAGAAAGTCATGAACAGATTAATCAGTAAAATAATCTTTGGTTGCAGTTGTTGACATTTTCAAATGATTCTGCTTGATGTTTATTAAGGATTCATGGTGGTGGATGTTGGTGATGGACTGAGCTCCTGTTTTCTGAGCCATTGGTATGTTGTTATTTACAAAGCTTGTCTTGGTCTGCATTCTTCATATGTACAGATCTTTATCCGTCAGAAAAATATGGAAAACCATTGTCTTTACCCACAGAACTTATTTCTGTAACCTGCTCCCAGAGGCCAGAGTGAACTGGGGAAAAGGGCATTTAAGTTAAGCTGCCCTCTTTGCTTGGAATCAGTTGCAAAACTGCCCAATCCTAAAGAGCTGATCTCACTAAATGGATTCAAAGCAAGTTTATGCGATTTGGAGGAACATTGAGCTGAACACGCTACAACTGACTCACATTGGCACTGTAGGGTCATTGACTCTGATGGCTTATGACATATAGTTTGGTGATTTTATTATACTGCAATGCACCGTTAAGCTTTATGTAAACCTCTTTTAAATAGTTCTGTGTCTGTAGCCTGTTAAATGGTGCCGCTGCCTGTCTTGGCCAGGACGCTCTTGTTAAAGAGTTTGTTTATCTCAATAAGACTTTTCCCGGTAATCTGTAGAAGCTCCGTTAAAGTGAAAGCTATTTGGATTTAACAGGTGTGTGGATGTACAGGGTATATAAAACGTTTTCATCCACTTTGCAAGTTTTCCCCTTTAATTGTGTTTCAAAATCAATTTATTGTGACTTTTTTTGACAAAAATGCACAAAAAAAAAGACTCCCTCATGTCAAAGTTCTTTGTTTAATCTCTGTCAGGTTGCACATGGATTATGAGCAAACAGCTTGTTTCAAGTCTCTAATTCTCAGTTGGATTGAAGTCTTTGCTCTGACAAAGCAACTCCACAACATTCACCTTGTTGTCAATTCACCATTTCTGTGTAGTTTTGGCTTCTTGTTTCAGTTCATTGTCTCTCTAGAAAACAAATCTACTCCAAAGTCTTAGTTCTCTTGCAGACTGCATCAGGTTGTCCTCCAGGATTTCTCTAGACTTTGCTGCATTCATTTTACCTTCTGCCTTTACAAGCCTTCGAGGACCTGCTGCTAAGAAGAAACCCCACGTCATGATGCTGCCATCACCATGCTTCATATTATGATACTGCCACCACCATGCTTCACATCATGATGCTGCCACCACCATGCTTCACATCATGATACTGCCACCACCATGCTTCACATCATGATGCTGCCACCACCATGCTTCACATCATGATACTGCCACCACCATGCTTCACGTCATGATACTGCCACCACCATGCTTCACATCATGATGCTGCCACCACCATGCTACACATGATGATGCTGCCACCACCATGCTTCACGTCATGATGCTGCCACCACCATGCTTCATATCATGATGCTGCCACCACCATGCTTCACATCATGATACTGCCACCATCATGCTTCACATCATGATGCTGCCACGACCATGCTTCATATTATGATACTGCCACCACCATGCTTCACATCATGATGCTGCCACCACCATGCTTCATGTCACGATGATTTTGAAGTATTACTGACATTATTATCTGCTGAATGTGTAGTACCAGGTTCTGCTGCTTCAGGTGTCACTTTTTCTTTTTTTGATGAATTAAGGTCAGTTTTCTCATGTACAATATACGTCAAGCCGTGACTTGTTCAGAAATTACTGTAAATCACTCTCCACATCTCTTAGTCTGGTTACAGTTTTTAAGGGGCATCTTTGTCCTGAGGTTTTGTTGAAAAAACGTAACAGTTCTAAATGCACACATTTATTACTTTTATTAAAATTTTTACAGGATAATACTGCTATTATGCACTAGTTGCAGTAAAGCAAACCATACATAGCAATAATACAGTAGTAAAGCATAAATTTTAAAACACTATAATGCTCATAATACCACAAAACTCTTTGGCATTAACCTAATGTCATCCAGCAAACTTCTTTGTGTGGTTGAAAGGATCATTAAAATAACCACTGCCACGTTCAATTTCTGTTATAATTGTATTAATTTTGCTGTGGTTGATGAATCAGAGATGCTGAGGTGCTCCAAGGCCACACCTTGGAAAAGGTGAGGAGAGCAGAGGCCTTTATTTTCCTGTCTATATTTATATATATGTATCCCTCCTTTCTATTTGTGTGCAGACCAGAAGCGTGTAGAAAAACATAAATCTGCAACAGAAACAAACACCATCAAAGCAGATTAATATTCTGAGAAGTGAGATCCACACCACAACCACACCGCCAAACCCTCTGACACACAAAAACACACGCAGGCAGACACATGACGAGTGTATGAGCGAGTGTTTCCTGGCCTTCTGCTGCTCCATCAGGGACTCTTACCAGAAACAAGTCCGTCCAAGATCCACCAAATCTGTCTGAGGTCGGAGACGTTAACACCTCGCGTGACTGCGTCGTCATTTCCTACAGTACAAAGCCTCATCCTGCAGGAAAAGCGACCAGAAATGGGTGGACGGGCTCGACTAATGCTGTGTGTAATTGTCGCAATTATCGAGGAGACAAATCAAATCACGGGGACTTAGCCTGACTTGAAAAGCCGGCCATGTGGGTACGAGAGTGCTGCCGGCTGACATGCACAGCTGTGACAAGCACTTGCGCAACAAGGCCCGTCAGTGCCTGGGTTGAGAAATAGATTTAGACTCCGAGGGCTGATTTGCGAGGTTTTCGGGGTCATTATCCTGCCGCTTTGCGAGCGCAGCAGAATGAAACATGGTGCTCAGAGAGAAGATTAGAGCCGAGACAGATTTCAAAACCAGTTTTGTTTGAAAACTGTCTCACTTTCTCCTAAATGTCAACTCTATCGTAACCCAGCAAACCTCAAAACCCGCGGGCGGATTCAAAAGTCATGTTTCTTTTTTTAAAAAAACTGCCACTATTACACATCTATCAGCCTGACTAACTGATTTCTAACTGTTGAACAGTCATTTAATGTATCAGGTGACATTTAGTTCTGTCAAATTAACCAAATCTGAAAGGTGAATACGTTACATTGGTACTATATACCATATAATACTCATGTTTTAGAGCAGTTTTTGTTTTGTTTCAGTAAAATTTTTCTTCTAGTGTTGGATTTGGATGTATGCATATTGTCATTTACGTTGTTCTTATTGTAAGTGTGTGTCACTTTTTCTCACCCACAATGTACTAGAAGTCATCACTTGGTTAGAAATGATTGTGAATCAGTTGTTAATTCGGGTTTAAAGGGGCATCTTTGTCCTACGCTTAATCCGAACAGGTCAAAATGTCTGTAAATGTTTGAAATTTGTGTATGTGAAAGCCTTATCATCACTTTTAGTTACATTTTACAGGATAATACTGAATATATGTAGTAATTGTTTGCAGTAGTCATTTAATGCATCATAAGTGGCATCTAGTTCTGTCAAACTGATCAAATCTGAGCTTGAAATCGTGACATTTAATTTCATGTTTCATATCAAAAATCTAAAAACAAACCATTTGCACCAAAATCTGTACAAACCAAAAAATCTGCTTTCCTCAGTACAACTAAGAAGGCATGACAGACTCAGCTGTGACCAACAGTAATGCAACAAAAAATAAATTTAAAAAATCTGGGTGAACTGCAGGCAGTGTTCACAGAAAGAAGACAAAAACAAGAAAGATTTTATAGTTCTTCATGCCTGCAAATGTCATTGATAATAAATACATTTGGCCCCTGAGCCACAGGCAGATTCAAAAGTCAAGTTTCTTTTTAAATAACTGCCACTATTTCATTAATTAATTAATTACATCATCTATCAGCCAGATCATGGCATCTGTACAAACTGACAGCTGTGACCAACAGTAACGTAACATTTTTCAGATGAACTGCAGGCAGTGTTTCCATAGATTTTACAGAATTTTATCCATTTGTGTCTCTAGATTTTACTGGTAATTACCAGTTTTTTGTTTGTTTTTTAAACTGCCACTATTGCATTATTTATTAGGCCGAAACTGTGAAAAGAGATTTTCAACTTCCTGAATTTCCTCTTTAAATACACTTAAATCATTTGTTTCCTCCCAAATAAACACTTTGCTGCAACGTAATTTTAAGAAAACTTGAAGTTTAAATTCTTCCAACTTAATTTCACCCAAACACAAAATGTTAAACATGATTTTGACATTAGACTTAGTGTTTGTTCCTTTTCTTTACTCTGCAGTTACTCACAGATTTGTAACTGTATAAAATACTCATGTTTTTCTGTAATCTGTTGTCCTTGTTTAAATGCATGCGGTTTTTTATTAAGTAATTTGAGAGCAAAGAATCATTTTACAGACTTGGCCAATAAAGCTGAAAAAAAATAGAGAAAGAAACAGTGAGTTGCAGCAGAGAAAATTTAAGACCTCATGGTGTCAGATGCACAACACTAAAAGAGGAGTAAACCTAATTTTTTCACTTTTTGCTGATTTTTGATTATCAGTTTAACGTGGCAAAGTGTCATTTCAAGTTGGCATAATCCACAAATTTAAACTGCAAAAATACAGAAAGATGAGATTTCTCAGAAAAAACTCTTTTACTTCAGTCACAGCTCAAGCACACTAAGTTTTAAAAGATATTTAAACACAATCACTTTATTCCACACATTTCATTTATTTATTTATTTATTTTTAAAAATGTAATTTGCACCAGATTTTGTAAAAATAAATAAATAAATTCTGTGCTCCTCGGCGCAGCTGATAAACCATGACTGATTCAACTGTGACCAACGGTTGCATGACAAAAATTCAGGGATGATTAAGCTGAACTGCAGGTAGTAATTCCAGAGAGAGGAAAATAAAACAAAATGGATTAATAAAATAAAAGCAGCATGGCTCACAAACAGTAAACAGAGGAGTAAGTTGTTGGAAGATACATTCAGCATGGTGAAGCATCTTTCTATAGCAGAAACTGTGCAGAGGCTGCAAAATATAACACACCAAATTATGGTATTTCATCAAAATCATTTTAGTCTACATATTATATTTTTAAAAATTTGCCAAAAATATGTTGTTTACATTAACCAAATTCTGTAAATTACAAAAAATTCTGAATTCTTCAGCGCAACAATGAAGCCATGATTGACTCATTTGTGATCAACAGTCGCTTAACAAAAATTCAGGGATTAGTCAGATGAACTGCAGGCAGTGTTTACACAGAGCAGGGAGGAGACAAGCATGAAAACAAGTATTCTAAGTAGTGAAATATCTGCAGTATGTAGAGCCATTATTTTATTTTCCAGAATTATTAACACCTGTGGGCACCTGGAAAATCTTTGTACATACTGATTCCAGCTTCCTTCCATAAATGAATAAATCAGAGACATTCAACTTTAGTTTTTACTTAGTGATTTATCTAACTTTTGATCTAAATAAATATCTATAGCATGTGAAGAGAAAATGACCACAAAAAGACACAAAATGACACAAAACATCAAAAATAAAACAGAAAACTACCAAAGCATCTATTTTTTGCAATTTTTGCAACACAAATAATCTAAGAAATTCAGCTTTCTATATTTTTTTTAAGGATTTCTGCCATTCTAACTGTGTCATTCTGCACAAAAGACATTTCTGAGTTCTTCCTCCTCCTAGTCATGGTCGTGCTGTTTCCTTAGAGGTGCTGGACTTTATATTGCACTTAAAAATGATCCCACAGTGAAGAAAAATGTGTCGGCAACTTTAAGAAAATAACTGCTTTGGGTTCAGAAGGTTAACAGCAAACCAACCCCGGGATGTAAATATGAATTTCAATCATGATCTTTCTGCCTTCCAGGAAACAAAACACTGTCAAGTGTTTTGTCTTTTCAGTTCTCCACTTCGGCCCCAGTTAATGATTTCCTCTGTTTCCAAGAACGACTTTCAACAAGGCAGCAGATGGAAAGTTGTAACGCTCAGGAACAGCCAACAGCGGTGGTGACAGCTACGTGACAGATTTTGATTTCAAATGTTTTGCGGTCGAGCTGTATTGCATTCTAGCCTGCTGAGGCAACTGTCAGTAAAGATTAGCCTGCTTTAAAATGCATTCATCCCTGTGTGATTATTGCTTTTGGATAATGGCTGCAGTGGATCCCAAAACCACATCTGCTATTTTGCTATTGTTCTCTGCAAATAATCTCTCTCCTTTTCCTCCCATTTAGATGCATTTCAAAATGGCAGCACTTTGTCTAAGAGTAGCCAATTATCTGAAGAATAAAACGGCAGATTTTACTTTTGCACAGCTGATGTTTCGATCACGAGAAAAACAGCTGATGTGAGAAATAAACAGAGATCTCAAACAATCGGTTCTGTGGCATTTTTTGCAGCTCGGCCAGAGATCAGAACCTTTAAGCTGCAGCCAGACGATGTTGAGTTGCGTGATTTTCACGACATTTTTTTTTCCAGATGAGTCAAATTCAGAGTAACTTTGTGTCCCTGAAAAGGTAATCTGTGGTTTGAGTCAGTGCTGAAGCCACATCTGACACAGGAAGCTGAAGAGGCAACGGCGGGACAATACCTGGTTATCTGTGGGCGCTTTCAGCCTCATGACCTTTCTGAAGAAACGCTGCAGACGAGAGGTTTCACTTTCAAACAATGTTCGATGTTCTCTGACAGATTTTTATCATCATGCTACAAGATGCAGATAAAGGGCAGTGACTGTTTACACTGGTTGCACTGATGCATCAAATGTTCTCATTCGTTTCCTTGTACACTGGTGATTTCGTAACAGATTATGTAAATGATTGCAAACGAGGGTAAAGGAGCAGGAAGCAACGCTTTGGTCTTTTTTATCACGATTGTCTGGGCTAAATCTGGTTAAAGTCAGTAAAACGTACCTCCTCTTTGCTTGTATAATTCGTAGCATTGAATGTTATCATTTCCAACTCTTCACCGCTTCTTGGAAACATCTTAGATAGGAAATGTCGATGCTAAAATAACTAAATCTCTGTTCTCAGTTGTGCTTTTGCCACATTCTTTGCAATAAATGCAGAATGTTGGCTGTTTTATCAAGTCTCAGTTGTTCCCCACAGGTTGAGAATGCACTTTTGAGAAGCTAAAATTTACAGATGTTCCAAAAAAAAGTGTCACATGCATCAGTGGAATCTTCTAATCAGCAGTGCACAGAGAAGCTTCTAGTCTCCACTCGGTTACGACAGACAAGTGTGTGGGCAAAAATGAGTTTGAAAATAGTGAAATAAGGCATTTTAATGTAATGTAAATCAGATTTACTTCAGCTGAAAATGAATACTTTATCCACCTGAGCAGGTAGCCAGAGACAGACAGACAGATCAGATAAATGTCAGACGCATCAGTGCAAGCAATAATAACGTTTAGTTGCACTGGAGAGATTGTTCGTTGGTGTTTATGAGCCCTGTGAGCAGCTCTGAAGGGAACTTCCACATTGAGATGTGACTTTCTGAGTGCCAGAAAAGGTTTGAAAAGGGACATCCATCCATCCTTTCATTATCTATATACCACTTAATCCTCATTAGTAGGGCTGGAGTCTATCCAGCTGACTTGGAGCAAAGGCAGGAGACACTCTGGACAGGTCACCAGTCTATCAGAGGGCTTCACATACAGACAATCACACTCCAATTCACACAGTTTGAGTTACCAATTAACGTTAGCATGTTTTTGTGACTGTGGGACGAAGCTAGAGACGCATGCACAGGTAGAACATGCAAACTCCATGCAGAAGGATTCCATGCCGGGACGTGAACCAGGGATCTTCTAGCTGTGAGGTAACAGTGCTCACTGCTGATTCACCGTGCAGCCCATAAAAGGACATTATCTTGACAATAACATGCCAAATGACATCATTCATAAGAGCCAGAAACTGTAAAAAAAAAACTGTTAAAATTGGCAGGTTTTCAACTTTCCAGCGGTCCTTGAAGTACTCAAGTGTCACTCTTGCATTGTGTCCTCAAAGGGGATTGAAAGAAAAGTTTGGATTTGCTAGACTTCTCAGTATCCTGACTATGTGAAGTGCCTTGAAAGGACATATGCTATGAGTTGGCACAATATAAATAAAACTGAAATAAAACTGAAAGCAGTTCTGTTGGGAAAATCAACCAAATAAAAAAAAAATCACTTTCCTCCACATGTTTCATTTTAAATTTTGCCAAAAATAAACCATTTGCACCAGATCCTGTAAAGAAAAAAACTTTTTAAAAAAAAATCTGCTCTGCTCAGCACAGCTGAGAAGCCATGAGTGACTCAGCTGTGACCAACAGTCACGTGATGAAAATTCACAGAGTTTTGAGGTAAAGTGCAGCCCGAGTTTAGACAGAACAGAGAGGAGACGAGTACGGAAGCATATCGGAGAGACTGAGATCTATAAAATAAATGCAGCGTGGCTCATAAACAGCATACAGAGGAGCAAGTGGTTGAAGATACATTCAGCATGGTGAAACATCTTAGTGCTGATGTGCAGAGTAGAGGGAGAAAGTTTGTAGATGTTGTAATAATATAAATAGCAAAATCTCTATCATATGGAAAGCCACTATTTACAAAAACTGAAATAATTTGCACATAATCAAAGAAAGTCAACTTTCTTCTTGTGATTTATGGCTTTATAACTGTTAAACTGCACAAAAGACATTATTTTAAGTTCTCTCTCCTTCTAGTAGTGGTTGTGTTGTTCCCATAGAGGTGCAGGATTTTATATTGTCGTGAAAAATGAGCCGACAGTGAGTAAAAATGTGACAGGAGCAAAGCAGTGCCCAGAAACTGCCTGAAGTTCAGAGGGTTACGAAGACAAATGTATAGAAAATTGAATTTTTCTTTTTGGAACACGAGTCTGTGGAGTGTTTTTTTTTTCTTAGTGCTGAATGACATGAAGTCACCTTGGAGATCGGTGACGTCTGCAGCTACATTCCGGTTGAAGCGGTGCCCTCTTAAACGGAGAATCCTCGCCGGCGCTTTGTCTGATTAAACGCAGCCTTTTTCGCTTGACTTCGTGGTAAATAATGAAACTAACGTGGCCCCGCTCTGTGGGAAATGTCAGGCCCCGCGAACGACGTTCAATAAACAACCCAGCCAATCTGGACCGACGTCTGCTCAGCGTCATCGGGGCCCAGAGCAGCGACGCTCTCCTCGGCCGGGACGTCTGAACTTTTCCCCCCTCTGGCAGAATTAATCTGAACGTTGTTTAAACTAATTGAGATGGAGATAAATCTGTCAGCTGGCCTGCCTGAGGTCAGCGAAGCGAGGTCGGAGTGTTAATGTCGCCTCGGAGCGCGCCAGCCGAGGATTCCCTTAAAGTCGCTGCTAAGAGGAATAACAGTTGTGGTGGTTGCAAAAATGGTGTGTGTGTGTGTGTGAAAAGGTTGAATCTGGTTGTGTGCGAGTGTGTGTTGGCTGGAGGGAGTACAGTGACTCTGTAACCAAAAAGAGAGCCCTGCCCACTCCCACAGTGGAAAGAATGATGTGTTATTCTGTAAATGACACTATTGACCAAACAGATGCTTGCCTGAGGTGAGACACTGGGCATTGTGTGTGTGTGAGTGAGTGTGTGTGTGTGTGTGTATGAAAATGAACGCATGTGTGAATCACCTTGCGTGCAGCAGCGAGCTATCAAAATATTTTTCAGAATTCCTCGGCTGCGTGTGTTTTTGCAGGTAGCGTCGGACACCGAGGCCTCCCGCAGAGCGTTTGGTCTGTTGTGGTCGGGGGGCGGTGAGGGGGCCGGACCCCTCGTTGGACTCTTTCTAATCACGCCGGCCGCAAGAGGAAGCTGTTTACGATGTGTAGGTGTGCGTCCGTGTGTGTTCGAAAAACCGTGAGACTGCAGGTGCGGATGAGTGCCGTGTTTGGCTTTATGAGCAAGTAAGAGAGTGAGTAAGTATAGTGTGCGAGAGCGCCTGAGCGAGTGTTTCGCGTGAGAGTCCACCTCCCTTCATGTGGTCGCTGGATCTTGCCACAGTTAGCATAATTGTGTTTACAGTAAAGCTACTGCCTACTTCTTCACTGGCTGTGGAACAAACACTTACTGGATCAGAATCAAACCCGAGGCCAAGCGCTGCAGTGTGGGATCTGAATAGACAGCGAGCTTTCAGGTATCAAGGCAACACAAAAGGGCCGCTTCAACATGAATCCTCCTTATGTTGTCAAACTGCAACGTATTTGTATGAAATGAGTAAACCAGCCCCTGACATGTGAAGGATACTTTTTCCCAGACCCACCGAGTGTCAAGCCATGCCAGCCTGGATCCATTAGCGAATTTACATTTTGACTTTCTATCAACTCTCAACAGTCGCTTGAGTATTTTAAAATGTGCTGTGTGGCCACAACTTGAGTAAGCAATCACCCCCTTAAAAGTTTGCCCCTTTGACTTCGTTTTAACGAAAATTTGCCTGCTTCAACAATAATTTACAAAAAAGACTCTTTCATGTCAAACTGAAAACAGATTTCTACAAAATAATATCAATTAAGAATACAATATATATAAATATAACATGAATGATTGTTCTAGCATTCACCCCCTTGGAATGTTTTCCTTCTAACATTGAATTATGTTCAATTAAATGTGTCCGTTTTGACAATAATTCCTTAAAAAAAGACTCTTTCATGTCAAAGTGAAAGTAGATTTCTGTGAAATTCTTCTTCTCTACATATTGTATCATAGCTTATCTAATTTTGCTGTTTTGACAAAAAATTACCATGAAAAAGACTCTTGTCAAAGTGAAAGTTCATTTCTATTAAATTCTTCTGCACATATTGTATCATTGTCGATCTAATTTTGCTGTTGTGACAAAAAAAAACACTATTAAAAAGACTCTTTAATGTCAAAGTGATGACAGATTTCTACAAAGTAATGTCAATTCAATCAAATTTACAATGAATGATTACTCAAGTATTCGCCCCTTTGGAAGTTTTCCTATTTTATGGTGTTTCAACAATGAATTATGATCATTCTAATTTGGCTTTTTAAAAAAAAAATAAATAAAAATGTGTCAAAGAAACGACTCTTTGATCTCAAAGTGAAAAATTATTTCTACAAAATAATTTTAATTATGAATATATGATATAAAATGAGTGGTTGCTCAACCATTCAACCCCTCGAAAGTTTTCCCCTTTTGCTGCATTAAACATAGAATTGTGTTCAATAAAATGCACATGTTTTGACAAAATTTGCAAGAAAAGACTCTTTCATGTCAAAATGAAAATGGATTTGTCTGAAATTCTTCATCTTCTCTACATATTGTATTATAGTCTAATTTGGTCCTTTTGACCGAAAAAGAGTTACCAACAAGACTCTTTCATGTCAAAGTGAGAATAGTTTTCTACAAAGTAATGTCTATTAAATTAAGTATTCACCCCTTTGGAAGTTGCTCCTTTTATTGCATTTCAACATTGAATCATGGTCAATCTAATCTGCTTTTTTTCGGACAAAAAGTTACCAAAAAAAGAAGACTCTTTCACGTCAAAGTGAAAACAGATTTCTACAAAGTAACCTTAGCTGAAAAAGAAAATGCATTATCAATGATTGCTCAAGTATTCAACCCCTCGAATGGATTTTTTTTCCCTACTACTGTATTTCAACACTCGATCATGGTCAATCTGATGTGTCATTTGTGGACAAATATTTACCAAAAAGACTCTTTCATGTCAAAGGGACACAAAATTTTGTAAATTAATTAGAATATAGAATTCCCCCTTTTTAGGAGTTTCCCTCTTTGATTGTGTTTGAAGATTGAATCATGGTCAATCTAATTTTAATTTTTTGTTAATTTTACAAATATTTACCCCCAAAAAAGACTATTTATGTCAAAGTGAAAAACTGATTTCTACAAAGTAAACGTAATTAAAACATTAAATGTAAAATAAGAAATTGCCCAACTATTCACCCCATTGGAAGTTTTACCTTTTTATTACTTTTTCACATTCAATCACAGTCAATCTAATTTGTGTTTTTTTGACAAAAAAATGCCAAAGACTCTTTAATAAGTAAAGTAAAAGCAGATTTCTAATGTCAGTTAAATAAAATTGTACAGTGCAAAATGAGTGGTTGCTCAAGTATTCTCCCCCTGAAGGTTTTCCCTTTTTATTGTATTTAAACTTCTAATTAAATAAAATCTATAATGTAAAATGAGTAAAATGATGCTGCCACCACTATGTGTCACATCATCATGTTGCCACCACCATGCTTCACATCATGATGCTGCAACCATGATGCTGCCACCACCATGCTGCAACCATGATGCTGCCACCACCATGCTTCATAATGGGGATGGTGTGTTTGTGATGATGTGCAATGTTAAGTGTCCAAATTCTGTTTTGTTCTTATCACACTAAAAGACCTTCTTCAAGTTGGCTTCAGTCTCCCACAAGACTTCTGGTGATCTTTAGATGCAATATGAGTTGTTTTTTTGTTTTTTTTAAAACAGTGACTTTCTCTTTGCCATTCTCCCATAATGCTTTGACTGGTGAAGAACAGGAAGTTGACATCATGACTTTGACATTACTTTGTAGAAATCAGTGTTCATTTGGACATGAAAGAGTCTCTTTTTTAAATTTTTTTTTTTTTTTTTAGAAATTCTTGGCAATGAAAAGGCAAATTTTTAGGCTCTAAAATATGACAAATTATGTAAGCTGGAAATACAATTAAGTCACTAATAATGGGTTTTACAGTACAGCGAAGCCAGGAAATATGCATTACAAAACAGGACAGACCACCACCAGTTTTTCATGGTGTGTACAAGTTTAACAGATCAAGATAACCCCCAACCACCTATAAACCAAGATGGCTTTCATCCTCCTCCAGTTCACGACAATTATTCTTTTTGTTGGTTAATAAATAATGAGCACACCACTTTGAATGAGTGACTCAGGAAGCATAAAACAGAAGAAATTTCCCTCATAACTGTAAATTAGCACATTTGTGATTTTCTCAAAGTGGGAGAGGTTGTTGAGTGAAAACCGCACTGAGGAGGTTGGTGAGTGTTCCCAAAAACTCAACTAGTGATCTGTGTGAATGAAAAACCAACCGGAAACAACTGCACATCTACAGTCTCATATTAGTAGCAAGATAAGAGGACGTAACACTGGGTTTAACTCCAGTTCTATAAGAATGTAGGTGGCCTCTTTGGAAAAGTGCAACGCAAATAAAGAGATTATGATTCATTAAATAAGTGAGCAAAACTAACCAAATACAGATATAGATAACCCGAGTATACTGAAATACCAACAGGGAACAAATCTTCAAATGTCGCCTTGTTCATGCTACTCAAGTATGAGAAATTACTGCTTTTCTGTGACCTTTACCGAGTTTGGATTTAAATTATTTGACGTGACCAGCTTTCATAAACAACAGATTCGATCAGGAATATGAATTTGGGATTTTACTCCAAATGCATCGCATATTTCCACTTTTCTCAGTACTTTTTAATGTCATATTTGAATGCGATGGGTAGCAATTAGTGTCATTTTTCAATGAATCCATGACAGAAAAAAAAATCCACAAATGTCAGAAAAGGATGCAATGAGGCCAAAGCCAAAAAACTCTCTGCAACTAACAATTACTTTCACTGTCAATTAATGTGACAAAGACTGTAAAAAGTGTTTCCCAAAGCCCAGAATGTAAGAGATTCAGTTTACTGTCACAAAGGAGGAAAGAATCCAGTTATAGTTTGCGAACAATTGAATAGCTGATAAAGACTCGATTAATTGTCACTTCTGCTTCCAACATCCAGAAGAACTAAAATGGATCGTTAACTATAGCAAAAAGTCTCAAATAGTCATGATTAACTGATTTACTTTGTTAGAAATCACAGTTTCAGGTATCATCATGCAACAATAGGATGTGTGCTTTGAGTCGACTCTTCTGTAATACTCTCCATAAAGAAATGCAAAGGACCTGTTCCCACCACTTAAATGCAAAACTACAAGATACAGAATCTAATTTACTGATTTAGATAAAAACTTTTATGTCTCAAACATAATTTCGATGAGTTGGATTGACAATAATAATGTTCATGTAATTGCACCAACTTAATATTGTGTGTAATTTAAACTCAACTCTCTTCGTTAGTTGATTTTAAATGAAAATCAAGCTGTGGCTGCTTATTGAAAGTAGCCACAACTACTACTTTGTGGTTGGCTTTCGAGGTAAGCTTCAAGTCTTTTCCAAATAAATTACACTAAAGCGGGGCATATTTTCACTTGTGATATGACCAAGAGTGGACTTGTGTGCAGAGTTTATTCTACATCTGCCAATACAGTTAACAGAACATGTTGTGTTACTGCATGTAGCTAATGCTAGTTCTATTCAGCAGTGGAATTTGACCATCCTACGCTTAAATTTAGCAAATTAGTGGATAAAATTGATTAAGTTTCAGCTAACGAAGCTTTGATAGAGAGCTTTACATATTTGTTTACATTTTGTGGGGCAATTAAAGTTTGTGTTTTTGCTCTCAAGTCTCTCATCTTGTGTGTTGAAATACACAACTGCAGTTTAAAATGCTTTAAAATCGATTACCAACAATTCTCCAAAACATTGAATTTCCCAAGTGAGTTATCAATAAAGTTTATCTTATGACAAAAATTAACGAAGATCTAATTAGAACAAACTAATTTTGTCAACTTAAACATGACACACATTTCCTCCTAAACAAACAAAACTAGTTAGAACAACTTAATTTTTAAATAATGAATAAAATGTTGAGAATGATTGGTTGTATTTATGCCAACAATCATTAGGTAGTTAAAAATGCTTGATTGTGGAGGAAAGGCCAATTCCCTTAACATAATTTCATTTGAAGTGGTCTTAACTCAAAAAGAAAATAAAACATGCACCATGTTAATTTTCTAGAGTGCATGCAGCAGTGTTTTAATTGAAGACGTTTGTCCGGCTCGTGCACATTCTTCCAGACTTCAACATTATGTACAACTTGTTGGGACATGTTTCATTCTTGATCAACAACCTGTCGCGGTAAACGGGACTCGTTCTGCCAGGCCTTCGCTGCATCACTCCACTAAAAATTCCTCCAAATCTAAACTCTTGACTGCAGCTTCACATGACACTCGGACGGTTACCGGCTTGGCTCTGAGGCCCGACGTCAGTCTTGCTGCCAGACGTGTCTTTCTGAAGCATCCCTTTAGGACTTTCCATAAACTTCTCCAAAAAGATGTCGTGAGCGATGCCAGTCCATCCAAAACAAAGACCGGGGATCAGCAACGCAGCAAGACTTCGAGCTCGAGCAAAATTTTACCTTCACAGATGTCAGAAAAACTCCGCCGGCGGACGGATGATTGATTGAGATTGATTGGTACCTAAAACCACGCTCCCTGCCGAGATGTAATTTTTCCTGAAAGCTGCTCTGAGTATGTTGATTTTGCAACTCGAAGAATCCCCCAGAAGGCAGATTTGCAGAAATAGATATCCGTTTGTTAGATTAGGGCCTGAACCGTGCGCCAGCAGTCGACACTCTGCATGCAAACTTCAAAAGAGAACTTTTTCCCACGTCCTCGCAGGTCTTTGAACGTTGCATGAGTCGCGGCGCTGTCAGCGAGTTCATCACCCTAGATGTGTAATTCTAAACATCTGTTTGTGTGTTTTAAATGTGCCCGTGCATGCATGTAATCCTGTGTATGTCTAAGTGTGCGTCTGAACCCGGCACACCACCGCACAGACAGACAGTTGTTGATTCCTGGATTCCTCTCTCTAATCTGCTGCCGCTGCCGTGGTTTACTGCAGACACGCTGACGGATCGCTGCAGGGAAACGGCAACACATGACATGTTTGTTTCCAATCAGAGGAGGGGATTAGCCGGGAATAAATAGGGTCTTCTTTCTCAGGTGATGCATCTCCGGCTCGACTCATAAATGCGGTCTTGCTGCCGGTTAATCCGGCAATAAGTTCGGCATTTGGAGTCTGATCCCTTCCCAAGGTCAGCTGGATTCTGGTAAAGAGGATGTTTGGCAGAGGTGCAGGGTCTCATGTCAATAACTCTGTGGGTGGAAGTTTTTACTAGCTCTGTGTGCGTCCTGTTGTATAAGTCCACGTGTGCGCAAACGGTTGTGTTTCAGCTCCACTTATTTTAATTTTTTTTTTGTGCAAATGTCATTTCGCCGGAGAGTTTTCAAGTCATTTTGTTTATCTGCAGGATCTCACAAACACTTAAGTCATCTGGGGTCAGAGCAGGAACAGCAGCGTAAGAATCAGTGATGAAATGCAGTTTGGGCAAAGAAACAAAAGCAAAAGACAGTTGAAAAGACTCACACAAGCGTTGCATAAGAGTTGACGAAGGCGGTTCTGCAGGGCGCTTAGGGGAAAATCACGTCATGACTTTGTGATCAAAGTGACAAACCACAAAATGTGTACTTTATAATTTCATACAATTCCTGACCGCTTCTCCTAATCACCTGCAATCAACTGCAGCTCTGCTTATAAATCCTGAAAATGCCGCCCGTGACAGCGAGTGTAATCAGATAACTGGGATTCGAGGCAAAGGAAAACATGCGGTAATTAAAATGACAGTCTCCATTCTGTCAAATGAATACAACAAACGTTCTCTCAGCGTTCTTCCATTGTTTACGACATGCTGGAATAATCTGCCGCTCAGGGACAAGTGTGGCTTCCTCGGCTGGATCCTGCAAATGGAGGACAGACGTTGGCCGACAGGATGTTTCTCCTGTCAGGAAGCGATCGAGGCTCGCCGGCGCTAACGAGGTTTCCCCCAAACAAACATCTGTTCTGTTCAGTCCACATCATCATAGAGGCCACTACTGACAGTTACTCTGCACCAGGACAAGCGTGTAATCACAGTTTCAAACCTGAGTAAACATCTTTTTCCCTCGTTTACCTTTTAACTTCAATTAACTGGTTCATGTTGGTTGGCAGGGACATCATTTTAATTAGCATGTGGGCTCGCACTGAAGTGTTTACTCAAGATTTAAAGACCCTCCTCCAGAGAAAATTGGGTTTTACTTGGTTCTATGGTGTTTTTTCATACACTACAAGACGTATTATGAGTAAAATAAGCAGCCAACACCATTTCCTCAAACTGAAGTGTACCGACAAGTCTCAAAGACCCAGATGTGGAAATTCAGAGTTTCGTACGGAACAAACTAGCAATGTCCCAATCAAAATTTTTGCACAAACATGCAGTAACATCGATGTCATTAAAAACTTTCTTTTCAACTAAATGTATTTGTAGAAGAAGCAACCAAACTTGACCATGCAGCCAGTCAAACACGAGGTCAACAAGGGTTGATTTTGCATTGAATTATTATTTAATTATATTTAAATATGTAATAAATTGGCAGATTTGCTTTCTGGTGAACACTTGCAACAAATCTAAATGAGTTGGTGCAAATATTTACTTCCACTTTGTGTAAGATAAACAGCTTGAGTGGTTTAATTTTTTTTTAATTAGATAGATAGATAGATAGATAGATAGATAGATAGATAGATAGATAGATAGATAGATAGATAGATAGATAGATAGATAGATAGATAGATAGATAGATAGACAGACAGACAGACAGACAGACAGACAGACAGACAGACAGACAGACAGACAGACAGACAGACAGATAGATAGATAGATAGATAGATAGATCCTTTAATAGTCCTTTGCAGGAAATTACAGTGTCACAGCAGTTTCGTAACAGTCACAACCCACACACTTTCATACATAATAAGTTATAAGGCCTCTGCCACCTGTTGGAAAATAATCTGATCTTTTACTCTAGATTTGCCATATAGATTCTTTGGATTTTCTTGGGTTCTCACGTATAATTTTGTAATGTCTTAAAAGCTAATTTATAGTTTGTGTGATGTATAACAGTGTAGTGTCCTCAACTTAATATTTAAATTAGTTTGAAAAATATGCAAAATTAGCAATATTATAGGGTTTTTACCAGAATATTAAGATGTCAGCTGAATTTGCATAACTAATAATATTGTCTCAAACATAATTAGTTTTAGTCATGTAAATTCACATAAAAAAATAACATTATAGGGCCTCAATCATATTAAGCAAGTCAACTAAATTATAATAATTATAATTATAATTATAATTGATATTTTAGATATGTGTAGTCTTAACATTAATATTTAATCTAGTCAGGGTAACCTGCATAATTGTTAACATTGTAGGGTCTCAATCCTAATATGTAATACCTAATATCTAATTAGTCACATAATAATACTGTAGTGTGTTAACCATATTTAAATTAGTTGGATAAATAGCATCATTATTTATTGTAGGGCATGAAATGTAACATTTATTTTAGTCACATAAATTTGCATAGTTAATAATACTATAGACGCTTAGCTTTAATGTTTATCTCTGTCAGGTAAATTTAGATTTGTTATGTGTTTTGTACGGTTTTACCTCAAATTTGTATCATTGTAGGGTCTTAAACAGAATATTTAAGATAGCCGAGTAAATTTGTACAATAACCAATATTGTAGGGTCAACCATGTTTAAGTTAATTGGACAAATTGAACTATTAATATTGGAGGACCTTAACCTTAATATTACATCAGTCAAGTAAATGTATATAATTATTAACATTGTAGGGTCTCAACCTTAATATTTAATTAGTTAGGCAATGTCACATAATAAATAATATTGTAGGGTGTCAACCATACTTGCATTTGTCAGAAATTGGCATAATTTATAACATTGTAGGATCTTTAAACACAACATTCATTTTAGTCAAGTAAATTTGCATAATAAATAACATTGTAGGGTCTAAACCATAATATTTAATTAGTCATGTAATGTCACATAATAAATAGTGTAGTGTGTCAACATATATAAATTAGTAACTTAAATTCTCAATTTTTATAACACTGTAGGGATTTTAAACACAACATTAATTTTAGTCAGGTAAATTTGCATAATCAATAACATTGTAGGGTCTCAACCTTAATATTTAATTAGTTAGGCAACATCACATAATAATATTGTAGGGTGTCAACCTTATTTAGATTAGTCAGATAAATTGGCATTATTTATAACATTGTAGGGTCTTTAAACTTAACATTTATTTTAGTCAGGTAAATTTGTATAGTCAACAACATTGTAGGGTCTCAACAATGTTTAAGTTAATCAGATAAATTGGCATAATTAATAATATTGTAGGGTCTTAAATGTAATATTTAATGTTATCAGGTAAATTTGCATAACAACATTGTAGAGTCTCAACCACATTTAAGTTATTCAAATAAATTTGTAGGGTCTTACACGTAATATTTCATTTAGTCAGGTAAATTTGTATTTGATATATCTTTGTAAGGTATCAACTTTAATCTTTGGCTCAGAGGGTGTCGTCTTAAATGTAAAGGTGACTTGACTATGATATTTTTGATGAACTAGTTCTACAACAACAGTTTTTTTTCTTACATCTTTTACGTGGTTCATCAGCGGCTTTTTCTGAATCTTTACCTCAAATGCACGTTGAACTTTTGCTGCCTGCTCCTTCAGAAAGTCCTTAAAACTTGTCTTAAAGAGTGAAATAAGACAAAATAATTCACTGCTCTATGTCATACATAAAACCCTCCGTGGTTGCGAATATACCAGACCTCCTTGCATTTGCTTTAAACATTATTTTTACGATGCTTTTAAAAGGGACCACAAAGCCTCGATATTACATGATACAGGCAGAACAGGAACTTTGGAGGGATCTCGACTAGCTTTCAAACTGCACGTTGCTTTGTTTTTCCAAAGACAAACATCTTAAAGAATTGGTTGTCTGGTGGCCATTAGCCCAGATTCCTTCACTTCGGTTCATTAAGACCATTTGTCGTGTGATTATCACTAAAGTCTAGATACTGTAGAGTCTGAACATGACGCCATCGCGGACACATGGTGGTAAAAAGACACACCGAGGTAACCGGCCACAGCAGTAAATGAATATCATCTGTATACAATCCAGTGGTTTCAGTTTACAAAATGCCTGAGTGTGTTTCCAGGAACATGAGCTAAAGTAACAACACAGCAGAGTGCAGCCGGTGTGAGTTTCCTGCCTGCCTCAGCACTCTAGATCCCTTTAAATTTAGGTTCGGACGTCTTTCTGATGAGGCAAACTTCTTGGATTCGCACACACTGATGCCAGTTAATTACAGGAAATGCACTAACAGTTAGGTTTACTCAGGCCAGATTTACTGTCAGACATACAGGTGGTTGAATTGTTTAAAAAGAAACCAAAAAAATAATAAGTTAGAGGTAAGACTCAGATTATTCAAGTGAAAGAAGTGAAGAAGTGATTTTACCTTCTTTTAAACATTTTTTTAAAAATTTAATGTAAATAATTATTCATACACTGTAAAAAAATATCTTTAATTTTTTTAAAATGTTTATGTTTTTTAACTTTTTTTGACAATTTACTGTTATTTTACAGATTTTCCTTGTATTTGAGTATTTATTTATATGGTAATTTTTTTTTTTTTTAAATGTATTAGCTGTCATTTTTAAGCATTTACTGTTATTTTATGGATTTTCCTTGTTGAGTTAAATATTAATATACATATTACCTGGCAAAAACTGTAAATAACGTCCACATCAAAGTCAGTATTTTTACTAATGGCAGTTTTATGTTTTGCAATGTTTGACCATAAATATTTTATATTATGATTTAATTACATCAATACAATTGAAAGTTTTTTCCTGTTATTTTACATATTTCCCCATTCCGTAGCTAAAATAATGATATTTTTAGCTGTTAAAATACATTAAATTAACTATATGATTGCACATTGTAAAAGAACTCATTTTTATTTGTAAAATAAAGATCATTAATCTGATTTTTTTTTTTTTTTTAAAAAAACAGATTTGGCATGTTTGGTTTTGGTTGTTTTGTTGTTGATCTTTATTCCCATTTCTTTTTTTTCTTACAGTCAACATGTATGTTCGCAATTATGTAAACATATTACAGTAAAGATATTAGGTGAATCAGTGCATTCTTATGACCACACATTGTAAAAGAACAAGTAACTATTCAACATGTACATGAAATACCAAGAATCGAAATTTCGTTACTCTCTCTTCGTGCAACAGTAGACATTAAATAAAGACTTAGAAAATAAGATATTAAAGGGCAAAAAAGAACAAAGGAAGCAAGATTAGAGCCGAGCAACAACTAAGAACCAAGAAAAGCAGAACTGAGTGAAATGTAAAAAATTAAATACCACAAAACAGTGTAATCTTATGATTGCACATTGTGAAAGAAAAAAATTCAATTTGTGAAAATAAAGATTATTAATGTGATTTCTTTTACAGTTTTGGCCTGTTTTTTGTTTTTGGCCGTTTTGTTGTTGATAACAAAACATATACATGTATATTTATATACACCTTTTTTCCGCTTACAGTCAATCTGTTTGCAATTCTGGAAAAATACTACAGTAAAGATAAGTGAATTTATGTGTTTTTTGATCACACATTGTACAAAAGGACAAACAGCTACTTGTAAAAACGATGATTTTTAATTTACGTGAAGTGCATTTTTGCTCTGTTTTTTAAGAGTAAATATATAAATGAAGACTTTTTTCCTGTGATTTCACAAGATATTAATACAGGAGCTCTTTGATTTCTGATGTCCTTGACGTACGTCATTTCGAAGTTACATCGGGACTGATTAGGGGTTGGTCCCTGGTTTATGGCATTTCGTCAGAACTGGTTCAGTGGAACTAGTTGGCGAGTAGAGCAGAAGAATACGTTGTCATGCTGCTAACAGAGCGGATGAATATGTAGTCATGCGCTGAGCAGAGTGGATGAATACTGTATGCACATTAGCCACACAGCGCTAAAAGACGGCTTTGCTTATATTTGTTGCCACATTGCATTATGCTACATTCGCTAACTTCATTTGGGCTCCCAAGCGTAAGTCAGACTTACAGTTTACATTCTCGCCAGTATTTTCCTACCGACCTGTGTTTCAGTGTGAGCTAATGACTGTTTTCGCTACTATAGTTGTACAAATAGGTAAACCGATACAATATCGTGATGCACGTAACGGCTTTGTTTACATTTTCACCAGAGTTCCGACTTACGGTGAAAATTGACTTATGTCACACCGTAGGAATGGAACTCCAACGAAAGTCAAGAACTCTCTGTATAAGATTATAAAAGGGCAAATTGCCCCAGAAATATTGCAAGAAATTAAACAGTTTATGGTATAATGTGATTAAATCCATGAAGACAGAGAAACTGTTGTGATAGTTTGAACGTCCAGCTACAGATTTCATGAACTTGCAGCATATATTTTTGGGAATTTTATTTGGATTCTAACGTTTGCAAAGATGGAAGAAGTCAACATTGCATACTCATGATTGACTGGTGGTATGTTTGGCAGGGGTTCGATACAAAACTAATGAGCCAACATGTTCGATTAGTTCAACACTGAAATGAATACTTATACTCTCTTAATGGCATCGTCAATTTCTGAAATCTGGTCCTTCAGTTGGTTCCATTGCTCAGGACTCAGGGAGAGACCCCTTTTTCCCTATCTTGGTTCATCCAGTACTCTCTGATGTCAATGAGGACTTTATCCTTGAAGTCTGACAGTGACATACTCCTTTTCAATCTGAATATGTAAAGGAATACTTGCTTCTGTGATTTTACAAGATATTAATATAAGATTTTAAAAGGGCAAATTGGCCAGAAATATTGAAGAAATTAAATAGTTTTTGGTAAATTGTGACTAAATCCTTGAAGAACCAGAAGCTATTCTGGTAGTTTAAACGTCCAACTACTAATTTCATGAACTTGCAGCATATATTTTCGAATTTGATTGGCTTCTAACGTTTGCAAAGATGGAAAAAGTCAACACTGCATACTCATGATTGATTGGTGGCATGTTTGGCAGGGGTTCATGTCAGTACAAATTAATACTGGAAAGGGAATTTAGCTGCAGATTTGTGCCAGATCTAGCGGGTGAATGCACCGAGCCTTGGCTTCATCTAGCAACAACGCTGCAGACTTTGGCTCCTAATGTTTCCTGATGGCTCATCGCTAATGATCTCGTTCCAAGTCCATTTTTCAACCACAGCTTTCCCTTTACAAACCTGATTAACCTGTTATGTTCCTGGCGCGAAGGAGAAAACATAAACGCTTTGCCAAAAGGTGTCAACTCGCATACAAGCGGACGTTTTACTCACATTTCTGGTCGCTGAACGCAAATGTTTTGTCAAGCTGTGACTGGACATTGTTTCAGAGCGTCGACCACGACACAGACAGATCTTTGGCCGCTTTGCTCTGCTCAGCATCCACGAATGTAACAGGAGAATTCATCTCCCGATGTGCCCAAACAGCCGACAGTCCAAATATTCGCTGACGGGCTGCGAGTTCACAGCGCTTGCACAGGGGGAGAACCAGCGGGAGCAGTTTTAATGACACTAGATCACAGATATGAAGCCGTGTGGATCTGACAGATAGAGAATGTGGGCCTTCCTGGTAGAGCTGCATGCTGGCGGTTAGGATGTGCTGTGTGGTCGTATACAGACTTATAGAAAACTGCTGCTCTAATCATGTGTGTTCCAGCGCCGAGATAAACATCAAACCAAGGCGGCACATTGCAGTTGACATCGGCCTAGTTTGACAAAGAATCGGAGAGATCGCCAACCGTGATACTGATTTCCTTTCGAGTGTTGAGGGGAAGTTTTGTCATTTGAGTTGTGGAAAGTGAAACATCATGGTAAACTGCCTGCGGCCACAATTTAATACACCGTTCTCCATCTAGAGCAACTTGTTTTTAGCTCCTCGATGCAGACTGAGATAAAAAATTACCCTCTTCTTCACTGCTTGGCCCCGAGCAATTGTCCGTTCTTTTAAACACAATCCATGCAAATATCAAGCTAAGAACTCCATGATGATCAGCAGTTTTATTGTCTCTCGGACTTGTCAAACAATGTGAGGATTATCAACAGAATAATATTTAGAAGCTGCACAAACAGCCAGCTGGGGGACAGCCAGCCTGCCTCACCGCAACCCGCTGGACAATCAAACAATTAGCCCAACAGTCGCACAAACAACCGACCGGCGAGATAATATGAGCCCGTTATCGACCGGCCAATCAGAATCTACCGACTGACTCACCAGCCAGCCAATAGGAAATCCAATATTATGCTTTTAAGGAAGTCAAACATGTTCAGTTGCAGAATGTTTTGATTCTTAATCTGCGGCTTGAAGCTTCGTTTCACTGTGGAAGTGTTTAAAATGAAGATTTGTGTGTTTTCCTGCTGCAAAATACAGGAAACAGTGCGGTAGTTTGCTTAGCGTGGCTCTGGCTAGGCTGCAATAGCAACGTAAAGGCGCATCTCTGAGGTATTTACATGAAATAATCTGTCAGTAATTCTTGATTTTGGTTGTTTTGCATCGATTTTGGTCATATTTTGTATCATCGCGGTCATTTTGTAACTCTTTGTTGATCTATTTGTGCTCATTTTACAAATCTTTCAAATATTTCATGGTCGTCTTGGGGAATTATTAAAACAATTGAGTTTTCAAAATTGGTGACAATTTATCAATAAACTCTTGACTTCACAAGTAAATCTACTTATGAGTTTGAATTCTGTTTTCATATTTGTTCTTTACTTTCTCCTCCACCAAAAAGCTGAAAGGATAAATCTGTAACACGCTACAAGAATATCACATTGAAGGTGAGATTTTTTCCACATTGCCAGTTATGTCGTTTTGTTTTTTCTAAGCAATATCTGTTGCAAGAATTTCCTTGGGGGTTAATGAAGTTTGGTTTTTCATATAAATACAGTCACAGTCACACTCAGAAACCCTGGTTGACTTCCTGAGTTGATAACCAGCTTTGTGTGACCACTTACCTTTACAGGTTTGGTGAAACCAGATGATAGTAAGATGCTGCTGTTACGTTGAACTTGCTTCATAGTTCAGGCCTCAGAGCAGAACTGAAGCTAAGGGAAAAGCAGCAGCAGAGGAGACGTAGTTCAAAAGTGGATTCAAATTCAGACACACTCAGCAGATATTTAGGTTAAATAAGCAAAAACACAGCACTAAATAAACTTAACCTGGATACTGTAAATGACAAAAGTGGCTGGTCAAATGCAGCAAAGTCTACAATATCCATCAAAAACGACAAAATCTATTCAAAAACAGAAGAATGCTTACAGGGAAAGCTGCAGAAAAGTGAACATTTGATAACCTCAGACAGGAAACAGGAAGTTAACTGGACAAACTGGCCACTAAAAAGCAAGAATATATATATACATAAGAGCTGATCGGAAGATGGCACAGGTGAAACTGAGGGCGGGGCATCCAATCATATATCACGATATGGATTATTTTATATCACGATAACGATATATATGACGATATACCACAACAAAGTATGTTTTCAGTTATTCTCTGAAAAGTTTGACAAAAATTTCATTGCTTACCTTTCTCCATGAAACTTCAACCTGTTGCCAGGGCTGGTTCCGAATATCCGATCCCCATGGTGGTATGCGGATATTTATTTTGAGATCCGAATATTCGCTCCCTCCTACCTCCACCTCCACCCCCCGTCGGGCGTTACGAACCGAGCCGAAAATTCGGCTCGTTCCTCCGTTAGTTCACCGCCTCTGACCTCACGGACCGAACCGAATATTCAAGTCATTCCTTCGTCCGTCCGTCAAATTCCTCCCCCACCGGACGTTAAGGAGGGGACCGAATATCCGGAGCCTAGAAACTGCTCTTCCGGCCAGCCCTACCTGTTGCGCGTCCACCGCTCAGCACTCACGAGTTAAGTAACGTAAAGCATGTCGCAAACCCGCGTGAGAGTCAAAGAACGTAAAGCAGCGTCATGTCGCAAAAACCACAAGACGGAGTTTCTTTGCGAAAAATCTCTTTTTTATTCTTCTTTATTTTCACGTATATAAACTTATAGTATGCATAGTGACAAGAAAACACTAATACAATCGTCGCAGGCTATTTAATGATAAATTTGCTGTAATAATTGATAAAATTAGGTTAGAAACGATGGAATAGAAATCGTTCTGACGATATGTATCGTCATATCGCCCAGCACTACCCTGGATCACTCCTTGAAACCGAGCACGGAGTCACCATGGTTACGCCCTTGTGCGGTGTAGATAGAAAATTAAATCTGTTTTGGTTACATCTGCAAAACTCTTATTATATGGGATAGGCTATACTGTTCAGTAATTTTCCATTACATTATCTTGCAAACGTGCATTTAATTAAGTGGTGTTGACAGGTCCCTTAAATTGCTACACAGAGTGTAGATTCAGTGGTCATCTGAACTCTTATTTCATGTTTTTTGGTGTAAAAAAGATAGATAATGGCCCAAAAATCTTCTGCTTCTTGTATGTTTTCATTGGGGGTCATGAATGCATGTGTTGGACCAAGGAGTCACAATAAACTGTTAAATCATATATATGGCCAACAAAAACACATCATATGAACCACCAACTGGGGATTTGTGGTTGTTTTTTTGAATTATTTTGGGTCTATTTGTGGTTGTTTTGCATTTCTCTTTGGTCACTTGATTTATCTTTAAGGTTTTTTTTTTTTATCATTTTGCATCCTTTAATTGTTTGTCATTGCATCTGACTGTAGTCATTTTATGTCACACTGCAACTGTTTTCTAATATTTTGGTTCCCTCTGTGGTTGTTTTGTATTCCTCTGAGGTCATTTTTTTTAATATATATTTGAGGTTGTTTGGTACCTTTTTTTCCATCATTTTGCATTTCTTCAGTCTCTTTTTGCATCTCATTGTGATCATTTTACATGTCTTAGATAGATAGATAGATAGATAGATAGATAGATAGATAGATAGATAGATAGATAGATAGATAGATAGATAGATAGATAGATAGATAGATAGATAGATAGATAGATAGATAGATAGATAGATTATTAATCCCGAGGGAAATAAAAAAGACCCCAGTGCTGCAGAAAATGGCCCAAAAATCTTCTGCTTCTTGTATGTTTTCATTGGGGGTCATGAGTGCATGTGTTGGACCAATGCTCAGGAGTCACAAGAAACTGTTAAATCATATATATGGTCAACAAAAACACATGTTATGAACCAGCAAACAGGGGTCAGTCAACAACCAACCAAACAACGAAATCCATCGTATAGCCGTTTGATGGAAAGACTATGCAGAGGGCTAAAAATGAGGACCATATGAACGACATTCCCGCTCGTCCATCTGGATTCTGGGTGTGTTTGCTTGTTGTTGCCGGTGGTTTTGGTGAGTCTGGCTGATTTAGGTTGTGTTGACATTGTCCTGGCACAACCCTGAGCTCTGACTCACCCGGCTGCTGTCACTTTGACCGACGACGAGTCACATCTCACAAAGGCTCTGATCCGGTTCCCCGTGGTGCTGTTGACACCACCGAGGCCTCCAGCTGATCTCATCCAGGTGTCCTCAGGTGGATTATCGTGTTGTTAAAGCCGCTTCTGCCTCCATCCAGGTGCCACCACATCTCGACGGAGACTCGCCGATCCGTGTGAGGCATCTTATCCAGGGATTACACCGAGGATTGCTGCTGGATGACTCGGCCGGGGATTCCCTCTCCATGTGTGCGCGAACTATTGTGCACATACTTGAGTGCGGTCGTACGGCTGCATGCATGTGTGTGTGTTGCTGCCTGTATTGTCTGTGTCCATTAGCGTAAGTTCGACCGCAGCCTTTCCTGTTTTTAACTTTATTAACATTCCCTCTTCCTCTGGGTGGATTTTCGAGTCCCATGATTAAATCTGTGGGATAAGCGGCCGATCGGGATCCTCAGAAGTGCAGCTCTTTAGTCCAAGCGAAGGGAATTTGTAGGCGGACCGGCGAAATTGAAAAGAAAACATCGTATTAGGTGAAGCCTTAATGATCCCCATAAGGGAAATTAGGAAAAATGAGTGGTCAGGGGTGAGTTTAGAGAGTTTTGAGGAAAGAGGAAAACTCTGCAGAGACTCAAATTAAAGTTCTTTGGAAATTATTAACTGGACATTATTAACAGTACATTTTTTTTGCTCACTGTAACACATAAATGACAATAAATGAGTATTTAAAACCTTCTAGATAGATAGATAGATAGATAGATAGATAGATAGATAGATAGATAGATAGATAGATAGATAGATAGATAGATAGATAGATAGATAGATAGATAGATAGATAGATAGATAGATAGATACTTAATTAATCCTGAGGGAAATTCTAATATTAATGAATGCTGCTTACAGCCATTTACAGATGACATTTGATGCCTCTGCAGCAGCTTCCCTGATATCTGTGGTTGTTTTGTGCCTCTTTGCAATAGTTTTGCATCATTTTGGATTCATTTGTGGTTGTTTTGCATCATTAAAGGTCAATCTTTGGTTTGTTTTACATCATTTGGGGTCTATTTGTGATTGTTTTACATCATGTAGGGTCAGTTTGTCATTGTTTTGCACCATTTTGGATCAACTTGCCGTTGTTTTGTATCATTTTGGGTATATTTGTGGTTGTTTTGCACCATCTTAATTCTATTTGTGGTTGTTTTACATCATTTGGGGTCAGTTTGGGGTTGTTTTGCATCTTTTGGGATCTATTTGTGGTTGTTTTGCATCATTTTGGATCAATATTTGGTTGTTTTGCATCATTTGTGGTCAATTTGTAGTTGGTTTACATCATTTTAGGTCAGTTTGTGGTTGTTTTGCATCATTTGGTCTGTATTTCTTGTTGGTTTGCATAATTTTGGGTACATTTCTGGTTGTTTTGCATCATTTTGTGTCAGTTTGTGGGGTTTTTTTTGCACCATTTTAGATTAATTTGTAATTGTTTTGCATCATTTTGGGTCAGTCTTTGGTTGTTTTTCTCCAGGTGGGTATATCTGTGATTGGTTTGCACAACTTTGAGTACATTTCTGGGGGTTTTTTGTGTCATTTTGGGTCCTTTTATTTTTGTTTTACATTTCTCTGTGGTCATTTTTTGTGTCTTTGAAGTTGTTTTAGTCTTTTTTAGTCATTTTACATTTGTTCACTATCTTTTTGTATCTGTTTGTGATCATATTATATGTCTTTGCAGTAATTTTGTATCTTTGAGATTGTTTGGGGCTTTTTTTTTGTCATTTCGCATCTCTCCAGTGTCTTTTTGTATCTGATTTTGATTATTTTGTGTCACTGTGTTTGTTTTTACGTTTCTCTATGGTTATTTCTTTTTGTTTGCAGTTGTTTTGTGCATATTGGCAGTAATTTAGCATCTCTTTGTGGTCATTTTGCACTCAGTTATGGCCATTTTCCATCTCTTTTGATCAGTTTGTTGTTGTTTTGCACCTATTGTGTGTCTCTTAATGACAAGTTGTCATGTGATAATAGTTGTTTTGCTTCTCTGTAAGTAATTTTGTGATTGTTTTGCATTTGTCTGTGGCCTTTTTTTGTATCACTGTTTATTTTTTACCTCTGTATCTGATTATGACTGTTTTGAGTCTCTTGTGTCACTTTGTGTTTGTTTTGCATTTCTCTGTGGTCACTTTTTTCCCTTTTTGTGGTCATTTCTTCGAGTCATTTTGCATCATCATTTTGTAACTCTTTATGTACATTTTGCATCTATTTTTTTTTTTACTTTCTAACATGAAGTCTTAACATTACTGAAGTTTCTGTCATCTCCTGTGCAGAGCTGAACTCGGTGAGAGTCGACGCTGGTCTCCTGAGTCCTTTGTGGCCTTCAGTCACTTAACTCATTGTTTTTGCTGTCTATGTTAAATATATGAGTTCTATTTCTCCAAAGAGTAACATGACAGAAAATGTTTGAGAGGCTCTGGCGGGAAGCAACATTTACTTACAGTATGATTAATGAGACGAGTTGTAACTGCATTCAGCGACATCTTGTCACAATGATTACATATTGGTGTATTTTCTTTGCAATTAATAATAAGAGCACGGTATTGTTAGCGTGAATTTCCCTCAGATAGTCCCAGAGCTTGCTGAAATCAGAGCTCGGATTGAGCCATGTTTGTTTTGGTTTCAGCACCGATGGTCAGCTGCTGGCTCACTCCTTATGAGACTCTGCTGGCTTGTCGGCTTGTTCATTGTGCCAACAGCAGAGCAAACTGACTACTGGGTATTTCTTAAAACAATGACGAGTTTGTTTAGAACACGGAGTACAACAATATGCTTTTTTTCTGCGCTTGGAGTTGATTAATGTTAATGGCTGCTTGTGTGGAGACACTCATCATTTTAAGTGACCTTTTCAAACAGCCACAAACACACATATTACTGGCGCAGTCGTACACAGACACCTGGAAGCTGCCCAGTATAAACACAGTCTGATCTACTGGACACTTAGCAGCTCAACTCGAGCAGCTAAAGGTTTAAGGTCCCGGCTTGAAAATGTCTGCGCAATATCACTTAAATGTCTAATGATTCTAACGTCTATCGCTTGAGAGTAATTACATCACTTGGGGGTGTTTGCTTTAATGTAAAATTAAGACTAATAGCTTGGATTTACTACACTGAAAAATACAGGCCTCACAGCAGGAACTCAATGTAACAAACTGAGATTCAAGGCTTTCAATACTTCATTTCTCCACCATTGTTTTTGATGACAGACTTAATCCTCCTGCTCTTTAATGGAGGGTTTGTGTTGCTCTACCATCATTGTTTAAATACCCAAAAGCTGCTCTCTTGGACTCAGGTCGGGCCACATACTTGTCCAGGTTGTAGGTTTCACTTTTTTCTTCTTTGAAAACTCTTGTGCAATGTTGTTGTAGTGTTTTGGATGGTTATCAGACAGAAACATTCCTCTTCTGTCAAGCTTCTGCAGTCTAGGAATCATCCTGTCAGCCAGTATTTTGGTTTATCCAAACCTTTTGCATGAATGTGGCCCAATATTGTCACACTCCCACCTCCGTGCTTCACTGTCAGGACTATGCGTTCACTGCAGTCCTGGTCAGGTTCATATTAAACATGCTGGATCCCATCTGTGCAGAACAAATTTACCTTGATCTTATCTCACTAAAGACTGTGCTCCAACATTAATCAGGCTTCTTGCATTGTAGATTTAGACTAGACTGACTTTATTAATCCCCAGAGGGAAATTCTGTATTAGTGTCGAACAGAAAGCAAGGGTGTGTTTTCCAACAGCTATTTATCGAGGTTGATGTTGTGAAGTTACACGGAGCTGTCACAGAAACTCTGATTTCCACTGATAACTCCTTTCCATATTCTGAATGAGCTGTTGTCTGTTTTTCACAGCTACATTGTGAAAGTAGTTCACTGTCTGTTGAGTCGTTTCAGGAGGACGCCCACTGGAGCCCTGATTAGTGGTATTATGACTCCTTCTATACCTCTTGATTACTGCTGTAACTGTGTTTCCACTGTTTTTAATTGTTCCTCCTGTGTCTTTTTCCATCTTTAAGAAGTCTCACAGTCAGATTTTTTCATTTCCTCTGGCAATTCTTTTCCATGTGGAGCCATGATGTAGGCATGCAGATAAACACAGCCCATAGGTCAAACACTGAGAAAGTTCTGTTGTCCGCATGTCATTTAATAACCACGTTGATGCAGCTAGACTGATTGTAAATCACTGGCGGACTCAGTTTAGTTTCAGTAATCACAGGTGTTTTCCCTTTTGTTGCACAGAGTTTCTTCTTTCTGGCCTGAATTGTCAATACAGTCATTCTGCAGTGTTTGTTTTTATTGCTCATGAGAGGAAATACTCTACTGTTCAACTTAGAAATTATAGAATTATTAAGAGGCAATACAATTTTTAATCATTTGACTTAATTCTCTTGTATACTGTCACTTTCTAAAGACATTATATGAACAAGTTTTGACATTTTGGTCATGGAAGGTCAGACTCTGGATGTGCTCTCCATGGTGCTGAAGTCAGGTCAAAGTGGCACATTGAAGGTCAAAGTGGGATAAATGTCGAGGTTCTTCATATAAATTTACTTCATCTGGTGTTTGGTAAAGCAGAGAGTAAGAAATAAAGGGGAGAGAGAGTGTTGGGTTTCTTTCCTTTGGGTTGACATCATACCTGAACCAAGTGACCCATTACGAGCCCTTTTATTGATTCTTATCGGGCGTGTCCTTTGATTGAATACCTCCCGACAACCTACACACTTTCACAAAGACAGTCTGGCACACAACCCCTTTTTGCCGACAGCTCATGCACGAGATGACAGGGCCTGGTTACAGTAATAACCCGCCTGCGATCTCACGCCCATGCGTCTGCAGCATAGCCTGTAAATCTCACTCTGTTATTGTTTTAATAACACTAATGTTAGCATTAGCCAAGTGGTAAAAACGTCAGACATCAAAAGCCAGAATCATCTGAGCTATATTGGGGTGAAGACAAAGGGCGAGGGCGCAGCTTGTGAAAATAGCTGGCCGTGCTGACTCAGCAGAGGAGTGTGTGCACGGCTGTGTGTGTGATTGCACAAATTTATACACTGATAGCGCAATTGTGTGGATATTTAAATGTGTGTAAGCGTGCGAATCGTCGAGCAACCTGCACAGAACAAAGCCCTCCAGCTGCTGGGTAAAACTGACTTCTCCTCAGAGCTCCATTTCCTCCAAACCACAAAGTCTCATAAAGCTAAGCACCCATAGTTAGCTAATGGCATTAACTTCTACACCGATGCCTCTGGTGCTGCTTATTGGGGGAAAACACCCTGATATATTTTCCAGCACATGACTTTGTTTTTCTGAATCAACAGCTCCGCCTCCGCACCGAGCCGCCGCGGGGAGAGGAGTCTGAAATAACGTCTGATGGGGATGCAGCATCATAAAACCAGAGAAGACATGAATAAAGTCCTGCACGCTGCATGTTCCACTGGAGTCATGGAATATCTGTAGGCAGCAGCAGCGAAAACACAACTCAGCAGTCCGGTTTAAGCCGCGTAGTGTGAGTTAAATTCCATAGCAGCCTTGACATGGATTGGGTCATTGCTTTTCATTGCCGTGGCCCCGTGTGTTTTTACATATGTGGGTAATAAAATAAGCCGGTAAGTTCTCGTCATGTGCCAAATGGCCCTATTTTATGAACCATTGGGAGCGAGACTTCTTTTCTTTCTTTTATATATATAAAAAAATAAAAATAAAAATATGTATGTGTATGTGTGTGTGTGTTGAGGGTGGGGGTCCAGTGGATGCCAAGCTTTCCATAATGTTTACTGACACAACACATTTTAATGGTTTCAGCTGAGCGCCAGGAATTGAGAAATCGAGTCACTTCAAAAGCGTGGCACACTAAAGGAAGTCCATTGTTTACACTCATGGCTACAGCTATTTAAATCTGCAGCAGAGTGGCCCTATGGACGCCACTGCTCCATTGTTTGGATGTTGCAAAACACTGCGTTTATTTGCATAAAATTCTTCTCGACAAAACATTCTCTCAAGCCCTTAACATGTACAGTAGAGGACACACGTGTGTAAACCCAATGTCTTTTAAATGCCAAATGATTCAAAATTGAATCACATCTCATCAACTGCATCACTTTTAAGCCGAACGGTGGAGTGTTTCCGTCTATGACCAATCAAAAGCAAACATTTTAGAGAGACTATATAAACGATTCAGGCCCCAAATTAGAAACCTTAGGGCAGCAAAAATGAAAACATCTGTTATTATTGAAACTGAACTGAGTCCACCTGTGATTTCCAATCAGCTTAACTGCATGAACATGGTTCTATAATGAGCTGTGAACAGCAGAACTTTCTCAGTTTTGGACCTATGAGCTGTGTTCATCTGCATGTTTTCATCATGGCTCCAAATGGAAAAGAATTGCCAGAGGAACTGAAAAAACTGAATGTGACACTACAAAGGTAGAAAAGGACACAGGAAGATCAACTAAAAAATCTGTGGAAAGATAGTTGTAATCAAGAGGTGCAAAAGGAGTCATAGTACAACTAATCAGAGCTTCATTGGTCGCCCTCCTACAATGACAACACAGAAAGTGCACTACTTTCACAATCTACTGATCTAAAGTAGACAGGTGAAAAAACTTGGCACAGGGGTTATCAGTAGAAATCAGACTTTCTGTGACAGCTCAGACTGTGTGAATGGCATTTCATAACATCCACCTCTACGGACGGCATCCAAGAAAAACACCCTAGCTTCCTCTTTGGCACAAAACTGCAAGGTGGAACTTTGCTCTAAAAAGAAGCCTCATGAACACTGGCCACAGATCAAGATAAATGTGTTGGACTCAGCATGTTTAACCCTTTGATGTGCAGCGTGGGTCAGGTGGGTCAGACCCATTTTCCATTGGATTTGGGTCATTTAAGGGTTAATGTGAACCTGACCAGGGCTACCACAGTGGATGCATAGTCCTGACGCACAGAGGTGGAAGCGTTACAATGTGGGGCTACATGAGTGAAAAAGGTGTTGGTGAGATGACATTTAATGAGCACATCATGAATGTTCGTGGATATACCAAAAACAAAAAAAACCCACCATTGCTTGCTGTTCACTACAAAACTGCAAGACTTAACTTCACTACAGACGATGAAGAGGAACATGATGAATGATGGGAACACATTCCCTGGTCAGAGGAGATCAAGACAAATTTATTGGGCTCAGATGGAGTCCAGCATGTTTAATGTGAACCTGACCAAGACTACCACAGTGAATGCTTAGCCCTGACAGTGAAGCACAGAGGTGGAAGCGTTACATTGTGGAGCTACATGAGTGCAAGGAAGTGTTGAGGAGATGACGTTTGTAGATGGCATCTAGAATGTCTGCAGAGGTGGATTACCAGTCCATCTACGTTCCAACCGTCACCTGTGGTCATGAGCTCTGGGGTAGTGACCAAAAGAACAAGATCACGAGTGCAAGCGGCCGAAATGAGCTTCCTCCGCAGGGTGGCTGGGCTCATCCTCAGAGATAGGCTGAGAAGCTCGGACATCCAGAGGGAGCTCAGAATAGAGTCACTGCTCCTTCATGTTGAAAGGAGTCAGTTGAGGTGGTTTGGACATCTGATTCGGATGCTTCCAGGTAGACTTCCTTTTGAGGTTTTCTGAGCGGATCCACGTGGGAGGAGATCACGGGCAGACCCAGAACCTGCTGGAGGGATTATGTATCTCATCTAGCCTGGAAACACCAAGCCTTGCCGGGGGGACGGACGTCTGATAAGTGGAAGAAAATGGATGGATGGATGAATGGATGGATGGATGGATGGATGGATATACCAAAAAAATAAAAATAAAATAAATCCTTTTCCGCACATAACTCCAAGATTTAACTTTGCTACAGATCATGAAAAGGAAGCCTGGTGAATGTTGAAACAGATTCTTTTGTCAGATGAGATCAAATTTGTTGGGTTCAGATGGAGTCCACTGGAGTCACCTGACCAGGACTGTCACAGTGAATGCATAGTCCTGACAGTGAAGCACAATGGTGGGAGTGTGATGATATGGGGCTGAATTAGTGCAAAAGGTTTGGCTACATCGAAATACTGACTGACAAGATGACTTCCAGTCTGCAGAAGCTTGACAGAAGAGGAATGTTTCTGCATGACAACCACCCAAAGCACAACGCCAAAATCATGCAGGTAAAAACCAAGACTAGGACAGGTATGAGGCCTGACTTGAATCCAAAAGAGCGCTTTTTGGGGTATTTTAAAAAGAAAGGAAGAGCAACTCAAAGCTTCCAGCAAAGAGCAGCTGAAAAAAGATCTCCGAAGAATGGAAGAACTTATGCAGTATCCTTCACACTGAGGACGATTTAGGCAAAAAAATAAAGGTTGCCATACAAAGCATTGAAAACATCAACAAGTACAGACTCAGTAATGAAGCGTACTGACTGTTGTTGCGTCGAGTTCCCCCTATGGGGCCTCTATGTTTAATATAGTAAATCTAAACTTTTAGTTTTTAATTTTACACAAGAGCAGACATTTAATGCTGGAATGTAATTACTGTCAGGTGGCACAATTCAGCGTGATTTGACATTCAAGTGTTATATACTGTAATGTTCTTTTTAGTTAAGGCCAAGTTGAAATTACACTCCCGCCGTCAGATCAGTCAGTGCTGTACACCTCAGAAAATCACCAATCAGCTCCTCGTGCAGCTCTGCCAAGTATTTCTCCTCAACCCCCAGATTTTATTTCAAACTCTCTGTAATGTTTGAACAATGAGCTGAAAGTCGTGTGAGGTCCCAGCGCACGGCACAAACGTGTGAACCCCAGCCATTCTCTGGCCATATGCTGGTGAACGCCCAAGAACAGACAATAGAGGAATTGTTTGGCTTCGGGTCCGACATTAAAAAAGCCTCTCTTTTTCTCGAGCACATGCCGTCGGGCTTCATGGGAGACCCATCACCGCAATGATCAAAACGCCTCACACACATTACAGTGAAGTAATGAAATTCTCATCGTTACTCCACGTCGTCCCATGCAGTCTGTTTCTTGTTTATTCTGCAGGTCGCTGGTCCAAACGTCTGCTGTGAGTTAACAGGGCTGCAGCAGCAGTGGGCGGCTTCTCTATACAATCTATGTCTGTAATGAGCTGGTGGGCCGCTCCGACCGGGGTTGCAGTGGGGTAAAGGAACAGCGTGACTTCACTCTTTGGCCACGACGGCGAAGATGGTGGAGATGATCGAGTTGCACATCACAATAATATTACAGTCAGGGTGGCCCGTTCATCGGGTTACAGAGCGACGCGACATAATCCTGCTGAAGCTGAGTCACTGCAAACAACAGCAGCACAGTCAGGTAATCTAAACACACTGGAAAAACACAATCTAAACTCTCTAATTTTATGGAAGTTTTGCTCTTCATTTCACAGATGTTTTCTGTGTTTTTGAAATAAAAGAAAATGTCATAGGTTAAAAAAAAATGTCATAATCATGTACATCTACACCGTATAACTCTTTTACTGTACAGTCTATTGAAATATAAGATCATATTGATCAAATTTTGAATTAGAATTTCCATACGTTGTGTCCCTGTGAAGTAGGGGACGAGGAGAGTAAGAAAAGATGTTATGAAAAACCTAATAAACTAACAAAAAAACCTGAACTGGAAAAGAAAATCCCATAAAATTTCTATTTCTAAAGAGAAAATTTGCTTTTGGATTCATACATGCTTTTGTAATTTTGAAATATGAGAATTTTTCTTTTTACAAAAATAGATCAGTCATCATTGTTCACACCTAAACTGTAAAAATACATCTGTAATTTTACCAAATTTTTACTTTAAACTGTACAGACTATTGAAACACAAGATAAAATCGATACAATTTTAAATTAGAAAATTTACGTGTCTGATGAAATAACAAAAAAACTGAACTTAAAATGTAACTATAAAAAAAATGTGGTTTTAAAAAAAATTTCTAGATGTTTTTTATTTTTGAAATACACAAAAATGTCAAAATTACAAAAATAGATCAAATCATGTCATTCATCACAAAAACTGACAAAATTTATGTGTCTGATAAAATAACACGAAATTTGTAACATTAAAACCTGAAACTGTAAAAAAGAAATTCAAAAATCTATTGAAGATATTTCCTTTTTTCTTTGTAGAATGAAGTGTTAAGCTGAAGTTTAAAACTGCAAAAATATTTGTAAAATTAGACAGAATTAGTGGCAATTAACTTTTTGTTCAGTTATTTGATGTTTTCTTCATAAAAATGTGGAATAAATATGGTGTCTTCAGTATAATATCTATTTTTTTTATCACATATTTATATTTTTGGTAATTTCGTTGTTTTTACATATATACATAACGTCATAAAATACAGATTCTCGTACAGAATTAAGGCTAAAAACCTATTTTAAATAGGGAAATTTACAGTTTTATTATGCGATAGTTATTTTACAGTATGTTTGGTGACCCAACTGCTGAAATATTACGATTTTTTTGTTTTACAGTGTACACAAGAAACACTGTTACAAAAGTAGTTTTTTTATTAAAACATACACAAACATAAATAAAAAGAAAAACACTGAATGGAAAAATCTAAATCAGATGAAGATCTTGGTATGCTACAATCTTGTAGGAGAATCAACATACATAAATATATAATTTGAAATGAAGCCCTTGTGTTTTAATAACAAAAAAGCGTGTCTACTATTTCCTCTAAGTGCTGCATAATGAATGTCGTACAGACATAAAATATAAATGATTTTTTTTTTACAGCCGAAAGGTCACTGTAACAATGACCCGCCTCTGTACTTCTAGAGCTAATAAATAAATATTTATTGCATATTCCCATTTACCTCACTGAAGAGCCAAATGAAAAAACAAAAAAATTAAGTTAAAAGATGAACCAAACTCAACTTGGTTCCTCTAGTTAAGAAAAAAAAAGACAAGTCATGTCGTTCAGACAGTCCAGCTATCTGCATCGCTAGTTGATCGTCATAAACAAAAACTAACTGATGTCATTTTGTTCTTAGTTTAAATGACGTTGTCGTATAAATGCCTTCAGTGAAGCAGGCAGCTTAAGACAGAAAACTGGATAACAAATGAGTTTTTGGAGCAAACACGCAACAACGTCAGAGCCAAAGGGAATCTTTAAGTTTCAGAGGTCTTGAAAGAAATCGGACGGTGCTGCCGAAGCCGTGAAGACGCCTCGTTGCCTGCCGTGTTCACACTTCCAGAAACTTTCAGGAAAACATTTATGCGTTCGCTGCTGCGGGTCAGACGCATGCCTGGGAGGCTTGTTATTTTTATCCTGTGATAATCTGCTAAGTACAAGCAGATGCTCCGTCGCTCTACAACACTCTTTTTGGACATTCTTCCCAACAATCTGCACTGATAAATCCTTTCTCGCTGCACTTCCTGCCAACAAACTAACTTCCTTAGTCGCTCCCTCGCGGCTTGTTTAATTAGTGCATAAACACATGTCAATTCTTAAGTCTAAATGTTGTAATCTGAAATGAAACGTATTGAAATTTCCCAACAGAAACCACAATACTTTAAAAAAAAAAATAAAAAAAAAGTCCAATAAAACTCCAGTGCTATTTTGGATGTGTCTATTTGCAGGGAGAAAGGGGGAAAGTGGAAAGACAAGTTTCTGAAAACCTTTTTTTCCATTCTCATGAAACGCTGAATGAAGAGCAACAAAATGAATCTAAACACAAATGTACAATTATATATATTTTTAAAAAAAAAACAACATTTTTTTTAAAACAAAAACAATATTATAAATCACTAACAGTGGTTCTGTGGCATATCAAATGTTCAGTAGCATGTCCGCTCCACACGTGTTTGGGGTTCAGTTGCCCAACTTTATGGCGCCAAAATACGTCCCTTCGCCCTCCCGGTCCAGCATCCAGGAGTTGGACACGTTGACGAACAAGGCGTCCCCCTTGTCCAGCCGGACCCCTCGGCCCTGCTGGGAGCAGTACATGCTGTAGGTTGTGTTGTGCCAGCGCACAGTGCTGCCCGTCTTCATCAGCATCTGGGCCTTGCTGGTCTGTTTGATGCTGTCGCGGTAGACGTACTGGATGAGCTGGGCGTTGCGAACGAGCTCCGCGATGAGCCGGACCTGACTGCTGTCCTCCGACTGCGAAAGGTTGTAGAAGCGGAAGCAGATGTTTGTGTAAACGTAGTAGAAACCGGCCTCCATCACCAGCAATTTGCCCTTCTGGTAATCCATCTTGTTGCGGTATGACTGCTCCTCGTCCCAGTCGATGGTGACGGCCTTCGGGTATGGGTCGACTCCTGGAGAGAAGAGGGAAAAAAAACAAGTTAGGGTTGGTTCATTCACCTGGTCAATATCTTCATTCACTGAATGAGGTTGCGGCGATAAAACTTAAGAAATGTCTTTGCTAGGAGGAACTTGCACTGTTCAATCAAAATATATATTTCCTAAACACACTAGGACATGTAGGTTTTTGGACATATTTGTCCCCCCCAAAAGGCTCATTTTAAAAGTTAATTACACTACCATTCAAAAGTTTGTGGTCACTTAGAAATGTCCTTATTTTTGAAAGAAAAGCAGTTTTTTTCAATGAAGATAACATTAAATGAATCAGAAATACATCCTAGTAAATGGCTATTCGAGCTGGAAACGGCTGATTTTTAATGGAATATCTCCATAGGGGTACAGAGGAACATTTCCAGCAACCATCACTCCTGTCTTCTAATGCTACATTGTGTTAGCTAATGGTGTTGAAAGGCTAATTGATGATTAGAAAACCCTTGTGCAATTATGTTAGCACATGAATAAAAGTGTGAGTTTTCATGGAAAACATAAAATTGTCTGGGTGACCCCAAACTTTTGAACAGTAGTGTGTATATATATATATATATATATATATATATATATATATATATATATATATATATATATATATATATAAATTCAAATGAAAACCTATGGAAGGCTGATTGAAGGTTTTATTACATCTTCTTTTCTGAAGTATATTCTTTAAATTAGCCCTGCTTTAGCGCATTAATTGCTAATTATGTTGCTACAAGTTGACATTTTTGAGTTTATTATTATCCAATTCAGTCCAGTGTGATAGTTTTCGTGTGCATTTGTTTTGTGATATTGTTGATTAGTTAAAACCATTTTATCCGATTCAAAAATACAAAATGTGTATCTGCACAGTTCAGTTCAAATGTATATTTTACCTTTAGCAATTTATGATTTTAACATTATTTTTAATGGAGCTGATTTATTATAGGCTAACTTTTTTTTCTGGTTTTATGGCTTGTGCAGTTATAGATCCACAAGTGTGATGTTTATCATCTTACGTTGTACTGATACTGTTTTTTTTAATATATATACTAAAAAAAAATAACCTTTTAGGGGGCAAACGGGTAAAAATCTACATTTCCACTTTCCTAATGTGTTTAGCACAAGTGGGAAAATATCCGAGAGCAAGCTAATGTTCATTTGCTAGACTCACAATTTAGAAAACAGTGGGAGCTAACGGGTAATGCTAATTGCTGGCATGCTTTGGTATTAGCATTTTTGTCCCATTACTGTGTAAGTTTAGGTACTTTGCAATATTTTTTGGAAATATAGTTTTAAATCATCCCACTTCCCATATTAAACACCACTTGGACCAAATATAACTATATTCTATTTCTATTTATCAGTTAGCTAGCTGATATAGTAGCTAGCTAATTGATAAGTTTGTCAATATATTAGCAAGCAAACATTAGCTTTATCAGTTGGTGCTGTTAGCTATATACCTTGCAGTTACTATATATAATTAACTAAATCTCTGTAAAAACGAGTTTTTGTTTTAATTGTTATGTAAATCTCTACTTAGCAACATTTACACAAAAAACATGCAGACGCAACAAGCTTCTTTAAGTCACACTTTAATAAACTTAACTACTACTACATCTCACTTCAGTTTAAAAAACCCATTTAATGACATTTATGCAAAGGGAAATGAGGAAAACTCCTCATTATGCTAACTTAGCTGACTTCATTTAATTATTTAATGATAAGTCAATATGCACTTAGCAAACATTTACATTAAAAACATGCTAACAGTGAGAATGCAAAGTTGCTGTGAAGATAATGTCCAAAATAACTCTTTAAGGGGTCAACTGATGTATTAGGCTTAGCTGTTATGTCTCACGGGAGTTTAAAAAATACATTTTCCTTTGACATTATTTAAGTAGAAGTAAATATCCACTTAGCAAGCATTTGCATGATGAACAAGCTAATGTTAAACTGCAAGGGAAATGTGGTGCGACCAACTTCTTTAGCACAAAGTCCGCAACAAAGCCAGAATGAGATGCATGTGTGGTACAACATAGAGCTCAAAAAGTAACCAAAACATGACTTAAATATGGAAAAGCTGCAACCTTTGGATAAATATGTCACAAAATACCATTTTAAATGTAGTTTTGTGTTGCAACAGATTCTCAAGACATATGGGAACATTACATTTCAACACCATTCCAACTGAAATCAGGACTCGTATCGCAATATCTGTCAATGTGACTATTATTTTATTTCGTGCATACCGTTCAGCCCCAGTGCAATAACAATAGGACGATAAATCAACTGGACTCACTCTTGTGCTCCTCGTTTTGCCGGCTGATCAGTAGATGGGCTGCCGGCAGGTTTTCTCTCTGAGCTTTGCACCGTCTGTTTTTCCTGGTGTCTCTCAGGGCGTTGAGCACCGGCTCTGTCTGCACCTCCTGCAGGAAAAAGGAAAAGCTCATTTAACAAAACACTCGACTGACAGACGGAAGGCTTGAAAAAACACTCGTGTCTCTTGTTTCAATGCAAGAAGCTGCTAAACTTCACCGTAAAAGACTCGAGAACTAACCTGCACCCACGACTACACGACTTGGACACATTTCAGCAGATTTGTCCTGCTGTCTTTTTGAATAAGCGTCTGTTTATCTGCAGACTTGAGTGCATGTATTGTGTTCTGCATCCCCTTTGGTGAGCCGGCTAACTTCTTCTCCCCTCCTGATGAGTGTAACCTTTCAGAAAGATTGTGCTTCTCGCGGATTTGGCACAAATCGTATCTGGACTGCGTTCAGAACCCGAGTGCTGATTCTATTCAAGGCCAGTGACGCCGCCATGCAGTCAGTCTGAGCCCGGCTGTCCTCAGGCAAGACCCAGCATATACACTCAAGGAAAACATGGTTTCCAAGCAAGTAAACAGTCGGTGCACGGCAGCTGCCAACTCTCCTACACATCTGGCAGGAGGTTCAAATATCAGGTGTGTTGTTTTCGACCTACATGGTTGCACTGAAGAAAGGGGGAAGCGACGTTGCACTTTTTACCCACTGAATCGTCTTTAAAGTGCGCATTGATTCAGTTAGTTTGTTTAGACTGAAGGCTTATTGTATCCCGAAGGTGTCTGAACTTGTTTTTATGGTTTTTAGAGTAGTTTCCTATGATCCAATAATCTGTTGGCGATACCATCTCGCCCCAACCCCTGAGCCAAAAACCAAAAAAAAAAAAAAACACAACAAAAAACAAAAGGGAAAGTGTTGAAATGGCTCGAAAGTTCAAACCCACACACAAACAAAGTGCATTCCAAATAAACTCATCTCCAGCGCCAGGCCCGCCAACGCCGTTAGCGTGGTGTTGCAACACGCTGCACCTGTACTGTGCTAATATTACTCCTCTATCCACACAACCCCAGTCAGGACTAATTTGATGTCAATCTAAGATTAGCAAGCGCCGAAAACAATTTGCTGCACAAACATGTTTATAAGGCAGCGTCTTGAATGGAGACAGGGGTAAACAATGTCTTGCCAAGGCTGCAAAGTAATTGCGAGCTCCCGGTTGGCAATGCATTGTGGGATCTATCTTGATTTGTGGCGAGACCGCGTCATACCTCGGCGACCAGACAGACGAGATCATTTAGACAAAGTAGCAGCAGCTTCCTAATCTGCAGCGCGATATGGAGCCTTGAAATGTGCGAGACTGGGTTCATGCGACGCCGCAGTGCATGCAGGCTGCAGCTCAGCCCTTTAACTACACACCACATACATCAGTCAACATGTCTATTATGTTGATGGGTGGTTTCTGAGATGCTGCACTTGGAACAAAAGTGCTCCACTCAGAGGAACAGAGGAACCGGCCACCAAAGCAGCAGCAGCAGAGCGTCTCTTTGTGTTTCGTCCTTAGATTCTAAACATTCACATCCACGAAGTTCAGACCAACCGCAGGCCGAACCCGGACCTGCCCGTCCCTGTCGCATCAAAGTGCCTGACCTGACAGCTGTCAACGGAGGCCCAACCCCAGCAGACGCGGCTAAGTGGACGCCGACACCTCGTAAGGCTCCCAGCATGCCTCGCTGTGGGAACCGGCCGACACAATGAGCTCCTCAGTCTGGCTGGGTGGTTTGCGTTAGCGCTCCACCAGGGAGACCCGCGGCAAACACAAATACATCATTTCAGAGAGCATTATGGGAAACCAAACACTGGCGAAGCGGCGCAGTGCTTTTATTTGGTCTTGTTTTACTTCATGGATGGGTTTTTATTTTTTTGTTGTTGCTTTTGCTCAGCAGAGCCCGAGCCAAAAGACGGGCGGCGACTGCCAACAGGGGAATTAGACAAAAAATATGACTTCAACAATTAAGAATCCCTACTTTATAACTCCCTCATGCTGCTACTGATCAGCGCAGAGACCACTGACGCCAGCGAGTGACTCACCAGGAGCTCCACGCTGTAAACTCCTCCTGCTTCGCGAGATTAATCAAACTTGCGGAAAAAGGCTGTTTGACTGATATCAAAAGGCGGAGAGGTGTTTTCCCTGCAGCGGTCTGACCTCTCTGCAGCCTCTCTGACCACCCTGGCTTTTTGTGCTTGCTGTACAGAAGCTGAAAACACACCCGTGGGAAAATCTCAACTCCTGTCACTGCAAAACTGCAGATGATTATCTTATTTAGTTGTTTATTTTTTTTTCCTTTTTAATTCAGAACATGAAGCTAGCAGAGGAGCTGGACTTCCCCAGGAGGAAATACCTGGTTTGCTTCGAAATCTTGTTAAAGAGGATTACAGCTGGAGGCTTTATTTTTTTTCCCCTTTTTAGCACCAATTAGGGTGAAATCAGTCAAAAGCAGCAGTCGTGCATGTGTGAGGGGTTGCAGCAGGAGGTGTTTGGGAGGCAGTTTATCTGAGGGTTGGACTCACCTCTATGGGCCGGTGTGGAGCCGTGGACAAATCTACCTGCAGACAGAAACAGAAGGAGGTTAATAAACACCAGAAGGTTCTTCATTCTAGTGTCAGCAAATCAAAACCTAAAGTTATCTGGAAGCTCAGTTTTTCCTTTGTAATCTGTGAATCTCAACTTTTTTTTTTTTGCACATCAGCAGCTTTTTTCCCTGCACATTCCTGCGTCCTGCTGAGCAGATTCCAGCTCCTCAATCTGCATCTCCAGGAAGCCCTACAGGTGTTGGAGGGCAGACGGTGGCCCACCGCCAACTAAAAACTCAAACTGTGCTGACTCACGCTAAGAGTGCAACCAGATGTCATGGAATTCAGGATCCAAGAAGGACTGCGAGCAGCTGCTGAGCACTCGAGGAACCATTTCTTCTTGCTATTATCACCCCAACATGATCAAAGTATTAAATCTCTGCCTCTTTCTGCTCCTTTCTTTCCCTCCCTCCTTTGGTTTTTATTCCCACTCTGGCCCACCTCCACGTACATAACTATAGCTACTACCACACTGCAGCGTGTTTATGCCAAAGACAAGCCAAAGAAATTCAAACACACAAACAGAATAAGAGCCGGAGAGGCTGGAACAGAGGCAGAGATGCTCCCCAGGTGAACCCGGACGCGGAGGACATGCGGTCTGCGCACTTGGCTTGTTCCAACACGACAATTATTCAACTTCCACAAAACAAATCTTGGCACAATGTAAATGTTATTTTTACACGATGGCAGCTCTGCAAACATGACGAGAGGCAGAAGCAGCCCGATAACAATCTGAGCACAACATCCATCCAGCTCCGCTTCTGCTCGCATGAATCACAAATGCGCGCCCCGGATGGCATGTAAACACGAAAAAGCAGCTGCAGAATCCGAGTCTCAAAGCAAAACACCACTTTACTGCAAAGTCTGACATTTGTCTCTTGCAGCGGAGGAGATGTTATCGCTGCACATTAGCTGGAAAATCTCTCTGAAACATGTAAAGTTTCACCAGAGCTCCGTGAGATGATATCTGCGCCTTCAAAGAGACAAAGCGTGGCGCACAAGAACGGCACAACTTTGCGCTTTTTTCTCCTTTTTCCCCCTTCCTCCCTGTGATTGCTTCACTTCTAAGCGCCGCCGGCTTGTGACATTTTATGGTGTTATAAAATTGCGCAAATCTCTCTTAACTCGCCCGAAGCCTGGAGCTGTTGACAGTAGTTTGAAGGTAAATATTTACGCGCAGCCAAAGTTCGCCGAATGACGCACGGCGCGCCGGAGACCAAAGCACCAAACCCGGACCACACAGAGTGACAGCAGCCGACATACCTCTTGCAAATAGCCTGTGAGGTGTAATAAGATCGCCACGCTGGAAGCCACCTGAAGCAATCCCATAACTGCGAGGGTCCCGAATAGCAGCGGCCGGTACGTGGGCTCCGAGCTCTGCACCGGGTGGAAGCGGTGCTGCGCCGCCTCGATGTCCACGGTGTTCCGCAGGTAGCCTCGGTACTCGCTGTGCGTAGCTGCCATGATGCGCAGTTTGTGTGCCGTTCCGCCCCGGGCCAGACTCAACGGAGCTAAGTGCGCACGGCGGCTATAGTCTGCGGTGGGAGGGCTGAAGGAGGCGAGCAGCCAATCACAGGAGGAGCAGAGAGCGGACCGGAGCGGGACCGTGAACCGGATCGACCTGAGCGTACGACAGGTAAAGCGCGCGTTTTATGGCTTCAGCCACGTTAACAATGAGATCCGCCCCTCCGAGCGTCCACACCCACCCGTGACACACAGCCGGCAGGACACGGAGGAGCACGAATCAAAGCAGCAGCAGCAGATTGCACTGTAAAAAAAAAAAAAAAAAAGTTTTATTGAAAATCAAGTTTTGCCATATGAAGACTATTTTGTATATTTCATTTTAATTTATAGGTTGAACCAGTCAAATTCAAAGTTTAATACTGTTTAATATATACATTTTTATTTTTCACACATTTTGGAAATACTCTAACATTGTTAAAATTGCTCAGACTGACTTCACAAATTTTCAAAACTTGCAGCTGTGAATGAGCAGAAAATTTCCACACTTTAAAAAAAAAATAGAAATTGCCATTTTTAAAAAATATATATTAAAAAGTATTTTTAATTTAAAAAGACAGTTTCAAATTCACAAATATTTCCTTTCAATCTAATAATCAAACCACTCAAATTTAAAGTTTAACAGTGTTTTACATATTATAATGAAGATTTTCACAGATTTCAGAAATATACAAAAATATCAATAAAATTACACAACAGACTTAGTTCACAAACTTAATGCAAAATAAAATTAAAAGCCGGCAACTGTGAATGAGCAGAAAATGTCCACATTTTTGAATGAAAAATGGTTATTTATATTTTTCACATGTATTTTTTTAAGCCTCAAAAGACTCTTAAAATACATTTGGACACGTACCATAATTTCAATAATATTTATTTAATTATTTTGATCCATGTAAATCTCCATCATGAGCATTAAAAAGTCCAATAAATAAAAATTAGCTCACGTAAAAAGGAATTTTAATTTTAGAAACTGACCCTTTTATTGTTGTTGTTTTGACACCATAGCTGACAGAATAATATTTTTTACTTTTTACATAGTGTATGACCACACACAAAAAAATAGAATATATAGATTTAGTTTCTTAAAGTGTAAATGAATAAATAAATAGTCTTTGAAATAATTAATGGATATTGCAATTTAAATGGGAATTTATTTGTATTATTTTTTTATTTTATTTACATAATTTAAAAACATTCTGTATGAATGCTGTTTTTAGCAGCAGTGATTTTTTTAGAGAAGTGGTCAGACTCAGGACAATACTCACATTCTTTTTTTTAAAATTATTTTTTATTTTTTGATGATTTTTTTTAAGAAAATCACAGTTCACCTTAAAATTGTTGTAATTTTAAATACTTTAAAATATATAACAATAGAATTAAAACTACAGTTAATTTCTCTGCAGGAACATTGATGCTGTTTTGTCGTAACTTATGCGGTTTTTCTGCGAAAACAGGAAGACCATCGAAGATCAAACCAGTCCTGTTTGCTAAATATCTTAAAATTGTTATTCATGCATGAATCACTGACAAAGTCTTCTACTCAGGAAATGGAAATAAAAAAGTCCCTGGCAGGCTTCCAGCTCTATGGAACGCAGCACAATGACAGTAATTGGTGATAAGTTCTGATGAGAAACCAGCCCCCTCATGGCATCCTTCACATCCATTGAATGTTCAAATTGAGCTTTGACATATTTGCTGCTTAAAGGACAATAAATGGACCACTCAGTGTGCCACAGTCGCCGCATGACGCACAACAGTGATGGAAAATGATTAATTTTTGTGTCCAGCTTTCCTCACAATATCTCAATGGGTCTTTTTATTTGCACAGGAATGCAGGTTTGACAGCATTTTCTACATTTTCTACAACTAAAACAAACTAACCATTTTTTTTCTCACAGTATCTTGAATTAAAATTAAATATTTGACCAAAATTGGCATTTGGCAAGTCAACATGGTAAAATGTTTCAGATAACTGACAAACATGACTCAGAATACTTCCATAGATCATGACTGAATGTGGCACAATAACAGGTCATAATAAATCATATGTTAATATATGGGAAGGTAAAGTCAAGTTGGCTTTAAGGACTAACTGTGAAGCTTTTTTTGTTTTGTTTTGCGTGATGTAAACTTGCAATGGACATGCAGTTTACTGCTTCAAAACTTTTAGACTTTTTTTAGGTCTTATTATTTGCACAGGAATGCAGGTTTGGCAGCATTTTCTACATTTTATACAACTAAAACAAACAACCATATTTTTCTCACAATATCTTGAAATAAAATTAAATATTTGATCAAAATTGGCATTTGGCAAGTCTAAAAGCAAAAATTAGTTGGTGAAGTATTCCAGATAACTGACAGACATGACTCAGACTACTTCCATAGATCATGACTGAATGTGGTACATAACTGGTCATATTAAATCATATATTAATATATAGGAAGGTAAAGTCAAGTAAGGTGTAAGGACTAACTGTGGAGCTTTATTTAAGGTGGCACCACAGCTGATGCTGTAGTTCTGCATGATGGCAACTTGTGAAATTCCCCGCTGCATGCTAAGAGACGTGTAGTTTCCTGCTGTACAACTTTTAGGCGCAATGATGACAAGTTTAAGAGTAGAAAAACTTACATTTCCTGCGTTTTACAGCCCCTGGTGTGGTTTGTTTTCACCGTGGTGAGCGGTGAAGATCTTGGTGTTCCGCAGAAATCGTTGCACAACGCTGTTAAATCGATCGGTATCAAAACATCCTCACCTTGAAAAGATAATAATCGTGTCAGAATAAACTCGAGAGAGAACAAAGTAAACACGACTTGAGCTGTAAAATAAAGTGAAACGATCTGAAGCTGAAGGACAAAAGGTGAATGAACTCACCTGAGTCACCTGAATGATGATCAGTACACCTGCGTCCTGGAAACCAGCAGTGGTGTGTCCTCCATTACAGGCCCTGTACTCATGAGTGTTATTTATGCATAGTTTCTTTTTGTTGGATTTTCATCCACATGCAAACACAGTTTTAGGTTAATGAACATGAAATTTTTGGAAAATATTTGGAAACTCAGTTTGATCTGTTGATTTGTGGACAGAATTGTCTAATTACTTTATTTTGTACAATGGCAGCTAAAACACTGCCGGTGCTGACCTTCCTAAGAAGACTTTTTACAGCTTTATACCACAGGCTGCTTATAAAAGATAAATGTCACCTCCACGTGTGAAAAATAGAACCTTAAACCAGCATTCTGTCTAACCACCAGCAGGGGGCGACTCCTCTGGTCTGATTGTATAGAAGTCTATGAGAAAATGTTTCACTTTTCATTCAATGTGCAACTTCACTAATCATTTTTCTCATGAATTCATGGTTTCAATGTGTAGTTTCAAGTCTCTTTTAGTATAGTATTGTGTTTATTTAGTAAACTATGGTTCTACTTAGGAGAAAATAGATGATAATGTGGGAGAAGTGTTAGAAAATCCAAACTCCAGGCTTCAAAACAGTCACTATATTCATCTTTTAGTTTCAGTTTAAGATTTACACATGTACACATTCCTGAATAGAGGAACAGAAACATCATAATCAGTCCACATATATGATTTCCTTCCTCTATACTGTGCCATTATCAGTAGCCTACTTTATTTCCGGCTTCTGAGCTGATTGGCCACCGTGGTTTATGTGTCATTATCTGCCTGTTGGTTTGGCAGGTTCTGGACAGCGCTACTGTTGTGTTTTTGTGTTTTCATGTGAACAGATATTTCTATTTGAGGAAAAACCCCATTTTGAACATCCCTGTGTTTGCATGGACTAGACCTAGTTGTTGTTTCTTCACAACCCAGTATTCACAACATTACGTTCCTGTACTATTAAACTGATTTTAATCTTATTAGGTTTTGGAAGGTAGCTTATTATCTGCATCACAACTACATTTCTAGTCAACTTTGCCATTTATTTTACAGCTTTACTGTCATTTTTTTCAGCCGACCAATCGTATATTAGATGGGGCGGGATTTGTCACTATGGTAACCCAGAATATCGAGGAAGAGAAGTCTCAAACATCTGGTGCAACGATCATATTTCAACCATCAAACCATCATGTTTTTCCTAATGTTAACCAAATAATCGCGATCAGTTCTGAACTTTAACCAAGCTTCCAAGCTGTAAAAGTGTCTAACAAGGCATGATGTTGTCCTAAACTGAACCAAGACGTTTTGGTGCCTAAACTGAAACAGAATTCAAGTGAAAACCAAAAGTAAACAACCACAGAAAATGAAACTTAATTCTGAGACTGACGGTAAACTCTGGTTCTCTGGAACGCTCATGCTTCCAGTTATTTATTTCAGAACAAAGTTAGATTCCCTTCAAAACATATTTGCAGTACAGTTATGTATGAATATGTTTCTTGTTTAAGCCTCCATCTTCCTCCCACCAATTCTAAGGTAGACTTTGTGGCTCTTTTAATGTGGCCACCTTCCCTACTATGTACAAGTCGTCCACAGAGGGGATGCCTGCAGACGTAGAAACTACGAAGACCAATTCATGCTTTCCAATTGGTTTAATTAAATTAAATTTTGTTCTCGACTGAGTCCACATGCACCAATCTTCAATAGTCCACGTGCAGCCCAACATTTGCAACTGCGCTGACAGTCTGGTGACTTTGAAAGATAACTCCAAATCAGATTTTTAGAATAATTTCTGCCCAAACATCTCTTTGCCTGAAATGTTTACAGCATAAAATCTAAATATTTATTAAGATATTTGTGAATTTTCAGCTTGAAACTACCCAGTTCTATTCACCAATACTTTTTGCTCCACCAAGGAATACAGCAGAGTTATGTGACGATTGGCGTTGGTTTGTCTGTCTGTCCGTTCGTCTGTTCGCAACATCACTCAAAAATGAACTAACGGATTTGGATGAAATTTTCAGGGAAGGTCAGAAATGACACAAAGACCACATCAGTAGATTTTGGCAGTGATGTGGCTTATAGTCTGGATCCATAGATTTGTTAAAGATTTCTGTCTCATTGTGAGATAGCAGCACGGCGCCAGTGTATCTATGACAACAAGTGAACACTACGTCAGCTGCCTGCTGACAATCACATGATTGCAATCCCCTACAAATCCACCGCTGCGGACTTATCGGAACTTATATGTCAGAAATTATTCAAGGAACAACTGATTAAATTGTGGGGGTGTTTCTGAGTCCCATCAATTCCTGCTGCTTGCTACATATTTAGGTCACGTGATTCGGTATCCGAACATAACGTACAGATGCATAACACACGCCTGTGCTCAGCGCAAGCTCATTTTGTTTGTGGGTACATCTATATTAAATGGACACATTCTATAGTGCCAAGATTTCTGATCATCAATAACTAATAAACAAATGATGCATTTTTGACAGCCTCGGAGGAGTACAGCGCTCTCTGAGTGCTTTTCTTACATTTTTGTGGTATAACTTGTCAAACGCGCTCAATCGGTTATGAAACAAAAAGAAACTATTTTTCCTCATTTCTGTGAGCAGTTATTTCATAACAAAACGTAATCTGCGTGTTTTGCTTTGTATTATTGTGACATGCAGCTACATATACACTACTGTTCAAAAGCTTGTGGTCACCCAGACAATTTCATGTTTTCCATGAAAACTCACACTTTTATTCATGTGCTAACATAACTGCACAAGGGTTTTCTAATCATCAATGAGCCTTTCAACACCATTAGCTAACACAATGTAGCATTAGAACACAGGAGTGATGGTTGCTGGAAATGTTCCTCTGTACCTCTATGAAGATATTCCATTAAAAATCAGCCGTTTCCAGCTAGAATAGTCATTTACCACATTAACAATGCCTAGTCTGTATTTCTTATTCATTTAATGTTATCTTTATTGAAAAAAAGATTTTCTTTCAAAAATAAGGACATTACTAAGTGAACAGTAGTGTAGTTCAGAAAACATTTCTAGTTGACTTCTGCATTATTTATTTTTTTTGTTAATATGAGTTCAAAGATGAGACTTTTCATGACAGCTTCACTGTTTGTGCTACTTGTTCCATACTGCAAATTCTGAATCAATGACAAGAATCAATGAGGAAAAATATCAATTTCAGGCTTTTATCTTTATTACTTCCTGACATATTGTTGTTCAAGCAGTCTCAAATGTTTAAAAAAAAATCTACGGAAAGTGGGGCGATCAATCTCAAATTTCAAAGAAACCATTTTAAATACCCATAGTTTATGATTTTGAAAAAAGCTTAAAGTGAATCTGAGGTGGTTGAGCCGAAGGATCTAAATGATTTGAGATTGGGGTACCTGGAAATTCAAAACAAACTAACAAACTAACAAAACATATGACTGACTGAAGTGTCACTGTTTCGTTGGAGCTGAATAAAGTGGAGGCTAACGTCAGAATGTCGAATCTGTCGGGTTGAGATGCTTGTTTTGATCGAAAATGACCTGCAGCTGGTTCCTTTTTCAATGGCAGTCTGAACACGCAATTACTCACATGAAGGTCATGACTTGTGCTGCAAACCCCTCAAGTAAATGTAGAACGATAATATCTTCAGATTGCTTGAAAATCATCTTTCCCAGATGATTTTTCCCCAAAGGTCTGCTCAGTTACACATAAAACTCTAAGTTTTACCTAAAAGACACATTAAAACAGCTGCTCACCAAAGACAGCTCATGTTATTTTGTGACGCACATGAAAGCAAGCCTGAATTTCCAATATTACAGCAAGTAAAGAAACTAATGCAGAAACGTCACAGTGGCTTGTGACTCAGGCCTCAAATGTTCCTGCAGGCAAGAAAAACACAGATTTCTGATTTCCTCTGAGCTCTTGAATCTAACCACAACTACATGAGAGAAGTTCCTCAAACCTCGAAGAGCGAGCAAACAAGACCTCATGGCTTCTGTTTGTCTGAAGGTGTAAATTAAGCAATTATCAGTCAGTTTTAGATGACAAGTCAAGATAATTAATGTGCACATTTGCTAAAATTTTGCTTTAAATCTGAATTTGAATCCACCTGATTTCATTTGTAGGTCTGGTTTCTGGTTTCACTTCCTCACTTAGAGTCAGACAAATCACTTTCATGTCTGTGCTCTAAATATGAGGCGAGTACGTTAGCTTAGCTTAGCACAGAGACTGGAAACAAAGGGGAAAAGTTAGCATGGCTCCAACACATCACTTCTAATCTTTGGTATCTCTACAGCTTCAACAAACCAGATTAAACTTGTTAATAAATGAATTTTGCAGCTAAATTGGCAGCTTTTCGGGGATAAACATGTTTTCTGAGATGTCAAACTGTTTATTTAAAGCGGTTTTCATTGATTCTTTAGCACAGAATAATCACCACATAAAGATATTCTGGCAAATGTTTCAGTAAAAGTCTCCTCGTGCACATCCAGCAGTGACAGTGCACCATGAACATTCGTTCTGAGCTGTCTTTCTGACCACTTGTTACATCCATTAGAAGCTCTGTTTTGGTCCCAAATGGAGTGAAATATGTGGCTCTTTAGTTGGTAAATATTCTATTACATTCACTGGCTGGTTGTTTGCCCAAACTTTGTCTGGATGTACAGTTGTGAGCAAAAGTTTCCATGCACTTGTAAAGACCATATGTATCACGGCCGTCATGAGTCTCCAGTGACTCCTTTAACTCTTAATTGGACTCACTGAAACATGTGTCTTTGTCACAACAAACAATCATGTGTTTTGGTTTTTTTTATAGATTTATTTAAGGTCTTCTGGGAATATCACAAAATCTACTGGGTCAAAAATATACATACGGAAATGCTAATATTTGATTAAATGTCGTTTGGCCACTTTCAACTCAATTAGGTGCTTTCTGTAGCTTCCAGTTGTATCTTTGACGACTTCTTTTGGCAAAATTGGTGCAGTTATACTAAACTTGTCGGCTTCCTGACACAAACTTGTTTCTTCATCACAGTCCACAGGTTTTTGCTGGGTTTAGGTAGAGATTTTTGGAAGATCAGCCTAAAACCTGTCAGTGTCTTGTCGAAACACCCAACTGCATCCAAGATCCAACCTTCTGGATAATGATTTTAGGTTTTCCTGAAGGATGTGGAGGTAATCCTCCTTCTTCATTATTCCATTTATTGTGTACAAAGCACCAGTTACAGTGGCACCAAAACAGCCCCAGAGCATAATACTGTCACCATGTTTGATGGTTGGTTTGGTGTCCTTGGGGTCAAAAAAAGACTCACCAAAGACAGTCTGAAACCAGCCCTAAACTAGTCCTGAAAAAATCTAAAATGAGTCAGGCAGAATACAATCTAAAACTGTCCAAAACCAAAACTGAAACCAGTTTTAGAAACTGTTGTAAAAAAGTCAAAAACCAGTACAAAACCAGGACCAAAATCAAACCTAAACTGCTTCTAAAGTCCAAGACCCACCCAACACAGTCTAAAACCAGTCCTCAGCCAAATCCATTGTAATATAAATCCTAAACCAACTTTAAATTACATTCAAAACTAGGTCTAAAGCAGCCCAGAGCCAAGACTAAAACCACCATGCTTGATGGTAGGTTTGGTGTTCTTGGGGTTAAAAACCTTCTCTCCTCCACAAATATTTCTGCTCATTTTTGTTCCATCTTACCGCAGAACTTTCTGAAAGAAGTCCTTTTCTTTGTCCATATGATCAGCAGCAAACTTCACTGGAGCATTAGGGTTCTGCTTCTGGAGGAAGAACTTCCTTCTTCATGGAGCCTCTCAGCTTAAGACCAATTGTCTCTGAGCAGCAGGTGATAGTTTGAGTCTTCTTCTTGATCATGGCAGTGACACAACTGGACCATGAACTTTATGCTAACAAACAGATGATTCTAGGATCTGAAGCTGCTTCAAAATGGCTCCAAGTGAGTTTCTTGACTCGTTCAAGTCAGTGATTTGCTTTTTCAGATCTTTTCTGAGCTCCTCAGACTTTCCCGCTGTAGTGTTAGTGGCTGAGTCTAATGAAGCCCTCACATGGGCCCTAAGTAAGAGGAGTTACCAGCTGGAGTCAGTTGTAATCACTCACGAGAAGTTATGAGGCCATGCCATGAAGAAAATGTGATTACCACAGCTTTCTGCATCAACAAAACTGATAATTCAAGCTGCTGTGTGTATATTTTTGACATTTCCAGAAAATGTTTAACAAATCTATGAAAGAACCAAATGTTTTCGTGACAAAGACGTGTTATAGAAGTCATTGGAATCTCAAGACTGCTATGATATACATGGTCTTTACAAGCATATATAAACTGTACATATATTTTTAAACAGCAGCAATGTAATATATAATAATATAAAATGTTGATTAATGCAACTTTAAATTAGAGAGACAGAAATAAGTAAAAGTTGTAAACGTTGCATAATCTGCACCTTCCTATAAACAGTAAAGGACAAAAAGCAGTTGATGCTATTAATGCCTTCTCGTGTCCCATTATAATGCGCCTACGCTCTCTAAAAACATGCTCGGTGGGGGACTGTTGGACCACCTCATCAGGCCCAGTGTCCACAGACGCTCCGGCGGTCGAACATCGTGGCTCCTGCAGCATCTAAACATGGCAGCGGCTCCCGTTGGCTGCAGACTGACCTCCATAACCTCCGCTGTTTCCCCGCCGCCAGCAGAACAACAGCGTAGTATTTGAAAAGCCAGCAGAAAACGAGCCTCCTTCAGGAGCTCGAGTTATTTCAGTGACAATGGGAAGGAGGGCCGCTTGTAGTAGGTTGGATGAGTTTGCGAAATCCAGTTTCTGGGTGCCAGAGGAGTTCATGGGAGCTGGCTTTTTATACGTTGCCCCCCTCCTCTGAAACCAGCAAACCTCATGGCACTACAATCATTTAATACTCCATCATTATGGGCTCTCTAACTTCATAAACCACACACATGATTTCGGTTATGTTGTACAACCACATTCCCTCCTTTTACTATTGCTCTCATTTTTACTGCCCTTATAAAGAGCTGCCTCTGTTGATGTTTTGCTTCTGAAACTACACTGTAAAAAAACACATTAATGTTATTTAACTGCATTTTATTTGGCACATTTCCCCTGTTTATTAAATTAAAATGATATGGCACAAAAAAAGTGATCATTTACATATTAACCCTCAAAAACTTGTTCATAATGTAAAAATCTATATTTTTTACAATAGATAAATTGTTCTTTTACAATGTTTGACCATAAAATGACTTTATAAAGTGTATTTACATCTGAAAAAAAGCATTTTAAAGATAAATGCTGCTCTTACAAAAAAAGGCAAATCTTTTTAAATTTTTATTTTACAGATTTTGCCAGTTTTGTTAAATTACACATATTATCTAGTTTGTGTGATTTACAGGTTGAGTTTTTTAATGTGCCAAAACTATTCCTTAATTCAAATACATTTTCTTCATACAACAGCAAATATCTATAAAATAATGAGATTTATTTTCAGACTTAAATATAATGAAACTGTGTCATTTTCTTTGCAAACAAACTAGCACGTATTTATAAAAGTACAAATATGGGCATTATATATGTGTGTGTATATATATATATATATATATATATATATATATATATATATATATATATATATATATATATATATTACAAATGCTAACACATACAAATATACAGTTTTACTGAAATTAAATTAGCTGGAAAAATCATTATTTTACAGTTAATTCCTGTTGTGTGAAAGAAAAATTCTGTATATCAAACATTGATAACATTTTGTTAAATTAAAAATTTTATCTAGAAAAATCACAGGAAAAAGTATTAATTTAAATAAAAATCTGTATTTTTGCAAGTTATTTTAAAAGTTATTTAACGTTTGAATGTAAAATCACACTGCTTTGCTATATTTTAATCTGCTAACAAATTAATTTTAAAAATATTTGCCAATTTTTTTTTATTTTTTTTTTACAGTTTTCTGTTTTAAACTCTTGTTATTACCACACTTTATGATCGTTAATGTATTCCTCTGACTTTTTTACATGTTTTTTCTGGCACCTTTGCTGCCAGATCATCTTTTATCAATCCCCGGAGACCCTGTGAACCGGTGCCACGGCTCTGCGACCTCCTGCACTTGGCTGGCCGAGGCCTGCTCTTGGCTTCTTCGGTGGATGTGGTGCCACTGATGCTGTTCTCTCAGTCAGGGTTCCTGAACGCACCGTGAGAACCCACTGCAGCTGTGGGTTTCCTGTGCCCTCAGCGATTTCCTGCAGGAGCTCGCTGCTGCTGTGGCGGCGTTCAGGTTAACGCGTGTTTGTTTGGGTTGTATCACACTTTGTGTTCACGCTGGGCCGATCTTCAAGTGTGTGCATGAGCGAGTGTTTGGTCGGCTTCCATGCCAGAGAACCTGATGCTCTCTCAGACGATGACAGACGGCCAAAAGCCCTGGAGAGAAGAGGAAAAAGAAGAAAAAGAGATGAAGCATGAATGAGAGAGATGCAGGGGAAGGAGAGGTATAACACACTGTAAAAAAATAAAAAATAAAAAATCTGTAGAAAAACAGAGAAAATGAGTGTCAGATAATGTACACTGTCATTTTATAGTCACACATGGCAAAGGAATTCATTACTATTTATTTAAATTTAACTCTTGATGTAGGCGATACTTAGAGCTTTGGCCTGTTTTTTATTTGTTTTGCTTTTAGTCAACTTGTAAATTAATATTTTTTCAGTGATTTTATTAGATATTATTACAAACAGGGAAATTTGTAAAACAACAGTGAAACTGATTTACCATTTTCTGTCCTACATAAACAAATTTTCTTTCAAATAAAAGAAGAGACATTTGCAGTTATTTGAAAGTCACAGAAAAAATAAGTTAACTAATTTGCATGTTAATCTTCTAAAAAATCTGTAAGTTCAGGATTTAAAAAGTGGAATTTTTTTGCTTTTATGTTACAGATTATTCAATGTAGTTTCAGTAATTTAGTAAAATCACTGAATGTCTGTCTGCTTCAGAAATCTGTATTTTTTAAATGCTAATTTGTTCTTTTAATAAACTGATTAATTTACATGTTAATTCCAAAAAATCAGGCCCCAAACTGTACATAAAACCTGCATCAAAAATCCGTAAGTTTACAAATGGTAATTTTCTCTTTTGCAATGTATGATCTTGAAATTACACTATTTTTGCAGTAATAAAATCAGAAAAACAATAATTATTTGAAAGTCACAGAAAACAATAAGTTAATGCATTTACATGTTAACCTTCCAAAAAAAAGCAGTAAATTAAGGATAAAAAGTGTAGTTTTTTTAAACAGGCATTTTGCAGATTTTCACTTTACTATTCCTTTCAAAGAAAATAAAATATGATTTTTTTTTAAATAACATTTTGTTACAGCCCCTGTGTATTTTTTTTAAATTCTTAATAAATGTTATCTGTAAGTTCAACAAAATAGGAATACAAATCTGTAATATTTTGAAATTCTTAAATTACATAATTTTTGTTTGAACACCCAACTGCATTCAAGATCCAATCTGCAGAAGAGAATGTGGAGTTAATACAGATTTTTTTTTTTTTAACATTATTTACACTTTTGCTAACATGTAAATGTACACTTTCTTCTGTGATTGTACTATTTCTTTCTGTAGTTTAACAACACATTGAAAATCTGTACACTAATACTAAATTATTCCAAGAATTACAATTAAAACCTTTCATCTTTTTTGCAGTGCAGAGGACCAGAGTGCCCATGTAGCTGCCTGCACAGATAAAACCTGAGAGCGCAGTTCTGGGCGGCGGATTATCTCTGGTTTTTAAGAGCATTCCTTGGTGAACGTGGCCTCTCGCTCACCCCGACGTCAAACCCGACAACCTCCAGCTTCCCTGTGAACGCTGACGTCAGGGGCCAACATTCGGACTGTGGAGTCACAGTGAGCCGGGTCCGGTCAGTCTGGTTCTGCCCAGGGCTATTTCAGCTTCAAAGCAAACCAGCATTATTCCACTGGATTCAGCCTGTTGGGAAACCAGAAGGGGAGAGATGCATAAATTGAAGAAGCCAAATATGAGGAAATGGTCGAGCTGCAGGCCCTGAGTGGCGCAAATATGTGACGGCCTGCAGCTGCTGCATTAGTGTTTGATCAGCAGAGGAGAAGCGATACCGGACCTCCTCCAGATTCTTGGTGCACGCCGGAGGCATGTGGAGGTGCAGCAGGCCTGGATGTTTCCACCGCTTATTATCTGATTGAGACGCCGCTTTAAAGACACCAAGAGCAGAGTTGTCTCTTTCCCCTTCACTCCCACATCCTCTGTGGTGAGAAGGTCAACTCCAAGTCTGCAGTAAAACACACACACACACACACACACACACACACACACACACACACACACACACACACACACACACACACACACACACACACACACACACACGCACTGACTGGCTTTTCCTCACTCGAAACTTCTTCAACGCCTCCGTAGCAACCCCAGTGTTTACACCCTCCTCCTCCTCCTCCCGTCACATCACACCGGCCTGCGGTTTTTATCAAAACTGCACATTTGAAGAGAAAATTGGAGCGATGATCAGCCCCGAACAGAACAGGGGTATTCCAGACCATTAGGCAGATCTGGTTTCGGCTGATGTGTGTGGGTTGGACAGTGTGGGAGAGTCGGGGTGAAGAGCAGCAGTTTCTGCAGGGAAACGACGAGGAAACGGCGAGTTTTATTCAGTTGTATGTAAATATGTCAGAGATGGAGGGTTTCTGTGGGAGGAGTCACAGCCAGACTCCTCATGAAGTTTATTTACATTTTATGATCAATATATATATAACAATAACAATACTACTACTACTACTATTACTACTATTACTTCTACTACTAATAATAATAATAATAACAATAATATGAACTGTGAAAAAAACATATAAAATTACATAAAAATATATGTGGAATGCTTCAAAAACTGTAAAAAAAAAAACAAAACATGAAAATAACAGCAAATATCTATAAAATAATATTTTCAGATTAAAATACAGTACAATAGTGTCACTTTTATTTGTATAAATACTGCTGGAAACACATTAAGTTTTATGTAAATATCAAGAGTCACACCCGCCGCCTTTAAAGACCACTGACAGCACAACCAGAGTGCTTACAAAGCTTATTTATATTTAATTATCAATATATAATAAAAACATGCACTGTAAAAAAAATCTTGTAAAATTACATTAAAATTTATAGGTGGAATGCTTCAAAAACTGTATAAAAATGGCAAAAATAGCAGCAAATATCTGTAAAATAATTAATATCTGTAGATTTAAATGCAGTATAAGAATGTAATTTTTTATTAGTATAAATACTGCTGGCAATGCATCGCTGTGCATTTTCAAATTTTATGTAAATATCAAGAGTCACACCTGCCCCCTTTAAAGACCACCGACATCACAGCCAGAGTCCTCACAGTTTATTCATATTTAATTATTAATATATAATAATAATAATAATAATAATAATAATAATAATAATAATAATAATAATAATAATAATAATAATAATAATAATAATAACATGTACTGTAAGAAAAATCTTGGAAAATTACATTGAAATCTAAACGTGGAATGCTTCAAAAACTGTAAAAAGAAAATGAGTGAAAAATAACGGAAAAACATCTGTAAAATAATGAATATTTGTAGGTTTAAATACAATATAAAAATTAGCATTTTTAACAGTCAAAATGCAAATAAACATGAATATAATTGTTTCACAGATACTTGCATTTGACATGAAGCTAAATATGGTTAATAAATTAATAATCACTTGTTTACTTCTGCATTATCAGTGTTTTTGTTAATGTGAGCTCAGAAATCATACTTTTATGCCAGTTTTTTTTTCATATTTCAACTTACCCACAATCAAAGATTTTTAGAGGTACTTGCTCTACTTGTGGATTTTTACGGTGAATATTTCAGGCTTGTGTCGTTAATAGTTTCTGACATGTTGTTCTAACAGTCTCAATTTTTAATTTGTGTAAAAACGTGCTGAAAGTGGGTTATTTGATATTAAGTATCTGATATATCAATCTTAAATTTCACAAACATCTTTATAAATATTCACATTTTATGTGATCAAAAATAAACCCAGGCATTTCAGAGAGCAACAATCATCCTGAAAATGTGATGATTTGAGATTAAATGACATTTTAGTCACTTATAAAAATAAAGCGACTAACTGACTGATGGACCAACCGACAGACTTGAAGTTCTGCTGCTGCCACGTCTAAAAATGTGCCGATAAACACTCATAAACATGCCAGAGTGCGAACTGTCCACACCCATGTACAGCTGCGTGAAAAACGCTGCCCGGCTGCTTGTTTAAAATGTTGTGAACACTCATTTCTCCCCCACATGGAGTCCAACACACTGTCAGCACTCCCACAGAGCTCCTGCATCCTCTCACCCTTTAATCCTTCCTCCCAAACCTCTCAAAGCTCCCATCTCCATCTTACATCACACTCTTTGTCCAAACAACGCATCCAAACCCACATTTCACTCACTGACACTGGGAAGTTTTTCCAGTGACACACACTCTATCTGGGGAAATCCTATTTGTCAGGTACGGTAGCCTGACTAAAAAAGTTTATTGTGCTCTTCCAGTGAAGTGTAATTATAGATGTCATTGTTCAGTTAGTAAATCCTAAAGGAGGAAGAGTTTAGTCAGCAACAAACTCCACTGAAAGACAGAAAAGACACACTGACTGCATAAAAACGCGCCAACAAGTTAGCAGAGAATTCTAAATTCAGTTAAATTAAGATAGTGGATAAACAGTTGAAATGATGAGTAAAAGTAATCATAAACAATTTAAATATATAGCTGAAAGTATGCTAACACTATATATTTGAAATTGGTCGCTAAACTGTTGGAATAGATAGCTAAAAGTAGGATAATGGCTAAAATTGGTAGTTAGCCAAAAGTAGGCTAATGGCTAAATAGGTAAAATAATTAGATAAAAGTAATGATAAATCATTGAAATAGTCAGCTAAATTTATGCTAATGACTAAATGTTTGAAACAGCTAAAAGTAATGATAATTCATTTAAATATATATCTCAAAGTATACAAAATGGCTAAATGGTTGAAATTGTTCACTAAAAGTAATGGAAACCTTTAAAATACGGAGCTCAAATTAGGCTTACAGTTCAGTGGTTGAAAGAGTAAGTTAAAAGTAATGATAAATCATTACAATACGTAGCTAAAAGTAGCATAATGGCTAAATAGCTTGTTAGCTAAAAGTAGGCTAGTGGCTAACTAGCTGAAATAACTAGCTAAAAGTAATGATAAATCATTACAATAGATAGCTAAATGTATGCTAATGACTAAGTGGTTGAAATTGTTGGCGCAAAGTAATTCTAAACTGTTGGAATAAATAGCTAATAGTAGGCTAATGGCTAAACAGCTTAAATAATTAGCTAAAAAGTAGTGAAAATTCATTTAAATTGATAGCTCCAAGTTTCCTAGTGGCCAAATGGTTGAAACATAGTTAAAAATAACAATAGATCATTTAAATAGTTAGCTAAAAATGTGCTAATGTAAATATGTTACATAATTAGCAAAAGGTAATGGAACAAACGCAGTTAAGATAAGGCTAATGGCTAAATAGCTAGTTAGCTAAAAGTAGCCTAATGGCTAAACAGCTAGATAGTTAAAAGTAGGGCAATGGATTAATAGTTGAAGTAATGAGCTAAAACTAAAGATAAACAGTCGAAATAGTGGAAAATGGGCTAAAGGCTAAATAGGTGAAATAATTAGCTAAAATTAATGATAAATCATCTTACTACAACGTAAGCTAATGGCTAAATGGTTGAAGTAGTTTATTCGAACTAATGATTAATACCAATTAATAGTTAGACAGCTAAAAGTAGGCTAGTGGCTAAATAGCTGAAATTTTAGCTCAAGGTAATGACTAATAGTTGAATTAAACCACTGAAAGTGGCTATATAGGTGGAATAGCTAAAAGTAAAGATAAATGGTTGCAACAGATAGCTAAACATAGGACAATGGCAAATAGTGATGGAAAAACAGTTCATATTGTGTAAGTTATAGATGAATGATTTAGATGATTGGTTAAAATGACCACTAAAACTAGGCTAATGGATAAACGCCTGAAACACTAGTGAAGCATTTACACAGACAGCTTAAAGTACAGGATAAATGGTGGAAATAAAGTAGTAATTCTAATTGGACAACTGAAATAGGTAGTTACAAGTAATAAATTAACACTTTACATTGTGAAAGTAATGGTTAACATGGTTCAAATAGTTCAATGAGATTAGTAGTTTAAATAGTGAGTCAGATGCAATAAAACAGCTCAATGTGATAGTTAAAAGTAATATAAACAGTTGAAATAAAAACTAAAAGTAGGCTAACGGATAAATGAAACAGCATGCTGAAAGTGGCGAAACACTATCACAGATAGCTTAAAGTTCTGGGTAGATGGTTGACATAAAGAGCTAAAAGTATGTAAACAACTGAAGTAAATGGTTAAAATTAACGAAACAACTGTAAAATGATTCAAATAGCTCAAACTAGGCTAACAGGAAAGCAGTTGAAATAATGAGCTAAAAGCAAAGAACAGATGCTTGAAAGCCACCTTAAACTTGACAAACAGCGCGGATAAACTGCTGAAATAGCAAAAACAAATGTTAAAATGCTTGAAACTGTAAGCTAAAAATGGAAAACTGGTCGAAATACACGTGAGCAGATCAGTTTTGGACGACCTCGGGCACTTTAGCTACTCTCCAAACCACATCTTTTCTTGTGGACCATCGATTCCTACAATAGAAGCTCCACTGCCAGTTAGGCTGCCGTGAAACGAGGCTGGGAAGAGGTGGAGGAGGACAGAGGAAAAGGAAAAGCACCGGGGCTGGCCAGGCATGACATCAGCAGGAGACATCTCTAATTCATTTGTCAGGATCTCCCAGAGTTGACCTCCGCTTCCTCTCTGCGATTCGCATCAAAGTGGCCTGAAGACCCAGACCACGCTGTCATCTCCACGGCTGGGTGTGGAGGAAGCGCCCTGAGGTCACCGAGAAGGAAGAAGTGATTCGTCAAGATGTTTCCTCATTTCTGTACACCTGAGTCAATACATCGGTGGGTGGAAGCAGACTAGAGACCAGCAGAGACACAACAGCAGATGAGGCAACTCTATTGGATGAGCCGGTGAGAGCCCACCCCTGCTGTTTCTGCTCTCCTGGGTGGGAACAACAGTGTGTAGCGTGATTGTTGTTTTTGTGAGTCAGTCGGGCTCGCTACTCATGTTCACAGATAATACCTAATATTATTTACCACGTTACCGGGTCCACGCCAAGCTCCAACTGCTGGTTTCAATCAGCCCAGAGTCAAAACAGAGCAGAGAGTCAGTTTGGGAAACACCAGCAGCCCCTCTTGACTGCGATATTCCCCTCCGCCCAGAGTCCACTCTTTCTGCTCGTTTTCAGATAAACACTCATAATTTGGACGTGACTCAGCTGTTCCCTCTGACATAAACCCTTATCTCTGGCTATTCCCCCCTCTCGCTCTTTCATAACTGCCTCCGATCCCTCCGCTCCCACGCTGATAGTTTTCATTTGCGACAAGGTCTGAGCAGCTCTGGGAGTTGAATCGCCGGAGTTATTGTCCAGCTTTCACGCACACACTCACAGCTACAGCATCACTGTGCGGTCACTCCTGGAAACCAGAAACACAATAGCAGGGAAATGTCACGGGTTAGTGTTCTCCTCACGTTTTCAAAGATGAATGTTTCCACCTCCCCGGGTAGCGACTCCGTGGGATCTCACCCATAAAGTCAACAGGATTTAGGACGTCCACCGCAAAACTTCTGTTACCATGACATAAGCAAAAACACTGCATGAGCGAATCCAGTGTGTTTCCAGATCACCGAGTCCCAACAAGGTGCATTTCCCCAGGGTGTGCTGTAGCTGTTGCCCTTGTGTAAATGGTAGGATTTTGAATAGCATTACTAAAAAACACACGTTACAATTCATTTAGATAAACGGTATATCCAAATATTGAACATACAGTTATGTGAATGCAATGGATAAGTGGCTACACAGTAGGAATGGAGGCTAAAAGCAATATAAACAGTGGGAACAGACAGGTAAAAGGGCCAATGAATGGCTGAAACAGTGAGCTAAAACTGAAAATACAATTCAAGACAAACAAGTTGAATTATATGAGTTAAAGTAATTTCCAAACAAATGAAAATATTGGACTTAAAGTTCCAAAATAGTTGAAATATGAAAGTTAAACTTACACTTCAAACATTGCTAAAAGTAGTCGAATGGACAAATACTTTGAATAGATTGCTAAAATAGGGAAATTGCTAATTAACTGCAATAATGAACAAGCGGAACATAAACTAAGCAAATTAATAAATGCTTGAAATAAATCACTTCTACCTGAAGCAAGTAGCTGAAAGGCTATAAAACAACAACCAAACAGAATGCTGCAACTAAAGAAACTGCTAAAATGCTAACTGAAAGCAAGCTAAACTGTGAAATGGATGGCTGAAACGATGAGCTAAAATTAATAATACAAGTCAAGACAAACAAATTCAAATACATGAGTTAATGGAGAAATGCTAAAATAGTGGGCTTAAAGTTCTAAAACTGTTGAAATACCAAAGTTAAAATTACACTTCATTACTAAAAGTAGTTGAATGGATAAATAGTTGGAATACATTGCTAAAAGGGATAAATGAACAGTTGACAAACCCTAACTAGCTAAACGGAATGGTAAGAATAATGGGCATGAGGCTAAAATGGTTAGCTAAAAGTAAGCTTTTAGATAGAAAGTTGTAACTAAAATGGTAAAATGGTTGAAAAAGTGAGCTAAAAGTGAAGAAGTGAAATAGTTTCCCAAAGTTGAGGAAGTGTTAAACTAATTAGCTTCCATCATTAAACAGTTGAAATTGAACAAGTGATTAAGACACTTAGCTAAAAATCAGTTTACTTAATAGTAGATAAAGAAACAGCTAAAAGTAAGTGACCTAAAACATGTCTAAAAATATAAAAGACAGCTTCATTGAAGAGTATTCTTTAGCTATTTCAGTTTCTTGAATGTAACAGTGAGCTAAAACATGGTGAAACAGCTAAAAATCGTGAAAATGCTTTAACAAAACCTCTTCATTCAAGGATAAACAGCTGAAAAAGCGAAAATTAGTAGATAACTGTTAGGTGCGATGAGCAAATATTTACCCTGCATAAAATAATGGCTAAAAAGACAGCCAGCTAAAACATTAATATAAGTAGTTTAGTGCTGGATAAACAGTTGAAAGAGTTAGCTTAGCTTAGGATAAACAGGATTAAAAGCTGAAGTAGATGTAAGTAAGTGATGAATTGTTCATTTGTGCAGCTGCAGCAAATCCAAACAGTGGTTTGAGTGATAACTTGATCTAAAACTGACTGATTAGTAGCGTGTTAAATGTTTCTGTAATACTATCCACTGTGATTTTTGTTATTTAATCTACTGTGAAATCAAATTAAATCCATTTGGTCGTGAGACAGGTGGGTTATACGTCCTGTTCCAGACAGCATAAAGCAACATAAACAAATGAATGAACTATTGTAAAGCATTTTAAATCCCTTACAAGATGCAGGTGGTGGAATTGCGTAATGTAAATCACTCGAACACTCCCTTCTTTCATACATCCACTGGGAAAGTTGAATATTGACTTGTAATAAAAGAGGTTCCCCAATTTTCCAAAATAATTGCATGATTGGATTTTCCACTCCATAAACTTTTTCAGTATTACAGTTGGCCTGTGAAGTTTTTGGACTGCGGGACGGCAACCTCCGCCTAAAAACAACTGATCCGGGAGAAAATTAATTTCTGATTTAGCTTTTTTAATGTGAGAACCCGTGGAAGTGCCTCATCGCTCTGCATGCTACAGTACAGCAGGTCATCCAGCGCGACCTCAGACCCACCTCAGTGATTCAGCCCCTCGGCTCATTAACCGCTCACACCTATTAGTCCGTGGTGACGAAAGAAAGTGCAGTTGAAGAAGAAAATCAAAACAAAGGAGATGTTCTTCAGGCCGGCGTAAACAAAAGACTAGCGGGGATGATGTAGCTGGTTTTCCCCTTTCCAACACAAAGCCCAGTACAGTATATCATGGATTCCATGTGCTTGACTCAAACATCCCCCCTCCTGTCGCCTCATCCAGCGGACGCTCCCAACAACCCGCCGTTTGTTGCCGTTGGGAGGGAAGTGATGTCAGTGGATGAGTGGTGGGGGGGGAGCCAGGACCCAGCCTATCTGATGTCAGCCCAGCAGCCCACGCCACCGTGGAGCAGACCGGGGGTGGTGTGATGAAGGCCTCCTGTCTGTCTCCATTTCACTGCTGACGGGTTGATTTTCGGCACATTAATTGCCGTAGAATCGCCTGCTGCAGCGCCTGTCAGGACAGACTAATAAAAGCGTCTGATTTCCTCGTAAGCTGCTGTTGTGTCTGAGGCGCATTCCTGTGGCTGCACTTCTGTGAAGCTGTTGCAATCTTCGATTACGGTCCCTGCGGTTGTGTTTTAGAGTGATCATTATCCCGGGCCAAGTTTCATCCTGGATACTCGCTCTCTGCTGTGGCCACCCAAAAGTCAGAGTCAGTCTGTGTCACTCAACCACGGTTCTCACAACATCCAGCACATAAACTGATAACAAATCTACTCCTACCACTGCCAAGAACACGAGGGATGAGCTTTACATGTGATAATAATACTATTTTGAGGCAATAGGATGATACTGATGACTGGACTGAGGAGTCAGTGTCATTATGTTGCCTCATTCTTTGAGTTAACAAGATTAAATAAAAAGATAAGTTATATATTCTCATACTGACTGCACTGAAAGCATGCCAAGGATTGAGCAACAGTTAAATGAATGTAACACTAGTAGGTTAATTGATAAATGGCTAAAATGAGCTGAAGGTATCAAAAAAAGATATTTAAATGCTTAAATACATACCTAAAACTGTTCAAATACCATATACATTCTGTGTCAAATACACAGCAAAATGTTAGGTAATGCACAGATGGTTAAAATTGTTGGCTAAAAGTAATGGAAGACACTTTAAAAAGTATCCTATGAATAAAATAGTGAGCAAAATGTAATAACACTTTAAACAGATGGGTAAAAGTAATAAAAGCTGTTGCACTACATTGCTAAAAGTGGCCTAAAGGATAAGTTGTTGAAATTGCTAGCTAAAGTAATGAACACCTTTGAAATACACATGGCTTACAGTTCCATGATTAGAAGAGAAAGCTGAAAGTAATGATAATTACAATAGATGGCTAAAAGCATGCTAATGGCTAAATAGTTGAAACTGTTGCCTCAAACTAATGACAAACTGTTGGAAAAGACAGCTAAAAGTAGCATAATTGGTAAATGGCTAGTTAGCTAAAAGTAGGCTAATGGCTAAATAGCTGAAATAATTAGCTAAACACAATGGTAAACCATTGGAATAGATAGCCAAAAATATGCTAGTGGCCAAATGGTTGTAATTTAAATTTACATTTAAACAGATGGGTCAAAGTAATGAAAACCGTTCAAACATGTTACTAAAAGTGGCCTAATGGATAATTTGTTGGAATTCCTGGCTGAAACTAAACAAAACCTTTGGTTTACAGAGTTAAAACTAGGCTTACAGCTCAATGGCTAGAAGAGTATGCTAAAAGTAATGATAAAACATTAGAACAAATGGTTAAAAGTATGCTAATTTGTAAATGGTTGATGTTGTTTCGTAAAAGTAATGATACAGTAGGCTAACGGCTGCATAGCTATGCTAATTACTTAAAAGTAATGATAAAACTGTGAAATGGATAAGTGGAAGTATGCTAATGGCTAAATGTTTGAAATGGTTGGCTTAAAATAATATAAACCACTGAAATAGATAGCTTAAAGTAGCAGTAATGGCTAAATAGCTAGCTAGGTATAAGTTGGCTCATGTCTATAAAGATCAAAGTAATGAAAACAGATACAAGTACAATACATAGCTAAAAGTAGCTAGATAAGAAGTTGAAATTGCTAGCTAATAGTAATGGAAACATTTGAAATACACAGATAAATAAGGCTTAGAGCTCAGTGGTTGAAATACTATGTAAAAAGTAATAATAAATCATTAAAATATATGGCTAAAATGATGCTAATGACTCAATGATTGAAACACGTTTTCTAAAGTTAACAGCTTTCTAGCTAAATAGCTAGTTAGCTAAATGCAGGCTAATGGCTAAATAGCTAGAATAATTAGCTCAAAGCAGTGACCAATAATTGAATAATTGAATTAGACAGCTAAAAGTAGGCTAGTGGCTACATAGCTAAAATAATACCTGAAAGTAATGAGTAATGGTTGAAACAGACAGCTAAAACATAATATGGCTTAAACAGTTAGCCAGAAGTAAACGGTTTAAATAAATAGCTAACAGTATGGCAATGGCTAAAAATAGTTAGCTAAAAGTAGATAATGGCAAATCAGCTAAAATAACTAACTCAAATGAATGATTAATAGTTGAATTACACAGCTACCAGTAGGCTAGCAGCTAATTAGCCAAAATAGCCAAAAATAAAGATCAACAGTTGAAATATAGAGCTGAAAGTAGGCTAATGGCTAAACATGGATGGAAAAACTGTTCATATTGTGCAAGTTATATATAAATTATTCAGATAATTAGTCATTATGTTTATTAACAGGTACATGGCTGAAAGAAGTCACCTGAAAACTGCCATATTGTTAAAATAAGCCGCTTGTCATAGGAATAAACAGGAAATACCCTGAGTAATGAATAAATGGATGAAATTGTTAAAATAAACAGATTAATCAAAGAATAAACATCTGAACTACCCTAAAAGTGAACGAATAAATAGCTAAAACTGAGATTAAACAGCTAACCGCTAAAAATTACTGATAGCTGAATTGGTGAGGTCTAAATTGAAACCATTCTGAGATTAGCATTGATTCCTGTTGTACCAATCAAAGGGCCACTGTCATTTTTCATTGTCTCATCGTGTCTCTTTCTGCTTATAATTTTTATTTAGTTCAATGAACAGTGAAAATGCACATGCCCAAAATGTCTTTTTGGTTTGTGCCCACATCAGTTAGTAATGGGACTTTCCCAATGTATTTTTACTTTTTCTTTGCTGGGCCCGGTTTGCGTGCTGCATCCATCGACGGAGACACGCTAACGCCCGAATATCGCATTGTTGCTCAGGAACTCAAAGCGTTTTTCTCAGAGAGGCAACAAGTTTGCAAAGATTTAGATCTCCTTACACCCCCCACACGTCTGCTAATTTGAGGCCCGGTGGAAATGACTTCACTCCTTCAGGTCACCCACAAACTGAGCCGACCGTTATCCTCGGTTGGTCTGAGAGCTTCTTGTTGTCTGTCAGCAGGCTTCCCGCCGCTCAGTAGATCAAAGATGTGCTTGTCAGACACATTCCTCGCCTCGTGTATCACGATATGCAGCCTGCAATTAGCTCTTCCCACCTTCCCTCCACCTTCTCTCTTTCATCCCATCCCTGCCTCCACGTCAGACAGACACCTCCATTCATGCTCTGCACACAAACCTGGATGCTGACAGGTAGCGGCCACTGCAGCGGCATTACCTAATTATACATTTGTGTGTGGTACGAGCTAATCGCACAGCAACAATGGCTGTTTTGTGCCGCTGTATCCAAGCAGAACGGAGATCTGCAGCACTGTTATTGAGACCATCTTTAATAGAGTTTCCTTTGGCACCTGCAGCAGGTATCAGCGAGGAGGAGTGGACCAGACAGGCGGCCTTTTAATAAGTTTGGAGGAATCTCTGAAGTTTACAGCAGGCTGTTATCAGCAGGAAAGCTGCACTTAATCAAAATGCTCTGTCATTAAAGTGCTTGAAACGAATCTGTGTGCAGCACAATACGGCTGCAACTAATGATTTATTTCATTACAGACAGAGCTGGAGGTCATTTATTTCTCTTTTATGCACCTTTAGTCAGTACTTCTGGCACAAAAGTGGGGGAAAAACAAGTACTCACTTTTATACTAGTAAAAGTACAGAAATATTATCATCAGAGCATATTATTATTAAATTATAATTGATGCACTAACTTTAAAGTCGTAATGCTGCAGTTGGTGCTCAGTTTATTTGTCTTATAAACTGCTTTTGGTGGTTTTATCAGTAAAAATGCATCATAACCAACTTAAAATCATGTATTTTCCATCAAACTAGCTGTCAACTAAATACAGTGGAGTGACAAGCACAACATTCACCTGATGCAAAGAACCATTAATGCAAAACACGCCAGTAAGTACAAAAAAAAGGCACATTAGACTTTCTAGAGGCTAATGTGACATCTTCAAATCACTCCTGCTGAAAAATATTACATGTACTACAATAAATGCGACAATTTCTCACATTTTAATGTGCGATTAACACATTTAATTCATTAATTACCAAGTTATTCATGACAAAATGTCAAATATTCAACTAAATTCTAAATAAATCCTTAATCTTCACCTGTAATAGTTTTACTGGGAGGAGTGCACACATCCTTAAACTACTATCACATCCGACTCTGACAATAGATTTTTCATGTTAAGCTGTTAAATGAATACAGTGGAAAAAAAAACAAGTGCAATATTTACCTAAATGAAAACATGTATGCAAGAACAGCACTTAGGAATACACTGAAAATGTACGTTACTTTCCCAGAGTCCAATGTGAAGTGTGAAAAATATTCAATTTACTACATCAAAAGCAGCTAATTCTCATATTTTAATGTGTTAATAACACACTTAAAAGGCTAACTGCTCATTATTTGTTCATTTCTGCGTTAGAAAATGTCAAATATTCCACAAAACCCATCAGAATTTTAAGCAAAAGACAAAAGAAAAACGGAATTCTGACTAAATCCTTTATCTTAAGCTGCAATAGTTTCAGTGGGAGGAGTACACACATCCTTAAACTAATACTTTTACATAATACTAGATTAGTATCAGTGCTGCATTGATTTATAAGCTTTAATGTTGCCATTGGAGCTCAGATCAGCAATCTGACAAACAGTTTTCGGTGTTTATCTATAAAGATGTATCACAACCGACTCTGATAATAATTTTTCATGTTAAATAAGCTGTAAAATGAATGCAGTGAGAAAAACAAGTGCAATATTTACCTAAATGCAGACACTGAAAATGTATATTACTTTTCCAGAGCCCAATGTGATGTCTTCAAATCACATATTCTGTCAAAAAAATTCAATTTACCCTATTAAAAGGAGCTAATTCTCACATTTGAATGAGTTAATAACTCATTTAAAAGATTAACTGCTCATTATTTGTTCATTTCTGCATTACAAAATGTCAGATATTCAACAAAACCCATCAGATCCTTGTGCAAAAGACTAAACTCTCTCTAAATCGTCCTTCAGCTGTAATAACACACTTGGACAAAGCGAAACAACATTCGGCGTGTCGCTACAAGGACATGATCTCTTCATGAAAAGGAGACAAACGATTAGCGCACATGAAAAAGCTTTATTGTCACACCAAGCTTTGACATAAACAAACTGAGTTTCTGACTTCAAGCTTAGAATGTGTAAACTATTCAGCAATGCCACGAGGGAGAACAGTAGTGAACTCACTGTTATATAACTTATATTATAATTTATTAAATATCTGTATTTGGCAGGATTTTACAAGGAAGCAGGAAAAAATACAGGAGAGGAGGCGTCTCTTTTTTAACTATTTTTTTTTCGTTTTAAATGTCCTGTCCGAGAGGCAGAAAGTAACACTGGGAGCGACAGTAACAAAAAAACAGATTTACAGTATCTGCTTCTAAAATGGAGTCTTGGCAGGTTTCACATTCGGCTTTCACAAACACAACGATATAGCGCTATAAGGTCGGTGTGGGATGCACAGGAATGTAAAGTAGATAAAGAAAATAGGAGAAAAAAACGGGGGGGCGGGCGGGGTGCTGGAAAAAACCTGGGAAAGTCCTACTGGAACGACTAGACATTCACACCGGGAGAGTTTGTACACTGTGATGCGCTTCTGTCCGTCAATACATTCCTTTAATGTAAACCGAGATACAAGCGCTCTCTCAGGTTAATACTTCGCCCTGACTTCATTGCTTTATAATAACGGGTCGGATTTTTCTTCATAAATATTCATTTTTCGCGTGTAAACAAATCATACAGGACAAACACCTTTAAAGATTATATGACCATTTGGCAGCCTAGAGGTTAAGCGTCAACAAACAAAAGGCATCTGCAGAGGCCTGTAGCGTCACTGCGGCTCAATTAGTGTCGGCCGGCACATGAATAATAATAATAATAATGCTTCAAAAGTCAGATTGAGCCATGCAGGCGAGAACACCAACCAACAACACTTAGTTTATAATAATAGCTGTGAGGTCGTGGTATATTACAGTGTTTTTTTAAATTGGAGGACCTCGCGGCATCAGGTCATCCTTCGGTCCCTCATTGTAAAGAAAAAAAAAACAAGAAATAAACACAAATGTCTCCCAGGAATTCTTGGGGGAGGGATTTTAGGGAGAGTGGAGCGTCCAAGCTGGCCCAGAGAGGTGGAAATGCCCAGACTCTCCTCGGCCGAATCCAAAACATAAAAAACAAAAAAAAGTGCATCTCAGCAAGTGGCTGGTAGTGCTGTGCATGTACACAAAGGAGGCTGGTGACTAATGAGGGTGTGTTGGAGACGTCGGGGGGGTTACCGAGCGGAGGTTGTGGTGTTCAGACTCCTTGATTCCACAAGGTGACTGTGGAGCGTGGGCGAGTGGATGTGTGAGTCCAGGCCTGAGCTATGCAGATGCTGCTAGCCTGTGGTTTCGGAGGTGCAGACCGGACCGGTGTCTTTAATTACTAAATGATCCGCTATCTGCGTCACTGGATCTTCCAGCGAGGCCACCGAGACAGATGACCGGTGCATCATAGCGTTACTACCGACTGCAGGCCAGCCAGAGGAGGGAGCACAGTCACCTTAGGAGCTGCGTTTGGCAGCATTGAGCCAATATCACGCTTTCTTTCAACACTTTGAGCAGCATTTCATGTTCGATTAGATACTCTAACTTCAAAAAAATAGACTTTTTTTTTTCTCAAAATACCGACCGCCCTAGTAAACTTCATCCACTCTAAATATTTTACTAAGTTTGACAACAGAGGAGATTGTTGCTAGGCAAGCAGTGTTACAGTATTAGATAAAACAGGAATACTCTCAAGAGGCAACTTCATCATCATCAGGCGCTTTTGTTTTTATCATTCAGCAGCCAAGCGAGCGGCCCATTTGATCATCAACGCAAAATGACTAAAGATATGGGTTTAAAACTTCAACAAAGTGAGTCCACCTCTGTGCAACATTATTCAAACACCGAACCACCTCCCGATAATGGAGTATTTGGTCTAAACAACAACCAAAACCAAACACTTAAGAGAGAATACATTGAAAATTCAGGCCCTAAAGCAGAAACTCAGTGCAGCCAAAGTGAAAACACAGAGCGCTAAAACAACGCCGAGTCCACCTGTGATTTGCAATCAGCCGAACTGCATAAACACGACTCTAAAATGAGCTGAATTTTCTCAGTTTTGGACCAATGCACATGGAAAATAACGGCTAGAGGAACAGAGAAAATCTGATTGTGAGACTTCACAAAGACGGAAAAGTGATCCAGGAAGTTCACAAATCATTGGAAACACAGCTGCAGCAGTAATCAAGAGGTATAGAAGGAGCCATAGTACAACTAATCATGGCTCCTGTGGTCGTCCTCCTGAAATGATTCCAAAGACAGTGAACTACTTTCACAATCTAGCTTTGAAAAACAGACAGCAGCTGCTTCTGACATGGCACAGACCATATCAGTGGAGTGCAGACAGTGTGAAGAACAGTTCATAATGTGACTCTATGCACAGTTTCCAAGAAAAACACCCTTGCTTGTTGTCTGGCATTAAACCGCAAGATAGAACTCTTCTAAAGAACACGAGAAGAAGTCTAAACAACAATGGGAGCACATTCTTTGGTCAGATAAGACCAAGGTAAACTTGTTGGGCTCAGATGGTGGCCTTCATGTTTGGTGTGAATTTGGTCAAGGCGACCACAGAGAATGCATAGTCCTGACAGCGCAGCATAAAGAAAGGTGGGAGTGTGATGATATGAGGCTGCAGGAGTGTAAAAGTTGCTGTGGATATGACATTTATAGATGGAGCATGAATAATATCTGCGGATAACCAAAATACTGACTGACAAGATGACTGCAGAAGATCGGCAGAATAATATTCCAGCATGACGACGACCAAAACACAAATCACACAAGAGTTCCTAAAAAAGGAAAAAGTAAACACTACGACCTCACTAGAATCCAATAGAACACCTCTGTGGTGTTTTAAAGAGAAAGGTGCAGCAACATAAACCCTACAGCAAAAACTGTTTCAGAAATAGTCTCTAATAAATGGCACAACATCTCCAGTATCCTCCATGCTGAGGACTTTGGCTGCATTGAGTTCCTACTGTGAGGCCTGCTTCATAGGAGAAAATGGTGCCGCTCAGCTTTGAAGTATTGCAATTACAAGGTAGAACCATGACACATTTAAGTGATACTGCACAAGGGTGTACTCACTGTATGTCAGCATACTGATCAAATGTCACTGTACCAGCATTTAGTGCTCGAGAGAAAACCCAGACTGAAGCACAGTAACTCTGAGTGGACTGATACAGTTATGGAATACACTGGGGGGGGAATTACTGTATCGGTGTATCTTGGATTGGATGTGATAACACAATGGAAGGGTGTGGTGTGATGTGTGTGTTGGTCTCTGAACATGTGGGAACACCACCACAGAGGTGAGCTGTGGGTGTGATGACATCATCCGCCCAGCAGCTGTGGGGATTCCCTAACAGAAAACACATTCTCTCAACTCGCTGCACTTCTGTCTGGAAACACAAGGGCTGGGTCTCTCTCTCTCTTCTATTCTTTCTGTAGCTCGGGCACAGCGGCAGCAAGGTGTGAGGCCTTTCGACTGACAAGTGTAGGCGGGCGCAGGAGACCGCTCACTAAATCAACACGTGTGATATGTGCAGCCCGATCAGTGAGGAAAAGTGCAACAACAAAACAGAAGGTGGAAAGAAAAATAAGATAGAACAGAAGTACTTGTTGGTCACAGCATGCAATGCAGAACACACGCTGCCCACATTCATGAGCTGATTTGTGTGGCGCCCTCTAGGGGCCGTGGAGTTAGCAAAGCCCTGTGTGGAACTGAAGAGAGGAGAGGGGGGCGGGGACAGAAAAGAGGAGAGGCCCTAGGCGTGCTCCAGGAGCCACTGGAAGAGGGGGATGTGGTGGGGTTCTCTGCCCGCCTGCGGTGCCTCCTCCCTGGGTTGAGGCTGGCTGTGTGTCTGGCTCTCCTCACAGTAGCGCAGCAGAGTGTGCAGCAGCTCTCCAACCCTCCACCTCCTCTCTCGAAGCCTCTGGACCACCGCTGGGAGCTGAAAGGACGCACAGGGATCGTTCACTTCATTCATCTGAACAGGCGGCCTCCTAAAACACAGCTTATCAGCTGTAGTTAAAATTTATTGGTGTGGTTCACTGCCAGGAAAGAGATCTGGGTAAATGTTTAATGGTTTCTCATGAAAGCATGAAAGGTGTAGAGTGACAGTAAGAAATATTCCTGACTGGGAGGCCTAAATAAATCCAATAATTCTACAGAAATGACACAAGATTAAGAGGAGACCTTAAAAATGTATCACAATTAAAGGATGCAAACAGTTTTCTTAAACCATAGTCAGCCACATTAACAAACAATAACTGATTAATTATTGACATGAATGAAACACACTGAACGTTTTTCCAAATGCTGATCATGGCTGTAACTCACAATTGTTTCCATTGTTGATTAATGCATCACGTATTTTTTCCAGTAATCATTTGATCTTTAAAATGTCCAAAAAAAAATATTTTTGTTGTGTTTCCCAAAGTTGGCGATGTCATAGAGAAGGAAAGAAACCAGAAAATATTAATATTTAATAAGTTTCAATCAGAGAATTTAGAGTTGTTTTTGTTTAAAAAAAAAAAAAAGTCAAACTGATTAATCAAAACTTGACTTCACTGACTTCATTTAGTTGCTACTCAACAATTAGAATGACAAAATCCAAAGCGTTAAATGCAGCAAACGAGCTGCAGCCATCCACAGTAAATAACCTGCAACATTAACATCTTCACAGGGGTTTAATATCAGAACAGTCCTCTCAGTTGATCTACATGGTGCAGTAACTTATTCACTGTAGTTAATCCCAGCTGCTGGAAACATCTGCTCAGCTGGAAGAGACGTCTACAAATTCTGTCACAGAAACTTCATCAGTCCAGGAATCTGTCAGTATTTATTGCCACCTCTAAAACAGATTTATACTTGGAGCAAAGCGTCGCCGACACACTTTAGTCTGAATGTTGTTGCGAGTATGCAATTTGAGTCCCGCTGCTCCTAAAGTAGTGACTCTGCTAACAGACACTTGGCTCCTGACCTGTGTGAGGATTTGAAAGTCCTAGCTTAGCATTAGCATGAGCCTCAGATTACTAGCTAAACCGGACAGCCTAAAGATGGCTTTCACATCTTGTTGACACTTAATGCTTGCTGCAAAATCAGCTTTGTTGCATTAGGAATTTGAAAAACAGATTAAGTAAACACCAGGCTACTGAATTAAGTAAAGAAGAAATGGTTTAAGTAAGAGTAAGAGCAATAGATAAATAGGTACAATAGTGCTCTATCTGTACTGGATAAATCGCTAAAACAGAATGAGTATGACTGCTAACTAGACCAAAACAAACTAATCACTGAGAGTTAAACTGTATGAAAACACACAGTAAGAATGTCAGCTTTCTATAATGAATGGTTCTAGCTAATATCCACTTAGAACTGACCACATTAGAACAAGTCAGATGGTGTTGATGATGATCTGACGGAGCTGTGTGACTGTAAAACATTATACAACTTGTTTAACTTAATCACTGCAGCGGCTGGTGGCTTTTTTCATCCGTTTGTCTCCACAACAAAGCTAACTCGGGTGGAAACCAGGGCACCACTTTACAGGATTGCTAACGTTTAAAACCAACATCAACAATGTCGGAAAGAATGCCTTCTTTCACTGAGGCAGCATGACGCACTTAAGGAAACTGTTGAATGGTAAATACCACAGTGGGAACCTGTTTGAGAATCACCTGCTGCAGCTCTCGGTCCAGGCTCAGCTGGATGTGGGGGATGTCGGCTATGGATGCTGCCGCCCACTGCAGCAGGCTCCTGAGCTGGGGGTCCTGCTGGGGGCCACGTCTGGGATCTCTTATGTCTAAGTTCACCACGACCAGCGCCGACCTGGGAGATGGAGTCTGAGTCTGGTCCACACAGAGCGTCCCTGCAGAAGAAAGGAATTGATCGATTCAGGATTAAACAGGTCACATGTTGATTGTTTTACTAATTTGCTTTCTTAAACACATCTGTCAGACAAGTCACTGACTTTAGTTAGCCTCAGAACCAGTGCATATAAAAAAATCTGCTCTGTACAAGTGATGTGGGCACAGAAAACAGCACTGAGACTCCCCACTTGTTTGCAGCTGCCCAAAACATGTCCATCAAGTGGACTTTTGACTGTCTCAAAGGACAGATGTCAAGCAGAAAATAACATAGCGGGTCTTTTATTGTATGATAGTTACCTTACTAATCATTAAATAGTACTGAACTCATTTTACTGCTCTCAGGAAATTAACCCTTTTAGCACTGTAATACTCATTTCCACCTATTTCCTCCCTCTCCCCATACGGCACTCAGTCATTACCGTAATGCATGTAATAGCACCACAAAGCCCCATTTCACAGCTTTCAGGGGCAGTTTGAATGATTAAAATTGCACGAAGTAGCAAGGAGTTACAGTAATTTAAAATACACATGCGCCGCGGTGTCACCGGTGAGCCTTGTGGTTTTAAAAGGGTTAAAGGAAAAGGTCATGATGATGCAGCAACTAGTTGACTATATGCTAAGCTAATAATGATGTGGTATATTAGCTTGCTGTAGCACAAGCTAACAAACTAGCTGACATTATGTTTAGCTAATAATGTGCTCTTAGTTTGTGGTAACACTAAGAAAGTAGTTGACTTTATGTTTAGCTAATAATGTTATGCTATAACAGCTTACTCTAGCACTAGCTAACAAGTTGTTTTTGTGTTTAGCTAAAAATGTTGCCCTATATTAGCCTACTGTAACACCAACTAAGAAACTGGCTGTTTTTATATTTAGCTAATAATGTTGTGCTATATTTGCTAGCTGCTTCACTCACTAACAAACTAGCTTATTTCATGTTAAACTACTAAAACTACTGTTAGCTTGCTGTAAGACTAGCTAACAAGCTGGCTTTATGTTGACTTATTGATGTTATGCTAAAATTGCTTGCTGTAGCACTTACTAACAAACTGATTTTGTGTTCAGCTAAAAATGCTAGGTTGCTATAGAACTAGCTAGCAAGCTTAAATTGTTTGCTACTGTAGGCTAATTTGATAAATTTGACATTTTCATTGCATGAATTTAAACATTGATGCTAAAGTAAAATTAAAATTTTTGACCAGGGTGCATCATTTGTAAATTAATTAGCATGATACAGTGATTTTTCAAATGTTGCAGTTAAAGTAAATAGTTATTTCTATGTGCAGGTAACCAGTTAGCATTGCTCAAAGTGACTTGTAAGATACAATTATCCTCAGAATCAGGATTTCACGTTTAGTTTCATAACAACAAAGCTGTAGCCCGTGTACATTTTATGTGGATGTAGAAAAAAATATGCATTTTAAAAGAAAATATACATTGTTCTTGAGGGGGGGCTTCTTTCCCCTGATGTTGTTCCCTCTGCCCTGCTCAGCTCAGGACTCGGTTCCCACGGTTCCTCAGCAGAACAGACCCAATAAGAACCCCACCACCACCACCGCCGCCACCACCCTCCTCACTGGGGGCTGCTGTAGTCTGACTGTGGAGGGAGTGGATGAATGAGTGTGGCTGAATATGGGGGCGGTAAAATCCCCTCAGACAGCCAGTCGGGAGTCTCAAGTGGTGGAAAGAGCAGGACCTCAAATCAGCAAAGGGGCCCATTATTTCCCCCCCATTTCCTGCAGCAGCTGTCCAAAAGCGTGCTGTTTGATTTGCACTTTTTTCCACCACAATCTGCATTTTTAGCGAGTTGGAAAGCTGAAAAGAAGAAGCCGTTTCCTTACCGCTGGATTCCTCTTTGACCTCAGTCTCCTTGTCCTCTGTGTTGTCACTGTTGGATGAGAAATGCCACACAGGTTAGCGAAGACAGAGGAATATATATATACACAAATGACAATGCTTAAGCTAGCAGCATTTGGAATAAGCACAGCAGGATATGAAGCACTGCAATCATAGCAATCCTGCTCAAAAGACATCTTAGACTCACTGAGGGAAATACGCCGCATACTTCCAGTCAGTGTTTTTTTAGTATTCCAGTAAATTTACTTTTCTGCCTCAGTGTCTTTTGTTAGTTAAGACATAATGACGAATAGAGCACATCTTGATCAGTGTGAAAGTTGATTTTTCCCCTTCTGAAAATCTACTCGATATCCATTCTGTCAATTGTGCAAATATTTGCCGTGTGACGTGCCAACAGGTAAACAGTCATTTCTCCACTTTATAAGATTGTTAATCACAGTCTTGTTGACACAGCCCTCGGCTACAGACACTCCGACTCTGCTCGATATCATATAAAGGATATCATTTTCTCTTCAGAGGGAAAAACGTCTAACAAGGCCTTTCACATTGGCTGCTTGGGATCATGAAGCAGCGAGGACATTGTTAAAGCAGCACTGAGAAGAAACAGGGTGTACCAGCTATAAAGTCATGCATTAAAGCACAATAGCAGAGTCAGTTTTGCTTTATGAATCCCCTAAGGCCTGTAACAGAGGTCTCTCAAGAGCAAATTATATCTTTATAAATTCAAATTTAATTAAAACAAATTCATAGTGACATACCGGAGCCTTGACTAGCACAACCCACATTACATCAGCAAGCCTTTGTTGTGTTGTTTTGTCTCATTTTAACAAGTTTTTAATTCTTTAGAAGCAACTAAACCACAAACCTGAATCTGTGGGAAACCTGCCACCTAATGGCCAACTGCTATCAGATGTTTGTCAGCGCAAATAAATGAAGAAGTGAGAAATATGTATAGAATCCAAGTCAGACTATGTTCACTACATCAGATTAGCCCTATTTCAGCTAAAAAATGTACAGTCATTAGCTGGAAAAAAACACAAGACTCACATCGTGCATCTCTGAGGCTAAACCTTATGAATCTTGAGCCATGTATTTTACTCCGATTTAGATTTTTCCTCACCGTGGGCTCATTTTAAACTGTAATATAAAGTCCTGCACCTCTATGGAAACACAACCATGGCTAGAAGTATAAGGAAATTAAAAATATCTCCTGTGCAGCATGACACAGTTAGAATGCCATAGATTCTGAAAAGCGAAAGTTGAATTTCTTTGATTACTCATTTTACAAAAATCTGGAATTACCATGCTCCACATTTTTCAAAGTAAGCATATGTGTACGGTAGTTTATAAACCCCAGAATGCTCTAGATATTTAACAACTTAAATTTTTACAACCTCTATAAACTCTGCAGGTTTGACGCTACTTTGCACATCATCTCTATAAAAGATGTTTCATCGTACTGAATGGATTTTCCAACAACTTGCTCTTCTGTATACCACTTTTGAGCCATGCTGCGTTTATTTTTTGTTTTATTTTGCTCTAAATCCCCTCTCCTATCTGCTCTGTGTAAACAATGCCTGCAGTTCATCTGAAAAGCCTCCTGACTGTTCTTGGCAGCTGAGGGAATTATAGGTTTTCGGTTGAACTTGAAAGTGCAGATTTTTTTTAGTTTGTTTTTACAGGTGCAAATGTGGTTTGTTGGGGGGTAATATTTGAATGAGATACATCAAATAAAATGATTTTAATGATTTGGTTAATTCTGTTGAAGGAATCTGATAAAATGTATAAATTTGTCAATATTTTTCTTTCAAACTTGTCTGCAGGTTTTGGCTTTGGAGGGTTAACTGCACTGTCCTTGATCAGAATTTGAATGCTTCTGTGAGTCAAATTCAGGCTGGGGAAAGAAGGAAAATGGAGTTCAATCCAATATTATGTACCATAACAATTCACTGTACATGTTATTCTTTTCTGTCTCTGGCACTTCCAAACATTTGTCTTGCTTTTTACTCAATTCTATGCATGTATACGCATGAATCAAAAGTTGTTTTAAACCTCTGCACATGTTAATTTATACTGTGACATGACATACATTTTGTTTATGGATCAAATAACCACGCACAAATGACTTTTGTTCAGGTTACTTTTAGGCAAAAACATTAAATCTAGTACACTCAAAGATTTTGAGCATTTGCAGTGATAGATGAAGCAGTAGAAAAGTTATAGTTTAATAAGGTTTTCAACATATTTTATATAATTTAATTGTGTTGTACTTTTTTGAGTTTGACACAAAAGAAAAAGTAACAGCTGAAATCTGCTTTTCATCAAATGATCTTACACAGATGTAGATTTGGTTTATTTACTCCTTAATGTACAGTTATAGTCTGCCATTGACAGTAAATGTTGAAACAAAAGCACATAATAGTAGTTTAGCATGTTTTGGCCTTTCTCCAGGCTGCAGCAGTTCTTCTCGTTCTAGTTGATATTAGGTGAGTACCAACATGCACAAACATGCTTGAAATATTCAATACAGTGAATATTTTGTCATCTCATTTTTTGTGTGTGTCAGTACTGATCATGCAGGTGTAAAGCGCAGATGGACTTGGAATGTACTGTGTTGATGAAAAACAAACCTAGAAATCTTAGAAGTTGTGAAAATGACAACAAAAGGCTAGGGAGCTTTTTGCATTTTAAAGGGGACTGCAGACCTTAAATGATACTGGGCTGACTGCTACTATGAGCTGAAACAAGTGTTAATGCTGCTGTACGTCTCTGTGAGCTTGTGTTTTTTTTTTTTTATAAACAAATGAGGGCTTTAAGCTCTTCAACAGAACAAACATACAGAGCTTAAGAACCTCCAGAATATAACAAAACTAGAAATTATCCTATTAGGCAACCAAATTACATGTACGTTATACAGAACCTCAGCAACACATCGCATGCGGATGTCTACAAGCATATGCCATGTCAAGTCTATTTATATTTAGAGGCTAACTGTGGCCATGCATGGGTCTGGTGGTTCCTAGTATGAGACAAACTATAAATCAAAATGCCATTGTACAATGTTGGAAATCATTTTCATATGATGAAGAAATACTCTGGCTCCAGAGAGTTTTCCACTGGTGGATCCGTCACATGCTTCCTTCCCTGTTGGTTTCTTAGCTCACTCTTTGTGTCATTCCAGGTCAAGCCACAGGTCTTAGCTTTGGCTACACTGAACATGTCATGCATGTGGACCATTTGAAAATAAAATGTGTTGTGGAATGGGCTTACAAACTGGCTAACTGCAGCGCACAAACATGACGGTGACCATTGGGATAGTTGTGTCTTGAGTTTTTGTTCCAGTCTTTGGTGGTGGTCTTGTGCCTGTGTTCCTTGCGGTGAATCATTTCTGATCCTTTTTTGTGTCAGTGAACAGGTTTGTTCAGGATCCTGACCAGTATTAGTTCCTGTGCATTCTACACAAAACTAAGCCTGATGCTTTGTCTAAGTCCGCTGTTGTAAATCTGAATAGGCGGCTTAATAAATGCAGTTGACAACCGATTGACTTAACATACGTTTTGGCATTAGTCCAGTACTCATATTGCGGTTTTATGCCATGGACATACGGTGTGGGCCGCAAAGACGGTAGTTTCATTTGGCACTAGAATATAGGGATGCTATCTTAGTTGACCCAAGCATAGTTTAACACACAGGTTCTGGCCAGAAGTCATTAAATATAACAAAAGACTTTGTCATGGTGCCCCTTTTCTAGTTAAACCCCAACAATGCTTTCTGTTTGCTAACATGGAACTGTTTGCCACCTATAGTCACTCCAGTAAACAGACACAACCAGGCACTGCTGGTAATCAACAATACCCTAAGGGTGTATTTTCTATGAAAAAGTTGTTGTTTTACTCACTGGATGTAGGATCGGTCACTCATTTCAGTCATGTGTCTCCTTTCCTTGTGATATCTGCGTGTCATCGTTTTCAAAATCCCTTTTACTACCACTAACAACAACTTCTGAGCAGCAACCGACCATACTGAAACTATCAGGTTTTGCAAAGGATTTGGCTCACGCAGTAAGGCTGCTCTGCTAGCTTTTTTGCAGCAGATGATCCATTTTAATGATGGTGCTCATCTTCCTGAAGTCATTAAGGGACATAGAAGTCTTTGTCATGGTGCCCCTTTGATGGCTAGACCCTCACAATGCTCTCCTCTTGTCGACATGGAACTGTCTGTCTCTAGTTACTATCAAATATCAAGAGGAACGAGGTACTACAGCCAATCTACAATACTTGAAGTGTGTAATATCCAGGAAAATGGTATAGGCAGATACTAAATATAGAATAGCTTGTATTGGATCATGGTTTGTAATTTTCTGTATACCGGTGGTTTCATTTAAATAATAAAAAAACTTTTGGTCCATTTCTGTGTAAAAGAGCAACGCACACCACATGCAAGAAACAGATAACCAGTCTATTTTGGCAGCGTGGATCTTTGCGATTTACACACACTAGTTTGGACAGCAGTGCATTTTTAAAGGAAGAAGTCATGTGTCTGTGGTTATAAAAGGCTCTAGCAACATATGATATAATGTCCACTGGACTTCATTCACTTTAAAGATTAGTTGATTGCGGACTGATAACACTGCCAACTATCACCATTTTGTTTCCAAATGGCAGCCTGTAAGTAATGTTAAATTTGATGCTTGCATGACAGTTTTAATGATTTTTTAGCTATCTGAAGTGTTGCAGCAGCCGCTCGGCCCGCATGTTACGTGCTCAGTGTAGTTTCGAAAAGTTAGCCATGTTAACTAGTTTCTAACCCACCTGTCAGAGGGGGAGAATGACATGCGCTCCTCACCCGCCTCCCCCTCCAGGCCCAGACTGCTCCAGCTGCTGCTGTTCCCATTGCTGCTGGAGAGAGAAGGCAGTCAACATACCAACACGTGAGAGCTGCCAAAACACAGCAACAAGATCAGGATATAATAAGCAGTTTCATTTGCTATAATGACCATATCCATCACGTACTGTCAATAAACAATACTGAAGCTGATCACCATTTCTGGCATTTGGAATAATCCTTTAAATGTCAGGTGAGGTTCTAAAACAGAGGAGAATTCTCCGAGTGATGTGCATTTTTCCACCAAATCATCTGTACTGTTGATCGAGATCATTTGTTGCTAAAGGCCTGAGATGTGAGATCATTACATTCTTGTCCTAACATAATCTCATTAATCCTGTGGCTTCCACCAGGACAACCAGCTGGCAACAGATGCACAACAACACGCAGAACACTCTCGCTGTAATTAGTCAATCATTAGCCGGCTGGCTGGAACCTGCATACTGTGGCGTGCAACAATGTCAGGGAAACATTTCTGATATCTAAAAATACCTCCATTAATCTGCATTACCTCAGTCACAGCATTCTGCGGTCTGAGTGCTGAGAGCTGCTTCATTTAGTCAATCATCACCCTCCGTGTCTTAATAAACCCACAAAGGTGATTTTTTTTCCTTTCGCTTTTTCATCTGCAGGGCGGAAATGATTGCAGTGGGCTTTTGAAGAGTGTAATGAATTACACATGGTGGACTTTGTTCCTTCAGAAACATTGCCTGAAGTGAGGAGAGTACTCAAAGACACACCTTTAGAAAATATTATGATACACACATTGACTTGGCCCCGATGGCCAAAATAACTAGCTGCTAACACACAGTGTGTTCTTTGGGTCTCTTGGGAAGGAATCTCAACTGTTGTCAGTTTTGCTTCCATAGAGATAGAAACCTTTGCCAGAAATGTCAACAGCCTCATTCCCAGAGGCATCGTGAGACCCTGTCAGAGGTGATACCCGTCCAAGAGGCCAGTTCTGTCACAACTACTACTAAAACCTTGGCAGTGGAGACGGCAACATAAAATATTTAACAACATATCCTTCAGAGCTCATGTATAATGCAACATTCACACAAATCAGAGAAAATTGCATTTTGGCAGGGAAGTCTAAATGAGGTTCCCAAAACACACAGTGTGCCCTGTGCTGAACTTCTGCAACCACAAGAGACTCCTTCTAAAACGGGTCCAACACTAGCAATAGAAGACAGTTAGTGAACTGTTCTGGGCTTGAAGAGATGAACAGCACAAATCAGAACAGCATGGCCAAAGTGATAACTTCATTCTGCAAGTCTTGTGTTCATAACTACACAAATAAAGTCTACTTCCTCTGACTGAAGGATGGAAAAACAGACAATTCAACAGTTCAGATCCTTGGATATCACTTTGTAAATTAACCCTCTGAACCCCAAACAGTTTCTGGGCATTTTTTGGTCCTGTTACATTTTTCCTCATTGGGAAAGTGGTTCATTTCAAATATAAAGTCTTGCACCTCTATAGAAACAGCACAACCATGGCTAGACGCAGAAAGAATTCAGTCATGTATTCTGTGCAGTATGACACAGTTATAGTGCCAAATATCATTAAAAAACTGAATGAAAATTTAATTTTTTTGTCCGATGTCCAATAAATTTCCACGTGCCCACAGGTGTAACCAATACTGCAAAAGTGATGCCTCTAAATACTGCAGATGTTTTTAAAAAAAAAAAAAAAAAAAACTACAAATTTTTTCATACTATTCTGCACATCAACACTAGGAAGATGTTTCACCATGCTGAATGTATCTTTCAACAACTTGCTTGCTATTTTCAGTCATGGCTTCACAGTTGTGCTGAGGTTATTATTTTGTTTTGTTGATTTTTGGTACAGTTTAAAATGAGACACGTTGAACAAAATGACTGCTGAAATATCCCAATTTTACTTGTGGATTTGGTTAATTTTAGCAACAGACCTGCATGTCACACATGATTAATTTTTTCTGTTTCTACAGTTTCTGGCTTTGATAAATGGCAATTTGTATAAGAAAACATGCCTTTTAAACCAAAAGCCGGGTTTTGGGGTTCAGAGTGTTAACAGATCGTCCACTCTAAAATAGAAGAACAACTACAGATAGATATCTTGTTGGAAAAGCCAATCGTGCGTCCTGTGAGACAGCAACAGCAGCTGTCATCATATCCACAAAAATATTGCAGCATATTTTCTGGGAAACCCTAAGAAAACAAAACACTATACCCAGCTCACAGCAGCAATTTCTAAACTCTTAGTCCTGGTAGAAAACTCAAAAAACTGCTCCTGAAATATCTGCAAATATGTTTTCTTGTCTGCACTCCTGTGTCAGATTACATTATAGACGGCAGGGAAACAGCGGGGAAGCGAAAAGTGAAATTAATCAAAAAGACAGCTAAACACTGAAACAAATTCAAAAAATTTAACTTTATGTCTGTTAAAATAAGCTTCCCTCAGACCAGAACATCACTAACTGACAGCCATCTCATAAATAATTTGCTGCTGTGCATGCAACAAGTTAATTTAATTCATTATCATATTACCGCAATTGTCTAGAAGTGTCCTCGTGGATGTTTAACAACATTAGTCAGATTAATATTAATATATCTCTTTAAGAGATCAGCTCAGGGGGTTAAGTGGGGTTAAGTGTCTTAGCAAATGTGCATTTATTCATTTTGTCTACAGTATAATGTAGTGTATAATGTAGTGTGGCGTATATGTAAAAGCTTGTGGTTGTATACCTGTCACTGAGGTGGAGGAAGCTGCTGTTGTCATCTAGATGCTCATCTTCAAAACTCAGGTTGGACCAGCTGCCCAGACTGTCGTCTCCGACGCTCAGCTGCTGGGAGACGGTGGACTCGGTGGCTTCTCTACCTGGAGAACTAAACACAAAAGGAGATGGAAGGGGACAAGAAGGAGACAGTGTCAAAAAATCATGCAAATATTTACACCTGTAAAGTCATGAAGAAGTAAAATGGTGACGTTTGTCAAGAAGTGAAACAAAGCTAAAACCAAGCTTATTTAAACAAAGCTGCTTAACCGTCTGAACCCCAAGACTAGCTGGTGGGTTTGAAAGGCATGTTTTCTTTGAATAAAATTCCAAAAATCACAACATTTATCAGAGACAGGAATAGTAAACACAGAAATTATTGGATTTTCAACTTTCTCTCCATCCTCTTCTTTCCAACTGCTCATCCGATATGTGCCATTTCTTGGAAAACTTAACCAAATCTCACTTTAAAAACCCAGTAATTCACTAGTCACTTCAACAAACCATTTTAACAAAACAATTTTTGTAAAAGACTAAAAATTCTGTGCTCCTAAGTGCAATCGTGACGCCATTAGTGACTGCAGGCTGTGCTTCCACAGAGCAGAGAGGAGCATGGAAATAAATGTGAGTAGTGAAATACGTACAGCTTTTAGAGCCACAATTCTTTTCTAGTGTTGGTAAAAATGGTGTACAGGTTGATTACAGGCATTCCTGTGTTCTCTCTACCTCTAGCCATGGTTGAGCTGTTTCTAAAGAGGTGGACTTTAGATTGCAGTGAAATGTGAATGCTGGTGTTCGTACCTGACAGCAGCCTGGCAGATGTTGGACAGCGCTGACGTCATGATCTCAGCAGTCAGACTCTCAGCATAGCTGGTGCCGTCATGGCCGATGCCGCTGTCGGCATTCAGGCTGGTGTTACTCAGCTCTCGTTTCGCTGTCTCCATCGCCATGGTTACCATCTCCTCTGCGAACGCTGCCCTGTGGTCCAGGTCGATGTGGATCTTGGGAATCTCCAGACCAGAGAGCCGCTCAGCCCTCGTCTGACACTCGGCGCCCCTTTTACTCCTCTGTAACACTGGGTGGTAGTGGTGCCGGCTCAGCTTGGTGTAGAACGGACACTCCTGCACCTGACAATACCGGCACGTCCTCTCCCCGAGCGCCCGCACCAGCCCATGGCCATCAGACAGCCTCTGGGCATGGTAGTGTTTGTCGTGGCCTTGGGTTCTCTGGTGATCGAGGGGTGAATGTCCAACCGACGCCAAGCTCATCTTCAGCGTGTCGTCCACTATCTTCCTGGCGTAATGTTCGATGACCTGCATCACCCTGCTGCTGTAGCCGCCGTCGTACAGGCTTCCTGTGCTGTGGTAGTGTTTGCTCTTACCCTCCTTGGACAACAGGGGGCAGGAGAAGGAGTTTCTGATGAGATTCTCCGTCATGTCTTCGAGTTTGGACTTCTTGTAAAGACAGGAGTCGGTGAGAGACTTTGGCAGTCGCGCAGAGGAAAGATGCAGCTTGCGTGTAACGTCGCAGGTGATGTTGTAAGCTAAAGATTCAGCAAAGTTGACCAGATCCATGTACTCCCTCCTATTCTGCTCCTCAGAGTCCCTGCAGCAGCACTGAGCCTCCTCGGGTGGCTCTGCTCTGTCTCTGGGAGTTGAGGCCTCATTAACAGAAGTTTTCCACTCATCTGGCAGTGACTTAGAGGACTGGAGGCGAGTGCTGGAGGATCTTTGCTTGATCTTACGACTGGCATGAGCCAAGCCGAGTTTTATAGAGCGATACGCTAAACGGCTCGCATACTGGTCCAGGACTAACTCCCTGCTGCCTCCTTCCTTTTTCAGCACCCTGATGAGGTAGCCGGCATATTCATCGGTCACGCTCTCACAGCTGGGGTACTCAGAGGACAGACCGGAGCTGGAGCTGCATATAGAAGTGGAGGGCGGAGACCGGGACACTGATGCGATCAGGTCACTGGACCACTGCTCGACCAGCCTCCCTAACCTCCAGTCTTTGCTCTGGTCTGTACTGGGTTGAGACTGGTGTCGGTGGTGGTGATGCAAACATTCAGAGCTGGTTCTCTCCAGGCTTCTCCTCCTGAGAGCTCTGTGGTACGGACACTGCTGCCCAGAGCTCACCATCCTCTTCACATCATTAATCACCTCTCCGGCCACCTCCCCGGCGTACACCCACAAAGTGTTCAGGGTCTGCTCTGAGAACTGAGCCACGCTGTCCCTTCGCCTCTCGCCGCCTTTCTTCACCTCCTCTTCCTCCTCCGCCACTCCCAGAGTGTCCATCTCAGTTGCCATGGAGACTATGTGGCATGCCAGCCGCTCAGCATAATGGAGAGCTTCTTTGTTGGACACTCTGCGAGAGGACACCTGCCGACCGCTGCCTGTCTCGACACATCTGGTAGTGCCACCAACACCGACATCCTCTGCTGCTTCTTCCTCTTCTTCATCTTCATTGCCATCTGCCTCCTCAGAAAGAGACCTCATCAGTTTCAGCATAAACTCCGCCTTGTCTGCCTCTGGGATGGTGTCTTTGGGCCCAGGGCTGGGCTCAGGCTGATAGTGAGGGGTTGGAGGTGGCGTCGCAGGAGAAAACTCTTTCGCCAGCTTGCTTTTCAGCTTCTTGGAGAACTGTTTTATCTGCTTCTCCTTGGACACCTCGTTGGGCTGCTGAGGGGTAGACGGAGGCGTGCCAGGAGTCCCGCCAGATTTTTGGCCGGGGCTTGGAGCCAACTCATCCACAGGAGCGGATATCCTCCTCTGTCCGCCCATCTCTGTACCCGGCACATCTAGAGTATGCATCACCGCAGGATATGTTTCAGCCACACCTCTGATCCTGCCATCACAGTGGACTCTCCCCTGGCCTGCAAAGCCTGTCTGGAAGGAAACCGGAGGAAGCTCTGCTGCTTGCTCAACAGATCCGCCCTGCCGAATGCACCCAGAATCTCTGCCATCATATCTGAAACTCTCCCTACCAGCTCCCTGTTTGGAAGGGGAAGCTGGAGTCTCCAGCTTTGACGAAGAGTCCCTTCGACTTCCGATTGTCTTTGTGAGGAAATCAGCACAGTCACCAAAACTCTTTTTCATCTTAGAGGCAGTTATCAGCTCACACGCCTCAGTTACAATCATATCAACCATGTTGCCGGAGAAGTTTTGGAAAGGAGACTTTCCATGGGAGGGGTCACCTACATTTGTGGAGGTCTGGGTTCCATGACTGTAAAGGTGAGATGGTACAGATGCGGTGGTGTCACAGGATGATACAGCTACTCGTTTGGGGCTGGACTGTGGGGTATTTGACAAGCTAGACTTTTGCTCAGAGGTCTCCTCTGAATCCTGGAGGTGGGAGAGAGCTTGGCCTGCCTGGGGAACGGGGATACAGCTGGCCATGCCCGATACAGTGAAAAGAGCTTTCTTCACAGTGCAGCTAGCGTCCTCTCCTGAGGTCCCAGGCGGAGCTGCAGTGCAGCTGGAACTTAAAACCTGCTGGTTAGCAAAAGTACTGCAGGTACGAGTGCTGGTGTTCTCTGCACTGACGTAACAGATGTTGTCCAGGGAGACACTGATAGCCGCTTGGCTAGTGAAGGCAACATCAGCCTGAGAGAGCTCAATGAATGCTTCCTGGATTACTGACTCAGATAAATCTGAAGCGTAGGAAGAAACCACCTCCTCCTCTTCTTCTTCTTCTACTTGTGCGTGGCCAAAAGACCAATCACTGGGCGTGAGAGGAGTTGAAGGGTGGGAGAACTGACATACTTCCATTATGCCTTCAAACACCAGCTCTTCAGCCAGATCAGCAGCAAAACGTGTCACTGTGTTGTGGAAAATCTGCTTCTTCACAGTCAGGAACTCCTTCAGAGCCCCAGACACAGCCTCTCCAACCAGGAAGCCAGCTAATCCATTGATCGCTCGTTCCTTTAACACATAAGCATGTCGCATGCCAATCTCATGGAAGGCCATTTGAAACACTGAGGAGGTCAGCCTGGCAGCGAGGTGACACAAGGTGGTAGTACAGGTGGATACGCCTTTTTGGAGGTCTCGCAAGGCGCTGCCCAAGCTCATCTCCACCAGGTCGGTGGCAAACCTCTGAATGCCGTCCTTCAGAGACTGGGACTTCTTCTGCAGCTTGGCCACTGTTACAGTCTCCTGTATGTCTGAGAGCTTCATCAGGTAGCCTGAAGGGTTCGTAAATTCCTTGTGGCAGACACAGCTGAGGTTCTTGTTGTCGCTGATGTCGACAGCAGACTGATATCCACACACAGAGCCCAGAATTTCTCTGGACAGACTACTGGCAAAGTCTGAGTAGGTCTTATACAGAGAGCAGAGATCCTGTGGTTTACGGAGCTCAGAGCTGTCCCGACCATCTTCTTCCGTCTTCCAGAAGTATTCTAGAGGTCCGTTAGAGTCCACCAAAGGACTAAAAGCTGAGGAGCTGACAGGACTGAAGAGTGGACCGCCGTTCTCATCAGAGGGGGTCTGCACTGGTCGAGGGGAGTCAGGCACGTCCGAATGAAGTGAGTAAGGAGAGCCTGGTTTCAGAGGAGTGGGTTTTTTCACATTGGCAGGGAGAGTGGGCTGGTCGAAGCGGTGAGGATTCATTCCCTTGGTTGAGCAGCCTCTGGAAACATATTTGGATGCTGCCCCGTTGGTTCCAGACTCAACAGACTTTTTGTGTACAGTCGGGGCACTGATCGCATCCAGAGGCAGTGTGAGAGTGCAGCTCTCTGAGCTCAGCTCCTCCAGGTCGTCAAACTGGTCAAAGCTGTCAAAGAACTCGCTGACTTCAGAGTCTGAGTCTTCAACTCGCTCTCTAGGCCCACCTGGCACCTGTGGGATGTCCAGCTTGGCCAGCAGGCTCTTCTGGTAGCCCACTTCGTCCAGGAAAATGATGGGGCTGGGACTGGAACAGTCTGACTCCTCCGATTCACTGACATGAATCAGCGGTGAGGGGACACGAGCTCCAGGACTGCAATAAGTCCACTGAGACTCCACACCTGATGACCTCTGCACTGTGACCGACACATCTGGACCTGACCTGTGTTTGCCTGAACTCTTCTTGGAGGATGAGCTGACAATAACGCGAGAGCCTGATAGTTCCTTTCTTCTCTTGTGGGCTGGGACTGTCTGTGATGCCACATCACGCTTTTTAAAATGGCAATATGGAGCTACAGCTGTGGAGATGAAGGAGACAGAGGACAGAACTCGTCATTTACAGCATGCACAAGGAAAGAATGGAAGATGAACATGACAAAAGTTCCCCACAAAGAAGCAGAGTGAAAACAAAAGCTGCAAAAACAATGACTGTCCCAGTTACTCATGGAAGAATCTGTGCGCTATCAGTGTTTTTGTACTTGGAATAACCTTGTGCAATATCATTACACAAGGTTATTTTTTTTGCCACATTCAGAGGAATCTGCAATACCTGGTTTTCCTGCGTGTAGAAGAATCTCTACAATATCAACAGTCCTCATGCTTTATTACTTTTTATTTTTTTACTGATGCCGCTATGTTTTTGCACATCCCCTTTGCTGCTGGAACACTGCACATTTCCCTGCTGTGGGACCAATAAAGAATTACCTAATTGTACTACGCATTAATTGAATTGCTTAGTATTAGACAACAGTCCAAAGAGTATCCTTTCATCTAAAATCCATGAACTTTACATGCAACAGCTCTCCTCTTTGCACCTTGATGAAGATTCTCTAGGTGGATTTCCACTGATGGAACTCTGCAGGCGTGAGATGGCACAGACCTCCTTTTTCACTCCTTTTTGCTTCCACTGCAGTATTGGATCTGACAGTTTCTACCACAACATTAAACACCAATGCACCAAAACATCAACAAACAGTTACTACCGGATATAACTTTATATCTATGAGCATGTGGAACGCATCGCCCCTCTCTGTGCGGTCTGCGAATAGCCTCCATTCTTAAAACTCGTCTTAAGACCCACTTGTTCACCCTGGCCTTTGGCTGAGCAGAGTCACCTTTAATGGATCTTTTACTTGTTTTATTTTACTGTTTTATTGTTTTGCTTTTATTGTTCTCATATTGTTGATGATTTATTTTACTGTAAAGCACTTTGGTTGGCCATAGGCCTTTAAAAATGCTATATAAATAAATCTGACATTGACATATGTCTGTGGTGGAAAACAACCTATTGAGTTAGATATTTGGATACTCTAGACTGCAGACCAATACTAAGGACTTCCATTAATAAGAAGTGGGACAGTCATTATTTCCTATTTGCTGACTACTGGCCAAATCCTTGTACAGCATCAGATTTAGGTTTTCTTAACTTTAAAACCATCAGCTTTATTACTCTTGACTCAAGTGTGTCATTCGTTTTTTTTTCTTCATGGAAACAAAAGTCTACCCATTGTGTCATGGTTATACAGATTATATGCTTAAGATTTGAAGCACAAATCAAAGAACCATGTCCAGCCTCAAATCATTTTTCTCATCCTCCAACATGGAAAAAGTAATTCATGCTCTAACTTTTGAGACCCTACTACTGTAACTCTGTCCTTTCTGGCCTCAACCATAAGTCATTTTCTTGTCTTCAACTAGTCGCGAAAGCAACAGTTTGGCATCTTGCTGGTTGTAATGGACGACATCATAGAAACCTCAATCCTGGCTTCCCTCCACTGGCTCCATGTTCACTTTAAACTGAATTTACCATTTTATTGATCACATTTCAAGCTAGTCAGGGTCCGGCTCAAACTATGTATCAGAAATGCTGACCCAGTAAGAGCCAGTTTGCATGTTTAGACCCTTCTGAGTGTTTCAAAGCTGAAGCTTAAATCTAAGGGTGGCTGACCTACTTGGAGAGATAAGTCTGCAGAAACAGTGTCTTAATTTATATCACTTCTTAAAACCCATGTCACTGACGTAATGTAATATCATGTCATCTCTTTTACTCTCTGTCACTCTGTGTTATGGCATTTTTTTGTGCTTTTAATATTTTGTTTGTAACAATTAGTGTCTGTTCTTTTAATGTATTTGTACTAAAATGCTGTTTTCTGCATTTAGTATCTTTTATTGTGTCTTTGAGTATCCTCTGTTTTGGTTTTTCTGTTAGTACACTCTAAATTCTAAATGGTTCTACATAAAAAACAAAAAAGTTATCATTACTATTATTACTACTACTATCATTCTGATTTAAAACAGTAGAGAAGAGTGAATTTAAATATCAGAAGTAAATAAATAAGAAAACATTAAAAATTATTAGTGCCACCGAGCAGTGAACTTTGTACAAAATGTAGCATGAATTTGAACTGGGTCAGTTAGGCAGAGATGATGGTAGAATGAAAAAAAAAAAAGCAAGGTATGAAAAAAATCTGGTCTTCTTTTCAGATAAGAGGCGACTAAACACCACTAGGCATTAGACATTAAACCTACAGGGATTGTCTCCGGTGTCCTCCTCCTCCAGATGCTCCAGCGCTGTGACGAAGTCGTCCTCGATCGACGACACCGACTGGTTGGTGTCGTCCTCCTCCGGCTGGCTGGGCTCGGCGCTTCCCCTCTGCAGAGCCTGGAGCTCCAGAGCATAGCGGACTCCAGCCATGTAGCAGCCCAGCAGGCCCACCAAAGACGCCACGCTGGCCTGAGGGTAGACGCTGGCGCTGGGATTATGCCTCAGCACACATACGGTCTTCAACCAACACTAAAGGAAAAGGAAATTTAGAGCAACATTACATAATTTGCAACCAACATGCAAACAGAGTCTATAAACTGCCAAAGCAACCATTTCCTGTAGTCATCTCTTATTGTGAAACATCTCAACTTTTGAAAAATTAAACGGAAGTCACATGGGGATTTTCTTAATCTTGCAGGAAGGCTGGAGGTGCATTGTTATGTCTGTGCTCTGATTGGGAGTTGCTGCATTTGCAGAATACCAAATCATTTGATTCTTTCGTTAATTCACACAGGTGGGAGGTCTCGCTGTCTGAAATGGACGACAAACCCGCAGAATGAGCTGCAGGGCCTGAGTGAACCCAAACACAGCACCAGGAAGGACAAGGCTGCCATCGTGGGCTGAAAAAACAACATCTGTCTGTCCGTCTGTGCCACCTGCATCTCTTCAAAAGCGTGAGAAACACTCAGTATTTCTGTTTACGCACAGAAACAGACGAGGACAAGAACAATTTAATCAACAACCGCCAGAATTTTGTTATACTAGCGTGTGTTAAAAATACTTTTTCTCAAAATGAAATAAACAAATGCCATGTTTGTACATGTTTCCAGAGCAAACAAACCAGACTTTTTATAAATAAACTGACATATACACGAGTGGAGTTATCCAACTTTCTGAATCATTGAGTTTTTCCAGCGAAATTTTAACAACAGCACTTCAAATGCAACCTATTTTATGCCACTAATGCTTTTTATGTGGAAAAAAGCAGAATAGTTTCAGAAACCCCTTAAATTTTTGCAGTTTTTGTTGTAGCTTCAATCTCAAATGGATAAAATCACTCTTTCAGCACTTCAGTCCCATATGACAGAGTGAAAACATGTTTTCAGAAATGCTTGGATGGATACAATTGCATGGGAAGCAGCTGCCATCTTCAGGTTTCTCCAGATGTTCTGTGGCTTTTAGGCAGTTGGGTCACTCAAGGATAACCAAAAACTCATCCTGAAGCACTCCGGTTTTGTCCTGACATGTAATATGAATTGCGAACATTTACACAATTATGTACATTTCCAAACTATGTTACACGTCAATTACATTTTCCGCAGGCGAGTACAAGTCCAGGACAGGACAGATAATTTGGGTGTTTTTATTTCTGGGCCATGTTTACTTGTCTTTTTGGGGCTACGTGATTAACCCTCTGAACTTACAGCAGTTTGTGGGTATTTTTCTTTTTGCTCCTTTCACATTATTTCCTCACTCTATGCTCATTTTTCACTGCAATACACAGTCCTGCACCTCTATGAAAACAGAACAGGCATGACTAGAAATAGAGAGGACTCAAAATATGTCTCCTGTGCAGTATGACACAGTTATAATGCCATAAAGCATTAAAAAAGAAAAGTGAAAGTGGAGTTTCTTTGCTCTAATTAATATGTAGGTTTTAGCAATATTGAAAAAGAATGGTGGTTCGACACACTATAGATATTTTACTACTTACGTTTTTACAACCTTGACAAATTTGTTTTTGCAAGAAAATTTTTCACTCAAAGATCTTTCACTGTGCTGAATGTATCTTCCAACAAAGTGCTAACATCTTGCTCCTGGATCACTAGCGCTATGATTTCCTTTCTCACTTTACTGGCACTGGTCATCCTGGTCAAAATGTGAAAGGTGCATCCATTTTTAGCACAACTAGCCTCAGCTTCAGTGTATCCCTCCAAAGCAAGTGTGAGCAAGCTTTGTGGACTGTGGTGCATCACGTGTTGCGTCAATCTACAATTCTGCAAACTAAAACTAGCATTTGGTATTATTCTTTTAGATAATAGTAAAGTACACTTTCTAACTCCAGCTTCAACAACACTCTCATGTTTCCCTTGTTATGTTTATGCAACAAGTCGGGTTTCATGAGATATAAAAGCAGGATTTCTGTTACATATGGTAGGAATCCTATTCATAATGCTCTAAGACATTTATAATAACAATCTGAGAATGTCAGCAGCACCACTTTACTTTGCTAAATACTGAACCCACACCAAAAAGTTTTGCTCCTGTTTATCGTTTACACCCAAAAATGTGGCAAAATAGGACACGGGTTTAAAAATTCTGGAGTTATCCATGAAGCAAATAGGGTGCGACTGACCAAAATCTGCAGCACAATGACAAAACATTCAATTACTTCGAGAAACTTTTAAAGGAGATGTTTCGGTTGTTGTTTTTAATGAAACCACAAGATATATAAACAAATAAGTTAGACTGACGTGCAAATATGTCAGTTTAATCCACTTGAAAATGAAATCTTCAACATTTAAAGTGTAGAAACAGTGAAGGGGTTGTAATACTTTCTGAATCTACCTACAGACACAGAAGTGGTTCTGCACAGCTGCCTGTTGGTACATCCTGTTATTCCCACTTCCCTGCCGTCTGCTTCACTTCTGCTTCACTTGACCTGCTGACTGAGCAAATTCCTCCACAGTGAAACGTCCGTCGCCTACCTGAGGCCCGGCGTCCTTGTGCTCCGTCAGCCTGCGGGAGTCTTTGAGCAGCAGAACCTCGTCGTTCTTGAGGCCGTGAACGTGGAGCGACCTGAGGAGCTCAGAGAGGCCCACAGGTAGAGAGGACAGCGCCTGAGGAAGAAGAAGAAGAAGAAGAAGAAGAAGAAGAAGAAGAAGAAGAAGAAGGGGTCACTTCAGCTTGGAGGTCAAATGGTTCATTACAACACCTACAAAGAACTCAAAGGAAAATTATTTTTATTGTCCTCCAACCTCAAAATATGACCTTGTCTCCGTCACGACCACCTGTCAGATCTGACAAGTGAAAATCTATAGGTGGGGCCTCATTGTTCAGGCATAATGTGATTGGATTCTAGCTGACACATTGGATTGAATCTTGAAAATCTCTATTATTTTTCTTTTTCAGTACAGTGCTTAACGTTTTTTAGTAAGACTAGGATACTTGTGAGCCTAAAAAAAAAAATCTGAATTATCCTGATTTTAAGTAACGTTTCAGGGTGGAATTCAGCAGCAAATTGGAAAGAAAACTTTAAAATTTGTCAAAACATACAGCATTTGTATCGTGTATCGTTTGTAAGTGCTGTACATACATGCACACACAGACGGCTAAATATTAAGTGTTTAATTTAATCAACTGCCAGGATAATTAGTTTTCTATCAGCATGTGTCAAAATGAAATTAATTAGAGCAAAAAAAATATTTTTTTATAAATAAACTGACATATACATGAGTGGAATTATCCTACTTTCAGAATTCCAGCGAAACTATAAAAATATTACCTCAAGTACAAACTACTTTGAGCCTTTTTTGTGTGGAAACAGGCACAATAGATTCAGAAACTCCTTAAATTTATGCACACTTTTTGGCGTAAATGTAATCTTAAATGGATAAAATCACTCTTTCAGCACATCAGTCCCATATGAAAGTGAGTGAAAACATGCTTTCGGAAATGTTTGGATGGATTCTATTGCATGGGAAGCAGCTGCCATCTTCAGGTTTCTCCAGATGTTCTGTGGTCTGAAGTCGGGTCATTCCAGTACAATCAGAAACTCATCCTGAAGTGCTCCGTTTTTGTCGATATGCAGAACGAATTGCAACTATAGAGAGACTAGGGCATGTGTGATTCAAAAAAATCTGAGTTATCCTGATGTCAAGTCACGATTCTGGGTGGATTTCAGAAGAAAACTGAAAAATAAACTTGAAAAAGTGGTCAAAATATACATTTGTATCATGGAGTGCACACAAGTGCTGTACATACATGCAGAGACACACAGATGGTTATCCACTAAATCTTTTAGTACATTAATGTAAGAAAAAAAAGGATTTTGTTCCCATAAATGTTTCCCCCAAACAGCTGTTAATATCTCAAAATATAACACATTTCATTTTAACTGTAATTTATCACTGTATATTAAAAGCAACTCTTCCAAAAGCTGGTCTCTGCATGTTCTGTATTTTGCTCACTATTGGATATTTAGCTTTTTTTTAAAGAATTAAAACATTACTTTAAAATATTCACAATGCATTTATGAATCATCCAGATTTATATTTTGTATTTTTAGCTTGTCAGAGGGGCTGCACAGTGGCTTGGTGGTTAGCACTTTGGCCTTGCTGCTAGAAGATCCCCGGTTGGTGTCCTGACCCGGATCCTTCCCCAGATCTTTCTGCATGGAGTTTGTATGTTCTCCCTGTGCATGCATGAGTTTTCTCTGGGTTCACCTCACACAGTCCAAAAACATACTGAGGTTAATTGGTGATTCTAAATTGTCCATAGGTGTGAATATGAGTCTGATTGTTTCTCTGTATATGTAGCCTTGCAATAAACTGGTGACCTGTCCAGGGTGTCCCCTGCCTTCAGCCTAAATCAGCTGGGATAGACTCCAGCTCCAGCCCCCTCCCCCCTTGGGATTTATCATAACTCATGTTTGCGATCATGACAACTTACCTGCTGTGTGGCATCTTCTCCTTCACACTGAGCAGGCAGACACACAAAATGAATCTGAAAGAGCACAGCTGAGGGTCAGTATTCCAGCTTCCTGTGTGTGAACATGACTGAGCTTCATTTATATATACTGTGTGACAAACCTCTGTCAGTCTTGTGGCGTCTCTGGTCGGCAGCTCTAAACCGACGCTGCATAGCTCCTTTTTATTCCGAAAGAGGCTCTTCACCGACTGAGCGCCGCTGTCACGCACAGTCTGCAAACACACATGCACTGTTTTATAGAAAAGTATATGGTTACACTTCAGCCCTAATGGGAAACCAGTGTTTACGTGTTTGTCTATTACTGTAGCATGCATGACTGACGAATACAAAAAAAGAACAGCATTGTGTGCATCTTTGTTTTCAATGTATCTGCCCTCTTTCCCACATGATTTTAATATAGATCCTGAGTAATCAAATTATATTTAAACTGACACTCAGGATCGCTTTAAATATCCTGCCGGCTTATCCATTCCCCTAAAAAACACACATCTCACCGCATCAGCAGTAAACATCTAGCAACTGCAGACCACAAGCACACAAAACAAAGAGTTAAAGAACAATTCTGCTTTATAATTCCTAATACAAACCGGACAAACCTCTTTCTGTATTTTACCGTAACATCAACAATAAAAATGAAAGTAAAATGCAGCAGTCGCTTTGTTGTGGGGAGCGAATGAAATCTGAGTTCATTTTGTCCTGCAGTTGTAAACCCCAAAGATCCTTTGTGAGGGCAGGCATGGAGAATCACTAAAACTACTATGAAAAATATTCTTTTTCACAAAGAAAACTGAACTACAACTAAATAAAAAGTGATATTTCAAGTACTCTTTTGCAAATATATACAAACTAAACAATATATTGAACACGGACGAAGACAAATCCCGGATCAAAGTTCAGTCTGCTGCCCAAAATTTCTCTTCTCCAGCAGATTTATCAGTTTGATCCTTTGGAACTAAACTCATCGAATAAGAAGTATCAATAAAGCAGCTGAGAGAAACTACAGATACAGAGGCAGACGGCTACGTTTCTAAAAAGGTATGCTAATGTTAATGCGACTGGTCACGTAACACATGTGAAGTGGACTTAACATTAACTTTATTGTTTACGTTGCTGTCAGAAGGATGTCAGTTCCAGGATTAATGAGAACAGTCCATCTAAAGGTTCCTCTACATGTTTGCTGAAGAAAATATGTTATGAGACCATTTAGCATCTGTCCTCAAGCTAAGCCCAAACAGTAAACAGTAATTTAGTATAAAAAAAAAAAAAGTGAGTGAGTCATCTTATGTGGACAAGCTGCTGCTCTTCAGTAGTTGGCGGAGCTAGGTGCTAATGCTAACACTAGGTGAGCAGGACGGAAGGAGACGGAGAGTGGTTCAACGTTTGTAACTTGACATGAACACTGAGCCTTTTCCATAAACTTTGCTATAGATGAGAATAACATCTGTAGCTATAGTAACATAGCTACAGATGTTATTCTCATCTATAGCAAAGTTTATGGAACACAAAAACAGCGACAGTTGTAGCCTCAAAATGCTTAAATGACATACCAATTAAAATCAAATGAGTAAAATTTTACTAAAACTATGAATGTCCCAATATAGGTCTTTTTTTTGCCTCCAATCTGATCTATGTGTACATTTACTGTTCGCTAATATCAAGTCCCAACCTGATACCATCTTCCTCAATACAACATATTTAAAGTGAATTGAAGTTATCAAAATCAATTGAATATATGTGCCTGACAGCTAAGTCGCACTGAAATGCATTTAAAAAATGCATTTCTGCATCCAAGGACTTCCTTAAAATTACATGGGTGGTCAGGAACCTTATATTCTCTACATGCATGTCAGAAAATGTGTTGTAGATGAGCTGTGGTACCTGGTTGTGCCACCAGGTGTAGCCTCTCACTATTTAACACTGCGGTGACCCAAGGAGGCGGTACTTTGACTAAGAGCAGGTCATGCTGGCAAGCAGAAAGCATTGCGGTAGGTAAGCTAGCAACGGGTACCACGACAAAGACTTCTGTGGTGTTTAATGCACTCCAGGTAGGGATGTTGTATTGTATGTGAAGTAGTCCAACACAACAGCAGATGTGAACAAAGGATTGGATTTAGATTTGCATTATTACTGACAAAATGCTGATAATCAGGCTGTGACATCTGATCCAGTGTCCAAAACTAAAACTAAAACACATTTCTGTCGAAAGACTCAACCTAAATCGACACCAAAATTAGATTCAGTCCACTACAGATGGCTGCAGAGTAAAATTAAGTTGTGTCCCAGCGGACCAACCTCTTTCCGGACGGAGGCCCTGGTCCTTATCGGGACTCCTCTGATGCGAGCGCAGGCATCCATAGCAACGGGAAGCTGCACGTGACTGGATGGTCGACTGGCTGTTCACCTGTAAACACCAAAAAAAAGTGCCAAAAGGAAAACAAGAGTGAGTGACACATGGTGAAGAAGTTTTAAACCACGAGGTTTCATCACTTTCAGTCAGTCTGTTCTTTCTCTGGTTCTGTCAACATTCCTCAGCCAGGAAAAGAAAACAGAACTGTTCAGTGTGAGCTTTCTGCATGTCGCTGTTACATGCTGCTCAGATTCAGCTGCAGCAGCAATCACATGATAACACAATGACCCTGTCAGTATATTTATTATACACTGGGGTATTGCACCATGTCTCTACTGCTGCACACATACGTGGAAAGGGCTCCAGACTGACTTTTTACAGTGGTTGTTCTGGTAGGTGGAACTTTTTATTTATGTCAGTTCCCACATTGTACACACTGATGATTTCTCAAGACATGCTGAAAGGAATAAAGGTGCAGACTGTATTCATCAGGGTAATCTGGAACTTACAGTTAGTGAAAGTTAGTTCTTCTTAGGCTATTTCAAAGCAGTGTTTAAATATAGTTTGACTTCTGACTTCTCACTGCATCGCTTTGACGAGTTTTTAATCATTTCAGTCTGGAATATTGATGCTCCAACAATTCTTAACTGTAAATGCACGCTGTTGGTAGTTTTATCAAATCTTAGTAGTTCCTACCAATGTGCATCTAGATACTTGTACAGTTTAGAGGGGGAAAGTGTGTTTTCTGAAGCTACAAACGAACAGGTGTCCCCTAAATGCCTCACATGCAAACTCTGAGAGGACACCGCAATTTGCTGATAACCCCTAAACGCCTCACTTGCATCAGTAGGTGTTTGTGCATTAAGAAGCCTCTAGTCTCCACTCAGTTACTGCAGCCAAAAATTAGCTTGTAAAGAAGGACATAAGGTGTTAAAACATCATAGATACATTTGATGAAATCAAGTAACTGACAGTTTATCTACTTTGGCCCAGAAACACACAAAGCTTTGCGACCAGTGAAAGCGTTTAGGTGCACTTGCCAGATGCTTTTAGTTGCACTCTGGAACCTTGATCACACCTGTTAAGAAGAAAAACTAGCCCACTGCATTCAATCACAATGACTAATTTAGTGCTAAGGCTACAATTATTATCCGCAATTATGATTTCAGCTTCCTACAATTATCATACAATTTGTAGAAATGCTAACGGCTAATGTAAAGGAAATCACCTGCTTTGAACTCAGGCAAATCTGAATTTAGTAAGACATATTTTAGTATTTTCCAAGTAATTTTTGGTCTTACACCTGCCTGAGCTGCTGCGCTGCTAGCATGTAGCTTAGCCTGCATGAGAGGCATTTAGGGAACATCTGTAAACTGAAGTGTCTAATGATAAGCAGATGTACAGCGAGTGTTATACAAATATTAAGCCTTGAATCACTGACAATCGTTACATCAGTGCAAAACTAGGTTATGCAAAGACAACTATCCATCAGCATGTAAGATGGATTAATAGTTGTGGTGATGTGCCAAAATAAAGATGTAGGGGGTGGAAGTAAGAAGCTAGTATCACCAGTGCCACCAGTGAAAAAGTTAGCCTGGAGCCCTGCTGATTGATGCCAAAATAAGAAACATGATGTGACAAAGTCAGTGTTCTACATGCAACAATAGTCTAAGTCACTGCACCTGTATCACACAATAAATTACTCAACCAAAAGCTAACAAAGAGCTAAAGCCTACGAACCGTTACGAAACACACCGCAAAAAGGACAACAGGTTTTCCTCCAACCTGTGTGAAAACATCATGAATCAAGCTCCTTAAAAGTAGGCCTAGACTTGTCCTGCTGGTGAGGATAAGCTATCGTAGGCCGAGCTTCTTTGATATCCTTGAACCAGCCCGGCCCGCATCGAAGATCAAACGGCGAGGCAGGAGAACAGGGCTGGGAGCTCTGAGAAAGGGAAACACACTCGGTAAGCAGCATGAGAGAGCGAGCAAAGGAGGCAAAATATTTACAGTGTACAAGGAGGAAAAGTTTCCCAAGAAATCCAACCCTCTCCTTTGAGGTACGGTCCAAAGCTGCTAGCTGAGTCTAGACTGGGGCAGGCGGCCCTATTTATCAGCCCATCCTGCATCCTGAGAACCAGAGGGGCAGCGAACATGCCACGGGCTTCTTCTGGTTGATCCCGGACCTCCTGGCTTCTCACGGGTGCTTTGGTGGGCTTTTCAAAAACAACACATCCAGCCACTGTTGTCTGACCTCAACTATGCACTGCATCCCGACTCACTCACAAGGGAAGCAGGCACAATGACGTCTGTTATAGCTGTGACTAACTATCCGTTTTTTCAGCCTGGGATGCTTCACGGCTTTCAGTGGGGTAGTTTGTGAGAACCAACTTCATCATCATCACCCTATTCCAGTGATGTGGTAACATAACAAGGTATGTATTTATGCATTAGTCATGTCACGGTAAAACTGCAATTAAGTGCAACTAAGTTTAGGCTCAGACTAATCCTCCAGGGCTGATTCATCTAAACTAATTAGCACCGTTTGCACAGAAATACAGTAAAGCAAAGCAGATCCAGTCGGAGCATTCTGGGGGGTCATCACCGTAGAAGGAAGACAGAAAAATAACCTGCTGAGGGCAGAAACTGTAGAGTCTAAAATCTTGTTTGGTTGGGAGCTGATGTGAGCCAAATTTTGAGCATGACTGTGGGTGGCCAGAAGGATAGACAAACAGAGTGAGAGAGAAGAAGTAGCGCCTGGAGAACATGAGAAAAACTCAATGTGAAACCAAACAGCTGCTTCTAATGAGAACAGGTAGATTTAGGGCTGCATGATTAGGAACAGAATCATAATCAGGAGGATTTCTGTCAATATTGAAATCATAATTACTTGATTTTGAGGTCAGAATATTCTAACCACACTTTCACTTTTAACCTTCTGAACCCCAAAGCCCACTGACAAGTATAAGGGCATCAAAAAGGGTCCAATTCACTTATATATGTATGTACCAGTAAGGCATGATAGTGAATTATGTTGCACAACAACAGCAGCGATTTTCCTACGGTCACATGTCGAAATGCCTCGTGTACATTACAAAGGCATGTATTGTATGGCTTTATATTACTAAAAAATAAGTTGTAAAAAAAAAAAAAGGCATTGCAACATTAAGAAATACAGGATTTTTTTTTCTTACAAGGCTTGAGTAACTATCTGGAAAGAATCAATCATTCTAGAATGACGAGTGATTTTGTAGGAGAGTGCATTGACAGAGAACAGAAAATACTTTTTTTTAAGCTGAAAAAGCAGTTAGAAATCTCTCATGTGGTGCAACACTGACAAAGACATCTGAACCAGTTTTTTTGCTTTGAATGGTATTCAGATCAGGCTTTGCAAAGTAAATTCGGCAAGTTTGAAGGGGATGTTATCTAAAAATGACAGAGCTGATCATCGCTCATCACGGCTGATGAGTGTCTCGAAAAAATAAATCACCAAAATTCCAACATTTGTAAGAGGCAGAAAGTATAAAAACAGAAAAAAATGGTGGATTTTCAACCTTCCAGAGGTCTTTGGACTACACATTTGTGGCAAACAGTTCCATCTGTAAAATTCACCACATTTTTAAGCTTAAAACACTGATAATTGATGAAAGCCAGTTTATTCTATATCGCAAATTTTTGTCAAAAATAAACCATTTTTACCAGCTCCTGTACATATGAAAAATTCTGCACAGCTCAGTGCAACTATGAAGCCATTAGTGACTCAGCTGTGACATTTAAGTAGTAAAATATCTATAGTATGTAAAGCTGCCCTTTTCCATTATAACTTGGTTTAGTGTTGCACATGTTGATTCCAGTTTTTTTTTGTGAAACAAATAATCAAAATTCAACTTTTATTTATTTATTTACTATTTATGGCATAATAACTCTGTCATCTTGCACACAAGACATTTTGTAATTGTCTTTACTTTGACCTATGGTTATTTGGTTTCCACAGAGGTACAGGAAAAATGAAAAAAAAATTAAATCAGTGGCACAATGTTATGAAGCGCAAAGCCAGATCTGAATAGCCTCCAAAGCAAAAACCTCTTTCAGATACCTCAGCCAGTGCCTTTTTATTTTTTATTTTATTTTTTTAGCTTTTTCAAATAGTTGTTATTTTAGATGATGATGCCCTCCCCTACAAAAATAACCAAAATTGTTGGAAAATGATGAATTCTTTCCCAATAGATTTATCCAAATCATCTGATCATCCTGCATGTTTTTGAATCGAAATGTTGGGTTTTTCTCATATCTTGCTGCCATAATTCCAAATATCAGTTATCAGTCTACATGATGAATAACAATCAATAACACATATTGGTCAAACCCTATTAAGTTGGGCGTTTTCTCTCATTTCGGGAACTTTTTTAGACCTAGTCATAAGAAAAAGAAGGATAAACTGATTGTAAAAGTAATAATTAGTTGCAGCCCTGTTCCACAGAGAAAAATAATATGACAGGTATGGGATTATTTGAATGCATCATCCTGAAAGAAAATTCCATTGCTGCATTAATTGTCAATGATGTCAACTACATAAATCACGTCATTTAAGAGTGTGTAGACCTGAAGACAGCAATGCAAATCTTCCTTTTAGGATGGTCTTCCCCTTTAAGTGACACCCCTGTGTTGTTCTGGAAATAGCTCCTTAAAGAAAGAGCTCATTTGTCAGCATGTTTATCAGAAACACTGCTTCAACTGAAAACTGAGGGCAATAAAATGATCATTTCACAGTCAGCTGATGATGCTTTGCTATGTGTCCCCTAAACAGGACAACATTTTAGGTAACACGACTTGTTGACAACTTTGATACAACAACAGCCTGTATATCTGATTTTAAGATGCTTGTAAATGTTAGCAAATCTTACTAAAAGTCGACCTTCGGGCTCCGGGTGTGTGGAGAAGAACACTCCGGCTGGTACCCGCCGCAGAAGGCCACACAGGAGCCACACACCACGGATGCTGATGTTGATTCAGCCGCAGCCAAAACACACTCACACACACACAAACGGTCAGCAAGCCCGCTAACACACCGTATTTACGGACAGACGGAGCTCAGAACAAACCTTCTGGACTCATAAACCGACAGTCGTCTGCAGCAAAACAAGCCCCGCTGCTAGCTGACAGGCTGTCAATCACCGGGCTAGCAGCGGAACCAGGCCGCGGTCGGCTCGGTCCGTGATGTCACCCTAGCTAGCAGTTAGCCACCAAGCTAACGACACGTAGAGTCAAACACCGAACCGTCGGCGGCGTGTCGTTATTAGCCGTTTTCCCTAAATGTGGATATATTTGCTGTAATTAAGCCATTTTTTTTTTACCTCAGCGCTGAGTGTCGGACTCCAGCAGCGCTGACGGTAGCCGCTGTGTCGGATGAGCCGTTACTGAACGATTCACCCGTTTCGAGCAGTTCCCAGCGGAAAACGGCAACATGAAGCTTCGGGTTGATCTAGAAACAAAACAGAAGCTCCAGTTGCTTTAATTCGTTTAACTTTTTCAATTAAGCAACATAACTGTTGGCATTCTTCCACGTAACTGGATTTACTTCGGGTTGAAAAGGGATAGATTTGCTAAGGATCGATTCGAGCGGCTCCCAAGACTGAGCCGAACTCCTCATTCTCTGCCCATCACAGTTCTTCCCATGAAAACAAGAGTGAGGCATCAACAATCGCACGCCGAGAAAACGATGCTTGTCGCACTCTCACTGTCGAACAAAGAATAATCGATCTATTAAGTTTAATTCTGTAAATGTATTTCTAAATTTAGATACAATTAGTAACAATTAACTGATAAAAAGCATCAATTCTGTAATTTTAGACAAATTTAAATAAAAAATGCTGAGAGATGTTTGAATTAGAGATATTATGTGTTTTCACAGTGGAAATGTTGATTGAATGTGTTTTTATCCGTCCATCTATCTACATGCACATGTACTTTAAATGAATATGAACGAAGTGAATGAAATATTGTCCTTTCCACTCCCCTACATCTATTTAATAGCCTGTTAAGACGCAGATTTGAGTCAATGTGTAATATAAAATAAAATTTTAAAAATAAGGCACATAGCTTCGCCAAATACTGATTTTTCCCTGTAAACTTCACACTAATTACAATAAATGTCCCAATAATCCAAAATCTCAGCAAAATTCAAAGACTATAGAAAAATTTTAAACATATTTGTCAATCAGAACACTGTTTTATCCTCATTCGTCTCCTATTCATGTTTGCAGCCATCAGATTTTTCTGCTGTCCCTGACTATAAAACTGTACATAAAGTGGTTCAAACTGCAGCAGCTCCAACAGTAACATGCTACTGACACGCTGATGATTCAAATATTAATAATATATCAGTTAGAGAGACCAAACCAGAAATTTGACTGCATTACTTTAACTATATTGTGTATTGCTGTATTGGTACACTTAGGTAAGTAAAAACAAATGTTTTTCTTAGGTTATTAATACTGTCACATGTGTCATTATAATGGCTCTGTGGGCCTGTAGCTGCTTCGAGTGGCTTGAAGGAACTTATTGACATCTTGATCATGTGCTATAGGCTTATAATAACAAACTGTGTGGCCTGTTAAAGAGATCATTGTTGCTCAAATGAACTAAGATATTCAATAAAATAATTCTATTAATTCATACCCTGTGAGGCCATGAAAGGGTTACAAGCCTAAAGACTAAATGTCGGACTGGTTCCCCATCTGTTTTCAATTCCGTAACATCACAGATGTTTTCAGTTCTTGTATTTAAGTGTCTGTCTCGACTAATCTATCTCACATAAAGGCACATCTTCTTTTCTTCAAATACGAAACCTGCTTGTTGACATCAGCTGGCCGAATATGTGAAACTCGGGCAGATTCCATGTGGGTTTATGTTGCTTCTTGGTTGTAGTGGAAGGTGGAAAAAACACTGATGAGGAAGAATTTAAAAATGGAGAGTGGAGCTCCAGAGAGACTGGAGAAGAGGATGTGGAGAGAAACGCTCAGGGGCGTGGGTGTTGAAAAAGACCTTCAAATGTCACAGATGGCCCTCAGTGTAGAGTCACAGAGCAGCTACCCAACTTCTTGTTTCAACGCAAGACTTTTTTCACTAAAAAGGGGGAAAAACAGTCTCATAAACTGGAATTGTTAATCATTTTATGCATAAATCCACAAAATGATAAACAAACCAAAATATGTTTCATGATGTAAATCCCTCAGAGAACATTGTGAAAAAAGGTGAAAATCTGACAAGGACGGCAGAAAAATTACATTAAAAAAACGATGGAACACTATAACATTCAAAAACTGTAAAAAAAGAAAAAAAGGTGACATCAGTGGCAAATATGAATTTATGATGTTGACATTATTTACATTTTTGGCCTGTTTTTTTTTTGTTTTTATTTTACTAACAATTTAAAATATATTTGCAAATTTTCAGTCCTTAATAAAAAAAATATTTCGAATACCAGCACATATTTGCAAAATAATTATTTAATTCAGCATTTTAATACAGTGTAATTTTATGGTCACAAGTTGTAAAAGAACAAATTACTATTTGAAGAAAATACAGGATATTAGTTATAGTTTTGGTCTGATTTTTTTTCAGTCAACATGTATCTATTTCTTAAAGTTAGCTAGTTTGCAATTAACAAAATTGGGAAAATCTGTGAATTAAGAAAATTATTTCCGTTTTTTCAAACCTTAATATACATAATTTTAGTTTCAAACTATGGCAAGTGCACATATATTAAAGATATTTAACATAAATACAGTAAAAATTGTGTAATTCTATGGTTAACCATAAAAACATTAATTACCCTTTTTTGATTTTTCATGTGGACATTATTATTATTATTATATTATTATTATTATTATTATTATTATTATTATTTACAGTCAATGGGTAAATTAACAGTTTTTTTTCTAAGATTTTATTAGTTATTATTATGAAAATTGTAGAATAGGTATATTTGAAATACACATGAAAAAATATAAACTCAATTTGCATGTTTAACACAAAATTAGAAACCCGTACATACGAATAACCGTAAAATTTCAATTTATAAAAATAGCACAAAAACACAATTAAAATACAACATAAAAAAATAAATAAAAATAGTAATTTTTCATTTTGAGCTAATTGATGAAACTATTAATTTCAAGTTTAATACTGTAAATATATTTCTATAAGTCGGCACGATTAGTGACAGAAAACAGAAGGAGGCAGAGACACGCTGCATATGTATTTGGTTTTATTGAAGAAGAGAGATATGAATAGGTAGCCTGTTTTAAGGCACCTAAAAATGTACAACAAAAGCTGGACCATTTATTTATTCAGAATACAAAAATACACATCTCAGTGACCCCAAATCGTAATAAATAGTTAACCATGCATTCTAACCATAAAAAGGCACAGAAAACAGTCACTTAGTAGTCATAAAAATGATCAACTACTTTACCAAAATCATCCAGATAGTAATACAGGTGACAACTGTAACATTATATTCCAAATGTGAAAACACAATACACATCATATCATTTAACCTTAGGCAATAAATATGCAAATATTGTCTATACCTACATATATATTCTTAAAAATTAAAACTGTGCCATTGTAAACGTAATGTAAACAAATGAAACTCACATTTCTCCAATCGCTTTAACAAACCATGTCGATAATTAATCTGTCTGTTCAAAGATCCTTGCATGGGTTTCGTTGGTTTCTGAAAACCAGGCAGTTTGCAGCATTATTTACAGACCTAAAAGAAACCATAAATAAAGTGGCAACTTCCACTCAGCGTTGAAAGATTAAGCGCTCTCCTGCCTGGAGTCTGGAGCCAAAAAAAATCAAACAGAAATCACTGGAGTTCTACAGAAACCGGCAGACACTTTGGACACACGATAACGGACTCAGTTTGGTTTGATGGAAACTTGATGAGCTCTGCAGGAACAAGGCAGCAGAGAGCAGCACAGAAAGGCTTCAATTAACCACTAAACCTAAGGCCAACTGTCGTCCAAGTTAAATCTGATCCGCAAAATCAATAAAAAGGCAAATGATCTTCAGTCAGGCGGAGGGGAGATAAAATAAGACAGAATTTCTGATGTTCAGAAAGTTTTTAGCATCTGTCTTTGGCTGCAGGATGAACATCAGCACCTACATGAGAGAGTAGCTCAATCTGAAGGGTTTCTGCAGCGTCCTGAACTGATTGTCAGAGGAAGATGATGCCGTTTAAGATGCGACTGGACTCTGGTGGGACATTCGGGACAATATATGGGCTGCAGTTGAACAGGGTTTACAGAAACACTTTTCCTCGATGAAAAACATCACAAGGTCAAAGGAGGAGACAGCTGAGGTGCTACGAGAAGAGAAGGCACTGAAGCACCTCTATCTTTAAGCATTTAGAGAATTCAACCTGCAGTTAGGGCTGAACGTTTTGGGGGGATATTTAATTGCGATATCTGCGCACACCAAAAAATAAAAAGGAAAAACCAAAACAAAACAATGAAAATAAATCATATGTTGTAGCAGATTTAAATACAGTAAGACTGTAGTTTCATGGTCACACATTGTGAAAGAACAAATTACTATTTGTAAAAATACAGATGTTTCATGTGGACATTATACACATTTTTGGCGTTTTAATTCCATAATCTGTTAAAGTCATACTTTTTTCTGTGATTTTAGTACTTAATTTAACAAAACGGGTAAAATTTGTAAACTAACAGTCTTAAAAAATGACGTACCATTTTTCAACCATTTAATAAATTCCATATAAATTACAGAATTATAGAATTTTTCAACATTTCTGCTTCTATTATAATATTTCTGATTAAATACTGTAAAAATATTGTCATTTTATGGTCAAATGTTGCAAAATAGCAAATTATAATTTGTAAAAATACAAATTTGTAAAGTTGACATTATTTACTGTTTTGGTTTGTTTTTTGAAGAAAATTAAAATTTCCTCAATTTTTTGTGAATTTTACAAAAATTCTCAAAGCAGTGGCAGTTATTTTAATACTTAATTGTTGTAGCTCAATTGGAAATGAATGAATTGTTCAGCCCTAGCTGCCACTCAGATACGTCCAGATCATTTCAATCAGCTATGAACCTTCACAGCAAACAGTAACCTTCAGAGAATGTTAATAAAATGTTCCCTGGATGTTCTCTGTAGAGTCAATGAACAGTAACCATCAGGGAACCTTCGTAGAATGTTTGAGTAATGTGTCTAAGACAATCTCTGAAGGTTCAACGAACAATAATCATCAGGAAAATTTCATGGACTGTTCATGGAACTTTTTATGGATGCTCCCTAAAGGTTCCCTGAAGGTTCCTAAATAGTACCCCTCAGGGATCCTTTAAGGGATGTTCGGGTAACAATCCCTGGACGTTCTCTTAGGGTTCAGAGAACAGACAAACATTCTCTGTATGTTCTCTGTAATTCAATGAATAGTAACCATCAGGGAGCTCTCATTAAATTATTAAGGGAATGTTCTCTGAAGGTTAGGAAACATTCTGTGGACGTTCTCTGTAACTCAATGAATAGCAACCATCAGAGAACTCTCATGAAATGTTAAGGAAATGTTCTCTGAAGGTTCCCAAACATTATTCTTCAGGCACCCTTCAGCCAGCATTCTGGAAATATTCCCTGGATGTTCTCTGAAATTTCAATAAACAGTTACCATTAGGGAACCTTCTTGGAAAGTTGGGGGAATATTCAATGAATGATAATCATCAGGGATTCTTCATGGACTGTTCAGAAAACAGCTCCTGAAGGTTCCCTGAACACTAACCACCAGGAAACCTTGAGCAAACCTTTGAGGAATGTTCCCTGAATGTTACGGTTTGCTGGGTTCCGAATTTAAAAGACTATTCAGCTGCAGCCAAGGCCCTGATTCATTCACATTCTGTTTCTACTTGGGAGACTTTAATAATTCCTGGTGAAAAGTTGTGCGCCTCATTGCACCATAGCACGAAATACTCCGTTAAAAGAAAACACTTTTAACATAATTAAAGGGAGAACTCTGAAAAAACACAGGAAAATTAGATGGCAATGAAAAGCATACAGTTTGCTGATCAGGTACAATGTGCCACTGTCGTACTACACACACTCAAACACACACAAACACACCATGATACAAATCAACACAACAGTCATGTCTGCCCATTCCACACACTCGCCGACACAATCCTACTTTAGTGTCTCGTCCTGGAAGCACAGAGGAGCAAAAACTACAAACTAGTGAACCGCTGGAAGAAATTTGGAGTCGGTAAGAAAAATCTGTCTATGGGTCTAACTTTTTAAAATCCTCAAACGTCGAGGAGGAGAACATGTAGAAAAAAACACTCTTTCTTCCCCCCCCCCACCACTGAGAAACATCATGTCAGAAAGCTTCGGAGACAGTATCAAAACAAGAGATCAAATATTGCACCATCATTAGAATACGACAGCATTATCATGTACAAGAGATTAGAACCAAATCAACAATACACAACTGCTATGGTGTAATATACACAATCAAACGTGTGGGCTGTTGACAAAGCATGCCATGTCAGCAATCTACAAACGCGTTGGACTACAACACTTACAAACATTGTTTGCATACACCGGTATACTGTATATACAGTGCATATGTATTTATATATATACAAACTTAGCATCACATATAGAAATATACCCTGTAATGCCACCAGTCTTAAAAGAAACTAAAAGTAGTGTCCTATCAGCGTCTCACTCGCAATTTGAAGGAAAAAAAGCTGCACTTGAGCGATGCTATGCAGGCTGCAGATCAACTGCTCTATTCCAAACTATTCTCATTAGTGTTAAATACTGCGTTAAGTTGCCAAAACGTTAAAAAGTTGAGGTGAATCCTATGTAATGATATGAGGATTTGCACTTGCGTAAAGCAAGAAGCAAAAAGTGCCTTTTAAGTATTCCTTAAAAAAAGAATTCAACAACCTTATAGCATATATGGTTGGTGTCTTTCTTCCTGACTAATACTAAACTTTTTCCCACCTTAAATGGAATTAAGACCTAAGACCTGCTGGCCTCTTAAATAAAAAGTCATCGGATGCTTTCTTAGACATTCACTTTGGTACTGATTTTCACATCCACAGAAAACGCGTCCACTTACGGATATTAATTCCACATACCTCATCGACGGCTTTTGTTTTTTCTACCATTAAAGCACGTTTTACACTAAATGACCCAAAATATGGCACTTGACAGAAATCTTTGACACGTCATTTTCATGCAAACGAAATAAATTAAAGCTAGAAAAACAAAACTTTGAGACCAAAAAAAAGGATGCGATCAGTAGTAACAAATGGCATCGTAATACTTAAGTTATGTAAAACTTGTTCAAGTGTTATTCTGGACACAAATAAATCACTAATCATGCAATTAAACATATCTAAAGTTGAGCAAGCACAGCATGCGACAGTATCCACAGCTTCTGGATCATCACCTCGGTGGTGATCTTCTCCGTCTCTATTGAAATCCTGCTTTAATGCATCTGCAGCTGAACCGAAACCGAACCTCACACTCATGGAAGTCTTAAAGTTTTGCTACTAGTTTGTTGTTATCAGTCAGCTGTCAACAGTGTGGTTATTTGCATACCTGATTATGTGCTATGAATGGTTATTAAATCAGAAATGGCTTTTCTTTTCATCTTTTTTAAAATCCACTTCCGTCAGCTTTCTTGACCGTCCTTTTGGCACCAAAGCACAAACAAACACACAAATGCATCTTGTTCACAACATCACAGAGGCTTTTCTCAGCAGAGGGATGATAAAATCCGACTCTTCTCCAATACCTATCTTCCTCCTTCAATGCCTGCGGTGCTCCCAAACGCTTCTATTTATGGAAAGCGGAGTGTTTGTTTCCCCTCTCGGGAAGCTTTATTTGCTCCCGGGTTAGAGGTCAACCATGGAGGCCTTTGCCAAGTCCTTAGTTCCCTGGAGAATTCTCTTCATATGACCCACTTTCGATATCCCCAGATCCTGAGGACAGACAAAGAAGACGTTAGAAACATACAGAGAAAAGTTTGCTACTTCACAAACGAACACTGAGATTTTACATTTAAATGTGGAAACGGACCTGGATCAAGGTGAAAACATCATGAATAAACTTTTAGCCAAGCTGTTGTGTGGCTCTAAGGACGGCAACATCAGTTTGTGTGCTTGTTGTTGGTGTGCTTTTCAACACCTCATTGTGTCATTGAAAGTGCATGGAATTGTGTGCTTTTTGTCCAGTTGACCTCCATCCTACAAAATGTCAACTACAACTGCCAGAGTGGACAAATGGCTGAGTTGTGAAAGCGTAAACTGCAGTTCCTCGAATGGCCACTTGAGGCCGATTCCAACAGGGAGTCAGCCTCATAGACCTCCACGTTAAAATGTCCAACTTTACTGCAGAAATAAACATGTTAAGCAGCCTGATACAATAACTAGTTTTGGTCTCTGTTACTTACTTCTCTACTCATAACACAAGTACTAGGGTTGAATTTTAGAAGTTTAAATTGTATTAAGGCTTGACGCTATGCATAACTAGCTTCCCTTAAACTCCAAATTTTTGCTAAGTTCGTTGATCCTGACTAAGATACCTCAACAATAACTGGACAGACCTTGGTGGCCAGAAACTAAATCCTTGTAATCCTCTGACCTTTTCTCTAGATGCAACCAGAAGGTCAATCTTGCTCTGCCATGCCATTCTACACTGCAGAAGGGTCTAGCTGCACCTGATTATCATTCTGTTCTAGAAGGAAATAAACACTCTCTTCAGACCAATCGCAATCGTATTGTGCAAAGCTAAGCAAAGGATTCGGCTTTGGTGTTCCCTCAAAATAATGACAGGTGGAACTGTTGTGGTGCTACGTGTATACTTCACAGAAAAAACTAGCAGAGGGGGTTTTGCTGGTAAAAGAGCACCATGACAAAGCTTTCTGTGTGGCCTAATGACCTCAAGGAGATGAGTGTTTAAAACAGAAAATTCACCGCAAGAAAAACTAGCAGAGCTGCCTTGCTGCACGAGTTCAATCCTCTGCACAACTTGAAGCTTTCAGTGTGATAGGTAGCTTCTCGAAGGTTGCCGTTTCTCATAGTGAAGTGGATTTTGAAAATGGTAACATGAAGATAGTAAAATGCGGGGCTTACACCCACCGTCAACATCTGGTGAGTCAGACTACCAACGGGCTGATATTTGTGGTTTTGAGTGAAACGTCTTTCCAACTACTGGATGGGTGACCATGAAATTTTCTAAAGGGGGAAATAAACAATCTGCCTTGTTTGTATGTCTTCAGAACAATCATAATCATATTTGGCGAAGCTAAGCAAATTCAAAATAATTAAAATCCTCTACAAAAGTGTGATAAGACAGTGTCTTGAAGGCTGTAGTTTCTCATAATGAAGTGGAAAAATTCATGTGACATGTGGGGCCAATGTTTGGCTTCTACCCACAGTCAACATCCGCTGAGTCAGACTACAATGAAGTTGACAACTGTGGTTTTGAGCGAGATGTCTCAACAACTGCTGGACGGGATGCCAGGAAATTTTGTAAAGTCATTCATGACACACTTTAATTGTATTGACTTTGGTAATATGTCTGGAGAGATTCTCAGTCATCCAGATCAAGCTAATCCCAAGGGCTTCACTAGAAGGCAACTCAACTTTTGTTTTTTGTTTTATTTTTCGATTCTTGAGAACATTTCAGGCCTCTTCCTCTCATCTCTCTGACTGTTGGGATGTACATATAATCATTCCCAGGTCACTTGACTTGAGGTGCAGATGGTAGTAAAATGGCCTTGGAAGATGAGTCGACTGCACTGCACCGTCGCTGTTAGGTGGTGCTGAAGGATTCCTCTCCTGTTTAGAGATAGCTGCTGCAGTTAAAGCCCTGATCATACTCCATTATGAATGCTATTAGGCTTGTTTTCTTGTCCATGGCAATCTCTTCGAAGGACTTCGTTCCATATGTACTCAGTAAGTCCACGCATGCACACTACTGCCGAGGATGCACGATGTTGCTCTTGTACTGAAGCTGATGCTTGGAGGCAAATTTAAGGCTGCAAAGGGGTTCGCTTGTGCTCTTGTAGACTTGGGAAGATGAGGTTTTTTTATATTTTGTGGAAGCCCTGTGGTACACTGGTGTGGCAGTTGTTTAGTCTCCTCTGTGTGTATATATATATATATATATATATATATATATATATATAATATATATATATATATATATATATATATATATATAATATATATATATATATATATATATATATATATATATATGTGTCTGTGCACTATTGGTCAAACTGGTCTTCATATACCATGTTCCTCAATGGGTGTGTGGGTGTTTTTCTCTCAGTTTTTGTCTCACAGTGTTGCTGAGTCTTAAGTGCACAAGGATGTTTGGTTTGCACCTTCCCAGCTAGAATTTATTTGTTCCAAAAATGTTCTCATAATGTCCCGCAAATTAACGTTTTCAGTAGAAGTTCTCTGTTTAAATGTTGCATTGAGAACATCCTTCCTTTGTCAGTGTGCATCATCAAGGAATATTGTGGGAATGTTTTCTAGAAGAACGCTCTGTAATGTTACCTCAAAACATCCTCAAAATATTGAAGGTAGAAGGTTGTTAATTTGTCACATTAAAGCAGTCTTATATTAAAATGCCCTGTCATTTGAGGCCTTGATAACTTCTGGAAAACATTTTTTGACTGTTGGTTGGAGAATGTTCTTTTATTCTTTGTGTATAATCTGCAGCTTTGACAACATCCTCCAAACATCCTCTGAATGTTAAAAGTTAGTTTTTAACTCCGTGGGAACATTTTAAAAAAAATTAATCTTCATAAATTGTTCTTTAAATATTAGATTAGATCTTGAAAACATCATTCAGACTTGAAGATGATGTTAGACAAAGTTGTGATAAAGTTCCTTGCTGGCTGGGTTGAGTCATGTGAGTCTCAGGTTGTTGGAAATTAGTAGTTGGAAATTAGAACCGTTGACACCTCATGGACCAGAGGGGCAATGATCACAATAAGGTTCAGTTGCCTTTTACTGACAAACTTTCGCTATATGATCCCATAGGGTTTAGTGAGTATGATCCCTGGGTGTCCCTGGGGCCCAGGTCGAACTCCCGATATGGGAAATTGAATTGTTTTCTTCAGGAAAAATTAAGTTCCATCTTATCTTGAGATAGTTGGCATGTGCCAGGTAATGCTTCTCCTGCTAACACTGCTGCCTTTTCGCTGTGCTGTTAATGGGCGTAAAGGTACATGGGGCACATTGGAAAATAGAGTAGTCTTGAGTGGTCCAAGTCACTTTATTTGTTTCCCATTCCCAGTGGCAAGACATTGTATGAACACCAGACAACTAACACAACCTGAGGAGATATTCAGTGAATTTGACTCAAAGTGTGTTGTATTAGATTTCCATACTTCACCTATAAGTCATTTCTGCTAATAGATTTAACAGCAGAGGTGAGTTCTGATTCAAACTGTCAGCCGTGGTTCTGTGACGCGTACATCAAAAATTATTGTGTATTAAAACACTGGTATTTAAAATAAGGTGGAAACAAGTCCAAAACTGGGGTTAAATAAATAAAACTCAACTAATCTGCTTCATCAGAATGTTGTTGATGTGCTTTTCAACACCTCATTGAGTCGTCATTAGTGTATGGAATTGTGTGCTTTTTGTCCAGTTAAACTCCATCCTACAAAATCTCAACTGCAACTGCCAGAGGGGATCAATGGCTGAGTTGTGAAAGTGCAAACTGCAATTCCTCGAATGGCCACATGAGGCCGACTCCAACAGCAAGTCAGCCTCATAGACCTCCATGTTAAAATGTCCAACTTTACAGCAGAAATAAACATGTTTACAGCCTGATGCAATAACTAGTTTTGGTCTCTGTTACTTACTTCTGTACTCATAACAAAAGTACCAAGGTTGACTTTTTATACAACTCAAAAGTTTAAATTGTATTAAGGTTAGACGTTATGCATAACTAGCTTCCCTTACACTCCATATTTTTGCAAATTTTTGGATTAGCTGGGAGTTTCGAGGAATCACGCACGGATAAGATGGTTCAAACCTGTGGATGACTTTACAGAGGGTTCGTCCATCTTTATATACAGTCACTGGTTCTACCTTTGTGATCAGATCCGTTATTATATATTGCTAGTAGCATCAAAAATCAAGTCTTGGTCAGGCTACACAGCACTGTTTGTTTTTCCTTGACTTTTTTAGCTAACGTGCTTTAGCTTGACTAGCCTGTTCATATGGTTCTCCAACCACTCTGTCCAGTGTTTATGTTCTGTGTTGTCTGTTTGCTGTTCTGGCTTCCCTTCAGTCTCACCCCAACTGGTCGAGGCAGATGTCTGCTCTCCCTGAACCTGGTTCTGCTGGTGGTTTCTTCTGCTGAAAGTTAGTTTTTCCATTGCTGCCAGTTTGCTTTGCTGGGTTTTCCATAGATCATTTTAGAATTAGAATCAGCTTTCTAGGCCAAGTGCATGATGTTTTTTTTTTTTTTAACTCTCAAAGGACTCACATGAAATAGAATATGCATACATTTAAATACAAGGGCAAGAGACGGAATATGAGAGTTCAATTACTATGTACAACTAGAGATATGTGGAAAAAGTACCTCTAAAGCTAATCACAGTTTATGTGACTACTATCACCCTAAGTCAATTTCAGTGACAACTTAGTTTGGGTATTAACCGTAGTTTTAAAGTTATTTCTCATCTTAGCCTGATAATTTAAACTTGTTTGGTAAATTTGTACCGCCAGTCTTATTTCTCTTTTGCAAATCACTTTTGCTGGTGTTTTAAATGTGTCGTGGTGTTGTGTTTAGGAGTATTTGGGACTTTAAATGCAGTTTGGGCTGAGAATTTCAGCTCCTCACAGGTTTTCAGTCGTTTGCACGTTTACACTCTGAAAATGAAGGCATTCCACAGATAACGCCACAAAAACGAAGGCCGTTTTTGCACAGATTGACACATTCTGAGCTGAGTCAGTTTGAACATCATGAGTGAACTCCCTGCCTGACCAGTAGAGTACGACCAGCTCGGTTTCCCCTCCCGGCCCTCTTCAGCAGTGTTAGTGGGTTACAGCTTCACCAAGCAACCAGACAGTAGAAAGCCAAGCAGAGCGATGCAGCGCAGCACGACAGGCGGCAGAAACAGGGAGAAAGAGTTGATTGTGGGTTGGAGGAGGAGGAGAGGGTTCACACAGATCCACTGAGGTGTGTTAACAGGTGTGTGTGTCTGTAGGGTCGTGTACCTTCAGGTCCCTCCTCTCCAGGTGCAGCAGCTCCGAGCCTCGGATGTCGTGTCGAATGAAGGTGTCCCTGTACTCCCCGAGACTCAGCTGCTCCAGCCAGACGCCCACCTCCTCTGTGCCCCACCTCTCCACTGCACACGCACACACAAACATGTGCACAAACACACACAGAGCAGAAAGAGGCCTCACAGGTTTGCACACACACACACACCCCTCCACGCACCACAAATTGTCGCACTTGCATGTTCTCAAAGCCGTGTTTCCATGTAACTGTCAGGTAAACTTTTCACAAGACAGTAAAAAAAAAAAAAAAAAAATTAGAATGTAGCTCGTTTTCATTTACTGCTTTGGAGTGAAAAAACTAGGCTGCGTAGTCTCATCAGAAGGTGGCGCTATAGGCTCCATGGCTGCAATTAACTAAGTAGAAGAAGCTAAAAAACAAAGCCAGCCCTGCATACCGCCAGTGCATTACAATATTCACATCACTATACTATATAATATGCCTGAAAAGGATTAAATATGTCCAAATACAAAGTATGTTAAATTCTACTACATCTGGTCAGATTTTGCAGTTTTCTGGTCATTCTGACCCACAATCTACTACACAGTTACGCTGCGTATGTCTAGTGTGAATATAAACAAGCTTGAGGACACAGATGTTACACTACAGACTGCAAAGGTCAAATTTTATTGTGCAAAGTTACACGTAGCATTTCCCAGTTGTATGGATACTGCATGAAACAGAACGTACTTTGTGAAGGCAGAAGTTAAAAATAAAGTTTGAAGTCGTGTATGTTTTCTTTTACCTTTTAGTCAAGTTGCAGTATGCATACAATTCTATTTCGATTTGGATTTTTTTTTTTTAACATCTAATTGATTTTTTTTTACTTCATGTATTTTTTTTGTTAATTTCATTCTCTTTTACACTGTATATTTATTTTACTTATTTACTATTACTACTACTATTATCATTTTTAGTCTTGTGTTTATGGTTACAGCTTCTATGTTTTTTATTATTTTGCTCTTTATTATTATTCTATCTGGTGTTGTGGTACAAATTTATTTTGAAAATCTTTTACCATTTTTAAACTAACCAGCCGTCTAATGTTCAGTGTTCTTTCTTCTTGCTATCTTTTCTTTTTTGTCCTGTCTGTAAACCACTTGGTAAATTCTATTTCTAAAAGCTGCTCTATAAATGAAGTTAGTATTATTGTAATATTATAATTGAAATATGCTGTTCTTTCTTGGACAGCTGTTAGTACATTACTAATTCCTTGTAGCATTCAGATTTATTGATCATATTTTTGTATTATATGCTTTATTAGTCTTGTAGAGTGTTTCGTTCTGGAAATATTTGTATTTGCCCAGACTGTCTGTTTGCACCATAATGTCAATTATAAAATCTTGTCATAATTTTGTATCACAGTCTGCAGTGTGAAATCATCTGTTTGCTTTCTGTATCTTAAGCTTGAACTTAAGTGAGACAGCGTTGATGTGACGTATCCTTCAGAAACGAAGGGTCAGAATGTCCAGAAGAGAACGCCTGTGCAGGCGCTCAGCCTCAGTATTCTTCAGTAAAAGGTGGCTGAACGTCTCTTTCTGGTTCTTTAAGATGTTTCACCTTCATCCAAAAAGCTTTTTAAGTTCACAACTGAACAGGAATTCAGGAATGACCAGAAAAGCATGCATACTGCAAAATGCAACCGGATGTGGCAGGACATCCTGGTATTTTTGGCACCCTGCGTTTGACATACTATGTTTTAGGACGTGATGAATCATTTACAGGCATAATATATAGTTGGGGCTGTATAGGTTTTGGCATGAAACCCTGTTGTTTTCCAACCGCTTAAGAAAACTTGACCAGGTGGAAACAACAACATTTGGGCAATTTACGAGGAAAAAAATAGGGAGAATTCTTTGGAATTGCTTCAAATCAGGAAAGTTGTAATTATTGGACATTTTTTTTAGGCTATTTGGAGACCAAGACAAAAAAAGAAACAGCTAAATAGTCTGGATAAATGTTCTATATGTCAGAATGTAGTTGGAATAGGTGTTTAAATCTCTCATTATATACATTATATTTAACCTATTTGGAAAAAAAACAAATACTTCAAGCAAGCATATAACAGTTTTATGAATTCGCTTTTATTTAAATCATTGCTTTATTAACTATGTTTGAGTTTATAGAAGCTTTTTCCTATTTTTTTAATTTCTTTTTTTTTTTAAAAATAAGCCTTGTGAACGTATGATCATGTAACAAAAACTCTTGAAAATACAGACAGAAACAAACGATGGAAACACGGCTGCAGATGTGAATATGTCACCACACACACACAAAACTCACAAATGGGCAACAAATCGTGGTGAATCATTGAAGGAAAAGATGGCGGGAAAATGGAAAAGGTAGGAGAGAGAGCGGTGGCTGCAGCTGGCGGAGGAGGAGGAGGAAGGAGGATGAAGGTTGGTTTAGAACAAGGCCGGGATCATGCACGTCATGGTTTGACGTCAGAACAAACAGAAAAAGCAGGAGGTGAAGGGAAGCCTGTGCAGGAAATGCAGCCCAACGAATGAGGAACCAGCCCACGATGACAGGAAGGCTGCTGGATTCGTATTAGCCCTGTTCCTGTTTACCCACTTAGCCTGCAGCAACGCTAAAGGACAGCATCTAAATGAACTTTTCCCTACAGGCTTCTCCTCGCTGCACAGACTCCTGACTTTCTGAACACATGTTGACAGCTGGATGTGGATGGAGGGGAGGCGATGGTTGGGATGTAAAACCTCGAACAAACACTATCTATGTTTCTACAACTTCACGTATGGAGAGCAGCATGATGGCGGTGAAGGGGGGGGGCGTGGTGGACGGTAACCATAGCGACTCTGGCTGGAGCCATGTTGGATGTTTTGTGCTCAAAAGAACCAAGGATGGTGGCAACTCCAGTTAATCATCCCAAAGTTTTTAATGAACATGTGATGTTTTGACCACAAGAAATGATTCATGTCGCTGCAACTATCATCCAACAAATCAACACTTTTATTTCTTGATTAAAATCCACTTTAATGCTACCATCCTCTCCAATAAAAGGCAATAATTGTTATGAAGAGTAAATAAGATCTGAGGCAAACAGTTTTATAACATGTTAAATTCCCAATCTGAGCAGATTTAACCCACTGAACCCACAAGCAGTTCCCTTTTTTTTTACATCTTTCACATTTTTTCTCACTGTGAGCTCATTTTTTACTGCAATATAAAGTCCTGCATGTCTATGAAACTCCACATAGACCTCCAAAAAGTCTTTCTGACAAGCTATAACATCACAAATCACAACAACTAAATATATTTCAGTTGAATTTCTTAGATTTTTTGCTATCTTATATTTTATTGTGTGTAGTGTGACAGTTATAGTGCCATAAATCATACAAATAGTTGAATTTCTTTGATTATTTTTACAAAAAATGTTACTGATGCTGGAAAAAATGTTTGTGTCTACAAATGAGCCATTTTTCACAACTCTAGACAGATGTTTCACCATGCTGAATGTATCTTCCAACAACTAGCTCCTCTGTTTACTGTTTTTGAGCCATGCTACATTTATTTTATTGATCCAGATAGGTTTTTTTTCCATCTCAGTGTCTCTCATCGTCTCCTGTCTGCTTTGTGTAAATACTGCCTGCAGTTCAGCCGAATATTGATTACATTTTTTATCAGTTGCTGGTCAAAGCTGAGTCAGTCATAGCTTCACAATTGCACCGAAGAGCACAGGATTTTTAGTTTTTACCAAGTGTAGTTGCGACAGGCACTTTATTTTTGGCTAATTTTAAATGAAGCATGTACAATAAAACATTTTTCCTAAAATATTAGGATTTTAAGCTTCAATTTGGTGACTTTTCCTGACAGAGCTGCACGTCACACATGAAAATAAGCTGAAAATCTGACAGTTATTTCTAATTTCACAGTTTCTTTTACAGTTTTTTAAAATGTATTACAGCATCTGTTTAATTAAAAGTATTTACTTATGCATCATTTTAATTAAGACGTGAAATAACATGATTTTGTCAATGAAATGTCACAATTCAAAGCTTCTTTTTTGGTTATTTTTACTATAGGATCCAAGAAACATATGAAAATCTGAGTTTTTGACTCTGATAAATGGTGTAATTTTAGTCAGACCGTTAAATGAAACCATGCCTTTTCAGACCTGCAGGCCGGCTTTGTGGGTTCAGAGGGTTAATCAGTCTGTCCATCCTGTTTAACACTGATGTAAAGGTAAAAACATCCCTACCTGACTGAGGACTTGTCTTCTTGGCGGCCTTCTCCTTCTTGAACTTGGGCACTATGCGAAACATGCTGCTGCGACTGTTTCTCTTGCCGTAACCCAGAGTGTGGTCCTGGTACATAAGCACAGTCAACCTATAGCCTTTCATTTAGCTACTCAACTCTCCCGTTATCTGGAGTCATGCTACACTAAAGACGAACAGCACGGCGGCCACAGTTATCTGGGTTTCTGTGGTAACTGGTCATTAAATGTGGATTTATTGTTTATCTAAGACACAAAAACAGACAAACACAACGTGCTAAAGCTAATAAAACACATAGAATTGTTATCTTTTATTAAGAGTCGGCAGTGCTGGTGGAAGAAGTAAGTAAACCCTTGGATTCATTAATTTCCTTTTGCATCAGTTAAATCAAACAGCTGCAGGAGGAGTTTCAGACATTTGTTTCTCACAGAACTGCCTCGTCTCAGCTTCATTTTTTAGTACATTATGAACGGCATTTTCCTGCTGCATCAGCCCAAATAATGATGCTGCCGCCGCCATGCATGAAGGATATAACAATCCTTAGTGTTAATATGCAGCTCCCAGTGCTGTGAGTTCTTCCTAAAGCATTCAGCCTCAGTTTTAACAGTCCAAATATTTCTAGTAGCTTTCTGGAGGATATTCTGTCATCTATCTTCATGCCGTTACAATGATTTGTGCAAGTTAGACTCATGAACAGAGATGCTAACCAGCTTCAACGATTCCTTTCAGCCTTTAGCTTTAACTGACATTAGTCTCAATAAAGTCTAAATTTAGAGTCAAAATGTAAGAAATTTAATGGAGTTTAGCTATTAGTCTTCTGAGATGTCTTTTCCAGCAACTCTAAATTTGCTTTTAAATCGCTGTACCTCTAACTCAGCTACAATTTGAGTACTCATAATGTTTTTAGCTGGATGTTCTTTAGTTTCCACAATGTTCTATTCAAAGGTAGCAAAATGTTCTCTAAAGATGTTTTAATAATGTTTTGAGTTTCTACTGTTGTGTCCAAACACCCTTCATGCAACACTGTGGAAATATTTAGTACAAGAATTTTTTCATTACCTCAAAACCTTCCCCAAAACATCAACAGAATACTCCCGGCAAAATGTTCCACCTTCGTTAATATGTCACATTATAGGAAAGACTTCTAAAAATCATGGGAGGCCTTAATAAATATTTGAGGATGTTCTTTCTCTGTTGTCATTTAACAGAATCTGTGACCCTGACAACATTCTCCGTGAATCCTCTGAATGCTGCAGTGAAACTGTTAACTTATCAGTCATTAGTTTAAAATGTTTTCCTTAGGATATTATTAGAACTTGTGGGTAACATGAGCCATTGCTGTGGGAATATTCCCTACTAACTGGAAAATTTTAATATTAAAACAGCTATATGGTGTCAGTTGTACAGTAGATGAAGCACTGGCAATATTTTATGGTATACTTTGACAACACAGTGGATAATTCCAAAGGGTTTGGTTACTTTTCTCACCACAGCACCTACAGTATGTGTGGATTTTAGCTAACGTCATGTATTTTACAGACATATTACACACAGTGTGCATGCAGGTGTTTGCTGAGGCCTCTTACCTCCTCATCATTGGGCTGCAGTATGTGGTACAACCACGGGATTTCTCCCAGTTTGCCCAGTTCCAGTTCCACACTCTGCAGAGCGCTGGACAGCTGCTCCTCCTCTGGGGGGTCCAGTTGCTGCAAATGGGGAGAAATATCAAAATAAGATCACGAAATTGTGCAATAAAATTGAACAAAATCATGCTTTAAATACAGAGTACAGCGGAAACATTAACTTCAATGGAAAGATGAGAAGAGATGAGATGAGATGAAACTTTAAGATGAGATGAGATAAAATGAGAAAATATTAGATGAGAAATAACTACAAGATGAGATAAAACTTTAAGATGAAATTAGATGAAATAAAATTTTAAGATAAGATGAGATGAGATAAAATGAGAAAATATTAGATGAGAAATAACTATAAGATAAGATCAGATAAAACTTTAAGATGAAATTAGATGAAATAAAACTTTAAGATTAGAAGAGATGAGACAAAACTTTAAGATGAGAGGAGATGAGAAAAAATAAGATAAAACTTTAAGATAAGATGAGATAAAAGATGAGAGGAGATGAGAAAAAATAAGATAAAACTTTAAGACGAGGTCACATAAAACTGTAAAATGAGTTAAAACTTTAAGATTAGAAGAGATGAGATAAAACTTAAAGATGAGATGAAACTTTAAGATTAGATGAGACAAGATAAAATTTTAAGCTGAGAGATAACATTTTAGGATAAGATGAGATAAAACTTTAAGATGAGAGGAGATGAGAAAAAATAAGATAAGATAAAACTTTAAGATGAGATAAAACTTTAAGATTAGAAGAGATGAGATAAAACTTATAAATAAGATAAGACAAGACGAGATAAAACTTTAGGATAAGACGACAAAGATGAAAGATGAGATAAGATGAGAGATAACTTTATTCATCTCAAAGGAAACTGTTGCACCAGATATTGGTCAGAAAAAAACAAAACGACATAAAATAAGAACTGCAGTGGCTAAAAAGCAGAAAAGGAATAAGATAAAAGTAAGATACATTACTGAAAGAAAATGAAGTGGTACTGGTAATTATACTGAGATAATAAGTAACATCACACGAGAGTGAAATAATGCACCTGAAAAACGAGATAGGAATAATAAAATATTGCACATTAGACTGACAATGTTATACATGAAGGTGAGATATGACACCTGAGAAATGAAAATCAGAAATAGTGCACGTGAAATGAAATGCTATAAACAAAGGTTTCGGCTATACTAACTGACCAGAGAGACTCGGCCCAGCAGCAGCGACTCGGTCTCGTTGTACAGAGCCTTGACAGTACTGGCCACCTCGATCGCTGTGTTCCTGGTCAGACTCTGGAGAAGGAAGGCAGCAGATATTTAGTGTAATGTCACACGAACAGTGGAAACAGAATATATAGAACAATCCTGGAAGCTGTTTTAATCTTAATCTACAACCTGCAGGTGCTTAATTCTATCACACCAATTAATGGATTTTATTTCTGATCATGTCATGTCGTTGTTTTCTGTTTTCAGAAGCCAAAAAGCACCAAATTCCACCTTTTGCAGCATTAACAAATGGAACAATGAGCCTCAACATGTAAAATGAACAGATTGTAGAACCTGTTTAGCTTGACTCTACTGACCTCTAGTGGCTGCTCAGTATTTTCTGTATCCAACAAAAGCCTTGAAACTGAAAGTGCAGCTTTTGAAGAAGCAGCAGTCCAGTTTAAAAGATTTCTTCCAGTAAATTAAATCGTAATCCTCTGACTTCCAAGCACTTTATTTTTTTTTTCAACTTTACTGTCACATTTTTACTCTGACATGTAGCCTGGGTTGATTTTTTTTTACTGCAATATAAAGTCCTGCACCTGTATGGAACTCAGAAATGTTTTTTTTTTTTTTAGCAGTATAAGTATAGATATATAATTCATTTTGAAAAATTAGGATTTCTTTGATTATTTATTTTTGCGAAATTGAAAAACCTGGAATTTACATCTGCAATATTTTCCCAAGTGCCCCCAGTCATAAACCGTGTTCCAAATTATTATGCAAATGATATTTTTCTCAGATTTTCCTAAATAGTCGATTTTAGGACTTTAAGCTTACTTTTTCTCACAGAACTGCATGTCACACATTACTAGTTTGAATAAAGGGTGAAAATCTGCTGTTTTTGCAGTTTCATGCTCTGAGAAATGGTGTAATTTTGGTTTATTTTAAAATATAACACGCCTTTCAAACCTGACGGTGTGTTCTATGGTTCAGAAAGCGATGTTAAGCTCTAAAATGCAGCAGTACAAAACCCAGCGCTGTGAAACTCTGAGTATTATGTGTGATTTGAGGTAACGGCTAACCTCTGGGAACTTGGGGTGCGTTTTGTTGATGGCGTGAGACGCAGCATTGACGGCGTGAGCCAGTTCCTGCTCCAGAAGCTCGTTGGTCTTCGCAGCCTCACATATCCTGCAACCAGACAGTCACAGGGGAAAGATTCAGGCTTAAAGAAAGACGAACACGTGGAGGAGAAAGCTGATGTTTTCATGGCGCCACGTCTACCTGGTGATGAGCTCCTCAGCAGCTCTGGCGCACATCTGCACCAGTGACGCTTCCTCTTCTGTGGCCAGATCCACAGACTGCTGAGGGTAAAGATGAGGACGCAGAGGAGGCTTATCATATTTCAACTTGTCCTCCCACGACTTCAGCGTGTTCTCAAACGCCTGCAGGGAAATCACACAAATAAGAGTCATTTTACCTCAAATCATTCACATCCTTCTGGTCGACCGTCTCTGATTTGCTTGAAACTTAATTTTTATTACAAACTCATATTTAAAATGGTATCTGTGGAATTTTAGCTTTATATATCTGGAGATTATTTTTATTTTCACGTTTTTTCTCACTTTGAAATTTGAGCCTGTTTGAACAACAATAGCTCAAGAACTATTAAAGTTATGTGTCTGCATTCTGAAAAAAATTCCTGTATTTACATTTGGAGAACCGTTTTGGAGTTACTTGGATCAGACCATCCAGTGATATTTTTGTGTTTGAGGTGCTACTTGTCATATCTGCTCAGTCAGTTATAGAAAAAACTTAGTAGGAAACTGTATGACTTAGAAAATGATTAATTTATCTTGACATTAAATGTATACATGCAAGAAGGTTCTTACATCTCAAATCATCAGATTATTAAAAATAATTTTACCTATCTCTGATTTACATGAATATATCTTCATAAATACCCACATTTTATGCTAAATTTATGCCATAAAATATTAATATTTATAAAGAGGGCAAATTTTAGTTTAATATACGAAATGTTTTATGAGATACTTTTTTTTGAAATTTACAGCTTTCAAACCTGCTCAATCTGTTAGAAAATTCAAAGTAAGGAACTTTCTTTACATTTTTGTGACCAAATATTGATATTTAAAACTATTCTATGTTTAGTTTTGTATTATTGTTACATGTAGCCTGATGTGGTCCTGAAAACATCACCAGTTGACATCTGTATTATCAATTTTTTGATTTTTATGAGCTCAAAGATTCGCTTTTTTCATGACATATTCAATTTCTTTCATATTTCAACTCAGTCTCATCTACTAGTACAATATTATAGAATCTGAATCAATGACATAATGAGAAATAATGGTGAGACTTTTATCTTTAATAGTTCCTGAGATATTGTTATTAAAAGAAGTCTCATATTCCCAAAAACTTAAATAAAAAAAGGTGCTTGAAGTGTGTCCACAGGCAGTTTTTTAAAAACTCTATCTCTGAAAGCGACTCATATATAAATCTAAAATTTCACAGATATCTTCATAAATATCTGCATTTTGTGCTATAGAAATTTGAGGTAAATCAGACACGGTGAGGAGAAGTTGTTGGTTTTCTCACCCGGTCTCTGGTCAGCATCTGCGCTCGGTTCTTGTGCTGGATCTTGATGACTCCCGGCGGCTGGATCCAGGCTTCTCCGTCCACCTGGATGGGAACGCCTTCGTCCCCCAGGATGGTGATCTTCACCGTCCGACACTGGTCCAGACAGAGGCTCAGGTTAGAGTCACACATCCTGAAACCTATTTTAACTTCAGGCTGTTTTCTCTCCATCCTCTCACCTGTGCGATGCGATGGTGCTGCAGCTTGATGACTCTGGAAACAGCCATCTGCATGCTGCCGAACACAGCGACCACCTCCAGGATCTTATCATCGAACGACGGCGCACAGAAGATCTGCACAACGTGAAAATCACATTTAGGGAATTAATGCGCATGTTTTACACACTGATTAGGAACTGTATAATAAGTCTGATCTCTGTTTAAGGATCAGATTGGTGCTATTTTAGATTGTAAGACAAAATATTCATCTTCCAGTCAGTGTCTGAGGCCAAAAATCACTTGTTTTATATTGAAGATGAAAATTTCAAATAAGCCTCATCAATGTACTTAATATCACAGAGGGTAAACAGTAAAAAAAAATATGAACATTTGCTATCAGATGTTAACTTTATTTTTTAAAAAAAAATCCTGATATTTTACAGATATTCCCTATTTTGTACAAATCACAGAATGAAAGTGTCAATTTTCACGTTAACCACAATAAAAACACATAAAAAACAAAATCAAACCAAAACTGTCAATAACACAGAAGTTTCCAATCACATTTTTTCTGAATGCTAATTTGTCTTTTAAGAACTTTGACCATAAAATTACACATTTTTTAAAATAATAAAATCACCAGTTGTAATAATAAAATCTGCAAAATACATTATTCTTTTACAGATATTTGCAAAATATGTTTATTAAGGACTGCAAAATCGTGAAGGCATTTTTTAAATGTTATTTTACAAAATGTACCTGTATTGTTAAATTACAGATAATATTTATTATAATCACAGAAAACTATTAAAAACAAAACAAAAAACAAACAAATCAACATGCCAAAACTGTAAATAATATGCTAAAATGAATCATATACAATAAAATAATGTAAATAATAAAATGCTTTAAAAATGCATTTTTTATTTATTTTTTTAACAAATGGTAACTTGTTCACTGACAATGTATGACCATCAAAATTAAACTCTAATATTGTATTTAAATTTTCCAAAGGAGTACTGTGGATGTAGAAGTACTGGTTCTGAGACGGTTAATGTAGACATTAGAATAGGTTAGAAAAATTGCATTTAGGTATTTTCTCAAATATAAACACTAAATATTAGGAGCCGTATCCTTTAATTTAGCTCTAACATCCTTTGTCATTCTTGCTCTGTCAGCTCAGTTTAGCTCGAATGAAAAATGAGCTGTTTCTGACAGAAGAGGCTCCAAACGCGCCTGATATCGATCTCTGCCAGCAAACTGTGCATGAAAAGGTCAAACCGAGTGAGGAGGAAGCATCTGCCTGAGTGCACAGACAGACTCAGCAAAAAGCTAAATAAGCTGCTGGATGCTGAAAACTCTGAGCTGTCATGTGGGGAAACGACCACTAGATGGACCCATTTAAAAAGAAATCCTTCAGTAATGCGCATTTTAACAACATATGTCAAATAATATTTCCTTTTTGCTGTCAGTGTATGTGTTTGTGCATAAACTCTCCCAAACACTGTCTGGACACGAATTCCTACGAGCAATTCAACTCAATTTATTGTTAATTTGCAAAATCTGCAAAATATTTACACCTTTGCACCTACCACCTTATAATCATTTACTGAAATTACATGTTTACATACAATTGCACCTTGTATATAATTTTTGCACTACTTAAGCCATTAGTTTTTCGTATATGTTCAGCAATATCCATAAGTGCCCAACAGTTTTTATAGTTCTGAATACACCAACAAGCCATCTTTAAAAGAATAAGCCATTCCTTTGTTCTGTTAATTCTATTTTTTCTACTAAATATTTGCACATTTCTTACTGTACTTTAATAGTGTTGTCTTATTTTGTACTTCATCTTAGACTGTGCAAAGACAATAAAGGAATCTTCAGCTATACATGTGCGTGCATGATGACTAAGTTCATCTAAACGCCCTCCCCCTGCTGCTGCTTCCTGAAGGTCCAACACAGCAGTTACATAACACCGAATGCACAAACTAAATGCAAGCGTGAGTCCAAGGGTAACCTCTGCAGGGGCTCGCTGAGGGGCGACTGCAAAGAGACACTCCGATCCCTCTGCAGCCCGTCTGCTCCAAGCCTTAAACAAACAAGCACAGATATCTCTATGGTCGTCCCTCCACCCCCTGCACCTCCAGGCCATCGGGGTCACGTCAAACCAGGATGACCTGTTTCTAGCTCCAGGAGTGAAAACGCTTCTTTTACTCTGCGAAGATGGTCCCAGTTGGATGCTGAAAACAGAGAGAATATCTGCTGTAAATGTACTCACATCATCTTCCTTTGTGCCACCCCAGAAGTTGGTTCCTCCTGCGTAGCTGGGAATGTTTAACACGGCGATGCCCTGAAGGCTAGGCAGCGGGATGTATTGACCGTCACACTGGAAAGGACAAATAAACAGAGCTCAGCTGGAACAGTAAGGCAAGAAAGAAAGGAAGGTACATGTATGTAAACCTCTACAGTAGCTACTTCATCAGTGTGTTGTAGTGATGGCATTCTGCCATTCAGACATCGGTCACTTTTATGTCGATCACGTCAAATTTAATCAGCTCAGAGGAAAAACTCCTAAACAGCTGGAAGCAACACACTCAGAGGAAAGACACCTAAACAGCTGGAAGCAACACATATTTAGAGGAAAAACTCCTAAACAGCTGGAGGCAACATACATTTAGGGGAAAGACTCCTAAACAGCTAGAAGCAACAGACTCAGAGGAAAAACTCCTAAACAGCTGGAATTAACATAGTCAGAGGAAAGACTCCTAAATAGCTGGAAGTAACAAACTAAACTGTAGCTCCTGTTAGTAAGAAGGGAAGGTACATGTATGTAAAACCCTTTTCAGAGACACAATCAGCCTATTGAAGTGACGGCCTTCTGTCATTTAGATAATAGTCACTTTTATGTTGATCCTGTCTCCATATTTGGAATATTGTGTAATTTGAAGAATTTATTGAAATAACTGCTGCTATACGTAACTGTGCTGAACCGCTCTCTCCTTAAAGACTCTGATATGGATCCTGCTGATGTCTACTGCTGCAGGTATCAGTGGAAAGACTCCTAAAAAGCCTGCAGCAATGCACATTTAGAAGAAAGACTCCTAAACAGCTGGAAGCAACAACTCAGAGGAAATACTCCTGAACAGCTGGAAGCAACAACTCAGAGGAAAGACTCCTGAACACTTGGAAGCAACAAACTCAGAAGAAGAACTCAAACAGTTGGAAGCAACACACAATTAGTTAGTCTGTTTCATTCTGCTGGTATTTAATTAACTCAGAGGAAAAACTGCTAAACAGCTGGAAGCAACAGACTCAACTGTAGCTCCTGTTAGTCAAACACCTGGAAAACATGGATGCTGTCCTTTGTTTCTCTGGCAGGCACATGTAGCATAAATGATCGCAGTAATTTGCAGTGATAGAAGATGTACTCAGATCCTTTACTTCAGTGAAAATACCAATACAGCAAAGTAAAAAAGTCTATGAATAGCAAAAGTCCTGCATGAAAAATCTTGTGTACTTGTGTAAATGTATTTAATTCTTTTCCATCATCGTTTTTAAAAACTTAAATAACCCCACAAACCCAGGAGGCTGTTTTTACTTCCCACGTGTTTTTTAGGACTGAAATATCATTTCACCACCTACTGTGAGCTGTGAGAGGTTTTTTCTTTCTGATTTTCAAACCTGCAGCTGAATCTGAGGGCATAAACATGCTTCACATTACATGCCCAGCACTCGAGTTTAAATAATGTTTCAAGAGCTTCAGTGGAGTCAGAATCACGCGAGTCACATCCTTATTTAAATCAGCCCCTGCTGTTAGCCGAGCGCTCCGACCTCCAGTTACCTAAATCTGATCTGAGGAGTTTTAGATCTGAAAACCGTAACCTCACCTCCAGCTGGACTTTCTGCTCCAGGTTCTTGTAGGTCCGTTGCAGAAGCTCCTTCGTGCCCAGAACTCCATACCACATCATGTTCTTGGTGCGACTCCTGCAGAAACAAGGTCAACGGTGTTCGGTTTGTTCATTTCTAAACTCTTGTCTTGGTCATTTTAAATGCAAACCACATATGTTGTATCTTGTTATTTTCACAACAATCTCAGCTATCCAGATCTTCCATCATTTGATTTGATAATACCTCCAGATTTTTTAAATTTGCCTTCATATCAAGGGGAAAAAATACTTTGTGCTATAAAATTATGTTTTTTTTTTTTTTTAAAACACATATCTCACTATAAAATGCTTTCAGTAGAGATGTTTTGTCATAACTGTGTTGATGAGATTGTCTGGAATCTGGAAATATTACAACCATGATGGCAGGAAATTGTATGACTCAGAACACGATTCACACATCTTGATATTTAATATATACAGTCGTGAACAAAAGTTTCCATGCACTTGTAAAGACCATGTATACAACAGCCTTGAGTTTCCAATGACTCCTATGACTTTGAATTTCCTATGATGGAACCATTGAAACTGATGCATCTTTTTCACAAAAAACAATCCTGCATTTTGGTTCTTTCGTAGATTTATAAAAGGCCTTCTGGAAATATGACAAAATCTGATGGGTCAAAAATATACACACAGATATGCAAATATTTAGTTACATGTCACCGTTTTCACCTCAACTAGGCACTTTTGGTAGCCATCTACAAGTTTCTGGTTTGATTTTTGACTCCTGTTGACAGAATTGGTGCAGTCAAACTAAATGTGTTGGTTTTCTGACCCAGAGTTGTTTCTTCATCACAATCCACAGGTTCTTAATGGGATTTAAAACCTTAATTCTAACCTGATTTAACCATTTCTTTACCACTTTTGATGTGTGTTTGCGGGTTTTGTCCTATTAAAACACCCAACTGCACCCAAGAACTAACCTGCTGGCTGATTTATTGAGGTTTTCCTGAAACCTTTCTTCATTATTGTAATTATTTTGTGTAAAGCACCAATTCAGTGGCACCAAAACAGCCCCAGAGCATAATACTGCCACCACCATGCTTGACAATAGGTTTGGTGTTCTTGGGGTTAAAGGCCTCACCTTCTTTCCTACAAACATATTCCACCTGATTGTGGCCAAAAAGGCATAAATATGTTGTTTCCTGAGCTCTGGTCAGTGGAAATATGTCTCACCTGCATTTCTCTGGATGCTCCTCTCGCTTGTTGTTGAACTCCAGCGAGATCTTTGCATCCAGGCCGATGCCAAAGTAGTTGTTCATGACACACTTCTCCATGTAGCCCTCTCTGGATGGACAAACATGAAAACAAATACTGAGTCTGATGCATCTAGGAGAAGCAGATGAAGGAGGCAGATGTGGAAAAGCAGCGTCTCTTACAGTGAGTCGAGGTCGGGGTCGATGAAGGGAGTGGCGCCGAACGGGTCGATGTTAGCCAGCAGCATCTTGCTAATGATGGAGCTGCCGGCAATGGAAGCAGCCAAACCTGCTCGCAAACCTGCACAGAAACACACCAAACGTCTGTAACACAGCAAACAGCTGCAGCGTCTTAAGAGTTGTGGATGCAGAGTTTGGTGTTTTGTGTTTTTACCAGGGCAGATGATGCGAGTGTTGAGCACCGGCAGGTTCTCCTTGCTGGTTGTGAACGGAGTGATGGTGAAAGATCCGTAGGACTGAGTGCTGCGACTCACCCTCCTCTCAGTCGGAGAACATGGACTCTTAGCAGCTGCAACGACAGAAAATAGCACTTTTAAGTCTTTTCTCTGCTCAGTTTGTGGTTCCTGAGGTCCAAGACAACAGAAGGTACGAAACAACACCCTTTATGTACGTCATATAAATCCAATCAACAGTACAAGGGTCAAACATCAAGGACAACATTAATCAGCCAAACTTTATTTATACGGCACTTTTTAAACAAATCGAAGTGATCTACGAGTGACTGATAAAGCATAGAAAATTTTAAATATATTTGGTAAATAAGACATACCAAAAAAGTTGAATAAAGCTAAATATTTGATGGGTAGAGAAAACAAAACAAAAATCTGTGAAAAAAAATTACGATAATTATAAAAATAAATAAAATCAGGAAATATTAAATAAAATTAATTAAATTTGGTTAAACAGCAAAATTTAAAAATACAGCACAATAAATAATGATAATTAAAAAATAAGAATAAATACCAAAACCATAAACTTATAACAGAAACTTATGCTGCAAAATAAACTGATTATGATTAAACAGCAAAATGCTAAAATAAAATTGAACAAATAATATTGAGAAAAATATTTTAAAAAATCTGTGTAAATCCTAAAAACACAAAATTATAACATAAGACATTGTGTAGTTACGACAATAAAAGATAAACAAATAAAATTTTTCATAAAAAATATGAATTTCTGCATAAAATACAATAAAACAGTAAATTGCAAAAAAGATAAATTGGAGGAATAAAAATGATAAAATCAGAAAAGCATAAAATAAGAGATATTACACTATAATATTAGAAATATTACTATTACCAAATTGTAATAAATTTTGTATTCTATTGTGATAAGGGTGGAATTGATAAATTGATTTTTCAAAAAAATTGCTCAACCCTAATAATCAACTATCACCATCAAATGCTCTTGCTTTGCATTAAAAATACTGTTGGGTAAAAGGAGTATTTCACACATGGATCTGTCCGACATCTTGTCATGAGGCTATAAATGCATTGAAGTCTGGCTGTTTTGGACGTTTACTGAAAGGCAGACTTGAGAAACGATTTCTCATTTTCAGACCATCTCAAGGTATTTTCTGGTCAGAAAAGAAGGAGACGAAGCAGAGGGTTCGACTGATTCCTCCTTGACTGGAAAATGTGTGGAAGGAAGGAAGCAGCCGCACGATAAACAGGAAGAATTTCTGCTGCAAAGACAATAACACATCCTGCAGCCGATCCACAGCAACCTGCATCCACAAACACAGCAACCTCCACAGGTATCCTTAAAGAAGCTCTGTAGCGGCCGAGGAGCCGACAAACAGCCGATCCTGCTGCAGGAGAAGTTTCTCTGAGCACTTTTAGCACTAATCCCTGAGTTTATTTATGACAGGAAACATGATTTGCGTCAGCAGGACTTTTTTTTCCATTAGCTGAGAGTCTGGGTGTCTGTGCTGCAGGGAGTTCAATGGCCACAAGGGGGCAACATTTCAAACCTGTCAGAGTAAATCTGCCTTTTACTGTGATAGTTGTCCACCTTTAACATAAGAGGAGGATGGTTTTCTCTTTTAGAAGGGAACAGACAGAAGAAAGATGTTCTTTAAAGGTGTTCTCTTAAATCAGGCCTCAACCACTAATTAAATAAAGTGTCTTTTAGGTGTCGTCACTGAGACGAAGGCCGGCTGCCAAAGTGGAAAGACTTGAGCAGGACGGCAGGTTAAGTGTTTTGGAAGCAGCCCAGAATGAGAATGCATCAGGGCCAAGGAGGTAAAAGGTTTGCACACAGGCCTTAATGGTGTTGTAGCATTTAATAGCTGAGTTTGGCTCTGCAGAATTCTAATTACAGATATCTATAAGGTCATTCTGACCAGTTAGAACCACAGATAGAGATCTCTGTCATTCAGTTCAGGCTGCAGATATCTCAAACTTTCAGTTTGAACAGATGCTGCTCACTGGATGTTTGGTTGTGGATAAGATACATAGAAAAGGCTGTGAAACAGAAAAAGAATAGAGAATGAGGACTTTGTGGTAGAAATTTACTAGAAGTTGAGCTTCAATTTGCTGAGGCTGCTGTTTTGAATCAGTTTAGTCTCAATAAATTGTATTTGATTGAAGTAAATTCCTTGCGTTGACTTCCTTCTTTACAACTGGGGGCCTGTCCGGGATTTTCAAACCTGGTGATTTTTGTCTTCTTGTGACATACAGCTTAATCTGGCTTTCAAAATTAATATTGTATGCTGTAATATTTCACATCTTTAAAGTTTCTCAGGCTAACAAACTAACCCTGACATGGCGATAAATTGGCTTATTAGATGCTTTTACGTTATGTTCTCTCATTCGCTGTAACTTTGCAAAATTATTTCAGCCACTCAAACTTTATATCTTCAACTAGGATCATGGCAAGTCAGAATTAAACTTTACATATCTGGAACTGAACTTACTTATATTCAGAATTCTGCAAATTAATGCAACTTGTCAATTTCTGTGAGCCATTTAGTGACAATTGGGGGCTCGTCAGGGATTTTCAAACCTGATTCGTGATTATAACACTTGTCTGGTTGTGGCACTCAGCTTAATGTAGCTGTATTATCTATTGTTATGGCGTTTCCACAAGGTTTGAAGTTTTTTGGGGAGCAAAGAAACTACCTCTGACATCTACACCAGCTTATCACTAAGGTTACAGCCTCAGTGCCATCATATGTTGAAAAGTACATTGCCTCCTATTTGCTTCACTTCTGACGTAACCACTGATCTCTGCAATGTAGCTTCAAAACTTTACATTCTGACAAGTCGTCATCCAATTTTAAGACGTCTGCAACAACATTATGACCAATTTAATCCTATTCTTAAAGTCCAAAAAGGACAACCCAGACATGTTGAGCTAAGGGGAATCAAGGATATCTTCAACTGAGATCATGGCCAGTCAGAATTAAACTGCAGGTGTCTAAAACTGGAATCACAACTAGTCAGAATTAACTTGCAGATTTCTGCAACTAAATGCATCTTTTCAATTTTCTTGCAACAATTTGGGGCTTGTCCGGGATTTATCAGACCTGTTTGGTTGATATTAATGCTTGTCATGTTGTGGCATTCAGCTTTCTGTGGGTTTCATATTTATTATTGTGGAGGATCGACAAGGTTTAAAGTTTTTTGTGGAATACAAACTAACTCTTACATGGCGGGAACACATCTTATCAAATGTGGTTATGTTCCAAGTGTATTTTGACGTGACTACAGGTGTCTGCAATGTAGTTTCACCTACTCCAAACTTTACGTTCTGGCAAGTCATAATTTCAGTTTTAAGACGCCTACAGCATCATTCTGATCAGTTCTAATCTTAATTTTGGATTCTAAAAAGGGCAAATCCCCTTGGATATGACGAACCAATGGGAATTACAATTATAATCAGTCAGAATTAAACTGTGGATATCAACAACTTTAATTACAACTAATCATAATTCAGTTGCAGATGTCTGCACTCAGAAACACCTGAAAGGCAACAATGACACCGTTTGTCATGGTAGAATGACAAAGTGGACATCCAAAATGAGCCTTCTGAATACGTACTCAGCCTCGCTATGAAATGTCAAAAAGCTCGCCTCAGGTTCTAGATGTTCAACAGGACCAGATGTGAATCAGGGTTATAACACTTACAGGAAACTGCCTCCAGCTCCTTGGTGTCTTCGTCCTTCTCGCTGTCTCGGTTCTCCTCCTCGCTGTCCTTTCTGAACTCCAGCGGCGAGGGAAGCTCAGTGTCTTCAGTGTGGGCATTCTGCTCATCCACCACTAACAGAACCAACACACAGGAGGAAATGTAAAACAGTGTGTCTCGATGTGTGTCACATTATATAAAATACAGTGATATTTTCATCTTTAATTAAAAGGCTGATCATCTTCTGCATGAGCAAAAGCACTGATTTCTGCCGTCAAAAAAACTGGCTCCTCGTGCAACTTCAGAAACAGTATTTTCAAACATATTCTGGCTTGAAATGGTGTTTAATTAATGTCCATTTCAGAAAGAGTTTTAAACAACAAGACTCAACAGCAAGTTTAAAAAGTATGTACATGTTTAGAAAATTGACAAAATTACACCATTTATCAGACCTAGGACCTGTAAAAACTGAAAAAATGTCTGATTTTCAACTTTCCAACATTCCTTAAATTAATCATGTGTGACATAGGGTTCTGTCAGGAAAATAAAGTGGCAAATAAAAAAAAGAACTTCTTTCTGTTTTTAAAATTTATGGTCGACAAACTCATTATAAAAACATGGAAATTCAAGTGGCAAATTAAAAAAAGGATTTTCTGATACTACAGTGATACATTTAGGTGAAAATGTGGTGATTTTTTTCTGTTTTTACAGTTTCTGCAGGTTTAATTTAAAAATATGTTGAAAAATAAACTGTAAAATGCAGTACTGATCAATAAGTGAATTGAATATTAATGTTTATTTAGATTTTAAGATGCTTTGTTCATAGAAAAACACCCCATGAAGATAAAATCCCTTCAAGCTGATATCACAGTGATACATTTAGGTGAAAATGTGGTGATTTTTTTCTGTTTTTACAATTTCTGGCCAATAAATGGTGTAATGTCGGTGATTTGTTTTCAAAATCGATAAAAGTGCGTACATTTTTACACACGGGTCATACTGGGGCTGCAGAAAGTTGTCTAGAAGTATATATATATTCGGATGTGTCTATATTTCCTACTAAAAATACAGTCTTTAGTCGACATTTCATGAACTTTTGAAGCCTTTAACATCAGTAGAAGTTGATGTGTGGGTATTTTGGCGAGTCAAGGTTGCATTTTTTTGCCATTTTGACTAAATCATGATGTGGACTCATTTATAGGACCACAGGAATTTTATTTTGCGTTGAAAAATGAGCCTGACAGTGAGTAAACACACTGACTGTACCTCTGACCGCCTGCTCTATGATCTGTCGGACTGCTTTCTTCAGACTGTTGGCTCTCAGCATCAGCTGCTCGCGGCTCTTGAACAGCTGATGAGGCGAACCTCCACCTCCTCCTCCTCGCTTCTCCGTCTCCTCCTCCTCCAGCTTCTCCTTCAGCTCCGTCAGACTCTCCTCGCTGGCCTCCTCCTCCTCCTCTTCCTCCTCCTCCTGCTCCTCCTCTACGATGGGAGGCGTCGGGTGAGGCAGCGGCGGCAGAGTCTGGCACTCGCTGTTCAGGGTCTGCAGGAGGGAGTCCAGCTTCTCGTTCAGGATGGCACACTGCCGGACAGACAGGAGCACATTAGCAGAAATGTAATATTTAGGGAGTTGCCTTCAGCAGGAAACGGGCGGAAAATGAACATCTGCTGCAGCATTTTGAGATTAGATTAGATTAGATATTTTGGTCATTACACAGAGTACTAAGACAACAAAATGCAGTTTAGCATCTAACCAGAAGTGCAAAAGTGCATGAATTAAGATCAGATAAAACTTCTTATGCCAGATATTGCTAAAAAAAAAAAGACAAGAGACATAACATGAGGAATGTGACTAAAAAGTAAAAAGCAGTAAGACATACACTACTGTTTCCATGAAAACTCACTGTTTTCATGTGCTAATATAATTGCACAAGGGTTTTCTAATCATCAGTTAGCCTTTCAACACCATTAGCTAACACAATGTAGCATTAGAACACAGGAAATGTTCCTCTTTACCGCTATGTAGATTTTCCATTAAAAATCAGCCATTTCCAGCTAGAATAGTCATTTACCACATTAACAATGTCCAGACTGGATTTCTGATTAATTTAATGTTCTCTTTTTTGTTAAAAAAAAAAGAAAAAAAAGCTTCTTTTTTTTCAAAAATAAGGACATTTCTAAGTGACCCCAAACTTTTGAATATGTAATGTACATGAATTAAAGTTCCTCTATAGGAAAGCACTACAGGTGTCTGAAAACTAGAACTGCCAGATTTATCCCAAAGCAATCTCTCTATTCAAAGGTTTTAAACTATCATGATTATATGAATGCATGGTACCTTAACCCTATAGAGCCCAGTGTAATTGAAATATTGCACAATTTGTTTCTCAGCTGCAAATGAAACTGAAATATTGCACCTGAGAAACAATTATATGAAATATGCACATTACATATTGAACACTTCGGTATGTTATAGTATAAATCGAATGAGCAGCACTAATATATGAACATATAGATGAGAATACAGTATAAAAAGCGATTAATAGAGGTCTGAGCTGTACAAACAGTATAAATAGAGTAGATAGTATAAACAGTATGAACAATATAAACAGTATTAATGCTGTTTAGTGCAGATTCTTACTTTGAGAGACATGGTGTCGCACTCTTCGGCGTTCTCGGTGCTCTTTTCGTACGCTTTCCCCACTTTGGCAACAAAATCCTTCACCGTTTCACACAGGATCCTAAAAAACAGCAAGAAAACGTGGCGTATTATTTGCTTTCTCAGTCCTCAAGCTATTGTTTCTGGGTTTAAGTCACAGTTTTTGTTGTTTGCCATAAAATACAGTGTCGTACAAGTTCACCTGCAAGAGCCCTTCCCTTAAATAACCCCCTGCTGTCTAATATATGCAGTTAAAGCCCAGAATTCCTCATAGTCAAGGCAAACTTTGATCCGAAGTGATTTTTTATTTGGTTTTCTTCAGGCTGGAAATGACACAAACAAGTGAAGAAAACAATAGTATGTTGTGTTCAAGGTGTTGTCCTCATGCACAGTACTGTTTCTCAGTAACCGGTGATGAAGTCTTTATTTGTCTCCACATCAGTCAAACAGTTCTATTTAAAGCGATGGAGAAGCTGCATTTTCCCAAAAACCAGCAGCTATTGAGGAGTATGAATAATGCCAGACGTGCTTGTTTTTTGTTCTAGAACAAAGTATCATTTGTATCGCTAACACAGTATCTCGCAGTTTTTTGTCACTTGTTTATGTCATTTTCAGCCAAAACAAACCCATTTGTCAATTACAAAAACCACTGTAAATCAAAATGTTCACACCTGGAAATTAAAAACTATCTTTACCCACAAAAAAACACTCAAAAGACACTTTAAGGGTTCAATACGGCCAGAAATAAAACTCCCACAGCTGTGAGATTTGGTGAGGACCCAATAGACCCAAATGATTGAACGACTCCAACAGAGGAGTCAAAATTATTAATTATCAGCCCTTGAAAATGGAAGAAAGTGCAGAAATGTCAATTGTGGCTGGTATCTGGGCTTCAGAAAGCTCCTCTAGGAGGAAATATGGATGGATCCACATTTCCTGCTAAAAATACAGTCTTTGGTGGACGTTTCACCAACCTTCGAGGCCTCGCAGTGCCACAATGACAATATGAAATAGAGAAACAGCTGCTGAAGTGTACTTTTGTGTCCTAAATGAACCCTGCAGACATGTTTTTAAATGTCAGATTGTGACTCACTTGGCGGAGGAGATGACCACAGAGTGCTGCTCCGAGTTCAGGATCTTTGTGAGGTGAGCAGCAACCGAGTCCTCATAGGCTGAAATGTGAAACTGCGGACGAAACGCGCAACGAAAATAGATTTAAAAAGCGAAGAAAACTACAACTGAATGCTGTGTTTTAGTAGCAAACACTTCAGATTGAATAGCAGGTTTTTGAAGAAACTAGCGTTTTTCGGAGCAGTTTTGACCCAGAGTGAACAGAAAATGCTACCTGGCAGTCGTCGGCTCCCTCGGGTGTGGTCGGGCAGCTGTGTTTGGGTGGGATCTTGATCTCGTAGGTCATGATGCTCCAGCGGTCCAACATCTTGGTGCTGGCTCGCTCCAGCTTCTCCAGGATCTGAGGCAGCTGAGTGTCATCGTCGCAGGACGGACCCCAACCCAGGACCCGGGCCAGATCGTTCCCGGTGCCCAGCGGTAGCACGCCGAGCTGGCACTGCACGAAAACACGGCATTTATTAGGCTTAAAGCAGTCTCAGTGTGTCTTTATGTGTTTCTATTTATTTGCAACTTGCAACCTTCTTAAACCCAAAACCTGCCGGCGGCTTTGAAAAACCTGCTATAGCTTTTTAAATGGCCAAAATTACACCATTTATCAGAGTGACAAATTGGAAAAATGGAAAAAAATCACCATATTTTCACCTTTCTGACGGTCTTTGAACTAACCAGGTGTGACGTGCAGTTTAGTTAGAAAAATTAACTAAATCTATTCTATTCGGAGTTCAGAGGGTTCATAAAATCTGTCTGTTTCTGCATATCAAAGCTAAATTTTCTACCTTACATGTAGAAACTAATGAGCATCCTAGCACTGTAGTATAACATTCAGTTACCTGTTTGTGTAGATTGAGTTTGTCGATCTCTGATAGAACCCATCCAACGCTGCCGTCGCCGCCACACACCAGGATCCGGAAATTATCGAACTTCTGAAACAGACGCAGACTGACAGACACACACCCGGTCACTCACTCTGCAGCAGACGCTGGATGTCTTCCGTACAGAGAAGCTTTTGTGGGTTTCCTCACCCGAGGTGTGGACCGCCGTTGACCAGGTCGAAGACTTGCGCCGGGTTCAGGAGCTGCTTGAAGCGTCGCAGGAACTTCACGCCCTGGTTGTCGCCGCTTTTGGAGTTGACGAAGACCAGGAGAGGGCTGGCACATGACGGAGGACAGGTGGCCTTCCAGAAGCCTGAGAGGACGCCACAAGGAGGGGAAATACCCGATTAACAGTCTGTGCCATTGGTGTGAACTGTTTGTGTCTGTCCTCTTTCCAGGCCTCAAGATTCATCTTTTTCTTATGCAACATATTCTAGAGCTGCACTGTGGGTTCATTTCGATTTTAAGATGATAAAATTCCTTCAACTAAGAGTAAAACGCCTTATTTAAAAATAATTATTGCCTCACTTCCGTCCTAGCCGCTGCCCTGCAGTCACTGATGGAGACTAGAGGCTTCTCAGTGCACAGCTAACTAGCTTAGCTTCTGTGTGAGGCGTTTAGGGAACATCAGTCCATTGCAGTATGTTTTGATAACTGCACAACACACATTAGTTCCACTGGAAAGTTGAACATCCAGCCAGCGAGGCGATTCAGGTACAATTTTATCTACATTTTGCTTCGTTTAGGATGATTTTAAGTCTTATTTTAGATGTGAAAGTGGTGTTCTATTTATTTGAATGTGTAAATCTTTTGTCCCTAAAATTAATGAATGGTTGTGGAGAGTATTCATGATCTCAATATTGGTTAAAATATTCATCATTGGCATTTTGGCCATAATTTTGCAGCCCTCATGTGTTGACAGTCATCTAAATTTGGATTATTTTTAAATGTGGCATGTAGAATAAAGAGATTTTTGACAAAATATCACAGTTTTGTGTCTTTTTGATTGGTTTTTTTGAAAGATAACTCACTTTCACACTTATCAGCAGGTTTGGGGTTTCAGAGGGTTTTCTTAAGAGTTTTGTTTGATGTAAACTGAGGCTGCTGTATGCCATGCTAACATTTATAAACCAAAAATTGTAAAAACAGAAAAAAATCACCGCATTTTCATCTTTCTGGTGGTCTTTGAACTAACCACGTGTGATGCTCAGTCGGAAAAATTACCTAAATCTACGCTTAAAATCATCATGAAAATCGCTGAATTCTACATGTTTAATTTAAAAATGTGCTGAAAAATAAACTGCAAAACAGCAGATGAAAACAAAATCCCTTCAAGCTGATATCACAGTGGTACATTTAGGTGAAAATGTGGTGATTTCATTCTGTTTTTACAGTATTTGGCTGACAATTTTTAAAAAAGGATTCTCTGATATAATGATACATTTAGGTGCAAATGTGGTGGTTTCTTTCTGTGTTTACAGTTTCTGGCGACAAAGAAACTGCAAAAAACAGAAAAAATCACCATATTTTCAGCTTCCTGACTGTCTTTGAACTAACCACGTTTGATGTCCATTTCACTCAGGAAAATTAACCAAATCTTCGCTTAAAATCATCCAGAAAATCACTTAAATATATGCTGAAAATGGAGTAAAAGTGACGCGAACGGATCCGCTAACATCGCCTGAGGAGCTGGAAGTCGAGCGTTGCATTCGGGAGGTGTCATGACTAAACAGCCTCATTAAAGTTGTGCATGTGTCGTGATACACGCCAGCGCTGCACATGCTGACAACACGTGTTGTAGTAGAACACACACACACACACACACACACACACACACAAATATAATATACACTAATCTGTGGGAGGCAGCGCAACAACACAGATAATCTGTCGACAGTTTCCTGCATATTTCCAGCCTTTATTTCGTTTTTCTTTGCATCTTCCTGCTTTATAATCTCTCTTTATTTACTCCTCATTGTGTGAAGTGGAGGATGGATGGGTGAGGGATGGGTGAGGGAGGAGAGCCGGGGGAGTCACGACGCTTGGCCACGTGTTCCCGTCTGCATCCCCCCACCAGCCAATTACATGCAGACTCCCCTCGGCTCAGCCAGCGTTTGGACGGAGGAAGATTCAGCATCATGTGAGGAGACACCAAGCAAATCCTGCTTTTTTCTGCTCCTCGTTTCATCTGGATTCCCTCGTCTTCCTGCCTCTCGCTGCCGCTTTCATCCAGACACCAATTAGCAGATGCCTTTCGCAGACTCAGTGGACTGTTGGTGTGTGTGTGTGTGTGTGTGTGTGTGTGTGTGTGTGTGTGTGTGTGTGTGTGTGTGTGTGTGTGTGTGTGTGCAGCGACAGTAATCCAATCAAACATGCTTATCTGAGTCCATCTCACAACTGCTGATCTCCATCTACAACCGGTTTAAAGTGAGCTCAGTCACAACACCAGCAGACTTAAAGTGGTTCATTTCTGAGGGGAAAAAGGTGCAGATTCTCTGAGATTAATGTGGTAAATTTACGAGATTAAAATTGGATACTAAGTGGTAAAAAAAAAAAACCTCACAAGCCTGCTGATCAAACCACTTTACATACTAAACATGATTCATTATATCTGTAAACTTATCTGCACCTTCTCATGCCATTTGCACATTCACTGTTGTATATTCTGTTCATTTTTTCTGTGTAATGTTTTATGTATTTTTATTTTATTTCACTTTATTCTATTTTATTTTACCTTCACTTTATACCCTAATATTCTGTGTTAACTTATCGTTAACCCCTTTATTAAATATCCATACTGCTGTAACAACTTCATTTCCCACCAGGGATTAATAAAGTCATCTAAGTACATAGGAAAGTAAGAATATAAGAAAAAAAACCCTCACATTTACAACAAAGAAAAACATGGATAATCTCCAAGATTCAGGTGGTAAATTTAAGAGAAAAAATGATTCTAACAAATGTTCTTAGTTCTGACAGGTAAGAAATGACTAATTTATGAGAAATAAAGTAAGACTAAATTGTTACATTTGCTCAAAAAAAAAGAAAAAAACTCACAGTTTACTAGAAAAAACTCATAAATTTATGAGAAAAAATCCACAAATTCACGATAGAAATGTGGATATTCTCTCACATCAAACCACTGATTCACAAGAAAAAAGAATATTTTCTGACATTATGAAATTGGAAGTTTGCAGGAAAAACGCTTCAATTAACACAATTTTTTACTCTGTTTCTTATTCTCGTATTTTAAAAGGTGTCAGATTTACACCTGTCATCTCAGTATGAGTTTTTGTCTTCTTCACGCTTCCATGTTGCCGCCTGAGGATCTAGTTTCAGATTCAGACTCGTGTCACCTGACAGATATTTTTAACCACAAGAAACGCTCAGTTTAATGAAACACTGTGCAGCTTCTCTCATATTAAAAAGTCAGGATTTGATGCTGAGAGCAGCTGCAGGAGTGAAAATAATAATAAAAATACAATATTAATGTATTTTTTCCGGTTATTTTTCACACGAAGCAGCAGAGTTGAGCAGAAAATATCAGCTGACTGGAACGTCCACAGTTTAATGAATCCTCACAGGTGAAGTCTGATAGCGACCTTTGACCTCCTGAGTGTGTGTGTGTGTGTGTGTGTGTGTGTGTGTGTTTCCTACCATCAGAGTCGATGCTGTTCAGTGCTGTCGGGGGGATGATGGAGACTTTGCATTGACCCAGAGGACACTTACGAGGATAAAGATCCATACAGGCTGTGTGCACCTGAAACAACAACAAGGAAAACAGGTATTATTATTATTTATTATTATTATTACTAGCATTTTTCTCTTATATACAACAGCAGTGGCGTAAAACCTCCCCTGTGTAAATCAGTTAAAAGAAACAGACGATAAATGCTTCATCATGTCTGATGTTTAGTCGTCTAATTTAACATCTGGTGATAGTTGTTGGTAACTGCAGGTTAAAAAAAAGTAAATTATGAAGCTGTCGGAGGAAGTGTAATATTCTGAGGAAAAAATTTACATTAAAGTCTCAGAAACTCTCTCAGAAAGTATTTTGTCTCACAAATTTGAGTTTTTTTTCTTGTACGTTTATGATATTTTTCTTTGAAAATTCTCAGAAGGTTTTCCAAATGTTTTTCTTGCAAACACTTTAGTTTTTTTCTTGTAAATTTACCATTTTATTATCAGAGAATAGCAACGTTTTGTCTTGTAAATTTCACTTCAAAATTAAAAAAAAAAAAAATTTAATATTGTAAATTTACTATTTTAGTCCCAGGAATTGTTCACACAGAGGTTTTTTTTGTAAATTTAGCTCTTAATTCTTGGAAAATATCAAACATTTTTTCTCTGCAAGTCAAGGTTTTTTCTTGTAAATTTTTCAGAGAATAGCAAAGTTTTGCTTTGAAAATTTGTGACAGTTTTCTGGGGAATTTAACACTTCAATGTCAAAAAATTATTCTTTTTTAATCTTGTCAATTAACGATTTTATTCTCATAAATTGTTAAATTTATGAGTTTTTATATTTGCTTATTTACCTTTTAATTCTCATATAATATCCACATTTTTCCCTCATAAACCTACAAGTGTTTTCTTGAAAATTTATCATTAATTACCATTACCACCAACACCATTAATTCATGAATTTTTTTCTTTTTAAAAAAAATAAATTACGGATATTCTTTCTTCTAAATGTCCAATTTAATTTCAGATAGCATTCAATTTTCTACATTAAAAAAAAAATCTTTTAAAATTACCATTTTAAAACTCAAAGATGATTCAAATCTTTTCTTGTAAATTCACAGCTTTGATCTTGGAAATTGTCTTGTCTTTTTGTAATGTTTTCTCAGAATGACACCTTCTTCTCTAATTTTTGATGTTCTTGTAGATTTACAGTAATGCAAATAAAAGTGCACAAGAAAAACAAACACAAAACTGCAGCTACACATTAACAAACAACAGCAGGAACAGGATATTAACGCTGCAAACAGTTGATGAAACACCATAACTAAACTCGGTTCTATTCCAGATCATCAGCTCTTTGGGTGACTTTAATCCTGTTTAAATGCTCATTTATCATCATTGTAATCATTGCTCTCACCATGGCTTTGCACCAGAGGCAGCGCCAGTCCTGCAGCCTCAACACGCTGCCGCAGGTTTTATCACACACGGCACATTTGGCACTGACCGGCAGGTTTCCTTCTAACCACTGATGAGGCATCGCGACCTGCAGGTCCAACACAAAAACAGCCAGAGAAACACTTTTACTGCATCCACTACATCTGTCACTTCCTCTACCAGGGATTTTCTCTGCTGCTGCTGACTGAAATGTCACAAAAACACACATATTTTAACTTTGACATGAAATAAGCCTGAAAAACATTGTTTTTGTTCTATAAGAGCAGCGTTTTAATAAACTCCTGCAGGATTTCAGATAAAAATCCATAACTCTAACTTGCAGGGTTTACTTTCTCTCTTTTTTTTAATTCATGGGATGAAATAAATATTGTTCCTTCACTGAACTCACCCCGTCCTCGTCCTCGATGATGTCCTTCCCGATGGAGGCCAGAGTCGTCCATTTGCAGTTGTTGGTGGCTCTGACGGCGCAGCGTTTGTGGGCTTTGAATTTACACACTGAAAAACACAAAGAGCCAAACACACAAATCAGTGGGACAGTTTTTCACCTTTAAACAGCAGATAAAGAAGCTCATCATCCAGCAGAACATCGAGAGAAGAATGTGTTGACGTGGGAAATTAGAACACAAAACTGTAAAAAAAATAAAAATAAATAAATAAATTAAATTAAGAAAGTAACAGAATTTATTTCATGAAGTCATAAATATCAGGCATATGGGTTCTGTAAAGCATCTTCAGACAATCTGAATTGTAATTGACCCTGCATAAATAAAATAAAATTGAACCGAATTGAATACATTTGCAAGAAAAACTCAGTAATTCCCTGAGATTGTTTAAAAAAAAAAAAAAAAAAAAAAAAAAAAATATATATATATATATATATATATATATATATATATATATATATATATATATATATATATATATATATATATATATATATATATATATATATTTTAATTTATGAGATTTACTTTCTAAATTTTTTGCCTTTATAGTTTTGTGGAAGTTCTGAAAGAAATTAAATTAATCAAAAATTTAAGTCAATTTAAAGTGAACAATTTATGACACCAACAAAATTAGGCAGAAAAAAGTGGGGTTTTTTGCGCTTCTTACAAATTTACTTGTTCATTCGTGTTTGTAATTTTTTTTTGTAAATCTTGAAATAATACATTTATTTGCAACATTTTCATAGGATATTAATTTCCAAGAAATTATTATTTTTATTTATTTTTATATATATATATTAAAAAAAACTTAATTTTTTTTCTTGTAAATTCACCATTTAAGTCACTATTTAAGTCACAGGATATTTATGTCTGTTTCTTGTAAATTATTTATTTTTTCGTACAGGAATCTTTGTCATTCCTTCAAACTAATAAATAATTTTATTTTAAAAATAAATTAATTAAATTAAAAAAAACTGTCACTGAAATATATTTCTATCCAGCGACAAATGAAAATCACTAGTGAATGATAGGAACTGAGAATAAAATCATTTTTGAGTTTTATTTACTTGAGTAGAATTAACATTTTTGTTTATGAAACGATCAGAAATAACAGGAAAATACACAGATTTCTAAAAACAAGGTGTCATGGAGTCATCATGTGTAATCTGAAGCAACATTTCATTTTAAATTAATCAACAGTAAAGGCTTGAATTCCTATAAATGTCAACAAAAAAACACTAAAACCTGAAAACACTGAATCCAGAAGGACACAAGAGAATAAAAGCTTTATTCTCTGGATGACTCAAGGAGTCATTTTCTCTCCATGGACTGAACATCGCTGGACACTGATGCATGATTCAGAAAGCGACACGCCCAGCAGCCTGCAGAGTTCTAATGAATCAAACCTTAATGAGACGTCACTGAGCGTAATTACAAACCTCCTGAACCCTGCTGACGGATAGAAGCAGCGTCTGAAGCCATTCGTCTGCCTGCAGCGGCACAAACTCTGAAGTCTAACAGAAAAACCTCCGAAATGTGAAAAGCCGCCACGTTGTTTGGATTACAGCGTTAAAACGACAAACTCTGGCTGTGTTTCAGTCAACAGGTGGAAGAAAAAGCCTGCTGCAGCTGCAACACCTGAGCAGAGTGACTGTAAACCCTCCACTGGTTCATCCTGACAAGAAGCCACGACACTAAACGGCTGCAAAGAATCAGAAATATTCAACGTTTAACGAGATTTGCTGAAAATCTATTCATGCTCTGAGCCCTGAAAGCTGCTGGTGGGTTGAAAAGTTCATTATCTGTAAGAAAGCTACAAAAAGTACAGCATTTATCAGCCAGAATCTATTAAAAAAAAAAAAAAAGGACCTATTTTGAATTTTAATCAAACAAATCTAAGTTTAAAGTTTGAGTTTTTTACTTCATGTTTAAATAAACTGTGCATATGTTTCACCAGCTGGTCCTAAAACATGAACTCAATTACATTTTCACTCACTGTGGGTTCATTTTTCACTGCAGTATAAAGTCCTGAACCTCTACGGAGACAGAAAAACCGTGACTAGAAGCAGAGAGAACTCAGAAATCTCCTCTGCGCAGTATGACACAATAATAATGACATAAATTCTAAAAAAAACAAAAAAAAAAAACAACCAAAAATACATTCAGTTTCTGTAAATTTGTCTGCTTATCAGCTGTAGAAAGATGTTTCACCATGCTGGATGCATCCTCCAACAACCTGCTCCTCTGTTTACTGTTTTTGAGCCATGCTGCATTTATTCTATTGATTCAGTTTGTTTTATTTTCCTCTATCCTCTGTGGAAACACTGCCTGCAGTTCAGTTGAAAATTCTCTGATTTTTGTGCTGTTGTTACACATTCTGGTGGAAAACTGTTTATTTTTGGTGAAACTCTCTGGATTTTTGCTTTGTGACTGATGGTCACAGCTGAGTTACTCAAAGCTTCATGGTTGCATTGGGGAGCTTTACAATTTTTATTTTTTTTGTTTTTGTTATTTTGGGGTTGACTTTAAAACATTCAATAAAGTGATTTTTCATAGCTGACTGAACAGTTTAGTATTTTCTTATGTTTGTACATGATCAGGTGCAAACGGTTTTTATTTATACTTTTGACGAGAATTCTGAAATAATTCTTGCAGAGAAAAAGTGGATTTCAAGCTTAAATTTAGCAAATTTTTTCAACAAAACCGTTCGTTACACATGATCAGTTCAGGGCCGATTTATAAAGTTGAAAATCTGGACATTCTTTGTGTTTTTGCACTTTGTGAATCTGATCAGTTTTGTAAATTTGTTGATTTGTTGGTAAACCAGCATCTCATTTTGCTTTGTCATCTCACTTTAGCTCAAATGAGCAGTTCAAGGACCGTGAGAAGGTTGTAAATCTGAAGGCTTCTTTTGTGTTTTAGTTTCCAGCTGATAAATGGCATCATTTTGGTGATTTTTTTTAAGGTTAATGTGTGCATCTGGAGCTCATTTTTATGACTTTTTATATTGCTGTGGAGGGTATTCTACAATAAAATAGCATAATTTGTATTTACAATTTAGAGTTCATAGAATAATCTCAATTTTGCAAAATAATTAGTGCCTAAAGAGTGTGAAAAATGGGGCAATACGTGCAATATTTGCCTCTGAAATGTTGCGGAGTAGAAGCAGAAAGTAGCACAACATGGTAATACTTTAGTTAAGGACATCAGAACTGTACTAGAGTGATTCCTCTGCACCAAACTTTGACTTCCGTCCTGTTAAATAACATCTATGGAGGTTCACTGGAGGACGACGAGCCTCGACTATAATGTTCTCGATGCTCTGCAGCTCTGAATGCCGAACAGGAGCGAAATGTAAATGCAGCAGGAAGGTTTGAGATGAAGATGTAGAGACGGACGGACGGACGGACGGAGGCGTCTGGTTCCTCGGCTACAGATGAGGCACTTAGCGGACTCATGAATAATCTCTGCACTCTGGGGAACTTTGCTTTTCCACACAGCAGCAGCGGCGTCATTAGGCAGATACACTACAAACTATCATATCCGGGAGCAACAATCAATGTTTCAATCTAGCGCACCGCTAAATGCTGTTAGGGAGCATTAGCGGAACATTAGCAGGGCTGGGAGGACGGGATCCGGCTGCCCGTTAATGGCCGAGCGCCGGCCGGCCAGACTGGAAGGAAACACCACGTCTCGGACTGAAACCCAGACAGAAAGGCAACACGGTTCAGATGTTTGTGTGTGTTTGTGTGTTTGCAGCACAGATCGATGGCCGCTGACCGTCCTGCAGGAAATCAAAGGGAAATTTAAGCCGCGTTTGAAACCGTTTTGCTCTCCGAGTTTAATAGAGATGCTGCATCTTTCACTTCTAAAACCCTGGCAGGTATCTAGACAACTTCTCTGCTCAATAGTGTGCATCTATAGTTTAATATCAGAGCCCATTCTCAGGTTTATAATATTATTTATTGGCTCTAAAGGAATATACAAGCTTTAACCCACTCAGTTCCTGAAATAGCCATGTTTCCACTCATAAAATGTTCTTTAAATCAGACTTTTAATGATAAATATGAATAAAAACCTCTGGAAGAATCTTCTAAATACATACAGGAATGGAACTTTAAAGTTTGGTTTATGGAAGTGCAGCTGAAGTGTACATTTCTGGAAAAAAAATCATTTGGAAAAAACAGCCTTTAGCTCTCCGAACTACAATGTGAGTGTTTTTTGTTCCCATTTTCAGTCACTGTGGGCTCATTTTTTGATGAGTTCATAATGTGATATTTCAAAAAAATCACTTTATTCTATGTCACCTTTAAAAAAGAATTGCCAAAATTAACCATTTGCACAGTAATTCTTTGCATGTTGAGTTTTCAAACAATAAGTTTTTAACTGTTTTCACATTTTCACTCACTGTGGATTCATTTTTTAATGAGATAAAAATGTGATATTTCATAAAAATCACTCTATTCTACGTGTCGGCTATAAAAAAAATTCTCCAAAATTAAGTATTTGCACAAAAAAACAGTGCATATGGGGTCTTTAAATATTAAGTTTGAACTGTTTTTTTTTTTTTTTGCTCCTGTCACATTTTCACTCACTGTAGGATCATGTTTTTAATGAGGTAAAATTGTAATATTTCACAAAAATCACTTTATTCTACAAGTTGCCAAAATGAACTCTTTGCACAAAAAACAGTGCATATGGGGTCTTTAAGCATGATGCTTTTAAACAGTTTTTTTGCTCCTGCTACATTTTGTACTCACTGTTTGCACATTTTTTAATTAGTTAAAAATGTGATATTTAATGCAAATCACTTTATTCTACATGTAGCGTTTAAAAAGAGCCAGAATTAACTTTTGAACAAAAACATCAGTGCATGTAGTGTCTTCAAACACTAAGTTTTTAAAAATTTTTCTTCACTGTAGATCAATTTTTCACTGCAATATAAAATCCTGCATCTCTATAAAAACAGAAAAACTATGAAGTAGAGAGAACTCAGAAATGTTTTCTTCTCTTTGACTATTTATTTAAAAAAAATTGAACAAACAACGCACCATTTTTCCAAGTGTCCACACGTGTTACCAACACTGGAAAAAAAACCTGAGGATTCCTCGTTCTATATATATTTTACAATTTACATTCTTTAATCTTTTGCATTTTCCCACTACACTTAGATGTTTCACCATGCTGAATGTATCTTCCAACAACTTGCTCCTCTCTATACCGTTTCTGAGCCATGTTGCATTTATTTTATTAATAAATCAGGTTTCATTTCACTCTCAGTCTCTCCACTTTCTCTACTCTGTGTAGACACTTCCTGCAGTTCAGCCGATTAATCCTGCAATTTTCAGTTTTTTGCATAATCTGGTGCAAACAGTTTATTTTTAGCATGTAGAATAAAGTGATTTGGATAAAAAACAGTAACTTTAGGCTTAGATTTAGTTCATTTTCCCTACTTAACTGCGTAAAATTAGTCCAAAGACCAATGGAAAGTTGAAAATCTTCCAACAACTTGCTCCTCTGTTTACTGTTTTTGAGTCATGCCTCGCAGATGATTAGTTCAGGGACTGTCGGAAAGTTAAACATCAGACAGTTCTTTCTGATTTTACAGATTAATTTTTCTCTCTCTGCAGTTCAGCTGAAAACTTGCTAAATTTTTGCTACGTGACTGTTGCTCGCAGATTTTTTTAGTTGGATTTTTGTTTTTTCCTCCCACGATCTGGTGGAAAACAGTTTATATTTGGTAAAACTCTCTGGATTTTTGCTTTGTGACTGTGGGTCACAGCTCAGTCATTCATAGCTCTATGGTTGTGCTGGAGAGTGTAGAATTTTTAGTTTTTTACAAAATCAGATTCAAGCAACAAGTGTATTTTTGATTAATTTGAAAGTGATTTATATTTGGTTAATATTCCTGCTGGAATGACACCTCATCTGTAAGCAGTTTAACTTTAGAGCATCAGAAAGTTTAAAAATCTGACAATTCTTCCTGTTTTTTACAGTTTCTGTCTGATAAATGGTCTAATTTTGGTGAATTAAAAAAAAAAATCTATCTGGGGTTCAGAGGGTTAAGAGTAAACAAACCAGCTCTCATAAATGTGAGAGTGGTTCCATTATCTGCACACGTGAAGCTTGATCCATGTTTTCATGAAGGTCCTGTCATCCCAGACTGCATCTTCCTGTTGGTGTTTGTGCAGCTGCTGTAGGTGACAGCAGTCAGATCTGGCTCTAATGACTCGTCTCCCTCCACCTCTCTGTGTTGTGGATATGAGAGGCTGTAGAGGATAATGAGCTCTGAGTGGAGAGGCTCTTACCGCCTTCACACTGAGCCGACCACACATGCATCGGCCGCAACACACACTCGCGGGGGAACATTAGCAAAATTAGGACACGAGGATATGCAGATGGCGAAGAGACGCCAAAAAAAAAAACAAACCCCAGCGACAAGCGCCTTCACCCTGAACGCCACACCTCGCCGTTCTCTCGCAGATGATGTGGCGTCATTCGCAAGTTCCCTTCACACTTTATTCCCTCTTAAGGGTAAATGGAGAAACGCTAGTCTGAGTCAACGCTTATCTAACACGCAGTATGACTTAAAAGCATACGGATGCAGTCGCATTGTGGCATTAAAGCCCGCTCGCTCTTTTCACTCCTTCGACTTTAAAAGAGTTCAATGGGTTGACAATCTGCTCCGCTTGGATGGACATTTGTTAAAAAAGAAAACTTCTCACTTCTGTGACTCATAAGTTCTTACATAATGCAGTCGCACACCTTCCCAGAGAACCGGCAGACCTGCCAGCTCTCCGGCTCTGCAGGTCCAAATCCACTTTACAGCACAGAGATGGGAGTTTATCTGCAGAACGAGCCGGTAATGAGATGCAGAAACGGAGCGGGAGCTGCTTCAGAAGTCAACAGATTCCAGGGAGTTATGTAAGAAAGCACAGCGTTTCCAAAAAACAAGTAGTTTTGGCTCATTTCAAACTGGCGTATTTCCCATTAATGCGGCTATTGTGGCTCTCCAACCTCACTGTAGAGATTCAGTGCTGCACAAAATGGTTCATATCGAGGCAAAAAGTGAAAGATTCCTGCAGAAAACAGACTTTCAAATCAGTCCTTTTATAGGTTTGTTTTGGAGTCTGACTGAACGTGAACATTTAGGCACTTTGCTAACTTCGTCTTCATCTGCGGGAAATCTGCCAGCTGGCCAAATCACCCTGCAAATTCATCTGCTTTGTTTACATGTGTGAAGCCTTGGTTAGCATCTTTCTGTGTTGTGAAAGAGACAAAATGGTTTGGTGCAAGTTTCTGGAGTGCAGGTATCTGTCCATCTTTAGTCTAGTCCATGTCCTCTGCATCATTTTCCTGCTTGTACTGGAAGGCGTTCCGAGGCCAGGCGAGATATTTTAACTCTCCAGCAACTTCTAAACTCTCCAGAAAACCTCCAAAGGAAACCACCCAACAACTACCTCAGCAGCGACTCGAGTCCGAGTTCCCCTCACATCCTTTCCAGAAGAAAATTCAGTTTTCTGCTGCTGCTGCACGATAAAGACTCCAATTGTGGCTCGCTGCTCAGCAGATTAGCCCTAATCTGCATTGTTTTCAAGCTCCTAACTAGACACCCCGAGGTGTTCCCCGGCCAGATGAGACACATAAACTCTCCAGCAACTTCTAAAGTCTCCAAAAAAACCTCTAAAAGAAGCCACCCAGGAACCACCTCGGCAGGGACTTGAGAAATGCAAATGAAAATGCAGTTTTCTGCTGCTGCTGCATGATCAAAGCTGCAGTTGTTGCTAGCTGTTTGCAAGTTAACCCTAATTAGGCATGTATTTAGTGAACAAAGGATTCTCCAGTTGAGAGACCAAGTGCAGGAGGAAAAACCTTTGGAAATTTTAGGTGGAATTAGAGATTTAAATGCATTTTTCCCTCATTTTAGGTTCAGAGTAGTGGTTTTAGCACCTTTGAACGCCACCTTGTTGCTGCAAATCCAGCAAAGTTCTTGGACTTTTCATTTGGCTTCATATCACAAATGTGTCCTACTGGGGAGGATTTTTTTTTAGGGTTTTTAGGGTACTTTGGATTGTTGGTTTCTCTGTTTAAAATTTGTAGGGTAAAGGGCTTCACCTTACTATGGCAAGTGCTATGAGGTAACGTGTTGTGAATTAGTGCTATATAAAAAAAATGAGATGAAGATTCTCAATGAGATACAGCTGGTTGAATACTTTGACAATTAGACACCATTGCCACCATTAAACCATCAAGAAAACTGTGGAAAAGATGTGGAAATATTGATTTTTTTCTGGTTTCAACCGGCTGTTTTTATGCAGGTGAAGTGAAATGCATCTAAGGATTTTGCAAAATGATCAAAATCAGCTCAAATAATTGTGATCAGGCGCTTTGTTGTCATTATACTGTGGTGTAGGACAACAAAACTGCGATATTTCGAAGTACAACGTGTGCAAACAAACATTTTCAGATCAGGCAGAACCCTTTAAAACTTAATAAACATGTAAAAGTGACAGGCTGCAGGGAGTTTGTGCTTTTTCCCGTCACTTTGACTCTTCGCTTCCATGAATTGCTACAACAGATGGTGAAGAATATAAAGTTTTGATGATCTGCAGAGCCACATAAATGGGAAATGCACTCGCTACACTTAATATCCACCGGTTTGTGCAGTGCTGTGTGCGACGGTGTTTCTTACCTTCGCAGGAAAGGCCGTGAGACGTGACCCCGGACAAGCTATCTTTACAGACGTTGCAGAAGGTGGGCCGTGCATGGGAGCAGGCGTACCAGTTGTGCATCCCTGAGAAATGTTCCACATTAAACTGTGCCGTCTGGCGAAGGAGAAGTTAAAACAGGTTGGCAGCCACAGAAAGGCAACACAGAAAACACAATGTACTGCAGCAGGTTGGCATGCAGAAATGACACTTAAAAATGCAAAAAATATGATATGAAACACCTTTTAGACACTATTTTTCCCCTAATTGTTCATTTTTTTCCTCGCTGCTCTGCTGGAAACCTCACAACTACTTGAGCCCAGCGGGAGAAACTCTCCACTCAGACACTCATCAGCCTGTGATTTAACAGAAGCTACACCTGGTCAGGAAAACGTACGAGGAGAAGCCGCCGTGGCTCTGCTGGCAGCGTGGGCGTTGCAGCAGTTGGCGCAGCCCTTTGGATGTGTTTCGTAATTGTAACAGGTGCTAGTAAACTGGGACACTCGCATCCTAACAGTGGCACCAAAGGACGGCAATTAAACGCTGTTGTGTTGACATCTTGTGTGCGTTGCGAGCTGTGGGGTTGCTGCTGCCGCTGCTGCTGCAGTGCGCTGCAGTAAAGGGGGTGAGGGATGGGGTCTTATATAAGATTTCCCCTCTGAAATCAAAGACATTAAAAAACGGCAGCAGCAGCAGCAGCGTCTTCCGCAGACCGCCGCCGTCTTCATTTACAGGCAGAAAACGCAGGAAGAAAACAAGCAAGTCAACAGTTTCGGAGACATAATCGGGCGACAACGTGCGCGATCCGGCGAGTGAAAAGGGGTTAAAATGCTGAGACGGTGCAGATTTGGAGGTTTTTGTGGGTCCGGGTGCTTTGGTCTTGTGCACCTGCGGCTACATGTGGGTCAATTCGTGCCTCTGCATGTGATTGGGGGCTACGAATCTCAACACGGGAACTTCTCAGCCTCCAAACGTGCAGCTCTACACCTGATCCGACCACATATCTGCTCATTTCTGTCCAAAATCTGCAGTTTAATCGTCTAATCGCTCATCTATTGTCGCTGCAAACTGTAAAATGTGTAGATTGAGGGGTCCGTCTTACCTCGTAGTGCTCTCTGGACTGGACGGACTTCAACGAACTGATCCAGTCCTCCATCTCTTTCCTGTTCTCGGCGCAGAGGATGAGCCTACGGAACGGAGTGATGACCTGCGGGGAGGAAACAGGAGCTTTTATTATGTGGTGATGCTCGAAAAGACGGATAAACCTCCTCCAGCCCGCGGCGGTTCTGAGAGGAAAACAGCGATCGGCTTCGAGGATAAAGCCACCAGAAGCTCCCTCCCTCCCTCCCTCCCTCCCTCTTTGTCTCTCTCTCTCCCTCTCCCTCATTAACTGAAGCTCTCTCACACCTTCTTGAGTTTTCTCCGGCGTTTCCTTCCTCCCCTCCTCTCCGCTCGTCTTCCTCATGATGCTGTGAGGAAGATGCGAGCTGACAGGCGAAGCTAAGAGCCTCCGTCCTCCCTCTGCACAGAAGTATGTGTGTTTAAAGGACAGTCCCTGTGGACACTCTGCACCCTTTCAACGCCGACATCACTCATTTATTTATGCTCCTCATCTCTTCTTTCTCTCTTTCCAAGCCGTCGCGTCCTCATCTTATCTCCATTTACATTAGCGAGAGGCTCAACAGCATGAGAGACGATAACTGTGTTTCCATGTAACTGTCAAACGGATTTAAAGCAAACTTTTGAGGTGTCGTAAAGAAACCAAATCACTTTAGAACAATAAACTACATGATCACGGTAGAAACTGGACATTTTCAGTGTAATTTTCTGATTAATTTACTGTTATTTCACAAATTTTAAGATTTAAAAAAAAATGAATTTACAGATAATTAAAAGAAAGTGTTAATTTGCATGTTGCATCAAAAGTTGTCCCAACATTTCAAAATAAATTTACACTATCTTTTTTACTGTAAAACAATACGGTAAATTTACAAATACAAATTTTTTTTAACAGTTATTTTACAGGTTTTTCCTGTTTTGTTAATTAAAAATAACCAGTAAAATCACAGAAAAAAGAACCAACTTACATGTTGACATGTTGTGACAAAGGCCAAAACTGTAACTAAAAAAAGTCAGTTTTTTTAATTTATTTTTCTACAATACTTGATGTAAAACCAAAATTAAAAAAAAGAATTGATTAACATGTTGCATAAAAATGTATCCGGATTTTCCCAAACAGTAGTTATTGTTAAATTTGTGAATTTAACAATAAATTTACACAATTTTTTTTTTACTGCAAAGCAGTAAAACGTGACGTGACGTGAAAAAAGTGTATACATGGAAAAACATTTTAAAACTGTTTTCCCTGTTTTGTTAAATTCTACATAATAACTTCATAAAATCAATTGTAGAATCATAAAATGAAAGTGTCCACATCAAAAATATATATATTTAACTGTTATTTAATAGATTTTCCTTGATTTCTTAAATGACAATTAGTAAAAATCACAAAAAATGTACGTTAAAAAATAATAATTAAAAAATCTGACATACAAGATATCATTGTTCAAGATATGAATCTTCATAATCAAACAAAACCATTACTGCTTTTCAGTTAATTACCACTAAGTTCGTAGTTTTAGAAATATATTTACAGCCTTAAACTTGAATCTACCAGTTTTATCTATTGAAGGAAAAGATGATATTTGTGTATTTCTGACACATTAAAATTGTCCTTTTTAATCCTAACATGAAGTTAGGGCTAGTCAGGGTTATAGTTTCGGCATTTTACATTTGCAGCATATTTTTGTAATTTCAATGATATTTTTGTGTATATTGACAAAATCTGTCATATAAACAGGAAAAAAAATCCATAAAATTACAGATTTACATCATTACAGGAGTGAGTGTTGAAATGTAGATTGACTGGTAAATCCAGAGACTTTGCCGTCTTATTATTTTAATAATAATTAAAATGGCCTATATGAGGCACACACACACAAAAAAAAGAAAAATAGAAGTCAGTGAGGCCTCTTTAACATAATTTCACACCAGACTGCATCTTGTAGCTGTTTAATTTACATATTATATCTGAGATGCTGCTGCTTCTCTCTAATCTCTCCAAGGTGACCCCACATGCAAATTGTAATTTACTCTACCTGTACTTTATGGGCATATTTTAACTTACTGCAACATTCCTCACTGCAGTGACTGGTTTCATCATCTGTTACTGAGGACAGACATCAGCATTTTATATCTTCTTGCATCATTTTGTCTACCACAAGTGGACAAACTGGTGACAACTTGAAACTGAAAGTTGCCTCCAAAAGTAAAAGACATCAAGTCAAAGAAGTCACCGGTTCGGCCGCATTTTGTTCAAATCAACGACCAAAATTAACAACAGGAGACACAAAAACACCCAAAAAAGAAAGCCTTATCTTGCACACAGCTCATCTAGTTTCTTTGTCTCTAACAAAAACGCCGCCTGATTCATCGACACGTCGCTTCAGAGCTCCGTTATTGTCGTATTTCCAATAACTGGATGAACAGTGAAAAACAAGCGAACTGATCTGAGGTCTGTTCGGAGCAGCAGCACCTGAGGCTTCAACCAGGTGTGGAAACACAGCAGGTGCACAACAAACACCCACGTCACTGCCAGTGTGTGTGTAGCGTGTGTGTGTGTGTGTGTGTGTGTAGTGCGCACGAGCCTATAAATGTGTGTGTTAGAGCTACAGCTGCTGCTTTTCTTTCTGCATGAAGCTACTGTTGCTGCTCACCATCTGCTTTACTGACACTTGTTGATCACAGAACTCGATACTCAGCAGATAGAGTGGTTCACAGACGACAAATCTAAACTCTGATGTGTTACAACCAAAGATTTGTGACGGTCTAGTTGTATATTTTACTTCTTGTATCTGCATTTGGATATAAATTTGTGTTTAAGTGTGGTTCAGTCGTCATTTTAGCTACAAATATGAGCAAAAACAATCTATTTTACTAAAATCTGATATGATAAAACTAAAGATTAGTGACAGTCTAGTTGCATATTTTAGGTCTTTTGTCCTGCTGTGGGTTAATACATAAAGACAAGTGGAAAAAAACTGTAAGTATCTGCATTTATATATACATCTGTGTGCTCAATCTTCATTTAAGCTACAATTTTGAACAAACTCAATCTATTTCTACTCATTATTCTAACCCAAAAGTTTAGTAATCTGATAGTTGCTTTTTGTTTGTAGCTTTTAAAACTGACAGATGAGTTTCTGTTGGTGGAAACTGAGCAACGATTTTGCTTATTTCAGGCACTATTTCATCAGCAGTAGTTAATATGTCCACTTTTTCATGCACAAAAACACAAAATATCATAAATCAAAGTTAGGTCTGATAACGAGGTCTGATCGGTTTTATAATACATTTTTTTTTTAAATGTGACGTGTTTCCAGCTGTGATGAGACATTTGCAGATGTTTGCTTGTGTGTTTATTTAATTATACCACAAAAGTTAAGGTTAAGGTTAGGTTAAGGTGCAGCTAAGTTCAGGTTTAAGTTAAGTTAAAGCAATTCTTCACTCTTGAAATTCTTTATGAGGAAAATTCCCCCCCAAAACACAAGAAGATGGTGTAAAAAACTTGAAATGATTTAATAAAAAAAAAAAAAAAAAAAAAAAAAGACAATAGCTATGGAAAAAAATCCTGGAAATAACTGCACTCGTTTTCTCCAAAATCCTCTCAAAAGTCTGACTCTTATATTTACACATATTCAAGTGTTTGTAAATTTAACTAATATTCCATACTGTATGTGTTTTATTGGCTTTTGGCTGCTCTTAACATTTAATTTTCATTCTATTTTAGAAAATGATCTTACAAGTTGACATCCTCCTTTGCCTTTTTCAGTACTTTATACTATTTTATTTTGTTCTACTACATCATGATATTTAATACTTCTATCCTGTCATATAATTTGCTGTTGTCTGGCTGCTCAATTCGTTTTCAATGTGTCATATAAATATATGTATATATATGTGTGTGTGTGTGTATATTTATGACTGTCATGTTAAGATACTTGCAGAAGTAAAAATGAAAAACTAAAAACTAAAGTATCTCATTGACTTTTTCTTTCTTGTCACCACTGAAATGATGCTTTTTAAAGAGCTGCAAGGCTGTTGTGAGCTGAGAAAAGATCTGAATGAAGACACCTTGAAATATAATACCACAGAAAAACTAAAAACACGCGAAGCGCATTGCTTTCATTCAAGGATTCTACGATGGATTAATTAAAACGGCTGCAGCTGTAAATGAGATGAAACCGTGGAGCTCCCTGATCAATCGCCTTAATCACTCTCGCAATCAATGTGACCCAAGACCTCTAATCAATAATCAATCCGTCTGAACAGAAAGCTCCGGAAGGAGAAGAGAAATCAGTATTTCTCAGTAGATCGGGGCTGCGTGGTCTCTCGCTGCCCTCGTCTCATGTTAAAGCTAACCATGTTAGCGTCCCTCCTACGTTTTTAAGAGGAGACGACGACTGACGAATTACTGGCAGCATTTTAGCTTCACCGTTTTCACATGAGTCTGCTCATGGCTCTGCGCAGAATCCCGTGTTCTTCGGTAGTAACTGGCAAATTGATCCCTTCGGACATGGATGCTGCCGCCTCTCCAGCGGTGTCTGGAGCGGGGCGGCGATAAGGATGAGGGTGGTTGCCAGGGGAAACAGGAGCGGCTGTTTCCAAAAATGGCTCGAAGGCATCCCTCAAGTGTGGAAAACCTCCGCTGATGACCGACCCTAGCGTCACAACAGAGATTTTATTGACAAATGACAGGCGGAGATCGTGCCAGTAGTGGTGTTTTTAGCCGGAAACCACCAAAGATTGAGCGACAATAAAGGAAGCTGAGGACACATGTTGGGCTTCAGGTGAACATTTTTAACTAACAGTAAGGTTTAATCCTCATTTAAGCTACAATTAGTGTGGGTTAATTGGGTTAATACATGCATATATGTGGCCAAAAGAAGCAAACTCACTGTAAGTATCTGCATTTATATCTAAATTTGTGTTTAATTATTATTTTAGCTACAAATATGAGACAATCTATTTTACTAAACTCTGAGATGCTAAAACTAAAGATTTGTGAAAATCTAGTTACATATTTTACCCCTTGTGTCCTGCTGTGGGTTAATACAGAGAGAGAAATGGCAATCGAAGCAAACCCTCTAACTATCTGCATTCATATATAAATTTCTGTGTTAAATCTTCATTTAGGCTACAATTCTGAACAAATTCAATCTATTTTAACTCATTATTCTGCTTGAATTAACAATGAACGTTAGAAAAAAAAAAAGATTCAGACCAACCATAAAGTTTTAGAAACTGATTGTTTTTTTGTTTGTAGCTTTTAAAGCTGTGGGAGGAAAACTGATCAGTTATTTTGCTCATTGAAGACATTGTTTCTTTAGCAATTTTTAAGTTTGTACATTTTTTTCATGCACAAAATCACAAAATCCATTCATCAAAGCTGGGACTGATAACGACGTATGATTGGTCTAATGATAAATCCTTTAAAACTGACATATTTGCAGATGTAAGCATGTGTTTAATTATACTAGATAAGAAATCTTTGATTCTTGAAATTCTTTAAAAAAAAAATTAATTGTGATATTTCATCAAAATGACTTGCTAATCTATATGTTTTGTGAAGAAAATTGCCAAAAATGTAATGTTTTCTTTCACTTAAGTCTGTATAAAACAATTTTTTGTTTCATTTTCCTTACGGTCATAAAGTTTTTACAGACAGGATGTTAATTTATTCCTCTATGAATCAGAAAACAATGTCAACAGCCAAAATAATATCAGTTTTCACCATGTTTGTAGTATTAAAATGTTCTATAAATGAGACTGCAAACGATATACAAACAAACTCGGCTGTAAAACTCCCTCAGAATCTAGTTAGGAATAATAGTGGTAGGCTTGGTGTGCATAAGCGGCGCTGAAGGGGAGATTTTTGGCTCTTGACAGGAGAAAAAACCCCATAATTTTCAGATAAACGCTTTTAGATATTTGAGTATTTGCATTTTCCATTCTCTTCAAACTTGTCGTTTTTCACTCTGCTCTGCTCATCCACTCTATGAAGATGTTTCACCATGCTGAATGTATCATCTACATGCTCCTCCATTTACTGTTTTTGAACCAAGCTGCATTACTTTATGGATCCAGTTTGTTTTACTTTGCTCTCAATCTCTCAGGCAAATCGTTTTTATACTTAAACACTGCCTGCAGTTCAGCCGAGAAGCCCGTTGATTTTTGTCATGACTTTATAGGTGTGTTTTTTAACAGAATCTGATGGAACCCAGTTATTTTTTGATAAATTGTTGATTGAGACATGTAGAATAAAGTGATTTTGAGGAAATGTCACAATTTTAAGCTTAGATTTGGTTGATTTTCCTAATAGAACCACAACACAAACATGCTTAGACCTTTGAGTCTGTCTGTTTCTACAGTTTCTGGTTCTGATCATTGAGGTGATTTGGATCCATTTGTAATCCAAATAATTTTGTGAGCCTTTTAAAACCTACTGATGGGTGTTCAGTAGGGTTAAAGATATACCTGAAACAAGCATCCATATGCGTATTTTTTAAGCAAAATCTCGCCTCATTTCTCGCCTTAAAACGCTTAACATCAACTGCACGACAGATCAGAGCAGCAACACAAGAGCTGATGTGAAAGTTCCTCGAGATTCGAGTCACGTATTCACGGCGGGAGGCAAAGCGAGAGCCGATCCAATAAGCGACGACGAGAGGCAGCCAGTTTGGGCTTTGGGTTGGGCTGAGCCGAGTCCCTCACGTGGACCTGAAGGTGCTGCCGCTGTGCGCTACAACAGCAGCCTCATCGTGCATTCAGACGGCACGGCAATGCACGGTCGCAAACACACTTTAAACACGACATGCACACAAAAAAGAGAGAGAGCCGTGCATCCTCAGTCTGTTTTAGCTGCTTTACCCCTAAAACACCACAGAGCCATGCATCTTCTGTCTGTTTTATGCCGCTTCACTCTTGAAAACACGGCTCAGACACCAGATTTGCTGCATGTTTACTGCCTCACACAAAGAACGCATATTAATTACATAACTGCCTTCACTGCGTTGCAGATGAAACTAGTGGAAGTCATTCATCTGCACACATGAAATCACCCAAACAACCAACCTGCATAGAGGACGCCAGCAGCATCACTCATCCTCAGAGGGAAGCAGACAGACAGCAGACAGACAGACAGACAGACAGACAGACAGACAACAGACTCAGCAGAAAGCCTCCTCTGCAGCAGCGATCTACCCCCTGCTCTCTCCCTCCTCTGATTTCAGCCTCTTAAAGCTGCTGTTCCTGCAGGTGAAGCGACGTTCGCCGTTACCTTCGCAGGTCCTCCTCGTCTTCGGTCCGTCCTCGGAGCTCTAACTCGCCTCCTCCTCCAGCGCTCCTCGTGACATCACTCCAGGATTTCCTCCACTGCACAACCTTTTCTGCGTCACCTCGCCCTGCAGTCGTCCCCCCCCTTTATTCATTATGCATTTCTGTTTTCTCCAACTTCCCTTTTCTGAAACCTCCTGCACACACACAGCTGCACACACACACAGCAGCAGCAGCAGCAGATCTTATTTATGAATATGGCAGACGTTAATCCGATCCAGGCACTCAGTGGAGCGTTTCGAGGCAGTGGCTATAAATAGCCCGGTGTTCTCCTCCTCCTGCCTGTTTCTTATTATAGCAGAGACATTTATAGGAAGGACGGGCCACTACGAGCTCCTTCTGTTTTTATCCTCGTCAAAACAACCTCGTGTTCGTCCTCCCACGCTCACCTCGCCTCCCTGAACAAGCCTCCATTCACAGCAGGATCACTTGTGGATGAGATGAGCAGCATGTGACAGAAACACAACGAGCACTGATGGGAAATAGAAGAGCAGCGACTAAATATAAATAACTAGAGCTGACATTCATCAGGTGAATCACCATCCATGTAGGGCAAATCTGGATTTCATGTAAACCAACATCTAGCTGAAGGTATAATTACTCCTAATAAAGAATAATGGTGCAAGTAATGACGATTTTTATGTCAGTTCTTCCATCCTAGCTTCTCGATTAAGTGTTTGGTCTCCAAAAAATGCTGAAAAATGTCAGAAAAACCAATGAGAACTGGCTTTGTTTCGTCCACAACCCGAAGATACTCAGTTTACTGAGACAGAGGAGGAAAGAAACTGGAAAAATTCATATTTTGGAAGGTGTAATCAGACAATTTAGATGTCTGAAATCAACTATTTAAGAAAATAAAATCGACTGTATGCAATCAACACTTCTGTGATTGGAAGAGATGTTAGTAATTTAACAAAACTGGAAAATCTGAGGAAATTCTTTCAAATGACAGCAAGTATTTGTAAAATAATTTCATTTTTATCTGAGTTAAATCCAGCAAAATGGTGGAATTTTATAGTCAAACTTCGTCAAGGAACAAATTACTGTAAATCTACAGATTTTTTATGGTAAACCAATATCTAGCTGCATAATGACTAATAATAATAATACAACTAATGATGACTTTTCTTGTCAATAATACTGTACATTATCTCCTCAATTAGGCAATTGTTCTGAAAAATGTCATAAAATGCTGAAAAATGTCATAAAATCAGTGATAACAAATGTCTTATTTTGTCCACAACCCAAATATATTCAGTTTACTGTCACAGAGAAGCAAAGACACCGGGTAATATTCACATTTAGGAAGGTGTAATCAGACAATTTAGATCTCTAAAACCAATTATTTAGAAAAATAAAATCGATTGAATGCCATCAAGGCTTCTGTGATTTTACAAGATATTATCTGTAATTTAACAAAACTGGAAAATCTGAGATAATTCTTTCAAATGACAGCGAATATTTGTAAAATAATTTCATTTTTAGCTGATATAAATGCAGCAAAATATTGAAACTTTACAGTCAACTTTGTCAAAGAACAAATTCCTGTAAATCTACAGATTTTTGAAGCAAACTTTTTGTTGTAAACCAATCTCTAGTTGCATAATGACTAATAATAACACTAATAATGGTATGACTAATGATGACTAACACTATGTGTAGTTTAACAAAAAGGGGAACATAACTATAAATTGCTTTGAAAATTTGCTTTTTTTACTGTGTAACAGAGGTTTATTTCTATGCAAGAGCCCCAACAGCCTCCAGATTAAAGGTCCTACAGCTGCAGTACAGCGATGCAGCCTGCAGAGATGATGTTGAGGCGACTCATCGGTCTCATTGTTGAACACGTGCTGCTGTATGACCCACAGTGTTTTAATGTGAGAGTGGAAACACTGGAGATCCACTCACCGTGAAGCTGTTGTTGACATTCTTTGTGCTGGATTCTGCAACGCTGGCGTCCGACAGGTCGACCTCATCGAAGATAAGGGACTGCAGGACAGAAGGAGAAACACAATGATTAGATTTGGATTAAAGCTTCATCATTCAGAGCTACTTCTACACTAACATGAAGACAGCAACGTTACGTCTATATCAACTACTGCATGAAGATAGTGATGTTACGTCTATGCTAACTACTACATGAAGACGGTGATGTTACGTCTATATTAACTACTGCATGAAGACAGCAATGTTACGTCTATACCAACTACTGCATGAAGATAGTGATGTTACGTCTATACTAACTACAACGTGAAGACAGCGATGTTACGTCTATACCAACTACTGCATGAAGACGGTGATGTTACGTCTATATTAACTACTGCATGAAGACAGCAACGTTACGTCTATACCAACTACTGCATGAAGACGGTGATGTTACGTCTATACTAACTACAACGTGAAGACAGCGATGTTACGTCTATACCAACTACTGCATGAAGACGGTGATGTTACGTCTATATTAACTACTGCATGAAGACAGCAATGTTACGTCTATACCAACTACTGCATGAAGACGGTGATGTTACGTCTATACTAACTACAACATGAAGACAGCGATGTTACGTCTATACCAACTACTACATGAAGACAGCAATGTGTCAGCAAAGCAGATCTTAAATGAACACTTCTCAGGATAAAATGGAAGCTACTGCAAAAGTCATAACACTGTACACAAACAAACAAAGCTGGCGCTCGATTAATAAAAATTACAATTTTAAAAAGCATTTCACAAGCTTCAGATGGTGCCACACGTCCAAAATGCCTTCACGGATGAAAAGTGAGTACAATGTACATCTTATAATATCCCCCCAAAAATTAGGCAATGTAAAGTGAAGGTGGAGAAAGAATAAAGGAAAGAGCAGACTTTCATTTCCCTCAACACAGAGATGTCATGGAGAGCATTACGTCATGGCTACACTGTAAAAAAAATTAAAACAAATCAGTGTTTTAAAGTATTTTTAAAAGCTATTTGCGGTTTAAACAGATATTTCTGAATTAAAAATAAAGTCTTATTTTTTCTTCTTTAAAAAAATATGTTAATAATCTGTATTGTTATTTTACATCTTAGAATAACAATTATTTTTCTTATTGTATTTAAATCTATGAAAAATGCCATTATTTTCAAAATGGTTGCAGTTTCAAAGAAAATTTTGAAATATTTTTTATCTGATATTTTACAGATTTTCCTTGTTTTGTTTTTGCTTTAGTCATGTATATTCACACACAATGCTATAAAGTGCTGAGAGAATCTTTACTGTAAAACAATATTGAAAATTTACAAATATTTTTAACACCTATTTTACAGAATCTTCCTGTTTGGCGAAACTATAAATAAACACTAAAATCACAGAGAAAAGAATTAATCTACATGTTTACTGGAGAATTTTAAAGAAAACACACATAAATACATAAATAACAACCACTTTAAAAATCTGTATTTTTTTACAAATAGTAATAAATTATTTTGTAACATTAGATATTACAATGTATTTCACTTTTTTTACTTGTATCATTTATTTTCTTTTTTACAGTTTTACGAGTTTATATATTTTTTTACAGTTTTATTGTGTTTAATTAAAGTTTTTTCTTTTTATAGTTTTTTAACATTACAGTATTCCATTTTTACATGTATTTTTGTGTTTTTTTTATACAGTTTTATTGTGTTTAATTAAGGGTTTTTTTTGCATTTTTTTAACATTACAGTATTTCATTTTTTACATGTATCATATGAAGTTTTTTTAACACTTTTAAATTTATTTTTATTAAGGTTTTTTTTTCAGTTTTTAACCTTAAAGTATTCCACTTTTTACATGTAATTTATTGGTTTAACAGTTTTAAATGTATTTTATCAATTTTTTTTAACTTTTTTAAAACAGTTTTTAACATTACAATATTTGACTTTATAAATTTTTTTTCAAGGGTTTTCTAGTTTCAAAGATAAGATAAAGATAAAAGTTCTTTATTTCTCCCCACGCCAGGGGAAATTTACAACGCCAGGGGAAATTCACAGTTTTAATGTTATAGTTTCTTTTCTTTTTTTAAAAAACAGTTTTGTATTATTTTAATTAATGTTTATCCATCTTTTCTGGAATTTAGTTATTTATTTTGGTGTCTGGTATAAGTGAAACATTACAACCTTGACTTCCATGTATAATATCTACCATTCCTGCATTAAAATGTTCAATAATGACTGTAGCAATAGTATATATTCAAGTTTCTTTTCTAAAGTCAAAGAGCACAAGAGTCAGTTTCTCCTTTTTATGTAGGGAGGCTGTTTTTTCATCTAATATGCTTTTATTTTGCTAAATGAAACTACCATGTCTTGTCTGTCGGGGTTAACAAAGGAAGTGTGAAGGGAAAACTGATTCTTTACAAACAAGAAGTCTGATTTGTCCACAACGCAGCGACACAACTTCCCCTCTCCATTTAAAACAGACGGCCTGACGGCGAACGTTAAAGCGTTTTATTGGGTTTTTCTGGAGTGTGCAAACAGGAACGTGATATCCTGATGGTGGAGGAATGGCCTCTGACGGGCAGAGTGGGAGGACAGAGCAGCTGTCAGGGAAAACCTGGACAACAACCGTCTGCAGAGGGAAGCCGGCCAGCAGCACCGAGAGCCTCCACATACGAGGACCAGTGGCAGCTCGCCAACACCAACACTTGGCTGCTGAGCATCGGGAAGTTCAGGAAGAGTCTGGAGGGAAGCTAATGGAGGCTGACGATGATGGAGGACGAAGACCAGAACAGACCTCAGATACCCAAAGATCCAGAGACTGGCATCTCCTCAGCAGAATCAGAGAAACTCCTCTACCTCCTCTACTTCTTCTACATCCTCTACTTAATCTACCTCCTCTATTTCTTTTACTTCATAATCCATATTTCCCACCTGAACTTTAACTCAAACTGTTTTCTGTCTTCAGATCTGGACTTTTGGATGGATAATGAGACATTAGACACCTCTTTGGGGTGTTTTTTTGTTGTGTTGTTGTCATCGGTTTGTGCCTCTTTGGGGTAGTTTTGTCTCTTTGTGGTGAACAGAAGTCTCTTGAGGTGGTTTCGCATCTTTTTGTCCTAAGCTTGTGTCTTTTTGTTGTTGTCATTTTGCTTCTCTTTGTGTTTTTTTGAGGGGTAGTCTTGTCTTTTTTTGCTTGTTTTGTGTTTCCTTGGTAGTTTCGTGTTCCTGTCTTTTTTTGTGTCTTTTTGTGGTCATTTTGTCTCTTTTTGAGGTAGTTTGTGGTTGTTTTCCGTCGATTTATATCTCGAGTAATTTTGTCCATTTGCTGTCATTTTGAGTCTGTTGTTTTTTTCTCTCTTTGAGACTGTTTTGTCTCTTTGTGGTGACTTTAAGTCTCTTTGAGGTAGTTTTTCCATCGTCTGTCATAACTTTGTGTCTTTTTTTGTTGTCATTTCGCTTCTGTTTGGTGTAGTTTTATCACTTTGCGGATGCTTAGTTTTTCTTTGGGGTAGACGTCTTTTTTTCCTCGTCTTATGTCTCCTTGGTAGTTTTGTCTTCCTGTCTGTATTTTGTGTCTCACTGAGGTAGTTTGTGTTTTGTTTTTGGTTGATTTATATCTCTAGAGTATTTTTTTTCAATTTGCTGTCATTTTTTTGCCGTTTTGTCTGTCTTGGGGATATCACTATGTGGTCACTTTGTGTCTCTTAGGGGTAGTTTTTATCTTTTTCATCATTTTGTCTGTTTTACATCTGTTTGGTTTTGTTTATTCCCTTTGGGTGTGGTTTGTATTTCTTTGGGGAAGTCTTGTCTTTTCTTTTTTTTTGGATTGTTTTACGTCTCATTGGGGCAGTTTCTTGTCTTTCTGTCTTTATTTTGTGTCAATCTGAGGTAGTTTCATGTTATTTTTGGTTGGTTTATATTGTTGTTTATATTTATTGCTCTAGGGAAGATTTTTGTCATCACTTTGTGTCTCTTTTTTGTCATTTTGTGTCTCTAAGTGGTTGTTTGTCTCTTTGTAGTCACTATGGGTCTGTTTGGTCTCATTTTGTGTGTCACTGGGGTAGTTTCTTGTCTTTCTGTCTTCATTTTGTGTCTCTTTTTTGTAGTTCAGTGTCTCCATGTTGTCATTTCTCTTTGGGTATTTTTTCTCTTTTTGTCATTGCTTGTGTCTCTTTGTTGTTTCTTTGTGGATGCTTTGCTTCTTTGGGGTAGTCTTCTTTTTTGCCTCGTTTTTTGTCTCCTTGAGATAGTTTGTTGTCTTCTGTCTTCATGTTGTGCATCTTTGTTCTTTGGTTCTTTCCGGGGTTGTTTGGCTATTTGTGGTCACTTCGGGCCTCTTTGGTCTCCTTTTGTGTCACGTTTGGGTAGTTTTTTTGTATTTATATCTTCATATTGTGTCTCTTTATAGTAATTTTGTGTCTTTTTGTGGTAATTTTGTGTCCCTCTGAGGTAGTTTGATGCCTTTTTTGGCTGGTTTATATCTCTCAGGGGTAGTTTTTTTTGTCATTATATGTCTCTGCCTTGTCATTTTGTTTTTGTTTGGGATAGTTTTGTCTCTTTGAAGCCACTTTAGGTGTCTTTGGTCTTGCTCTGTGTTTCTTTAGGGCAGATCTCAGTGACAGTTTTGCATCTCTTTGTGAAACTTTTGTGTCTTTGTGGTCATGTTACGTCTCTTTGTGGTAGTTTTTTGCCTTTTTGTGGTCCCTTAGCATCTCTTTGGTCTTGTTTTGTGTCTCTTGGGGACCACTTTGCACATTTTGTCACTTATTTCATTCCTGATCTCGCTTCATGCTGAGGCTCTGTTATCATCAGACTTGTTAACTAACCCATCCAGCCTGTTAACTAACCCGTCCAGCCTGTTACTGACCCTTTCAGCCTGTTATCTGACACGTCCAGCCTGTTAACTAACCCGTCCAGCCTGTTAACTAACCCATCCAGCCTGTTAACTAACCCATCCAGCCTGTTACTGACCCTTTCAGCCTGTTATCTGACACGTCCAGCCTGTTAACTAACACGTCCAGCCTGTTAACTAACCCGTCCAGCCTGTTACTGACCCTTTCAGCCTGTTATCTGACACGTCCAGCCTGTTAACTAACCCGTCCAGCCTGTTACTGACCCTTTCAGCCTGTTATCTGACACGTCCAGCCTGTTAACTAACACGTCCAGCCTGTTAACTAACCTGTCCAGCCTGTTAACTAATCCGTCCATGCTGTTAACTAACCCGTCCAGCCTGTTAACTAACATGTCCAGCCTGTTAACTAACACGTCCAGCCTGTTAACTAATCCGTCCATGCTGTTAACTAACCCATCCGGCCTGTTAACTAACCTGTCCAGCCTGTTAACTAATCCGTCCATGCCGGTGAGGGGAGTAGAGGAGTTTCTCTGACAGACAGCAGAGAGGTGAAGCCTCCTGATGGATCATTGAGGAGGTTGTTGTGTTTATAAAGTGAAGAGCAGCACAGCAGCCAGGTAACCTGATGGACGTGGAGACGATGAGATCTTATCTAAACACATGAACGTCTGGCCGCCACAGGAAGAGCTTCTCACTATATTTAAATGATTTCATTCATTGGTTTTGTTCTTCCAGTGCGGCCGTTAATAGAATCAGATTAGGACGAGCAGCACAGTGTGAAACTCTGAAAGCCACAATCATCACTGTGGATGAATAACTTTAACCGTCTGAACCCCAAAACTGAGAAAAGCACTGTTTTTACCAAAAAAAACAACGTCAAATGTCTTTTTTTGTGTCTTTGTTGAAGATTTGTCTGTATTTGCTGTCATTTTGTGTTTTTGCTGTTTTGTGTCTCTTTGTTGTCAATTTGTGTCTCTTTGTTATCATTTTTTTTTCTCCGTTTTGTGTCTCTTTAGGCTACTTTTGTGTCTCGTTGCTGGTGTTTTGGGCTCTTTCTTTTCAATTTGTGTCTATAACAACAACTGTTTATAGTTGTTTTGTGTCTCTGTTATCAGTTATTGTCTCTGTTGTCATTTTGTGTCTCTTTCTTGTCGTTTTGTGTCTTTTAAGATTCGTTTTGTGTCTCTTTGTAGTTGTTTTGTATCTCTTTGTCATCATTTATTGTCTCTATTGTCATTTTGTGCCTCTTTAGGCTACTTTTGTGTCTCTTTGCTCACGCTTTGTGTCCCTTTCTTGTTAGTTTGTGTCTCTTTACGGTTGTTTTGTGTCTTTTAGTTTAGTTTTGTGTCTCTGTTGACGTTTTGTGTCCCTTTCTTGTCAGTTTGTGTCTCTTTTTTTGTGTGTGTCTCTCTTTACAGTTGTTTTGTGTCTTTCAGATTAGTTTTGTGTCTCTTTCTTGTTGTTTAAAACTCTTTGTAGTTGTTTGTCTCTTTGTTGTCATTTACTGTCTCTGTAGTCGTTTTGTGTCTCTTTCTTGTCATTTTGTGTCTCTGTAATTGTTTGTGTCTCTTTGGTATCATTTATGGTCTCTGTTGTCGTTTTGTGTCTCTTTCTTGTCGTTTTATGTCTCTTTGTAATTGTTTGTGTCTCTTTGTTGTCATTTATTGTCTCTGTAGTCGTTTTGTGTCTCTTTCTTGTCGTTTTGTATCAAACAGAAACAGCTTTGGGGTTCAGAGTGTTTGCTAGCATTGATCTCCATGTGACTTTAGTTTCTCCCCGTGTTCTGCAGTCCAGTCTGAGCTTAAATCTACATTATATGTGATGCATTCAGGTCATATAGTAGGAAATGTTAAACAAAGCTGCACTTCATGCACAAAATCAGTCAAATTAGCAGTAAAACGTTTGAATGTTGAGGCTCAGTGGACCCATATGACATGAATGCAGCGCTGCTGGTTCCGGTCCTGGCTGCTCTGTGCTGACCCGGATCCTCACTAGTCCCTCCTCAGACCCGCTGGCACCCAGAGGTGGAGGGGAGCGCCGAGCACCCGTCCAGCACACCGACAGCACTCGCCAGCAAACGCGACTCCTGGACACTCGGCGCAGAGCTCGCTCCTGCCAGCGCGCCAACGCACTGCCCGACTGGACAGGAGCATACACACACACACACACACAACACACACAACACAACAACAACACAACAACAACAACAACAACAACAACACAACACGCGGTCCAGACCAGGAGGTTCAGTTAGAAGGAAAAAAAGACGTCAACAAGAGGAAAAAGTTCAGGTTAAAATCCAAAATGTTCTGAAAGTAAAAACAGGAAAATCTAAATGCAAGAAATCAATTAAAGTGATGAAAGAAAAAAGGAAGAAATTCTGGATTCTCTGTGTGTTGTTTTGTGTCTTTGGCCAAGTTTTGTCTTCATGTGGTTGTTCTGTCTCTTTGTAGTCATTTCGTGTCTCTTTGTCATAGGTTTGTGTCCCTTTGTTGTCATTTGTCGTTTCTTTCTTGTCATTTTCTGTCTCTAAGTTAGTTTTGTATCGCTTCAGGCTAGTTTTGTGTCACCTTCTTATTGTTTTGTGTCTCTTTCTTGTTGTTTTGTGTCACCTTCTTATTGTTTTGTGTCTCTTTCTTGTTGTTTTGTGTCTCTTTCTTCTTGTTTTGTGTCTCTCCAGGCTAGTTTAGTGTCTCTTGTCATTTTGTGTCTCTTTCTGTGTCTCATCATGTTGTGTTTCTTTAGGCTGATGTTGTGTCACTTTCTTGTTTTTTGTGTCTCTTGTTGTTTTGTGTCTCTTTAGATTAGTTTTGGGTCTCTTGTTGTTTTGTGTCTCTTTACGCTAGTTTTATGTCTCTTTCTTGTTGTTTTGTATACCTTTGTCATTACTTATTGCCTCTGTTGTCGTTTTGTCTCTCTCTAGGTTAGTTTTGTGTCTCTTTCTTGTCATTTTGTGTCTCTTGTCATTTTGTGTCTCTTTTATTGTCATTTTGTGTCCCTTAGTTGTCACTTATTGTCTCTGTTTTGTCTCTCTTTGGGTTAGTTTTACATCTCTTTCTTGTTGTTTTGTGTCTCTTGTCGATTTGTGCTTCTTTAGGTTAGTTTTGCGTCTCTTTCTTGTCATTTTTTGTCTGTCTTTAGCCTAGTTTTGTTTTCTGTGTTTTTCTAGTCTTTTTGTGTCCCTTTCTTGTTGTTTTGTTCCGTTGTGGTGTTGCTTTGTGTCTCATCGCTGTCGTATTGTGTGTCTTTGGGCTTACTTTGTCTCTAAGTGAAGGCTTTGTATCTGTTTCCTTGTGGCTAGGTGTCATTTTGTGTGTCTGTGGGCTAGTTTGTCTTGAAGTGGTCATTTTGTGTCTTTGTGGGTGCTATGTGTCCCATTGCTGTCATTGGGTGTCTCTTTCTTGTCATTTTGTGTCTTTTTGTAAATTTTGTGACTCTTCTGACATTTTGTGTCTCTTTAGGATAGTTTTGTGTCTCTTTCTTGTCATTTTGTGTCTCTTTGAGGCACCTTTGTCTCTTTGTTGTTGTTTTGTGTCTTTAGGCTAGTTCGTCTTGAAGTGGTCAATCTGTGTCTTGTTGTCACTTTGTGTCCCTGTGTTGTTGTTGTGTGTCTTGACTGTTATTTTGTGTCTCTTTCTTGTCATTTTGTGTCTCTTTCTGGTCATTTTGTCTCTCTTTGAGGCACCTTTGTCTCTTTGTTGTTGTTTTGTGTGTCTTTAGGCTAGTTTGTCTTGAAGTGGTCCATCTGTGTCTTGTTGTCACTTTGTGTCCCTGTGTTGTAATATTGTGTCTCTTTGTTGTTGTGTGTCTTGGCTGTTATTTTGTGTCTCTTTGTTGTCATTTTGTCTCTCTGTTCACAGCTCGTGTCTCCTTGCTGTCGTTTTGTCTCTGTGTGTTCACTTTGTGTCTATTTGTTGTGATTTTCTGAGTGTTTGTGGTCGCTATGTGTCTCTTTTGTGTCTTCGTTGCGTCTCTTTCACCCATCTTTGCGGCTGCCTGCAGCTAAACCATCTCACCTTGGCATCTTTGGCGTAGTAAAGAGTTCGGCCTCTGAGTTTGAAGTAGCGTTTTTTCCACCTCTGGAAGGAGCTGGTTTGTTTCAGCAGTAGACCCTCCTTGATGCTCGTCTGCAGGAGAAAACACGACACAAATACAAGTTTTACACCAGAAAAGCAACGCAAAGTTTCTCTCTCACATGCACAACTCCCTGCTGTATTTATCAACGGGAAACTGTCGAGATAAAAACTGTTTACGTGTGCGAGCGGCAATTTTCTGCACGAGAGACGAGGAACGGGTCGAAGAAAGGAAGCGCATTAAACACGGCAGGGTCACTTCTCTAAAGAGCCGTAAACACACATCAGTCATTCAGCCGCAGAGCAACAAGAACGAAAAGAAGCAGAGAAAAGAGAGAGAAACGCAAAAACAGCTTCACATTTAGAACTTCTCCATCTGTTGAACTCAAACACTGTAACTCCCAAATACAAATCCTCTGTTTTCCAGTACGACAGACTGAAAATCCCAAGAGATGCACATCTTAAGATTCCCGTGTAATGATGAACGTTGCACAGATTACAAGCATTTTATTGTGTTATTCAAAGCGAGGCTTGTTTAGAAGTCTTGGTGAGGAATTCTGCAGATTTTTTTTAAGCTCCAGCCGACAAGAAACGGCGTCATAATCAAGTTTAAAGAGCTTTTAACTTGAGTTTTGGATGCTTCACAGCATCAATAAATCAATCAACACAGGCTGAAATCTTTATTATTTTAAAATTACGTGTTTTGGATAGAGTTTTTTTCTCTCTCTTTTCTTCTTTTGCTTAAATTTGCTGCAATCTCAAAATTAACAAGTAAATTTAAAAAAAGTAAATTAATGAATTAATAAAAAAAATACATACTTTGATTTTAAGGAAATTATTCACATATTTTACAACCGGGGCCTTATTTTACTATATTTTTCAGAACAAATTAATATTTGGGACAATCATGACTGGAAGATTATTGTTAGCTTTGGTGTTTTTTGTTTTTTTTCTTGCTTTCAACCTCTAACCTCAGAGCAGTTTCTGGTTTTTCCTCACTCTGGGTTTATTTTTCACTGCAGTATAAAGTCCTGCACCTCTATGGAAACACAACAGCCATGAATTCTGATTTTTAATTTTTTCTGTGCAGTGTGACATAAAACATGAAAAGAGAAAAAAAAATAGTTATTTTTTAAAAATTAATTACTTTACAAAAAAGTTTTTTTAAAGGAACCAATATGTATAACATTTTCCAAGTGCACACAGGTTTTACCAATAGTGAAAATATGCTGACTTCTCATAATATATTTTTAGTTATATACATTTTTACAGCCTCTACAAACTCGTTTTTCTCTCTTCTCTGCACATCATCTCTAGAAAGACGTTTCACCATGCTGGATGTATCTTCCAACAGCTTTCACCTCCGTGTACTGTTTCTGAGCCATGCTGCATTTATTTTATTCATCCAGTATGTCCTATTTTTGTGTCATTCTCTTGTCATCTCATTTAAAATGTGTTTCTGTACTTGTCTCCTCTCTGTTGTGTCCAAACACTGCCTGCAGTCACAGTTGAGTCAGTCATGGCTTAGCTGTTGTGGAGAGAATCACAGAATTTTTCTTTTTTTTTTTTTTTTTTATAGAATCTTGTTAGAGCAAATTGTATATTTTCTGTAATTTTTAAAATAAAATGAGGCATGTAGAAAAATGCGATTTTGATGAAATATCAGTTTTCAGATTAGTTGTGGTGTTTTTTTTTTTTTAAAAAAGAAACAGATCTTTTAAAGTTGACATCTGAGTTTTAGTTTCATAGAGTTAAAAAGTATATATTTAAAACACATGTAGCTGATGTTTTGGGTACTTTGCAGTCACTACTCCGTCAGCACGAACACTAATTTAAGTTAATAGACGATTTTGAATTTAACGTGTGTCATGAGTTCTCAGTTTTGGAGATCAACGCAGAAGTTTTTGTACAGAATCTTCTTTAGTTTTTGGCTAATTAAATGAGAAATGTGGAATAAAGTTTGACTGTAATTGGCGCTATATAAATAAAATAAAATAAAAAAATATCATGATTTTAAGGTCACATTTGTTTAACCTTTCCCATGGAATGACACAAGATGTGTTTAAAGAAGAAGGGACAGTTAAAAATCTGATGATTCTAATGATGGTTTCGTTTTTTACAGATTCTTGTTCTTTTAAATTGTATATTATTATTATTATTATTATTATTAGTATTAGTAGTAGTATTAGTAGTAGTAGTAGTAGTAGTAGTAGTAGTAGTAGTAGTAGTAGTAGTAGTAGTAATAATAATAATAATAATCATAATAATAATCATAATAACGTAACTTTCAAACCAATCAGTGAGTTTTGAGGTGAACTGATTATTTTCTTTGTTTCTTGTAGAGGTTTTATACTGTTAAGGCTGATTATCTACAAACTATTCTCACACCCCGGTTCCATTTTATGGTGTTTCTGAGGAGGAGGGAAAATAAAAACGCAGTAAAACCACTGGATGATAAAACGAAGGTGGAACACGTCACACAGTGAAGATGATTGGATTTTTTATTCTTTTAAATAAAAAGCTTATTGTTTCGCCGCCTCCTACAGAGCCACAGAGTGTGTGTGTGTGTGTGTTTGTGTCACATCAGATCAGCACAAGTACACACACCCATCATCATTACGACCACCACACAAAAAACGCACACACTCGGTGGTCGTACAGAGCAAATACAGCGAGACACGGAACAGTGGACGTGGAAAAGATAAAACACACACAGATGGAAATGCTGCTGCGTGGAAGAACATCATTCACACACATATAGACACGCAAAGTAACACACACACACACACACACACACACTGAGTCTATTTATAGCGAAGGAAGGCTGCTCTCTTTGGGAAGAATTACAAACAGACAGAGGCTGAAGCTGACATCCTGCCCACCAGCTGTGTCAACTTAAACACAGAAAACACTGCAGCACAGTCACACACACTATATACACACACTCTACACACACACGACACACACGCTCTGGTATGTCACGCTGCAAGAAGTTGCATAAATGACCGTACATCACACAGATTATTACTTATGATGAATCTGTTGCAGCTGAAACTTGTTTCGCCCAAACCACAAAAACCAATTAAAATATTTTCCTCTGCTGCGGCATTCTGAGCTTCAAGCGTCTTCTATGATTTCTGCCTTCGCTGCTGCACAAATAAAGTTAATAAACACTAAAAAACCTGCAACTGCAAGATAAAATAAAATCTAATTTTCTGATTCAGAAAAACTTTTTAAATATTATTTATTTGAGTTTGGTTGACATAATAGTGTTGCATGAACTCAATATTGTGTCTAATTTCAACTCAAATTTCTGCATTAGCTGGATAAAAACTAAATTCAAGTTGTGGTATCTTAATGAAATTGGTTTGATTTTCTTAACTTTATTTATTTTTTACTTGATGACGCACATTATTGTCACATTAATTGATCATTTGTTGTGACTGAAATGTTACAAAAATCACATTTTCAAGTGTTGATTACTACAAAAAACAACATTTTCCTGTGGGAGTGTCTGAACTGCAGCATTATCTTTAAGTATAACAGCTATGAGATCTCTTTATGATTTCTACTTCATTTCTGTATTTTAAAAAAAGCTTTTTAAAAGACTCAACATTTAAAATGATAAAATGCAAGACAGAAAATCTAACTTGCTGATTTAGACAAATCTTTTAAGTTGCAAACATTATTTATTTGAGTTTCGTTGATATAATAATGTTGCATGAACTCAATATTGCGTCTAATTTAAACTCAAATTTCTGGGTTAGTGAACAAAAACTGCATTAGAGTTCATGAAAATGGTTTGTTTTTCTTTAAGTTTGGGATTTTTTTGGTTGAATTTAATTTTAAGAGAAGTTGTTAAAAATCTGATTTCCGCCTTCATTCTTGCACAAAAGCATCATTTAAACACTAAAAAACCTCAACAAACTTTAAAAAGTAATTCAAGAGACTTTTCCCCACCATTTAATTATATTCATGGCTGCAAGATAAAGATCCTCCTTTAATGATTTTGATAAACCTTTTAAAATGCAAAAGTTATTTTGATATGTTGATATATTAGTGTTGGTGCATCACCTTAATAATATGTATAATTTACACTCAAAATTCTGCTTTGGTTGATTAAAACTAAACTTCAGCTGGTGTAATTTAATGAAATTGGTTTCCCAACTACATTTAAAACACTTTAAGCTCAGTTCAGATTATGCAGATTGTGTATTAAATGGAGTTTTGCCTGAATAAATACAATTCAAAAGACATTTCAAGCTGAGCATCATGTTTTAACAAATAAATTCCACTAAAGTAATGATTTTGAGGAGCCAGTTTTAGTATGACCAGTGGTCACTTGGAAAAATGTTGCGCATGTTGATTCCAGTTTTTTTCAGGTGTTGTAAAACAAATCATCAAAGAAACTGAACTTCAGTTTTGACCTTTTTTGTGATTTATGACATTCTATTAGAAAACATATTCAGATGTCAGCTTAAAGTCCGGATATTTAATCAAAATCGTTTTATTCTACATGTCTCATTTTTAAAAAATCTGCCAAAAAAAATACACAATTTATTCAAAGGAAAGTCTGTTAAAAACAAAAAAATCTGCACTTTCCGTCACAACTGAGAATCAATGACTGATTCTGCTGTGACAAATAGTCCTTTAGCAAAAATTCAGAGTGTCAGCTGAACTGCAGGCAGTGTTTACACAGCGCAGAGAGGAGATGAGCATGGGAACAAATTAAATATATAAATAGATAAATATCTGTAGTATGTAGAGTCTCTGTGTTTTTTCCAGTATTGGAAACACCTGTGGACACTTGGAAAAATGTTATACATGTTGATTCCACATATTTTCAGCTGTTTTTTAAAAAAAAAACAAGTCAAAGAAATTCAATTTCAGTGTTGATCTTTTTTGTGATTTATTTATATTCTATTAGAAAACCTATTCTGATGTCGCCTTAAAATCTGGATTTTTCATAAAAACGGCTTCATTATACATGTCTTGTTTAAAAATTTGCCATAAATTACTAATTACCTAAAACCAGATTCTGTTAAAAACAAAAAAATCTGTGCTTTTTGTCACAATTGGGAATCCATGACTGATTCCGTTGCAACAAACAATCTTTTCGCAAAAAATTCTGACTTTTCAGTTGAACTGCAGGCTGTGTTAACATAGAGCAGAGCGGAGACAAGTATAAAAACACATTAAAAATGTAAATAGTTAAATATATATAATATTTAGAGTCACTCTGTTTTTTTTCCAGTATTGGTAACACCTGTGGACACTTGAAAAATGCTGTATATTTTGATTCCAAGTTTTTTCAATTCTTATAAGACAAATCATCGAAGAAAATCAACTTTCATAAAGCAGGTAAGGCATTCTAACTGCATAGAAGACATTTCTTGTTCTCTCTCCTTCTAGTCCTGGTTGTTCTGTTTCCATGGAGGTGGAGGATTTTATATTGCAGTGAAAAATGATCCCAGGAGCACAAAACACCCATAAACTGCTTAGAGGTTTAAAACAAACCTTACAGAGACAGAATTCAAGGAGGTTCACATTAAAAAGGTCTCTTTATTTTGACAGAAACTGTGACTGAACAGGAAAAAAAAACACAACAGGAAGAGGACTCGCTGAGTTCTCTGAAGCAGCCGTCTACCTACGTTAATTCCCTGCTTCCCTTTGCGTAGGTTTACAGCCTGGAGACTGAATTCCTGCAGTGGATTAAGGTGAAATACCTCAAAGCCGACTGCCGTATATGGCCTGAGCTGCTCGCCAGCGACCACAATCGAAGCGCGACTCAAAGTCAGGCCCGGCGGATGAAGTCATCTCCTCATTTAGAAGTGTTGGGCTACCGGCAAACACGAGAGGTTCATCGAAGGCATTCAGGGATCTCCCAGCTCGTTTAGACAGAACAATGCAGTGCAATATCACTTAAATGTCAAATGAGTCAAAACTGTATCACCTGAAAGCAACTGCATCACTTTTGAGTTGCACAGTGGGGTACTTCCTGTTACGCAGAATTAAAAACAACCTACTTAGATTCACTATAATAGAAAATACAGGCCCCACAGTAGGAGTTTAATGCAGTAGAAGTCCTTATTGAGGATGTAATTTTTTTAATAAATTGGAGCATACCAATTTTCTGAAGAAATGTTCTGCCATTTTTCTTGTTTGAGGGGTTGTGTTGCTCTGTGTTTATCTTCAAAATGCCCCAAAGGTGTTCAATTGGATTAAAATCAGGTGACACATGCCGTCGTCTTCAGAAACTTGTGTGTTTTTGGATGGTTCTCATGTTGGAATATTCCTCTTCTATCAAGCTTGTGCAGGCTAGGAATCACCTTTTGCACTCATGTAGCCCCACATTGCAGTACTTCCACCTCCGTGCTTCACTGTCAGGACTATGCATCCACTGTGGTAGTCCTGCAGGTTCACACCAGACATGCTGGACTCCATCTCAGCACAACAAATATATCTTGGTGTCATCTGACCAAACAATATGCTCCAAATATTTGCAGGTTCTTCAGCGTTTTGCGGCAAACAAAGACAAGGATTTTTGGCTCGCATGCCGTCCACAAAGGTAGATGTTCTTTACAACATCAGCATCACTGGCTGATGTTAACATAGACTGGACTTAAATCATATCATCATCTTAAACCATGGTAAAATCTGCACCATAGTTCTTTGCACTGCTGGCATTTTGCACTTTTACAGTGACATTTATTCCACAAGCCATTTATTTATTCATTTTTCATTCTTGTATATATTGTACATATTATTAATTATTATTATTATTGTACATATGGTTAGAGCTGCTTTGAAAGACGCTGCTGCTGTAACACTGGAAATTTCCCCTGACATGATGAGCAATAAAGGATTATCTTATCTCATCTGATCTTAAATGATCTTCACTATACTTTTATGATGTCACAGAAACTCTGATTTCCATTGATAACCACTGTGCCAAATCTGAAATAGTTTGTTTTTCAGAGCTAGATTATCAAAGTAGCTGTCAAAGTAGTTCACTGTCTGTGGAGTCATTTTAGGACCACCACTGGAGCCATGATTAGTGGTACTATGCCTCATTATATACCCCCTGATTACTGCTGCAGCTGTGTTTCCACTGTTTTTTTTTCCAGTTGCTTCCTGTATCTTTTTCTGCTCAGTCAGATTTTTCAGTTCCTCTGATAATTCTTTTCCATGTGGAGCCATGATGAAGACGCAGACAAGCCCAGAGGTTCAAAACTGAGAAAGTTCTGCTGTTTATGGCTCAATTTAGAATAGTTTTTTATGCAGTTTTGCTGATTGAAATCACACATGGAGTCAGTGTAGCTTTAGTGAAGATAGTTGTGTGTCAGTGAACACCAGTGTGTTTACTTTTGTTGCATTAGGATTCTACATTGGGGCCTGACTTTTCCATATATCCATCCTAAAGCAGCATGACTTTCCTTATTTATCTAAAGTCTAACACATGTGACTTGAAGTTCACCAAGAGGATAGATAAAGTGTCTATCTAGCTATCTAAAGTATGTTTTTGATTGTTCATTTGAGCAAAAACTCAGAAATATTGCAATTATTTATGTTTTGTGGCACTCTTGACATGCAAACATTTGATGCAAAGTGACCTTTACTGAAACTTTTCGAGTCTCCGGAGTGAAAACTTTAATTTTCTGCACCCTGCCAGAGCAGCACAAGTCACTTTGCTCCAGTTGGACGTTCTATTTTCTGTTTTGTTCCTCCTTGGCCTCCATAGTTCCTTTCCTTGTCTTCATCTCCTTCCTGTTGCCAAGTAGGCCAGAAGTGATCTATAAATAGTGGCTGCGCTCGCCTCGGCGCTCAGCTCCTCTCTGCTGCTAAACACTGAGGCCGAGCGGCTGCCAGAAGAGGAATGAGTAACCTGAGCGCCGCGTACCTTCTACACCCACACCGCCTGGCCACCGACCGGGCGACACACACTCCAAACACCACACACACACCCGCTTATACAATGGACAAAAGGCAACGGCGGTTCAAATGAATCCAGCAGCTGTGGTTGGTGGATAAGAGCCGGAGTTCCCTGGAAAGGCTAAATGAAGCGAGCAGAGCGGAGCGACGTCCTGCCTTTGACAATGCCCAGACGACGCTCGGTCAAACAGCTAGTTCACGGCCATTTATGAGCCGAAGCTAACCACAGTCAACAATCCTTTATATAATGGCACAGCCGAGCCTCGCTTAACTTAAAGCCCCACAGCGCCAAGTCCTAAACCAATTACTGCTCCCTCTTGGGCCTCGCAGAGCTTTCTGTCTAATTAATCTGATAAAAATGCTCCACTTTCCACCTCCGTCTCTGCTCAGCTTAATTGTGCTTTAATGCAACGAGCCAAGGTTCAAGATTTTTAAAGTTAAAAGCCTTTAGAGAGGAGCAGAATGGAGGATCTCTTAGTGGTCATCTTCTGTCTCATTCTTGGTTTACTGTCTGCTGTCTTTTTGCGTTTCATTTTGGTCATTTTTCATCTAAGTTAGGGAATTTTGTGTCTAATTGTGGTCATATTGTGTCTTGTTTTAGTCATTTTGTGTCTCATTTTGATTGTTGTGCTTCTTTGTGGTGATGTTTCTTCTATTTTGGGGAATTTTGCATCTCCTTATGGTCAATTTGTGTGTCATTTTGGTAGTTTTTGTATTCTTTGGGGTAAATGTTTATCTAATTTTGGGAGCTTTGCGTCTTGCTTTGGTTACTCTAAATCTCTTTGAGGCCATTTTGAGCATTTTGTGTCTCATTTTGGTTGCTTTGCGTCTCCACGGACAATTTTTAATATAATTTGTGGTCATTTTGTGTCTCATTTTTGGTAGTTTTTGCACTCTTTTGGGTAAATTTTCATCTCATTTGGGAACTTTCAGCCTTATTTTGGTTGATTTTTGTCTTTTTCATCTTTTTGACCAATTACTTTGGTAATTTTAAATCTCTTTGAGGCCATTTTGGACATTTTGTGTCTCATTTGGTTTAGTTTCTGTTGTCTGTATTTTATTTTGGTCATTTGCAATCTAATTTAAGGAATTTTGTGTCTAATTGTCATCATTTTATGTCTTTCTTTAGTCATTTTGTGTCTCATTTTGGTAGTTTTGGCATTAGTTGGGGGTAAACGTTCATCCAGTTTGGGGAAGTGCTTGTCTTACTCTGGTCATTTTAAATCTCTTTGAGACCATTTTGAGCATTTTGTGTCACATTTTGGTTGTTTTGCATCTCAGCTGTCTTGTTGCATTTTATTTTGGTCATTTATAATCTAATTTGGGGAATTTTGTGTCTAATTGTAGTCATTTTGTGTCTCATTTTGGTCGTTTTGCATCTTCATGGTCATGATTCTTCTAATTTGGGGAATTTTGCATCTCTTTGTGGTCAATTTGTGTCTCATTTTGGTTGTTTTTGCATCCTTTGGGCACAAATGTTCATCTAGTTTTATGAACGCCGAGTCTTATGTTGGTTGGTTTTTTCCTCTTTGGTATTTTTGGCCATTTTACTTTAGTTGTTTTAAATGTCTTTGAGGCCATTTTGTGCAATTTGTGTCTCATTTTGGTTGTTTAGTGTCGCTGCTGTTTTTCTGCATTTTATTTTGGTCATTTATAATCTAATTTGGGGAATTTTGTGTCTAATTGTGGTCATTTTGTGTCTCATTTTGGTTGTTCTGCATTACGTTTTTGTTGTCAATTTATGTCATTTTGGCAGTTTTTGCATTCTTTCGGGGTAAATTTTCATCTAATTTTGGAAACTTTGTGTCTTACTTTGATTATTTTAAATCTCTTTTAGGGGATTTCTCATTTTAGTTGTTTTACATATTGCCATTTTGCTCATTTGAGGCCATCTTGTGTCTAATTGTGGTCCTTTTACATTTTGTTTTGGTCATTTTGTGTTTCATTTTGGGTTTTTTTGCATTTCCATGGTCACTTTTCTTCTAATTGTGGGCATTTTGTATCTCTTTGTGGTCAGTTTGTGTCTCATGTTAGTAGTTTTGCATTGTATTTTGGTAAATTTTCATCTAATTTTGGGAACTTTGTCTAATTGTGATAATTTTTGCATCTCTGTGGTCATTTTTTTGCTATTTTGTGTCTCTTTGAGTTCATTTCAGGTAATTTGTGTCTTATTTTAGTTGTTTTGCATCTCTCAGGTCATTTTTCATCTAATTTCGGGCATTACACTGTCTCATTTTTTGACGTTTTGTATCTCTGTGGTCAAATTGTGTCTTATTTTGGTCATTTTCCATCTTCTTTCTGCAACTGTGAGTCTGACTTTGGTTGTTGTTCTGTTCCTATGGTCTTTTTGGCCATTTTGTGTCCCTCTTTAGGCATTTTGTGCCTAACTGAGGTCATTTTGAGATTTATTCTCGGCATTTGCATCTCTTTGAGGTCATTCTGGGTATTCTGCTGGCTCATTTTTGGACATTTCGCATCTCTTTGTGTCTCATTTTGGTACTTTTTGCATCTCCGTTGTCTATTTGCATTTCATTTTGGTCATTTTTCATCCAATTGTAGGTATTTTGTGTCTTTTTTTTGGTCATTTTGCACTTCATTTGGTCATTGTGTGTTTGATTTAGGAGTATTTTCTGGTTCCTTTGCTCCTCTGTGACAATAAATAATATTTGTGGACAAAACAAGACATTTGTCATCACCGATTTTCTGACATTCTAGAGACCAAACAACAAATCGAGACAATAGCTTGCAGAACCATTACAAACGCACACACATTTGCACACATTCATGAGGAAAACACAGTAAAAAGACATAACTGAAGAACAATCTCTCGCCAGCAGAAAGGTTTTCCCTGTTGGGCAATTTCACCTCATGACTGATAAGACTAAACTGCTGCGATTGTAATTGGACGGCCCATAAAGGAGGCTGTTTCCTTATCTGCGCTGGGTCTTGGTGGAAGCAGAGAGAAGCCGACTGTCATGCATCCATTACAGAATCATTTGTAAATGCTGAGTAAAGCCGGCGAGCTTCTGCAGGCAGAACAATGGAGTCTTTTAGAAACTCTGCATTTCTTCTCCACCTCCATGTTGTCCTCTGTTCTGGCTGTAATTGTAACTCTGTCCTCCCTCCGACTCCCACCACATGCTAAGATTTCACCAGTGATGGGAAAATTACCGTCTCGCTGTCGGGGAGACGGTGATTTGTGTGTCTGCGATCTGCTTTGTGCCACCGGACCACATGTATGGGTGGTTGCACATGTGTCAGGAGATGTTAAGGGATGTTGTTGAGGCCGGCAATTTACACACATTTACTTCAGGAGCTTCGGCCTCAACTTTGCATCGCTTCCGAGGTACGTAATTATGTGCAGCCGCTATTTCTGCACGTGGGAGTGTTGAGGGATGCAAGCTGACTGAAACTTTTATCTCCGCCATCGAGCTCCTTACAACCTTTCATCACGTCATTACTTCAACTTTTAAGCACACAATCGAGCAGAAACCTTTCTGAAAAGAAACAGGAGGAGTTTTTTCCTTCATTTTCTCAAAATGTGGAACAAGACAGATTTGAGAGGCTAAAAAAGCACTTCAAGCAACATTAATATACTGTTTCTCCACAAATATTACCCAAAAAGAAAACTAGTTTAACCCTCTGAACCCTGAGCAGCTTCTGAGTGGCATTTGTTTTTGCTCCTGTCACATTTTTCCTTACTGTTCGCTCATTTATAAAGTCCTGGACCTCGATGGAAACAGAACAAAATGAACAGAATTGTTCAATATGGCACAGTGAGAAATCAAAAAAGCTGAATTTTGGAGTATTTCTTTGCAAATATTGAAAAAAAATTGGACTAACATGTTCACACATTTTCCAACAGGTGTTACCAGCAAAGAAAAATGCAATTTAGATTCTACATTGTGCAAATATTTTACAGTTTACAGATTCATTTTGTTTCTATACCCGTTTTCCTCTCTGCTTTGTGTAAACAGCCTGCAGTTCAGCTGAATAAACCCTAAAATTTTGTGAAGTCACTGTTGGTCGTACCTGAGTCAAACATAGCTTCATAGTTACATTGAAAAGTGCAGATTTTTTGTTTTTTTACAGAATCTGCCTAGAATTAACAGCTTATTTTTGAATTTTTTTTTAAAGACATGTAAAATTTGGATGAAATATCATGATTTAAACTCAGATTTGGTTACTAAACTGCCTGAAAGTTAAAAATCTGACAGTTCTCCCTACAGTCGCTGGATCTCATAAATGGTGTAACTTCATTTACAGTTCAGTCGAAAAGTTCCTGACTTTTTGTCACATGTCTGCTGGTCACAGCTGAGTCACTAAAAGCTTCACAGTTGAGCTGAGCAGAGCAAAATTTTAGTCTTTTAACTGAATCTGGTTTGATTTTTTAATGAGACATGTAGAATAAAGCGGTTTTAGCCGAAATATCACAATTTTAAGCTTAGATTTGTTTAAGTCTCCCGACAGAAGCCCAGACCACAGATGGGCAGTTCAAGGACCATGGGAAAGGTGACAATCCAATGATTCCTTCTGTTTTTACAGCCTCTTGCTCTGGTAAACGGTGTCAGTTTTGATGATGATTCTTTAGATCCTGTTACGTCGATTATGCATGAATAAATAGGTTGTTTCAAGTGATTCTTAAATGTAATTATAAAAGAAATGTGCAAATGTGACATATCTCAGCCCCAAAATCCCTGAAAAATTAAGTCCTTAGAGGAAAATAAAAACGTTTATTTAAAGTTTATTATGCATTTTAAAAAATTCTTTCTACTAGAATTTATACATAATTTAAAAAGAAATGTGCAAATGTGACGCATCTCAGGCCTGAACACTGGATCTGAACCATTTGAGACAAAGAGGACTGAAAAAAAAAAAAAAAAATATATATATATATATATATATACACACACACACAAAGCTGTAACAAAAACATGGAGACAACCAGCGAGCCCATCTCGACTGGAAAGGAGAGCGCTGAAATGCAGGTGTCTTGCAAAAAGACACAAAAACTGTGTTTACAAGAAACCTAATATTGCACAAAAATCGGAAAAAACTGCTCAAACAGCTGGAAAAGAGGAGTTGGATCAGACTGAGATGATTGGCATACACATACATAAACAAACAGTGGCTCAACATGCTATAGATATTTTATCATCTACCTTTTAAAAGTGTATTTCCACGCTTTTCTTCACTCTGCTCTGTGTAAACACGACCTGCAGTCCAGACAAAAAGCCAGAAAAGGAAAATATAGCACCTAATACCCATGTAAACACTAAATCTGACCATTTCTCCCTGGTGGGAATGAATATCTACTTTCTGAATATGTTTGTTCCACTCCTGACCTTTGTTCCAACAGCTTCGTCCCACCAGTCTTCCCCATGTTTGAGATTTGCAGGATGAATCGTGTGTTGCCAAGTTTGCCTCTTGAGGATGACTGAGTGGCGTTTTCTTCTTTTAATGCTGTTTAACTTCACATCTGTCTGCAGTTATTGTATGCAAGTTATTCTTTACTGTGCTTATTATGACTACTGAGATGCTCATATTTATAGTAACTGTCAAACTGTTTTTTAATGTTTTATTTGTCCCATTGCTGAATGTTTTATTTATATAGTTGTCTCATTGTTCATTTTTCAGACGTTTTATCATTGTTGAACTTCTTCTTCTTCATTTATTGCTATTTAACTTCACATCTGTCTGCAGTTCGTGCATGTGCATCTGTAAGTCTGAAAATAAAGGTTGTTCTTCGGCGTGTTGTGACTGGATTTCCTGAATTTTCAAACCCAAATGCAAACACGCTCCCAGAGTATCAGAGCAGCATATGTGGCCCTTCAGCCGAACCAGCTGTCCTGCAGCCAGCGCTGCCTCCCGGTCCGCCAATCAGGGGCCGAGGATGTGGTCGTCCGTGGCAACCGAGCAACGGCAGAGATGGCGGACGGAGAGGGGACGGATGGAGGCGATGTGCCGGCCGAGCGCACACATGCATAAACACACATGTACGTGCACACACAGGCCGGCGCTGAGCAAACAAGCCGCTGGAACAACACTCAGTGAGTCACATCCATTAGTGAGGCAGAAAAAACCCACTGACCCACACGGCAACAAGTCCCAGACCTGATACGATTACAGCACGAGTGTTTCACACCACGGTGACGGCAGATAACTCCACAGCGTACATATATAGAAATATAAATCTACAGTCTGGGCTTCCTGCCAGTCGGTGCATTTAAATCCCTTCATCGCATCAGACTGAGTGAGAATCAACTTCATCCACTTTTTAAAAAACTCCTGCAAAAACTTTCAGATTCGACAGGCGAGTAAAGGACGACCACAGTCGACGATAAACAGTCCGTCAGGAAGCTTCAACAAATGTCAGGTGATGAGAGACACACAGCAGATCTGTTTACACTCACTGTGTTTTATATCAGCGGTTAGTGGGAATCTGGACCGACAACAACATCAGAATAACACAGAGAGAGTCCACTGACAATAAAATACACTGTAAAAAATGAAAACCTGCCCGCAAAGGTGCCACAAAAATAACAGATGAAAGCAATGAAATATTCTAACGTTCAAAACATTTTTAAAAATTGTGAAAATAATGGAAAGTATATATGAAAGCGGATTTAAATACAGAAGACCGTTTAATTTTATTATGAAGTAAAATGAAAATGAAAAAGGAAAATTTTAAATCATTGACATACATGCTTTTCTTTCAAATAATAGCAAATATCTGTAGAGTAATATTTTTGTTTGCTCATTTAAACTCATTTAAACTTTAAAAAAATTATAGTCAAATGTAAAAGAAGGAAATATAATTTATATTTTAAAAATACAGATGTATAAGAAACAATTTTTTTTAAATACAGATTTTTGTTGTGAACATTATTTACATTTTTTTACAGTCAATGAATTAATTCTTTTTTCTATGATTTGACTAAATTTTATCTTTAACAAAACGAAACATTGGTAAAAATAATAGTTAAAAACTAAATTTTCTTTTACAGAGTGGCAAATTTTTCCTGATTTACATAAAACAAAAACATTGTAATTTTACAGTCCAATGTTGTAAAAGAAAAAACAACCAATTATTTTTCAAATGAAGATTTTTCTTATGGATGTAATTTACAGTTATGTACTTTTTTCTTTTTTTTTCTAATTTTACAATCAATTTGTGAATTTTTTTTCCTGTGATTTCACGAGATATTATCTGTAATTTAATAAAACAGGAAAAATCAGTAAAATATCAGTAAATAAATGTAAAATAATGATATTTTTGTTTATTTAAAAAACATTAAAACTAGAACAATTTTACAGTTAAATGTTGTAAAAGAAGATTTCTATTTGTATTTTTTATTTTTATATATATGTATTGATAAAAAATACAGATATTCCAATGTGTTTTTTTGTTTTGTTTCTAAATGGTTAATGTGCAAATTTATATATTTTTTTCTGTTTTTACTAATTGCTACCTATAAATAAAAAAAACAAAATGGAAAATCTGTAAAATAACAGCAAAATAAAAAAAACAAATAAAATATTAAAAACTACTGCAAAAATTATTTCTTTCAACAGTGTGAAAACATTTGTTGGTTTGATTTTCTCACATTAACAGATCCATCACTTTTCTGTTGCATCTTAATAGCCTGAATAGCTAAAAGGTCAAGTTATGAGTGATTTCTGTCATTTTAAAAACTTTTTGAGACAAAACTCTCCATATATTTAATAAAAACCTGAGTAGCTGCTGAGCTGAAAAAGTGTCTAAAACACGTACACTTCACCTCCTGGTTGGACTGTTTGCATTAGAGGTACATCCAGACGTCTCTAAATATCCTCCCATGCTGAATAATGCAGGCGGGGTGGAGCACGGCGGTCAATAATTAAGAGGATCCATCGGTGTTGGAGGACGACACTCGTCCACGGTGTAAAAGATAAGTGGGCCAAGAAAGCTAAGGTGTCCGAGCTAAGGATCAGCTCAGCGTCTTCTTACTGAGCGCTGCACGTCAGGAACCGGCATCATTTACCAGCGTTTTAATTCTGAAACATCATTTATTATTCAAGATTATTTAGGCTCCTTTGAGTTTTCATCTCCTGTCAGTTCAGACTGACTTTACATGTTGCATGAAGAGACAAGAAGCTGTTGATGTGTGTGCTTTTATTGTGAAACTCAAGGCCAAACTATACTGTGCAGTGCAGAAAATAACGAATGAAAACTGATGAAAAAATTGTGTTCGGTGGAGCTGATTGATTAAGCAACTAATTATCAACTTTTCAATTGGTCTGAGTCAATTTTAAGTAAAAAACAAGTCTAAATGCTCAGATTTTCTGTTTATTTTTTCCTCCTCTATGACAGTAAACTGAATATCTTTAGACAAACTTGTCAAAAATGACTCAGAAGTTGTCTAAAATGTCTTGAAATGTGTATAAAATGTCAAAATGTTCAAAATGACTCAAAAATTACATAAAATTACAATTACAGTCAATTTAAGTAAAATGAATCACCAACTATTCAGTTAATCAATTTATCAGTTTGGATTTGAACACTTTTATTCTTTAAAAAATGTCTAAAACCTCTGATTGCAGATCCTTAAACATGAATATTTTTGTTTTCTTTCCTCCTCTGTGACAGCAAACTGAATGCCTTCGTACAGTTTTCACTCATTTCTGACTTTTTATAGAGCAGACAATTGGATCCAGACCGAAGCAACATGATTTTTGAGGAGTAAAAAGTTCCAATATGTTGGCCAATATTCTTTATCCATACAGTAAGTTGGAGTTCCATCAAAAATAAAAGTAATGGGGGTCATTTTTCACTAATTTTCAAAGCAAAGACACCACTGTACTCCCCACCACCATCTGCTCAGCTACATGTGCTGCAGGCAGAGTGTTTCTAAATGATCTGAGCTATATACAACTTCTTTTAAATCTCTTCTTCAGACTCAGTTATTGTCTGACTTAATGGTATTTGTTGCAACTATTCTATCATGTTTATATGGTATGTTTTGGATCTTATTTACTCGTTTCAAAACGTTTTTCTTATCTGTCTAATTTGACACTTGTATTATTGTAAAGCACAGCGTAATTCTGTAAAAACTTTACAAATAAAGTTATTTTGAAATGTATTTGAGCTGCAATTAAAGTAAAGCACTGGTAAAAACAGTTTAAAAAGTGGATTCTATCAAAATTAATTTACATTTTGTCGAACGTGTGGAAATTAAGCTTTCTACTCTTTAAGCGTCTGTGGTTCATGTTTCTTCAAAATTTTCAGCTGCAACTCAAAACACTGTGGGTTTACAGTGTAAAGAAAAGGAAAAAATGTCACAATCATGTTAGATTTTTTTACACTTGGGTAATGAAGATGGAAAACTTGGAGACTTTAAGTTGACTTCCCTAAGCTTGAAAGTTGAGCAACGCTGATTTGAGAGGACTCAACTGGTTTATTTGACTTAAAGCGGTGGCATTAATATTACTTGTTGCTTTAATTTGGATAAACTTTGAAGCGATTCATTTAAGTCAGTCCAACAATTGTCTATTTTCAGAGCATGTATTGATGTGATGTCATTTTTACATCATCCTACTATCAGTTTCTTCATTATGTCCTGTGAAAAAACAAAACACGTCCTCACATATGACAACATACACTACCGTTCAACAGTTTGGGGTCACCCAGACAATTTCATGTTTTCCATGAAAACTCACACTTTTATTCATGTGCTAACATAACTGCGCAATGGTTTTTTTAATCATCTATTAGCCTTTCAACATGATTAGTTACCACAATGTAGCATTAGAACACAGGAGTGATGGTTGCTGGAAATGTTCCTCTGTACCCCTATGGAGATATTCATTGAAATTTCCCGCTAGAATAATCATTTACCACAAAGTCTACACTGTATTTCTGATTCATTTAATGTTATCTTTAATGAAAAATAAGGACATTTCTAAGTGACCCCAAACTTCTGAACAGTAATGTGTGTACTGATCGATCTGTGATGTGCTAATAATATATCAATTAGTCTATACGAACAAGGAATCAGGGAATTAATCTCAGACACAGACTGAACTTTTTACAAGCAGGTTTAAACAAACTTCAGTGAAATTTAAACTTTCAGTCTCACCTTGCATCATTCTGAGGTCAAAAGCAACATTTAATGTGCTTCAGATGTTATTACACTTTCAAAACACACTGTTTAGGCTCAACAACAAAATATTGCAACAGTTTGGGTAAATCATTCCGAGTTTCGACAGCTTCTAATGAAATTACATTCAACCAACAAACTACATTGTTGGTGGAATTAGCTTTTCCTCTAACAATTAGTGGTAAACTTAATTAGCAGTTTTAAACATTCACCTAGGCTCATTTAGAAGAAAAATGTAGTTATCGAGCCCATTTCATTAAGTTATCTCAACTTAAATTTAGCTTTAAATCAAGTAATGCAGATATCTGAGTTGAAATTAGAGACAATTTATGAAGATAATGTTTGCAGCTTTAAAGGTTGATTTAAATCAGTTAATTAGATTTTTTTTTTTGTCAGGAAAGGGATCCTTCAGCTGGTTTATAAAGTGTAGAAGACAAACACAGGTGAGCTGAGCGTCCAAACCGACAGGCAGGTCAGATAAAAACAGCACAAACACAGAAAACCAGAGCGTTTCCAGCAACAGTTCATGCTGTACAAAGAGAGTCTGAATCAACAAACCAGCAGCTGCCACACAAACAGCATCCGACCGTCCACCAGCCACATCCAGCCCGGAGATCCACTCACTGTCGGCGGCTCTTACCTTGCTCCGGATCTGCCCTGAGGTGGACACTTTGCGGATGAGTTTCTGGGGGCCCTCCTGCTCCGCGTCGCTGTCGGAGGACTCGTCCGCAGCCCCGGAACCGGACACGGCACCGACCACATGCGCGTGTATCCCAGCCGCGGATGCCGGCCCTTTCTCCGGCTCCTGTCGGGGGGAGGAAGGAGAAAACCATTCCGGGTTAGTAGTTCGATCCGCCGCTGCTGGACCCGCCGCCACCGCTCCCTTCCTCTCCGGGAGACGAGAGCTGCTCAGCGGCCGCGAAGCGTCTCTCCTCGCCGTCATGTCTCGCTGCCTCTACGGTAAACACGGCGCTGCTTTCCGGTGTGCGTGCGTGCGTGTGTGTGGGCTGGTGAGCGCGCAAGGGATGGAGCATGTCTCGGCGCGGTGGGGATGGGCTCCACGGCGGACAAACCCCCTTCCCCAAAGTCCCTGCTCGGCTGGCGGTTATGGCTCCAGCCCTGCGCGGCCAGTCGAGCTACGGACCGCCTCATCCAGTGTGCGCGCCGGTGTCCGTGCCACGGCAGACCCTAGCGGCTGCTTCTCTCCAACACCGAGCAGCGCCACGACAGTCAAATGAGTGCAATCAGACGTTTAATGATTTAATTCAATTCCGTGCGTAAAAGCCACATTCAGAACAAGCTGCAGCTACACAAACATGTCACAACAAATAAACGTATCCACAAAAATGTTGCATTTCTTTCATTATAAAGGGTTTTATGTGTTTTTTTTTGCGCATGCACATGCGTACAGGAGGATATTGGATGAGCTTGAGGTAGGTTTGTTTCAACAAACAGGCAAAAAAAGGACAATTTTCACGTTATGCAAGTCCAGTTTTGATAAAGTGAGTTCGTTTAAACGCGGCACGACAGAGTTAAAATTAATTTCCACAGCGCGGTGGGTTTGAGAAGGAAATGGGCAGGGTGTAATATCTGGAATATAAAAATTTCAAGAGAAGAAAAGAAGCAGAGAAGATCCATGTTTTCTACCCGAGAATAAACGCAACCGTGTGTTTTTCGAGTCCTTTCGCGCACGCAAAGACTCTTATCAGCACTTTTCCGTTTGTTTTACGCAAAATCAACACTTGTGAAGACATTAAGACGCCCCGCAGCTGCTTTCAGAGCCACACTCGACTGTACAAATCACGGCAAAAGAGCGGAAAACACGCTTTACGCACGCAAGCTGCTGCCTCCAAAGCGCACCAACTCGCCGGATTCGTGTCTAATTCTTTTCTTTTCTTCGGGAAAACTAAAACAAATGTAAGAAAAGGAGTCCCCGGTGTTGCGTTTGTACTGACCAGTTCCTCCCAGGCAGGGCTGCGTGTGTAATGGTACACATCCTCCATAGTCCCAGACCTGTGCGTCCGCTCCGGGGGAGAAAACAAGCGAATCAGGGGAAGGTGGAGGAATTCTCAGCCTGCCGCGGTGCCTTCACGCCGCTCACACGCGCACTGAGGAGATGGCACTGAGCTGCTCTCCTCCTCCTCTTCCTCCTCCTCCTCTTCCTCATCTTCCTCCTCCTCCTCCGAGCCCATCGGCGCTCCACGTGATAAATGTCAAACCGGCTCGAAAACGCGCGCGCACGGTTTTGCTGCCACGGACCCGCACGAGCTCCAGTGTGTAGGATAACGAATGTGTGCGCGCGTGCACGTGGGCGTATGTGAGTGGAGTTTGAATTACGTCATCCATAAGCGTTTCCATAATTCATTTTACGCGAGAAAATTATTGCCAGTTTCCCCCAAATTCCCCCCAATGTCTCATTTAAATGGAGTTATTCAGACCACTGTCTCAACGCTGATATCTTTATTTGGCATTATTTGTAATTTAGTGATTTTTATAAATTATTATATAATATTTTAGTAGGTTTTTATGGTAAAACAGTAGTTATTGTTGTGTAGAGGAGGTTATTAAAATCTAGTTTATGGCTGTGTGGATTTAAAGATCTGCTATCAGTTTTAAAAAAAAGTCAAATGACACCTTAAAACATCTTTTTAGGCTGGTCTTTATGTCATTTTAATGTAGTTTAGTCTGATGTTTTAGCAGTCTTATTTTATTCTATTTTTTAATATAAAGCACTTTGAGCTTTATTTTTATCATTACTACAGGAGCTTCGTCCGTCCTGTCTTACTTTTATTCTACTTTTTGAATCAGAAGGACCTCATAGAACTGTAAAAACTGGACATATTTATGTTTTGGATGACATTTGAAGACTCGTGAACAATGTTGGCCGCACTAACAACTAAAATAAAATAGTTAAATAATTAGATATAAGGGTCAGAATCATCACTAAACAATTCATCAAAATGTTATTGAAATCACAAAGTATAAAATTCAGTTTGCAGGAGCAGCAGCTTTTTGTTCAAGCTACAATATGTACACAAAATAGCACCATGAATGAAGCATTGTGGTGCCTCCACTAATATGAATTATATTCTCCAGATACAAGGGAACATGTTTATACTGTACAAACCACAGCAAAAGTCACATCAGCATTTGTTTACAGAAAGTGAGAAAAATGATAATTTGCGCTAAAATCAAGACTTGTTTTGCAAAATTTATCAAAAAAATGAGTGCAATATGCCCATATTTGTATATCGTTCAGCCATAATCAGAATATAATGGTCAACACTTTCTTGTTGAGAAAGGCTATATTATTTTGGGGATATCAAAGCCTAAAGGTATGGAGTCACAGGAGGGCTATAATAAAATATCATTAAATAAATAAATAAATAAGGAAATGAATGTGGAAATATAAAGAGAAATAAATAAATAAATGTGGAACTAAATGTGGAAATATAAAGAGGAATAAATAAATGTGGAAATATAAAGAGAAATAAATAAATGTGGAAATATAAAGAGAAATAAATAAATAAATAGGGAAATAAATGTGGAAATATAAAGAGAAATAAATAAATGTGGAAATATAAAGAGAAATAAATAAATAAATAAAAAGGAAAATTTTGTCTTTGATTTTCACTTTTCTCTTTTTTTTCGATTTTGTCAGTGTCTTTTCCGTTTCACATTTGCCTTTTCCTTTTGGCTACGTTAGCTTAATGCTACGTTAGCTTTAATCAGGCTACGACTGAGCAGCTAGCTCGGTTAGCATCGCTAATTCACATTAAAGCTAATATGCACTGGATGCTAACTCTCTTCTCTGGTTAACCCACACACAAACTCCATCAACATCTGGAGTGCACGGTACAAATTATATCTGACACTACAGGTGTATATAAAGTGCATTAAAACCGGCACCAATAAAAAAATAAACATTAACTTACCGAACTATCAGAGCCCTTTCAGTGTCTGCTGGTAGAATCAGCCAAAGCTCCACGGTGCCATCACTTGACTTCAGCCGTGCTAGGAGCTGGCGTCAGCCAGGAATCCTGTGATCAGGTACGACTACCCAGCCTGGACAGAAAGCCCCGCCCAAAGCCATTTGATTGACAGCTCAGTCCACCAAGTGAAAGAAGAGTCTGTCTTTGTTTTTACTTGGTGGACTGAGGAGTGCCAAAAGGAAAAGGCAAATGCAAAACGGAAAAGACAATGACAAAATCGTAAAAGATGTAAAAATCAGTGCAATATATTGTAACTGATGAAAAATAAGATGCAGTAATAAAACAGTCCAGTCTGACTGTTTTCCTCATGGATGTGTTGGCTGTAGTAAAAACTAGATTTACTGGTGGGTTATTATATTTAAAAACACTTTTGCAGTTATCGTATGATCTTTGATCTTGAATGTATAATCAATAACTATTATTTCAAGTAATTTTGATGCATCAGTAACATTGAAGTCACATTATCTGGGCTACTGTCTTCGGTTTTTGGGTGCGAGGAACCAAAGTGAAACTCCGGAAGACTTTATCGGCGGACTGCTTCGTCCTGCCGTTATTTTCTTCCGCCTGGAGCAGAATGAGCTGACTGATGTTATGAAATGGGAACGAAACCGGGGGTCAACAGTTAGCTCCACGAGAAGCGGGTGTTTTTCTGTCATCAGTGTTTTATAAGTGAATTTAAAGATGCACTCCCAGATACTGTGCAGCGGCACCGCGGCGGCCGTGGCTGCCCGGAGAATGCGCCACATTCTGGGTGGTGTTCTGGGGAGAGACGGCTGGATGTGGAGGACTCATGAGGTCAAATTCCTCAACACGTCGTCAGGTAACTCACCTGTCGGACTGAGCAACACAAGAGCGGATAAATAACTAATTTTAAACCGACTTCGTAGGAAATAGCTAACCTCTTGCTAGCTAAAGTTTGGTACCTTTGGCAATAGCTAACTAGCTACAGAAATAATTAGCTTATGTCGGTATAGCTGCTATGTTTGGGGCAAAAATTAACTTTTGTGGTTGTTTGGTGGCAAAATGCTACATATTTGCACTATTTAAGATTATATAGTTGTTTTAGACGAAATAAAACAATGTTACAGTGACTTGTAACTGTGTGCATGCTCTTTAACTAGCAAATAGGTGAAAGGTTAACAGCAGTTATTCAGCTGTGTGAAGTCACTGTACAAGCTAACTTTCCCTAACTAAACTACAAAACAGGTTCTGAGGTTAGCAAATGGAATTCCAGGTTTAACTTTGTTTTTTCAGGGCTTTATACACTGTGTACATCACCATGAAAACTAATGCTGAATACTATATACACAATACAAAATAAGAAGCATTGCAGTTAGCAAAGGCTGAATTTTAATAATAGTAATAACGTTAAATGTGCAACACATTCGAAAACACAATTACAAAATTCTTTGTATTAAGACAAATGTCAGATTCGGAAAATAAGATCATAAACATGCAACAAAAACAACGTAAACAGGACTAAACGCTACAGTTAAATCCCTGTAGTGGTATTTAATATGTATTTCTACTTGTCTAATTTACATATTATGGATTAATCAAACAAATACAACATAGATATTGTCACAAAAACTCAACAGTGTTTTTAATTAATTTTCCAGATGGAACTGATAATTTCTTTGTTTGTTTTGTTGTTTATAGAAGCTAAAAATTTGGGGGTATCACAGTGAATCAGCAAGCTATAACTGAATTTGTTTAGTTGAAAACCAGGACAACATGTAATTTAAGAAGTTGCATACTGACATATTTTTGCGTCTTGTTTTACAGTTAATATGATTAATTATCACATATGCGCTGACTAATACAGATATTTTGGTTACTTTAGTGACCAGTGTTCAAATTAGTCCAGGAAAAGAGGTCTTGTAGTGTTTGTTAGGGGAAAAAGTTAACTTGTAGGTAAAAAAAAAAAAAATCATAGTTTATTTATGATTTCAATATTAAAAGCTGTGTCCACCTTGAAAAATGAATATTATTGAACCAACTTAAAGTCATTGTTTCAACCGATAGCACACAACTGAATTAAGTTCATTAAAATTAAATAAATTTATGCTATTCACAAAAAACCCAAATTATTTAAAGAATAAATAATCAAGCATTAAAAATACAGCTGTTTTTGCTGTGAGGTGCAGAGGATAAATTCAATAATCTCACATTTAATCTCACAGTGGTAGCCTTGACCTTTTAGCTGTGACCCTGACTGAGATAAAAGAAAAAAACATTGTTCAAACTGATAAGTAGATGTAAAGCACATCTTAAAAGGTCAACAAACAGATTGTAAGCTCTCAGTGTTTATTCCGTCTCTGCTTTAGGATTATATCGCTCTACAATGCCATATAGAACAATCAAATTGCTTTGAAATCCCTTGTACTTTATTTTAAAATGTTTCCTGGTTGCTTTAAAGATTTTGAACAAACTGGAGAAAAACTAACATGTTGTTGGCTGAATATGAGATGATTTTTTTACCGTATTCCACAGGATGCAATTCTCGTTTAGACAAAGAGACAGCTGCCATAAAACTTTATTAATGTTATTATATATGTTTTTTTTAATTTTTTTTAAATATATATATATATATATATATACATGTTGTATTTTAATATGTGTGTGTGTGTGTATATATATATATATATATATATATATATATATATATATATATATATATATATATATATATATATGTATGTAATAAAATACAACTTTTTCTTGTGTTGTACTGTAACAACAAGCATATGTTTGCTCTTCTTTATTTAGATAAGAAACTGTTGCATCTCTTTAAACAAAGAAACCATTTTTTCTTTGTTCACACAGTTTTACTCATCGCAGGAGGAAAAGCACTTGTGTTACTGATATTAATGAGGCTTGTTCAGTTCTATTCAAATATCCTGTTCAGCTGTGACAGTGAAGCACAAACCTTAAACTGAAGCAGTTTAGTTTTTTAATGTAGTCTACATTTTTAAGAATGTTATATATGTTTTGTGATGTGTATACTGCTTTCATAGGGGATCAGTATAGTACTCTATCTGTAATAGGAACTGTACTTTCCTGATCATTTATGTTTTGGTCACTCTCTTCTTTTGCAGGAGACACAGTGACGATTGGCGAGATCTCCTACAAACTCAAAGCACCCCAGAACCCAGAACTCGTTCCCGTGAAACACAGTATGTAGCTTCCTGTATGAGCATTAAATCATGTTGGAATAATATATACCAGCATGTTAGTGTGAAATCCTGACTTTTTCTCTTTTTTTTTCCAGTTTCAGACTCGCTGCCTCAAACTGTCGCTCAGCACTTGCGATGGATCATGCAGAAAGACCTGCTGGGTCAGGACGTGTTCCTCATTGGACCACCAGGACCCCTGAGAAGATCCATAGCTATGCAGTACCTGGTGAGTGGAATAAGTGAAATATTTTTGAAACTATAACAAAACTTTGTCAAGAAAAGCACTCAGAGAGCGCAGTACTCCGCCAAGGCTGCTGAGTTGTTGTATCATTTCCGACAGATAAGTCCCAATAAGTCGATTTGTAGAAGGATCACAATCATGCAATCGTCAGCAGGCAGCTGTTGTAGCGTTCACTTGTTGTCACAGTTACATTGACACCATGCCGCTATCTCACAATGATACAGAAATCTTTAATAAATCGTGGATCCAGAGTATAAGCCGCATCACTGCCAAAATCTAATCACTTGGTCCTGACCTTCACTGTAAATTTCATCCAAATCCATCTGCTTTTGAGTAATGTTGTGAACAGAGAAACAGACTGACAAATGTATGCTGATCGTCACATAACTCCGCTGCGTTCCTTGGCGGAGTAATAAACCAAACACCTCAACAAACTCAGTGTTAGAGCTGAGCAGTTAAACACTGCCATCAGATGCAATAGATGAGTTGTATAAACATTTCTTTCCTCCGACCATGAAGGTAAAATGGATCATTTTTTATCATCACAGGGTGTAATTTTTTTTAATCAAAGCAAATTTCCACCTAAAATCATTCATCTGCTGCATTTCACTCATCACAGCTATATTATTTTATAATTTTAAACTTGTGCAGGTCTAGAGATGTAGATTAAAAGCATTCTGTTTGTGCAGTTTTACCTTCACAACTTTGACCTTTTAGCAGACAGTTTATCAAAGTGGAATGCCACATGGTTCATTTTTTAAAATAAATTTATCTATACAGAAAACTGTGTAGGTGTGTTTGGTTTCATAATGCCTGTAGCCCAAACCCTCAGGTGACGTGTCAGTTGATTACTTTTCTGTTTGTTCAAACTGGACGTTAATATTCACTGGATGCTCTCGAGTCAACATTTGAACATTTGAATTGACCTTAAACATCACCGGATGTCTTCTCTTATTTTAAAATGGACCAAATAGGTTAATTTTTTCTTCTTTCCCTTGTTGTCGACTAGGAATTGACCAAGCGGGAAGTCGAGTATGTCGCTCTGTCTAGAGACACAACAGAAACTGACTTGAAACAGAGGAGAGAGATCCGATCAGGGACGGCCTTCTACATCGACCAGGTAAATCCACTGACTGCTGACGGTTTATTTGACTTTATACGCTGTCCAATTATCAGAATTCCATGTTAATCAAAGCTGGTGTAAAAGCCTTTTCACCAATGCTTTAATGTGCTACAACTACAAGTTCTTTTAGTGCTAGTCTGGATATCTGTCTGTATGAGTTACACCTGTAATCGATTTGCATATGAAGCGTCTTTGAGTTATTGGAAAAGCGCTTTATAAATTAAATTTATTATTATTATCAAAAAGTTCCATGACTGCATCATTAAAAAGCAAAAACTTGATTTAAATGTTGCAGCTATCATCATCAAAGTTGTCACCTTGTGCAGCGATTGTTATTATAATAATTAAAATAATAATAAATGAAATATTAATTATTAAGTCTGAGTGTTGCATATGCAGAATGGAGATCTGTGCTGCAAATGTAAAAGTAGACCTATTTTCTATTTATTTATTTTTATGTGAGATATGTGCAGCTCTTTCACACAGGAATGGGTAGTAAAGTGTTGATATTTCTTAAATTACAGTTCAACTCAGCTGTTAGCCAAACTATGTTTAAAGTGTGTAAGGTCGTCTGTACGTTAGTATGGTAAGTGCTGTGAGATGACATATGTTTTGAATTTGCGCTATATGAATAAAATAGAATTGAGCTGAAACTGAACTCCATAGAAAACACACAGTTTCTCTCGTGGTCCAAAAACCGAAACACAACAATCCCAAAAATCAAAGCTCACCATATTGTTTTGCCACAACGCTACATTAAACTATGTCAAACAATACGTCCAGGAAGAGATCCGCTATAGAAACGGACCAGTTGTGTTCAGCATTCAGTATTGCCATTGCTTAAAAACTGAGGCATCTGAGAAAGAATATTAAGTGCAAACAGTCTGAACTGTGTGCTCAATGCATGAATGCATGTTGAAACCACAAAGAATTTTTGACAACACCACAATCGTCGCTCTGCATTTCTTGAAATGAAATTCAAGTTGATGGTCACAGTTTAGGAGATCTAGTAGCCATTTTCTTTCAGATGTTATATTTTAGAGCTGTTTTATTACTGTTTATTTTATTGTCTTATTGTATATTTTATGGGCTGCACAGTGGCGTGGTGGTTAGCACTTCTCGCCTTGCAGCTAGAAGGTCCCTGGTTCACGTCCCAGCCTTCCCGAGGTCTTTCTGTATGGGGTTTGCATGTTCTCCCTGTGCATGCGTGGGTTTCCTCTGGGTACTCTGGTTTCCTCCCACAGTCCAAAAATAAGCTGAGGTTTATTGGTTATTCTAAATTTGTGCATAGGTGTGAGTGCAAGTGTGATTGTTACTGTATTGTTCTTAAGTTATTTTCTTGTTTTTCACTGTGAAGCACTTTAGTCACCCTTTGGGCTGCTGTAAAGGACTATAGAAATAAACTTTGATGATAACAGGTGGAGCTTGACACACCAGGAAGTGTTGCAGGAGCACTTGACAGGCTACTGTTCAGATTAGATATATGGTTATGTCTCCATAGTGGGCACTCTGAGAGAAGGTTGAGAATGGCTCAGGATGCTAATAGCAATCAATCAAGAAAGATGTGTAGTTGCCCTGAACAGTCCACTCCCACTGTCAATACATGATGAACGTGGTTAGGCTCATTGTGCTTGAGTAGAAGTGATGCAAGAAATGAATTACGTGGAACTTCTGGGCTAATAAGTTGCAGCAGATGGTGGATTCAGTAATTTCCAGGTCTGAAAGCTGCTAAAAAAGTAATAAATGTAAAAAGGGTGAGTACCACCATGGGACATGTCCCAGTCCCAGAAGAAGCATTTAATCTTTAGATGCATGGGTGATTGGACCCTACACTCGTCCATAAGTGGGTCAAAAGTAACCCATCTAAGGATCAATGTGTTTTTTGGGGTTTTTTTTTTGCTATTTTTGTCATTTTGGTTAAGAGTAATCATTTGTATTATTGTTTTTATTCTATTTTGGTCCACACAAGAGTGATTTAATGTTTGAAATATGTATATTTTTCACTTTATAATAGATTTTGACCATTATAATAATTGAAAAAGAAGAATATTTCACAGAGCAGCAATAGAAGAATGTCAACATCAATTTTATTGACATTTTTCCACTCTTTTCCTCCAGCTGTTGCTACTCTCTGTATATAATAATCTTCCTGATCAATGATACTTCTGACATAGTGTGTGTGGTCCACGGTAAATATATTCCTGACAGCCACAATTGACAAGAATCACAGGTTTCTATGAATCTCTATGGGAAATGCATGCAGGTCATTTTGGGCCTACTTATGGAAGCTTGGGGTAGTAGTACAAGTGTTATAATTTCTTAAGAAGTATAAAAGGTAGCTTAAAAATGTAAATGAAATGATATCAAAAACATGTTTTTTGGGGAATACATGGAATATGAAATAATAACTTTTTATTACAAAGATATTGCAAGAAAACAACCTCAGCGGGTCATTTTTGACCCACTTATGCATCTAAGGGTTAAACACATCACTATGTATTTCGTTAACATGACAGCATTAGTACCAGGTGAACAGTATGTGTTGCTAACTGTCGTCAAGTTCACCACATGGATTGATGTGACACTGACTAAACAGGAGAATGTAGACACTGTGGCTAACGTTTCTTTACAGAAAGGTGATACCATGAGTTGGTATCCTGTCTCTGATAAGAACAGATAATGGAGGAGAGTTTGAGAAAAAAAACAGTGAGAACTATCTTGCAGAAGATGGGGATAAAACCGAGGTTAGGATGTATGCGTCACTCTCAAAGTCAGGGTTTGGTGCAGTGACTAAACTTCTTGACTGCACCTTGTCCAGTTTAACACCCTTGGATGGGCTCTATCACCTTGTAAGTTCTATCTGTTCATGGTTGCAGACATGTTTTCTAGAAGCAAATATTAAAATGCTTCTTTATCGTCACTCGCATGATGATTTGGAGTGTTCTATCAAATCACTGGAGAGGTGGTGAAGCCGAAAGAGTGAAAGTTCCACCACACAGTGTTGAAACATGATGGACAACGATGAATACACAAGAATACAAGAACAAATACCATTTAAGCTTATAACATGTGCATGCATATTAGGTGCATGGTTCTTTTCATGCTTTATACAACAAATTGAAATGGTTTGAAAAGAAGATTTTTCTCCGTAGACTCAAGCAGCTGTTCATTTCTCTAAGTTTTCAAGTAAATTACATTGAAACTAGTCTGGAATCTTAATGTATCTGCTAATTGTCCAGATAATATGATGGCGAACTGACCAATACTAACAGCAAGGGTGGAACAATAATCGAGCATGGCTTGCTTGAAGCACTCGCCCTCAAGGCATTACGGTAACACATGAAACCACATCACTGCAGCGGTTCCACGTCTTCCCGGTTCATCCTGTTCCTTTCCATGCCACTTTCTGATCGATCAAGCTTTATGCAAACATACTCCCCCGCTCTCTGTTGACTTTGTAAGTTAAGTAACCATAGAAACCAGCAGCTCCTCATTATCCTGGCTGGTTTCTCTAAGGAGAACTTTCTGTTCTCCGTTCATCTCCGTTCATTTCTCGCAGCTACAGAAGAACGATTAAGGATAGAAGGAAGAAAAAAAACACAAAATCCTGATAAGACTGATCATTAGACGCTGTCATTGGACTTCAGTGACAGCTAATGAAAAGCTGTGATAATTAACATTCACTCAGTCATGTCATTATCCACAGCTAATTAGCACATGGCTTCATCTGTGTAAAAAATAAATCGGTTGCGTGGCAGTTCAGACATCAGCTCCATGGGGACGGGGGGGGAATTTTTCATGGTTTATTTTCGGAACAGTTGGACTTTATTCATAAACCTGGTCTTCTAGAACAGGAAAGCTCATAGATGATTAGTGTGACTTTGTTAGAATTATAATCGCTGCTGTAGTGTCGCTCTACTGTCTTCAATCCTGTGGGATTAACTGAAGAGGGTGTTTATATATATATATATATATATATATATATATATATATATATATATATATATATATATATATATATATATATATATATATATATATATATATAAACAACAATCCTGTCAGTGCATTCAGAAAACATTTTTTAAAAGTACAGTAGGAAATGTACAAAATAATATATACAATCATGAACAATAGTTTACATACACTTGAAAAGACCATATATGTCATGGCCGTCTTGAGTTTCCAGTGGTACATGTAACTGATGGAGTCATCGAAACTCATATGTCCTTGTCACAAAACAATCCCGCATTTTGGTTCGTTCATAGATCGTTCATAGGTGTTCTGGAAAAAAAGCCAAAATCTGGCATTTCAAAAATATACATACAGTAATGGTAATAATTGGTAAACATCCCTTGGCCATTTCCACCTCACTTTTGGTTTCCATCCACAAGCTTCTGGTTGTATCTTTGACTCTCCTCTTAATACAATTGGTGCAGTTAACTAAATTTGTTGCCTTTCTGGCACAGACTTGTTTCTTCATCACAGGTTCTTAATGGGTTTTAAGTCAGGACATTTGGGAGACTTCTGGCTGAATTTTGTAGATAATCCTCTTTTTTTCATTATTCCATTTCCTTTGTGTAAAGGACTCTCACCAAAACAGCCCCACTGCATAATAATACCGCCACCATGCTTGACAGTAGATTTGGTGTTCTTGGGTTTAAAGCTGCAGCTTTTCTACTCCAAACATATTTCTGGACACTGAGGCCAAGTAGCTCATCTTTAGTTTCATTTGGACTCCGCAGACCTCTGACAGTGTGCTGTGGTTTCTGGCACCAAGATGTTGGCAGCAGATCCTTTAAATCCCAGACGTTGCAAGGTTGTCTTTGACACTTGTTTTTCGAGCTCATCCTACAGATATTTGATTGGATCTGGAGAGTTTTGGATTTCAAGTCAACAGCTTGAACTCTTTGCCATGTTCCTCAAATCATTCCTGAGCAGTGTTCGTAGTGTGTCAGGGAGGATTATCCTGCTGGAATACAGCTGTGGTCCTTGGAAGTGTTTACGTCGGTATCAAAGTAACATCCAACCACCCAGAGCATCACATTTCCCCAACTGGCTTAGTCTTGCAAACTCTGACTTATCTCCACAGTGCTGGAGAATGGTCTGACTGCACCTTATCATCAAAAAGGTCTTGTTTGTTGTGTTTCTTTAAACTGATCACAATCACCTGAAGCAGAGCTAAGCCCAGGAAGTTGAGATGGTGTCCCTTCAAAATAGTGACATGGTATTTGCTTTGGTTGAACATTTGCATGCAGGGAGACGAACATGGTCATTAAAATGGCCACTTCACTTTAAAAAAAAAAACAAAAAAAAACAAACAAGCAAGACTCCCTTAAAGCATTTTCCATGTCCCTGGTCCACTTTTTGAATGTGGTAAGTTGCTGCTTAAGGGTTGCTGTTTAGAGACTAGCCTACCTTCTTCCATTACTCTATGGTCCAGTTGCTCATTGTAGGAGCTTTCAGTGGTGGACAATTCTGCGATTTTATTTTGCAGACGCTTTTATCCAAAGCAGCGTACATCTGAGGGTAGTTACACCACAAGGAAGGATCTAGTCAGGAGAAAACAAGCTGCATTAGTGCCATAAAACAAGACAGACATCAATATGGACACTCTAGCTGATCAGCAAATCAAGATGCTTTGTTTTGTCAACTTTCTGTTACAGCAGCTTTAGTCTTTCCAGCAGTCTGTGCAACAGTAGCGTCTTTGTGATATCAGACCACATGGACCAGCAGCCAATGAGTGAGCTTTGGACAACTATAACCTTGTTGCTGGTTCACCACTTGTGCTTCTTTTTGACCACTTTTTATAACCATTGCACACTCCTAACGCCCCACAACACCTGCTGTTTTGAAGATGCTCTAACCCAGAGGTGTCAAACTCATTTTCATTTAGGGGCCACATTCAGCTCAATTTGATCCCAGTAAAGTCATAACATAATAACCTATAAATAACAACAACTCCAAATTTTTCCTTTGTTTTAGTGCAAAAAAAAAAGTACATTCTGAAAATATTCACATTTAATGAACTATCTTTTTACAAAACATTATGAACAAACTGGATTTCTGGAGAAAAACAAATACAGTTTCAATAATATTATGCCTCAGTTTATCATTTACACATTACAACTTACAAATCACAGTGGATCTACAAAAACACAGAATTTTTCATCATGGGTATCTGGAATGGAATGATATAGTATTTTGCTTTTCGACTGAAACAACAAAAATCTGACAAAAAAACAAAAAAAGACAAAATATTACAAAAACAAGACACAAAATGACAAAAACGAGAAACAAAACGACAAAAAATAGACAACACAAGCGAGGCAAAAAAAACAAGGACAAAAATGATGTACAAAACAACGAATAAAGCGAAACACAAGATGACAAAAAGTAAAAAAAAAACACAAGCGAGACCAAAAGGAAACACAAAATGACAAAAACATGAGACAAACGTCAAAAATCTGACAAAACAAGGCAAAAAACAAGACAAAACATTACAAAAATTAGGCACAAAATGACAAAAGAATAATGACCAATCTAGTATTTTGCTTTATGATCAAAACAACTTGTCATGGTCTAGAAATTATTTTAAATTTACAGTTTTACAAATTTACAATTTGCTGTTAATGTCGTCTCTGTAATTTTTTTACTTTGCAAAGTCGTTCAGCGGGCCGGATTGGACCACGGGCCGCATGTTTGACACCCCTGCTCCAACCCAATCGTAGAGTCGTAGCAACTCTGTCCACCGCCCATTTTTCCTGCTTCCAAACTTCAAGAACCGACCGTTCACCTGCTGCCTGATGTACCCCACTCTCTACCAGGTGTCACTCTAATGAGATAATTAATGTGGTTCACTTCACCCGTCGGTGGTTTTAATGTTGTGGCCGATCTATTTTTGCACAGATTTCTCAGTGTCGAGGGCTTGAGAAGTAAATGCACTCGCAAAAGAAGCATCCATCCTGCTGACGCTTGATTTTTCGCCGCACTGAGTGGTTTTATATTTCATAGATCAAGCATCGGGGTGTTCACGCTGCTGATGTGGCAGTTTTGTTTCGCTCTGGCAGAGTTTCCTAATGTAACAGTTTAAAAGCTCATGATTTATTTTAGCAAAATGGACGGCAGGGTTGCATTAGAGGCATATGACACAGTTCAATTTTATTATTTAAAAAAAAAAAACAAAAAAGCACACATACACACAGCTCTCCAGAAAAACACATCTGAGTTTCAGTGTTAAACGTAAGTATTCAGATCTCCAAGCTCATATTCATTCATCATTCTAAACAGAAATAAATGGACATATACTGCAATTTGTGCTTCTTCAATATCTTGAAAGCGAGAAACAGCCTTATTATTCTGTATGCAGATTACAGTCGCATTCACATTTTTTTTTTAGACTGACTAATCAGCTCATTGACTTTCAGATGTGACAGGTACAGTATGTGTGTTAAACCAGTCTGCATTTGGGAGTGTGGTGTCATTTTCTAGGCGCTGCATAATGAGACACACTGCCTCTAAATGTGATTACGACATCTATAACTGGCAGGATAGTGTTTGTAAAATGTGAAATATAAAGTTTAATGTAAACCGCCCTTAATCTTGTCTAAGAATCTGCATGTCTTTATATATGATGCATAATAATATACTGTGTCTGCTAGCGAAGCATGAAAAACACTGAAGTTAAATGGACTGTGTAAAAATGACCCGAAAACACTCTCAAAAAGCAGACAACCTCTTTACAGGCTCATTAAAAACTACAGTTTTGCCTTTTCGTCCACACAGAGCAGATGACTTTTAGGTGTCTCGCACAGCTGCCAGTAATAAAATTAATAGGATGAAGTGTGATTAGGTGTGCCGCTAAACAAACACCGGCAACAATATCGACTGTTGTCAGAGCTGCTCAGTAGCTGCATGAATTAAAGCTTTATTGGACAGATGACAGGAAATTAGAAGAGAGAGAGACACTGTGATTTACCATAAAGATCAGACTCCACCAACATCAAACGTCCAGCATCAGTTGGCATAAAGAGCACCTTCTTTTGTTTGTGCTCTTGAACGAAACTTTGAGCACGTGTGGTTAATCGCAAATCCAGCTGCTTCTTGCTTTTTCTTGCATTATACCTAGCTAAAGTAGAGCTATGAAGTTGCATAATTGGAAAATTGACTCCATACATGGACAATTTTGTCTGCTTGTTGACAATACTGCTTTTTGTATGATCATTATCATTGTGTTTAAATTATTCTTGTAAATTTGTGCAATATGTAACATTATAGCCTATTGTAGCCTAAGATTGAGCCCTAAGCAGCCTTTTTTCACTGCAATATAAAGTTCTTTACCTCTATGGAAACAGTACAACCATGACTAGAAGGAAAAAAAAAAAGAAGAATGGAATCAAAACGTGCATCATTTTTCCAAGTCCTCACAACTGTTGCTAATACTGGGAAACAAAATAGTAAGTCTGCATGCTAAAGTTATTATACTACTTACATTTTAATTAGTTTTCATTCTTGTCTCCCATCTACTCTGTGTAAACACTGCCTGCAGTTCAACCCAAAAGTCTGAATTTTTTTGACATCACTGTTGGTTGCAGTTGAGTCACTAATCATTTTTCGATTTCACTGAGTAGCTCAGAATTTTTTTTTAAATTTTTTTTTTTGCAAAATCTAGTTAGAGCTTTCAGTGAGACATTCATGTGATTTTGATAAAATATCGCAGTTTTAGCTTATTCTTGGTTCATTTTCGCAGTACACCTGCGCGCCACACATGATTAGATCGAGGCCGGTCAGAAAGTGGAAAATCTGACTGAAAAGGTTTTTGTTCTTACAGTTTCTGGCTCATAAATGGTGTCAGTTTTTAAAAATATGTAAAATTTGTTTTGTTTTATTTTAAGCCTGATAGTGGAGACTGGATTCAGAAGTTTAACATTTTTATTTAAATTAGATAAATTAATATTTTGTGTAATTATATGTTAGTCATATAATAATATTGTTCTTCTTGGTCTTAGCCTTAATATCTACACGTTATGTACATTTCTAATCCCACGCTTTGGTCTTTTATTTGGTCTTTTATATGTTTGGCGTACAGATAATTGTGACTTCAAGCACAGTTTTGGAACACGTCGTGTGATTTGTGTTTGTAACTTTATCTTTACCTCTTTGACAATGCTGGCTGTCAGGATGCAAAACTGCCTGAATTTGTGATTAGAAAATATCAGTTGTTGCCTCCTGACCATTTTAATCAAACCACAAGTGCTAAAAGTGTCTGTGACAGGAGCAATAAACTGCCAGAAACTGCTACCCCAGACCCTATAATGTTATATACATTTACAAAACTACGATAAAGACCATAGAAATAGTATCATTATCAAACACACAAAATTGGCCACATATGGACTCAATTTTTCCAGTCATGCTCATGTAGAAGATGATACAGCTTCAGTTCAGTATAATGGGATTGGTTTCATTTGTTTAATGAATTTAGCAGGAAGGAAAGTGGCTATATTTGTGATTTTAAAAAATCAATTGTTGCCAATAAAAAAAGTTTCTTTCAAGAACACAAACAGAAGAAAACAGCTTGAATTCTGGTGCTTTTTATTCCAACTGATGATGGATGTCATTGGATGACAGTGGACGTTTTCAGAGTAATTCCTTTGTCGTACTTCCAAATCGCTAGTAAGAACTGGACATGTCCATTTTTGACGGATACTTCTGGTCCAAATTCTTAGAAAGTGTCTCTGAATGATCCTCTGGTCCGTCTCCACTGATTAAAGTCGCGTATCTCACGAGGACACGTTGTCTTTTCCAGCATCCAGGAACGCTAGCCAACCCCTCCAGCTCCCCGAGGCTCATCCGCCTCCCGCCTCCTCAGCCAAATGAAAACAGTTGTCCATTGTTTCCATGGCGACAGCTCATGCATAGATACAGCATTATCGACGGTACTTATAGGCGCTTATTTCTGGCCTCCCACGGACCTAATGGGCAGGTTGTGTGTCGCTGGCATGTGCAGCTTCATGAGTGTGTTTTCCTATCAGGGTATTACAGTACCTGATACTCATTCTAAGGATGGAGGACGTGTGGGACGCGCAAATTAGAAAGCTTTTCTAGAATAGTTTGGTGTCGTAGGAGGTGTGTGTTTGTGTGTTAACTAGAACATCCAAGTATTCTTCGGGGCCCTGTGCCGATTTGGAGCCCTATATTCAGGCTTAATGTGTCAGTCCCTGAGCTTTGGCTGTCCCTCCACCTCACTAAGTCCTCACTCTGCCTCCATTCACAGCATCACCACCCCCCAAAGTTTGTACCAAGGATGTAGTCACGTGGATGATGTATTTCAGACGTTTCCAATCACCCTTCTCCATTTAGCCGGCTGTTATGTAAGGCAGCTTACCTCAAACCCACACTGAGAATAAGTTACAGTAATATAAAAGCTCTCCACCTCCACCAGCGCTGAACCAGTTCCCTGCCAACTAATGAGTTAGCCTCTGCGGAAAGTTCTTTCATGAAATGAATTAACCATTCACACTTTCCAAGCAATGTGTAGGCTGCATGTTGCAACTAAAGAGCCAAAAAATCCTATTTAAAATGCAAAAGCCCTCAGTGAATTGTACAAACCTGTTGAAACTGAGCATCAAGTGCAGCAATGCCAAATAAAAATGCCCCCAAAAGACATTAATACTAGGGATTTCCGATATGCTGATATTGTGCAGCTCTCAATTTCCGGTTCCAATATCAACCGATACCGATATATGTGGGCTGTTTAACTAATTTTACGTATCTTCTGTCGTGGAATTAACACATCATACCTAATTTTATTGTAATGCCCCATTGGATGCATTCTCAAATGCTACAATGCTTTCAAATGTGAACATTGTCTTTGCAAAATAAAGCTACTTCAATTTAAGTTATGGAAAAAATGCCATATTATTTCTTTTTAATTGTCTCAAACAACAGTTCACACTCTCCCTCTCTCCCTCCCTCTATGAGTTCAGTAAATGCAGGCGAAATCCAGGCATTATTTTATCGGTTTTCATGATGGGAAAAAAAATTATAACAATATTGACCAGTATTACATTTTAATGCCAATATTGGGCCGATAATATCGGTGGGCCGATATTGTCGGACATCCCTAATTAATACCAAATAAATGCATCCAGAACAAAGAATTATTTAGTAGTAGCTTCTGCTTCATTACTAGTTATGGTGGAATTGACACAAAATGCACATATGAACAAATGTGAGCATTTTATTTATAAAATGAGACCGAAAAATACAAAATGCATTTATGTCTTTACCATTTTCACCTTTTAACCATGCTCTATAGTCTGACGGCAGTCCGTGAAATATTGCAATCTTTAATCTACTGAAATGTGCATGTGGGCATTATTGGCCTGTGATTTTTATTTTCTGTAGCATTAATCAACACGAAACAGAACTTTTAAGCCATTACATGGCACTTTTTAACCTCTTAAACCCCAAAGGTTTGAAGACACGTTTGAAAGACATGTTATTTTTCTAAAAAAAAAAAAAAAAAAAAATGGCAAAATTACACCATTTTTCACAGTCAGAGATTTTAAAAAATGAAAAAAAATCTTCAGCTTTTCAGTTTTTAGATGGTCATATATGATGTGAAGTTCTGTTTGGAGAAATGAACCAAATCTAAGGTCAAGTTTATTGTAGTTTTTTGAAATTCACTTTATTCTACATACTTTCTTTAAAGATTCTACCAAAATTTTCAGTTTGCACCAGATCCTGCTCCTTCGTTCAGCTATGAAAACATGAGGAACTCAGCTCTGACCAACCAAAAATTCAGGAACTATTCGGCTGAGCTGCAGGCGGTGTTTCCACACAAAAGTATGGAAACAAATTAGAGTGTTTGAGAGCAAAATGAAGGATAGTTGAACAATAAAATAAATGCAGGGTGGCTCCAAAACTGTAAACAGAGGAGCAAGTTGTTGGCAGATACATTCAGCATGGTGAAACATCTTACTAGAATTGCAATGCAGAGTAGAGTGAAAAAAGGTTGTAAAAAATATTAAATAGTTAAAATTCTATAGTATGTAGAACCACTGTTTGTTTACAGTGTTGGTACAATGTTGGATATGTTGGTTCCAGTTACGTTTTTTCTTTTTCTTTCATGATTTCGCCACTATAACTGTGTTGTACTGTACAGCTTTGCTCAAAAATGGTAAACAGAGAAACAAGTTATTGGAAGACACATTCAGCATGGGGAAGCATCTTTCTGGAGTTAAGTGAGGTTTGTAGAGAATGTAAAAGTGGAAGATAGACATTGTTTGTAACTATAGCAGTTATTTGTTTCAGTGTTGGTAATACCTGTGGGCGCTTGATTCTGTTTAACTTTTGTAAAATAAAAGAACCCTAGAAGTTCTACTGTTGGTTAAATTTCTGTGATTGTTTGTTTTTACGTATTTTTATGATCTATGGCACTCTAACTGTGTCGTACTGCACAAGAGACATTTCTGAGTTTTTTCTCTTTCTAGTCATGGTTGTTCTGTTTCCACAGAGGTGCAGGACTTTATATTGCAGTGAATAATGAGCCCACAGTGAGAAAAATGTGCAAAAAAAAAAAAACATAACAGAAACTGCTTGAAATTCAGAGTTAAGCATCAGAAGTTGATGACCCAAAACCTTGTATTGAAATATTTTCTTAATATTATCATTTTATTTGTCCACTTGTTGCATCAAGTATCCTTTGGTTTGTTTTTTCAACATGCTAGACTGCTTGGTTTTGAAAATATAAAGAGCATTTTATGCCAATTTCCTTTCAGTCTCATCTTTTATTTGCAGTTTTAAGGCGCCGAAATGACTTTAAAGCTTACATTGGGTATCAGTTATGCAACAAGGCCTCCTGATGCCTTCTATATTCATATCTGCAGACCTATTTCTATTCAGATTCATACATGCTATTCAGAAGCGTCTCGGAATGTGGTGGGATGTTTTTCTTGTGTCAGACGGAGCACAAGGCCCGTCTGTGCTTCCCCCTGAGCTTCTCCTTCTTCGTCCTGCGTCACTTACATTTCTAACAATTATCTGATTACAGCGTTGGTGCCGAAAATGGATCAAGAGTTAAATATAGAGCATCTGGTCCTCACTATAGTTTTATGGCTCTGCTTCCCACACAACCTGCCACGTATTTACTTGTTAACCTAATTACACGGCCGCTCGCTCTGCGGTCCACCCAGACAGCTAAAGTTTCCTGCCTCTTGACGTCAGATGCGCTTTTTGATTTCTGCAGAAATGCGCGCACACATGCATGCACGCACACACATGTGCCGTGTAAACTAACCCAAGAAGTTTTATCCCACATTTGGTGGTAAAAAAAACAGAGCTTCCTAAAACGGCTGAGACTGTTTTGGAAGTTGGGGGTTAGTTTGGAGGACGTTTCGAACGCGATAAGTTGAGGACATCATCAGGAAAGACTTTATTGCAAGTTTATTTTGTCCTTAGAGCAGTAAAACATAATGGACAGTCAGATAAAAGCTTTCCATCGGACTCCCTCAGAATCAACTGATTTTTTTATGTGCAATAACTTTAATATCCATCCATCCATTATCTATACACCGCTTAATCCTCACTAGGGTCGCGGGGGGTGCTGGAGCCTATCCCAGCTGACTCGGGCGAAGGCAGGGGACACCCTAGACAGGTCGCCAGTCCGTCGCAGGGCCACATACAGGGACACACAAGCACTCACACACTCACACCTATGGGCAATTTAGAATAATCAATTAACCTTAGCATGTTTTTGGACTGTGGGAGGAAGCCGGAGTACCCGGAGAAAACCCACGCATGCACAGGGAGAACATGCAAACTCCATGCAGAAAGATCCCAGGTCCGAGCTGGGACGTGAACCAGGGACCTTCTCGCTGCAAGGCGAAAGCGCTAACCACTACGCCACTGTACAACCCTAACTTTAATATATTTAATGAAATTGTGGAAATTTTTACTTTCATACTATGAATGTTTTCCACTTCCAGACCCTCGAAGTACATAGGTGTAGGTTGAAATGACACATTTTAATTCACATCACTTTTTCCGGTATTTCTGAGCCTCATAACTTCAGAAGTTCACCAGATAGACACGTGAAATTTTCCGGGCTGAAAAACACATTTGAGTTGTTTTCATAACTGCAACCAAATCAGTTTCACATCCACCCCAGGTGTGAAAATCTAAAGTCAAAATCACACTTTTTGTTTAGCATGATTGTGTCTTTGAGCATCAATATAATGGAATCTGTCATGCATTTAATAGCGGCTCTACACCAGTTTACCCAGTGAAATATAGTCAAAGAAACAAGCATTGGTACCCTCCATGTGTTTTCTGTTTTCTAATATTTACCAGAAAACCTTTTAAGAAGTACATTTTGGGTAAACTTTTATGGGGCGTATCAGCATGTGTGATTGGTGGCTGGTCAGAACAAGTTACAACAAATTAAAGGTCTCAATTTTACCTAAATTTTGATACCAGGCTCACACAATATAACAATAGTTTTTCTAATAAAAGCATATTTTAACACTCGCGAATGTTGCTTCTGGCTGTGAAATGGAGAAACAACATTAGTGTTCATGTTTCATATAACAGTGTCGACAAAATCAAATCAATCGAACCACTTTGCAGCATTCAGGGCTTGTTTGAGAGTCTTTCAGATTCTTCTCTGATCTTGTTACATTGTTGCTCTGTCAGTTTGTTCTGTCGCCCTGTTTCTGTTGTCACAACTGGGTTAGGGCTAACCCTAACCCACAACTGGAGTATACAGCCCTGAAAACCTGAAAATTTAATGTGTTTGAGGCTTTAAAATGCTGGGAAAATAACACAAATTAAAAAGTGTGAAGTTTTGACGCACCTATATTTGTTTATATTTATATTATAATTTTGAAACTTCTCACAGTATGAAGGTAATTCAGCATATCTGTTTGGAAGGACAGCTGATTCTGGGGGGATCACGTGGGAGGCACTGATCGATTTTTCATCAAATTACACAAACATACGGGGTCAGAGATCATTCTGGACAATGGAGCAGCAGATTCAACCTGATTGAAATGAGCAGAGTGGGTTTAGCCATTTGCTGATAGCAATCTAATTGTTTTTGAAGTGTCGATCGACTTCACTGGCTAATCCTGACTTCTGATATGTTTGTCTGCAGTGTGCCGTAAGAGCGGCGACACAAGGTCGAGTCCTGGTCCTGGAGGGTCTGGAGAAGGCTGAGAGGAATGTCCTACCAGTTCTCAACAACCTGCTGGAGAACCGAGAGATGCAGCTGGAGGACGGACGCTTCCTCATGTCAGCCGAACGTTACGACAAGCTGCTGCAGGTCAGAGGCTTCAAAACCCTCCAGTTTGGGAAGTAAACATCGTGTTTGGAGATGACACAGCTGAGGGTGACAGACTTCACTCCTCTGTATCCGGGTTTATATTGAGAAAATACATTTTTTTATAGTTGTTTATGGAGCCGTGTCTATCTGAAACCTCACACTTAAGCAGTGAATTTTCACACTACTCCTACAGAGCTCTTTCAGCTGCTATAAATACTGTGTGACACTCAAGCACCTGTATACCTGCAGCTGTTGGCGTAAAATTTGCTCGTACTATATGTGTCAAATAAAAGGAATTTCATTGCTGTTTAATAGGGATTTGATTTCCCGGTGGACTATATTTGGGGACTGATAAACATTAAATGTAATCTTTTAACAGCGTGTGATAGCAGAGAACCTATCATTCATTACTAGGCTTCTTCATTAATAAGGTGGAGATAAATGAATATGTGAAATAGAAGTCATTAGATAAGGACGCTCTCCTCTGTTTTTGTGGATCGACTGAGATTGATCGGTTTGCTGTTCTTCTCTTTTTTCTTAATATATCACTGTTCTATCTCTTTTATTGTCCACTAAGGTCCAGATCTTAAATTATTATTAGTTATTGTTTCCCAGGTTCTGTTTCAGGTTAAGTTGTGGCTGCTTTCTAGCTTAGCTGCTAGCTGTTAGCATAGCATTAGCCGCTGCGAGAGAAGCTAATTTCCTGGTTTGTGTTTCTTGCTTCTTGTTTTTTCACTGTCTGCTTGATAGACATTTCTGAGACCACAGAGTTACAACAGACAGAGAGAGGAGGCTGCATCAGACCAGGACAATACCGATAATCAGGGAAAAAAACACCAAATATCAGCCACAGTAATCGATCAGTCTGATAATCGGTCTATCCTCAGTGTTTAATGCATTGATGCGTTGCAGGAGCACACCAAAGAGGAGCTGGACAGCTGGAAGATTGTCCGAGTTAGCGAGGACTTTCGGGTCATCGCTCTCGGTCTTCCTGTTCCCAAATACAAGGGCAACACTCTGGATCCTCCTCTACGTTCTCGTTTCCAGGCCAGAGACATCTATTATCTGCCATTCAAGGTCAGTCCACAAATTGACAGATTTTTTTAACATCAACATCTAACACCAAAAATTTTCCAAATTTCACAAAATATCTCAAAAAGGAGGGTAAAGTTGGGAAAAAGCTATTTTTTTCCACTCAGTCAGTGAAGAAATAGTAGATAGCAATAACAACTGGCTGTTTCTTTTACAGGTCTCATATGGTGAAGAACCTGAGAAAACAATAGTTGTAAAGCTAAAATTGTAGCACTGAGAGACATTTAGAAGTGGTATAAACTGGAATTTGAAACCAATAAACAAGGACTGGATTGCTAGTTACAGCTGTTAGCTTCTCTCCTGCTCCCTGTGCTCACTTATTCTGCATTTTAACACAGAATAACACTATAAGGCTGTTTTCATTTACATACTTTTCTTTTTCTCTTGTCCGACAGCAGAACAAGTATGAAAAAGTGACTGAAACGCTGCACATTAAGACTACACGTTCACGAGAAGTCGCTTCAGAAACACAAACTACTGATTTTACAACCGCAACATCAGTTAAAACATAAAAACAACAACTGTGCTGGAAATGATTGGATATTTCCATGTAAAATTATTTCTCAGAGAGAAAGTTAGAAGCAATTGAAAGCGCTCGTCTCACACACTTGTTGATGTCTGTGTCAGCTGATGTGGTTGACTGTTTTGCTGTCAATCACAGAAGCAGGGAGAGTCTTCTTCCTGAAGGATGCGTGGTCAGCAGCAGCTCCATTCCACTTAATTTGTTTAGCATGGACTGAAACCAGTTGTTATATAGTCATAGTGAAATGAACCATTTTTGTGGTATTTTGAGATGAAAAATTGAAAGACAAATCTTTAGGATTCTGAAATGTGGCCCAGTATGGGACCTTTAAAGCATACCAGAACAGAACAGATGTTTCAAAAACATTTATTTATCTCCTCCGCAACAATTTTCAACATTAAAGTTTAGAGAGCTCTGCAGAAACTTTCCTCTTTGTATTTTCAGGACCAGTTGGAGTTGTTGTACACAGCAGGACCAAATATTGGTGCAGAAAGGTAACCTACTGAAGCTCGTCTGATGTGTTTGTAGTTGTATATGTGGAGCAATACAGCATGTTTTATCCTGTGTGTCAGAGTATCCCAGCTGCTGTCACTCGCCACGACGCTGTGCTCCCAGGAATCATCCAACCTCGGCCTCCCAGACTTCCCAGTGGACAACCTGCTTCCTGCCCTTCACATCCTGGTAAGATCAAAGGGAGATGAGCATGCAAAGCCAGGATTTAAATGAAAAAAAAAAACTGTCTAATGCCAGTTTTTTCTGTGTTGTTGCAGAACGCTTTCCCCATGCTGTCCTCCCAGCAGCTTGTCCAGAGGCTTTACCCTTACCACAGTATCCTGGGAAAGGATGGGCGTAACGCTGTCGAGGGAGTACTTAGTGTAAGTCAGGATGTGACGCACCAGTCAAAATGTGGTTAAATGGTTTTATCTAATGTGCATGCTTGTTATGGCCTCAGTATAAGATATTCCAATGCATCAATTATTAACACGTGCTCTTTGTGGCGTCTTTGGCAGCGGTTTGAGCTTTTGGATAGTCGTCGGCAGCCAGCACCCAGCGCCATTTTGAATGTTTCTCCAGCAAAGGACCTTGAGGGTCATGCAGACGTTACATTAAGGGTCGCGGACAAGGATGTCACCTGTCAGGTACCATCAAACAGGCTGTAAACATGCATATAGTCAGAGAAGCGACAACCATTTAAATGTAGGCATTTTTGCTCCAAAATGGAGGAAGGAGTGGAACAAAAGTGATGTTTGCATAGAGAATTACTCAGAAAAATGCATTTTTTTTGTATCCTTAAAGCCCTAAATTTTACATTTTACATTTGTCTTCAGAAATTCTTTGCAAATTTGATTTTAAAGAGGCATTTGAGTCCTGTGTTGCCTACATCCATCTGGCTTCCTGAAATCGTTGCTTGTGCTGCATTTCTTGGTGCATCACTGTCACCTGTAGGTCTTTAGGACCTTATGAACCCACGTACAAGTCATGTGGAAGTGCAAAAACGCCATCTTTAAGTTTTAAATGGTTATTTTTGTTGTTGTTGTTTTAGAAAACAGAAATCAAAGGCACTAATTACAGACACAAAGCGCAATGAAGACATTTTGCACAAATAAATTATGCCGTCAGAGTAAATGATCTCAGCGTCCCCACGAGTGCAACCACCAGAACCTTGTTGAATTATGACCGCATGTTTGCAACAGAGCAGTGTCATCATCCTCTGTTGTCATGGCAGACCACACACAGACAGACAGTAGCTTGACCACCGGAGTCATTATACAAACAAGTATGTAAATCTTTAAACAAGAACCCCTTCATTTGTCTGCATTTCCCAGATTTTAAAGAAATGGTGTGTGCTTATTTGGAAAACCCTCATCAAGTACAAAAATGTTTGTCCTGTTTATCAGATTATGCATGCTTTGGCTTCTGCTCTTCTTGATTTCAAAGCCACTGCAAGCAGAGTAGCCAGAGGTTCAGCTGGAAGGAGGAACTACATGCTCAGTTCACAGTAGAACAACATTTAGTCTGGATGTATTTTCTTTCAGAGCATCACTTTGATAAATTTACAAACCACAACCAATTAGACATCCCCATCTCATTACTTATTTAAGCATAACGGCTTATGAGGACAAACAGTGTCGACACTGATGTTGTCTTCTTCCGCCATTAACAAGATTATACTCATATCTGTGTTTTTAGGTGTATTATGTTGTATTTTCTAAACTTTATATATCTGTATTATATAGTGGTTGTTGTAAGATGGGAAGTTTCTTTGCTCCCGATCCAGTTTGGCATGTATTTTAAGTAGTGATTAATACTGTTTCTACCAATTGAAACTGAAATCTTATCTTCCACTGATACTCATAAGGGAACTTCTTTATCAGTCTGTAACTTTTCTTCTCGGAAGAGAAAATGTGTTTGTGACTGTGTTGCTATGTGGGGTTTGGGAAGAACACAGATCCATTCCAGTTTTCTAAGAATAGCGACGCTGATCTTCCAGCCAAACAAATGATATCACTCTTAGTAACTCTTTGAAGCTTCTTTATGTGTGGCAGTGATCCTTTTGGCACTGTACGTCTCATGGATTGTTTGATAACGCTGACTTGTTGAAACGTATAGTTGTTTTTGTGCCCAGCTTTACGTCAGGGATGGCGAGGATTCTGTGAATCATGGTTTATTTAAAATTACGATTTGGGGGTTTTCCCCTTTCGTTTGGTCTGTTATAGCATTTTATGGATGTAATTGTCTGCAAACTTACAAAGTTCAAGTCAAATGGAGTTACTCTCTTTCACAGAAAACACTGTCCAGGCTTTTCTTCCGTTACTTATCTTCAGCATAGTGTTATATTACCAGCTTTTTATGGTTAACATGTGAAGCAATACTTTATTCTGTGATGTTATTAGTTATCTGCAATTTAACAAACCAAAATGTATTCTTTTTTTTTCTTTTTTAAATTTTTTTTTTACCATTTCTCATCCTTCATATGAATATTTTTTCTTTCAAAGCATGGCAAATATCTGGCAGATTTTTGATGTGGATGTAATGTATAGTTTTGGCTTGTTTTTTAGGGTTAACATTTAAACTAGCACCATTTCCAGCGATTTTTATAAGTTATTTTATGTGATTTAACAAAACTGGAAAAAATCTATAAAATAACATTAAATTGTTTTTTAAGAAATGCTGTTAAAAATGTTTTCAGAAACATTTGTTTTTTCACAGCACAGTAAAAAGCAAGTTAATTTTTTTTTTTTAATTATTAAGTAAATGTTATAGAATGAATTACTATTTGTAAAAAACAGGGGCTGGATGTTTAGATTGTTTAAAAAAAATATTCTAATCCTGAATATAGATGGTTTTTCTTCGAAAAAATGGCAATATCTGTAACAAAAAATTAACAAACTGATTTATTTTATTTAAATACAATAAACATAGTGTAATTTAACTGTCAAATGTTTTTTAAAAATGTATTATTTGCAGAAATACATTTTTTTTATGTGGACATTATGTAAAATTTTGGTAGTTTCTTTTGGACTGAACACCTTGATATTATATTTTTGGTGATTTTAATGAATACTGTCTGTGACTTTAAAAGTTGTAAAATAACAATAGAATGGTAAAAAAAAAAAAGGTTGAAAACATTCTTTTTTTCCAGTCTACACTCATTCTCTGAGATTAAGCTTCGGAACCGATGCTTCCATGTTGCCGATGAGCGTCTGACCAATCAGAGCTAACTGGGCTTTTCAGAGGGCGGGCCTTAACCAGACAGCAGCTGAAATGGAATGTTTCAGACAATGCAGCATCAAAAAAAAAAAGCCTGTTTCTAACACTAAACTAGACAGACATATTCTAGAATACCCCCAAATATTCTATTTTTTATATATATTGGCTCTTTAACGGGATATTCTTTCCGCCACCTTTATAGAATAGTAAAGCAGTTTTTCTGGTGTTTTATGCTGTTTTGTCTTGTCTTTATTAAACTTCAGGTTCCAGCAGGCACCAAGGATCTACGTCCACCCAACAGCAGTCCGACCTTCATCAACACACCGAGCCACTCGCAGCTGATGGCCGAGATGATGCAGTCGCACATGGCTAAGGACATCTGTCTGATAGGAGCCAAGGTAGCTAACACACAATGTGCAGCCGCCACACGTACAAGGCATCGTATCTGATTTTAATAACAAGAGTTGTGTGTTTTTACAGGGTTGTGGAAAGTCAGTGATTGCCAGAGAGTTCGCTGAGATGCTGGGTTACAGCATAGAGCCCGTCATGCTCTACCAGGTAAAATAAGACTGCTCTTTAAAACTTTCAGGATGCTTTTTAAAGATTGGATGCATTTATATTATAAGAAAGAACTACAGGTTTTTATTTTATTGAACAATTTTGTCTCAAAAAATGTGCAACTGAAGAGTTTAAACTGTGATTGCTAAGCTGACTTCAGTTTTTGTATCGCTATATCTTTAGTCACTTTAATGTGCCTTATTTTTGCCCCACTTTTGTTGTTATGATCGACTGATTTGTTCTAACTTTATAATATGCTGGCCATTCTGCTCATGTCTCCCTTGTGAACAAACAAAAATATCTTCAAAGGATTTTCTGGTCAAATGAAATGAAAAAACAGAGCATGTGATAAATTAGAGAGCAACCATTAGACTGATTGTCCCTCCCTTTTTTGTGTCACAGACCCTAAATAATTAATGGAACAATCACGTCTTTCAGATTTGTCCATCTGTTGACGTACATTATGAAACATAAACAACTGTCCTTTTATTTTTACTCCATCATGCTTTCATAATTTGCTTTGACTCCATCTCGACAATAAAATGTTGAGGCAGTGTCATTTCAGTAACAAATGTGTTTGCTCATTAATGTGCTTGTCATATCACTGGGAAATGCTCATATAATAATGCCAAGAAGGAGGTAAAGGGGCAAACAAAACAGCACACGGGGTAATTCTATAAAAGGAGCCTTCCTAAATGGTCAATTTAATTAGGTTTTTTGGCACAAAAAAAAAGATTTTTTTCACGTCAAACTGGAACGGATTTCTACAAAGTAAAGTCAATTAATCAAAAATAGGAAATGTAAAATAAGTGCTTGCATAAGTATTCACCCACTTTCAAGTAAATCACCTGATTTAACAAATGTGCAGCCAATTGGTGCTAGAAATCACACAGTTGATGAAAAGAAGACCACCTGAGTGCAGTGAATGTGTCTCCTGTGACTGTAGTATAAAGATACCTGTATCTGGAAGGTCCAGTCACCGGTGGATCACTACTACTGGATATAACTACACCATTAAAACTAAAGAACACTCCAAGCAACTCTGTGTGAATGGAAACTGGAAAATGTCCAAGTGACTGAATATCACTTGGAGTCCAGTTAAATCCATCATTAGCAATGGAAGGAACGTGGCATGTGTAAATTTACCTAGAGCAGCTTCCTCAAAAACTGACTGAGCAGTCAAGAGAGTAGTGAGGAGGGACACCTATGACTCCTCTGAAGAAGTTACAAGCTTCAGCAGCTGAGATGGGAGGGACTATCGATGCCAAAACTGATTGTTCTACACTAGTCAAAGCTTTATGGGAGAGTGACTAAGAGAAAGACACTGTTCTCAAATGTGAAGCATGGTGGTGGCAGCATCAGGATGTGTAGCATGGCAGTGGCAACATCAGGATGTGTAGCATGGTGGTGGCAGCATCATGATGTGGAGCATGGTGGTGGCAGCATCAGGATGTGTAGCATGGTGGTGGCAGCATCATGATGTGTAGCATGGTGGTGGCAGCGTCACGATGTGTAGCATGGCAGTGGCAACATCAGGATGTGTAGCATGGTGGTGGCAGCATCAGGATGTGTAGCATGGTGGTGGCATGACGTGTGGATGTTTCTCAGCAGCAGCCCTGGAAGTCTTGTAAAGGTAGATGGTAAAATGAATGCAGCAAAGTTTAGGAAAAGTCTGGAGGACAACTTGATGCACTCTGTAATAGAACTGTGACCTGGGAGAAGAATTGTTTTCCAGCAAGACAATGAGCTGCAACAAACAGCCAAAACTACAAAGAAATGGTTTAAAGACAACAAGGTGAATGTTGTGGATTATAAAATTACAGTGTCCAGATATGCAATGCTGATTGAGATCAATCCACGTAGGCTCAATGCTGTAGTTGCAGCCAAAGGTGGATTGATAAAATACTGACTTGAAGATGGTGAATGCTTATTTTATATTTTTAATTAATTGATTTGACATGAAACTGTAGCATTTTTTGGAAATTCTTGTCAAAAACTCCAATTATGTTGGCCATGATTAGGTGTTGAAAAGCAAAAAAGGGGAAACCTCCAAGCCGGGTGAACAGTATTTATAATCTCTGTACGTCAGGCTCAGGGGTGCAACAATATCTCTGTCCGTTGATGTAAAGCTTCGTTAAACCTCCCCTTGTGTGTGTTTGATTGAGTGGAATATTGTCGGCCGTGTGACGAGTTGTGCAAGGAGGGAGTTTGCTTGAGCTTTATGTATTAATGCATCGCGCTGCAGCTATTTTTAGCCCGCTGAGGTCGGGGTGACTTGTGCTGCGGGAATTGCGGAATCCTTCACTGGGCAATTCATCTGTTTAGCTCTGAAAATCCCATTTTTGGGAAACAAAGTGACATGTCAGGTCAGGTTTGTTGGCATGTGCATCCTTCAGTGAAAGAAAGAAAACATTCTCTAATCAAGAAAGTGTGAACACAGCAGCAGAGAATAATAATATGTGTAACACGACCATACTGTACAGATATATTAAGGAAAAGAAAACAAAAGACCCTACACAAGCTCTCAGACATGGCTTGACTGTCAGTTAGAGCCACTTACTGGTTAAATTTTGCCCTTGAGCAAAGTGGCTTTGCAGATGGAAGGAAAAAAATGAGTGAACACAGCACTTCTCATCTTGTATTATGACTAGGTGAATCAGTGCCTCACATAAATTGAACCTCTTTGTTAACAAGTAGTCAAATCTTCACGATTACTCATGTAAATGTTGCAGAACTGCAACTCACAAGTACATAAATATATTAAAGTGCTACATTTAAATTTTTACCAGCAGGTCTTAGGAGGAGCTAATCTATGACTCCTTCCAGCCTGTGTCCATTATATAAACCCAATCTTTTTTTTTTTTTTTTTTTTTTTTTTTATAAATTTTGCAAAATGTCAGCCATTTAATAAAGATACTACCTGCCACTACTGTGATTAAAATCAATGTAGCATTTGTTGCATTTAATTTCTGTTGCATTAAATTTGTCAGAGTTGCACTTGTTTTCTTTTGTTTTTTTTAGAGCAGGTCCAGTAGCCTCATCAACTCATTATTGTAAGTCTTTGTTTATATTTTAAATTAAGATTTTTGATTGGGCAGGACTAAAAATGTCAGCTGGATTTGGTCTGGTGATGAGGCCGAGGAGATTAATTGTATTTTAAAATTCTTTTAGGGTTTGCCGCTGTCACTGACTGAATTTGATGAAGCTTTTTCAAGTAGAAACTCAAAAAAACAAAATAGCCTGGGGCTCAAGAGTTGCAGTAAAACACTGCACATCATCACCAACACACCTTCACAACTGTGAAGCATGGTGGTGGCAGCATCATGATGTAAATCCCTGTACATATTGCAAATGTTATTACTACTATTTTATTATTATTTTATTACTATTACTATGTTTATTGCTACATAAGCTGCTGTAACAATGTGAATTTCCCCCGGCGTGGGGAGAAATAAAGGACTATCTTATCTTATCTTAAAGCACGGTGGTGGCAGCATCATCAACTCATTCTTATAAAGCTTTCGTTTATTCTTTAGATTAAGATTTTTGATTGGGCAAGAGTGAAAATGTCAACTGGATTTGGTCTGGTGAGAAATTTATTGTATTTTAAAGTTTTTTTTAGTGTTTGCAGCTGTTAATAACTGAAATTGGTGATGCTTTTTCAGGTATAAACTAAAAAAAATGCCTGGCGGTCTAAAGGTCCATCACTAGCTCAGTTATTAATTTGTATTTTGTTTTAAATATCTGAATCACAAAGTTATGGTATGAATTACATGAAGTGGAAATTACTTACGGCACCCAAATTCTAGTAATTGAGACGATGAATGGCTTCTCAACAAGAAACATATACAGTTTTACATAAACTTGTAAAGACCATGTGTATCGTGACTGACTGCTACAACTCTGAATTTTTTACAATGGAATCACTGAAATAGTGAAGCAATTTGGTTCTTTAATAACATTCTTATTTAGTCTTCTTGAAATATAACACAAAATTTAGCTTACACCAACTTGAATTATCAGTTTTGGTGATGTAGAAAGTTGTGTTGATCGAACTTTCTTAGTGGCATGGCCTCTTAACCTTTTATGAGTGAATACAGTTGACTTTAGCTGGTGACTCTACTGAGCCGCTATAGAAGGAAATTGTCATATTCATGGCTGTAACTGCCACAATAATTCATCCTCCTGTATACTAGTCTTATTTCTTAACTATTTCAAACAGTTTCTCTCTTCTTGCTCTCCACTGAGGCTGAACAATTAATTGATTTCAAATTAAAGCTGCAAGCAGCAACAACGCAGTCAATACAAAGGCGGCAGTTTAGGATATATGATTAAATAATAAATCAAATCATAAGACTAATGCTGTGATTCAGTTTTATTTAGTTCAAGCAGTTTGAAATGTTCACAGGTTGTTTATGCTGCCCATTGATCAGTGATTACTGTGGCAATTACATAAGTCCGGTGTCATTATTTAACAGCTGCATTTTGTACATTATGCAGCTTGTCTGAACCAGGATTTAAACAATTTTTAAATTTATGACATCCTCCGTGTGCCACAGTCTCACTTTTGATAGTGTTTCACATGATAATGCTCCCTTAAATCTACTACACAGTGAATCTTGGATTGTATTGCCAATCATAATTGCAGAATCTGTCAGAAAAATTGCAATTTGATGCAATTTCCCCCATTTTTTTTAACCCTAAAAGGAGCACAGCAGTGGCTACTTTCTACATTCACATTCATATAAATAGCAGTAACCATAAATAAAAGGTAAACCAAGTGGTTTTGAAATGTTATGTATGATGTTTCTGGTACAGAAAAAAGAAAACGGTGACACACATTGGTTGGTAGGTCGCCAGAAACCCTTAGAGACAAAGAGATTATTTCGTCCCTGTGGCTGAGGAGACCAATCCTCCTATTAACCCTTTCCACAGTGCTGCTATCTATTATTAAAATCACCATTTTGAGAGGCATATTGCACTGAGTGGAGAGTCTGTTTTGTGCTGCTGTGATTACAGTGGATATAGCATTTGTTTTTGCATTCCTGGTGCATCAAATTTGACAGATTTGCAGGTTTTATAGCATCACGATCACTGATCTTCCTTCATAATACAGTTAATCGCTCTCTGAGGAGTTTCTTGAGTGTCACTTTGAGCTGCTGATAGTGTCTCTTGAGAGTTATATGCAGTTTGGGGCTATGGTGTTTTCTTTACGCTTGTAAAGACCATGTATATCATGGCAGCTGTGAGTTTCCAATGACGCCTATAACTTTCTACTATGGAATCATTTAAACACATGTGTCTTTGTCTCCAACAAAACCCCCCCAAACAACATTCATGTATTTTGGTTCCTAAATGAATTTTCTTTACAGGTCTCCTGAAAATATGACACAAATAAACATATTGCAATGTGAATTATCAGTTTTGGTGACATAGAAAGTTGCATTAATCTGATTTTCTCTTAACTGTTTGTGAGTGACTATAGCTGACTTCAACCGGTGACTCTACTGAGCTGATTTAGTAAAAGATTCATGGCCATAGCTGCCACAATAATTCATCCTCCTCCATTATGATTCTGATAAAACAACCAGATGTTGCTATGCTACTTATCCATACAGCCTGAGGTTTATATACAATTTTTTGACTGGGGCCATAGTGTTTTCTGTACACTTGTAAAGACCATTTATATCAAGGAAGCTGTGAGTTTCCAATGACTCCTTTAACTCTGAATTCTTCTATGATGGAATCATTCAAAAACGTGCATTTTGTCACCAAAAAACCCCCCAAAAATAACAATGATGTATTCTGTTTCCTTGATGAATTTTTTATAGGTCTTCTGGAAATATGACACTAACTGCTGGGTCACAAATATACATACTGCAACTTGAATTATCAGTTTTGGTGACATAGAAAGTTATGTTGATCAAATTTTCTCTTAACTGTTTGTGAGTAAATGCAGTTGACTACAGCTGGTGACTCTACTGAGCTGATTTAGTATTAGATTGTCATATTCATGGCTGTAACTGCTAGAATGATTCATCCTCCCCCATTACTATTCTGATAAAACAACCAGATGTTACTATGCTACTTATCCATGCAGCCTGGGGTTTATATGCAGTTTGGGGCAACTGCAAGTGGTTGAATTTCAGTGTATTTCGTAAAACAGCCTCCAGCTTAAGAGGTTAAATGATGCTCAGAAATGATAAACGTCACAGGAGCTGAGACAAATGGTGTCCTGGTAGCTTTTTCCTGTCTGACCTGGCTGTTGTGACTAAAGAAAGCCATCCATTAATCTCCTGTCTTTAATGAGCCATGCCTGCTGCCGTTATAATGGCCTCCCCTTAATTCACTCCACTTCATCCCGGCACCAAACGCAGAGCTCCGGGTTTTGATTTAATGCAACGCGTCTCAGCAGTTAGCAGCTCGGTAATGTTCCACCTCCCGGAACAAATCGTGCACCTCCGCTTCCCCGAGACCCTCCGTCTCCGCCGTGACATGGCAGCGTGATAGTGGATATGAAAGTCCGGACAGAAATGTGCCATTAAGTGTTATCTGTAAAGCGAAGGTATTAAAGGTAGCAGCTGGACCGGATCATGTGAGGACAGAAATCTGGTGGATGTTTACGAGAGAATCTGAGCTTTCTTCATCCGTTTTTGCTGAGTGATAGTAACTTTTAACTTGATGTACTCCCTTTCCCGCTTGCTTTTATCTTCGACTTGTAGGACATGACAGCCCGAGACCTTCTCCAGCAGAGGTACACTCTACCGAATGGAGACACGGCGTGGAGGCCGTCGCCGCTGGTCACCGCCGCCATCGAGGGCAAACTGCTGCTGCTCGACGGCATTCACAGGGTCAACCTGGGAACTCTGGCCGTGCTGTCAAGGTACTTCAGCGAAAAAAAATGTGCATTTTAGAATGTGCGCGCAAAAAAAACATGTTTGAGCTCAACAAAGACAAATTTAATGCATCACTTTAAAGAAATTTTGTTCAATCAAGGAACGAGAATATAGACTAGAAATTTTCTTCAGTAGTTCGGGGATTTTTTTATGTTCATAGAATAGCATAGCATAGCATAGAATTTCTTTATTGCCTTTTCAAATTTGCAGTGAAATTAGTCAAAAATCGCTTAATGCATAATAAATACAAAATATCAGTTGTATTACTGCACGTAGCTAATGCTAGTCCGAAGCTACATGCTATAGCTTCGGACTAGCATTAGCTACGTGCAGTAATACAACATATATCGTCAGCTGTATTAGCAGGTGTGGCCTAAACTCTGTACAAAAGTCTGCTATTTGGTCATATCATGATTAGAGAGCTTCCCAATTTTATTGCTCTATTTGTAAAAGACTTGATGCTCGCCTTGAGATGGCATTTATGTCATAATTGTTCAGCCTGCAGACCCTCAAACACATAATCTTAATTGCTTGTTATCATTTGATTTGTATAGTAAGTGGGGGGCATTAATTCCTGAATTCAAGGTGAAGAAAAATTAAATCATCAAGCCAGTTTCATTTAGATACAAGTTAAATTTAGTTTTAATACAACTAATTTAAAAATTTGAGCTTAATTTGCACAATATTAAGTTGATAATGTCAACTCATTCTATCAAAACAATGTCTACAACTTACAAAGTTGATCTAAATCAGCAAAACTGACTTTCTATCTTTCAATTATGCATTTAATTAGGTGGTGAGACTTTCTGTAAAGGAAGCTGGAGCTGTAGTGAACAAATACAGAAAAACACTTCTGAGCTCATTTTGTTGCGTTTTGTGTCTTAGGTTGCTCCACGACAGGGAGTTGGATCTGTACGATGGGACCAGGCTGATGAGGTGGGACAGATACCAGACGCTGAAGGAAGACCTGCAGTTTAGTGACAAACAGCTGCAAGAGAGGTACCGAAACAAACACGTTTCCAAATCACAAGTGTGGGAACGTTTTACGAGCATGACAGTAACAACAACTCTCTGCATTAGAGAGGGAGACAAAAATAGTTTCTCAGGTAAATAAGAGAGATTGATGTTCACATTTGGGATGCTCTGTCTCACCCTCATCATCGCTCACTTTTGAGGATGTCTACAGGTGTGGAAAGATTAAAAAATACAACAGAAAAGTTAACACAAGTGAAGTGTCGGGTGCTGTCAAGGAGACAAAACACCACCATACTGGTGTTTTGTCTCCTCGTTGAATCAGTATTCTTATCGTCCAACTTATTCTGCAGATTCTGTCAGAGAGGGAGTCTTACCAGGTGTTCATTCTGAAAATAGCCCAAAGTTGAATAAGTGCTTGGATCTGCAGAGTCGGAAAGTGCAGAAAAACACGGGCAAGGAAGAAGATTTATGTTGTCTTAATGAGTTTGAAAGTTCAGCGTAGAGCCAAACACAATGCAGTGGTTTATGAAAGTACGCTGCAGCATTTTACATTTTTAACCGCGAGGCTGTAATATATTGTATATGGATGACTGTTGTTGATCATGACCTTAACTGTTCCCTGCATTTGAGTCACGAAGTGTGTTGGTGTGTGTGTTGACACGCACATTTGTGTTACTGTGTGTTAGTGTGTGTGTGTTAAACTCCCTCCTTAAGCTGGCAGGAAGGATGTTTGTGGTGGGATGTCTGGGCTGAAATAAACCCACTTCCTCTTCCTCCACTCCTGTGGCTCAGATGAAGAGTGTGTTGGAGTGTGTGTGTGTGTGTGTGTCCACCAGGATTTTATCGGCTGTTATGGTACAGTTTCCATATTCTTTCGTCTTGTTATCAAGTTCAGTCGGGGTTCCTGCTGTAGCAAATGTATTTATATAGAAATCAGTATCATATCTACATATATGAAGGTTGTCCTGGTCAAGTTTTTGCTTCCCTTGTCTGATAAGAGTCGTTTAATAATAACGAGTCCTAATCCAATACCATTTGTCTGGATAGCTGTAGTGCCTGTTTGCACCACCAGGTGGCGCCTCTTGCTGTTTAATACTGTAGTGACCATAAGAGGCGGGCAGTTCTGTTTTGGCACCTTGAGAGCATTGTAGGGGTTTAGCTTGTAAAGGGGCACCATGACAAAGTCTGTGATGCTTAATGCCCCCTGGCTTTCCCAAGCTTGAACCAGGATAGCATTACTATATCCTAGTGGCATCTTGTATGTACTGCATAGTGTACCAATGATTATTGATTTAATATTTATCAAGAAAACTATTAAAATTTATGACATCTGTGCTACAGTGAATGTAAACAAAGGTATACAAAGAATCAGGTTTGGGTTTGTTCCAAAACTGATTAGTTTATTTTTATTTTTCAGTGTGCAAATTAATTTATTGTGATGCAAATTCAAATTACACCAATTTTCTTCCATTTTTAATTAAAAAATAGGTAATTACAATGACCAACGTTTATCGGTATTGACTGAAATTTAACATTTTTTGTGATAATTTTCAACTATATAGTCCAGCCCAGCACCAGACACTACAGGACATCCCCAGAGGTCCTGTGTAGGCAAGGAGTGTTTATGGTGACACAAAGCTAACCTATACAGTAGTAAACAGGTGGTTTTGTTGTTGTATAAGTCACTTTATATGCATATAGACACTACAGGCCAAAAATTTGGAATCAGAACAGAAAATCATCATAGTTTCATTGGTGTACTTTGCAACAAAATAAACATGATTATTATATAAAGAGTCACTCATCAGAATCAATTTTTGCTATAATTTGTTTCTTTACTCATCTGTTTCTTTCTGTGATAGTTATAGAGAAATGGACACAGTTCAGATTTAATGGGGTTTTTGTATCCAAACTCTCAAAAGCCAAAGAGCTAAATCGAATAACACTGGTTTTTAAGAAAGACATTGTGAACAGAAACTTGAAGTTGCTTCCAAACTTTTGGCCTGTAGTGTATGTATATCTGTATGCGTAACAGATAGATATCGGTAGATAAACATAGATAGAACAATATTGTCTCCCATAGCAACAGATGGAAACCACATGCTCCAAAGTGATAGAGTTGTCAGATTTGTGTTTGTATTTATGTAACATCACAGAGCTGAATGGAAACAGTGCAAAAGGCGGTGTTTATAATGAACCATACTTATGTAATGGGATAGTGGGGTTCAGTGCATGCATAAGGCCGATAATTCCAGCATCTGATATCTTCATATATTAAACGTCTTCCCACGCGTTCATGCACAGTGACGGTTAGCGCCGCTTCGCCCACAGTGGAGTAAATATATCCTGCTGCAGCGTGGGCGTCTCTGTGGTTTGATAGAAATGGACTTTGCTGTCCTCTTCAATCAGAGGATTTCACAGCCAGCTGTCAGAAGTCGTGATCTCGACCCTGACGAAGATTCGGCGTGACACTCGCACGTATCCGTGACAACCACCATGTGCACCTGCATCCACTTGAACACGGCTGAACAGATGTTCAGCTGTGTGTGATATCCAGCGTGTGTGTGTGTGTTTGTGTGTTTTTAGGTCAATCTTCCCCATCCACCCGTCGTTCAGAGTGCTGGCCCTGGCAGAGCCTCCAGTCGTGGGCGCCAGTACAAGCAGCAGCAGCAATAGCAGCAGCAGCAGCAGCAGCAGCAAAGGTCAGCAGTGGTTGGGTCCAGAGCTGCTCACCATGTTCCTCTACCACACCGTCACACCGCTGGCCAAAGCCGAGGAGATGGGCCTCATACAGGGACTGGTGAGACACACACTCTTTAGCCCTTCTCAGACATGATGTATGCAGTAAGGCTAGACCGATTACCCATCCATCCATCCATCATCTATACACCGCTTAATCCTCATTAGGGTCGCGGGGGCGCTGGAGCCTATCCCAGCTGACTCGGGCGAAGGCAGGGGACACCCTAGACAGGTCGCCAGTCTGTCGCAGGGCTACATATATAGACAAACAAGCACTCTCACATTCACACCTACGGGCAATTTAGAATAATCAATTAACCTCAGCATGTTTTTGGACTGTGGGAGGAAGCCGGAGTACCTGGAGAAAACCCACGCATGCACAGGGAGAACATGCAAACTCCATGCAGAAAGATCCCGGGAAAGCCGGGACGCGAACCAGGGACCTTCTCGCTGCAAGGCGAAAGTGCTAACCACTACGCTACTGTACAGCCCTAGACCGATTACCATGGCTGATATTTGGCTTTTGGCATTTGTCCCATGATCTGTAATTTTTTTGGACCCATTATTGATAAATTAAATGCTCTTCTTCAGGTCTGATCAGCCACCCCTCTTTGTCTGACTGTGTGGAATCATAAATGTCTCAAAAACTGAAGAAACACAAACCAAGAAATTAGCATCTCTCACAGTGGCTCGTGCTACGCTAACGGCTAGAGGCGAAGTTAGAAGGAAGTCGCAGATTAACCTCAAACAGAGTCTGGAAAACAATCATTAATAATATTTTAATATATGAAGCTTTAATAATAGAGAAGAACAGCAGACTTATTTCCTTGTGTTGCTGTTGTTTAAATGCACATTTGTCCGGCACTGTGGTTCGTATACAGCGATCAGGCAAAACATCATGACCTCCTGCTTAATAGTGTGTTGGTCTTTATGCTGCTAAAACTCCTCTGACCCAGTGTGGCATGGACACAGGGTCTCTGGGGGTGTCCTCTGGTACCGGGATGGTGGTAGTGAATTCTGTGGGTCCTGTGGGTTGCAGGGCGGCACCTACCGAGATCAGGCTTATCCTGGTACATCCTACAGATGCTCAGTAAGATTTGGATCTGGGGAGCGTGGAACCTGGGTGAACAGCTTAGCTTTGTTGTGTTCCCTGGGCCAGTCCTGAGCAGTTTTTGCTGTGTGTCGGGGTGCAGTGTCCTGCTGAGGGTGGCAACTGGTATCAAGGACTGCTGTTGCCATGGGAGGTGGTGGAATGCAATGTTTAGGTGGGTGGTACATGTCAAACATCCTCATGAATGTCAAGACTCAAGGTTTCCCAGCAGAACGTTGCATTATAACAAGATGACCGATGTTATTCACTTCACCTGTCAGTGGTCAGAATGCTGTTTCTGATCAGAATATGTGAATACAGCTGTGAAGTAACCAATGTCTGAATGCCGTCACTTTAACAGACTGATGAAGTTCCATGTTGCATGTCTAAAAGCAGCTTAAGAAGTCCTTCTCCTACCTTTCCAGTGTCCGAATGTTCCACCTGAAGCATCAGAGCAGCTCCTTCGCCTCACACACAGCCTCCGCAAGATGAACGACCCCACGGTAAGAGTGTGTCTGTCGTTTATCCACTCGGTTAGTAAAATAATTTAATAATCTTTGTGCGTCTGCAGGCCCAGTCTCTGGCCTCGTCTCTCTCCACCAGACAGCTGCTGAGGATCTGCCGCCGACTCTCTCAGCATCCCGACGAGAGCATCGCCCACGCCGTCAACAAGGCCTGTCTGTCCAGGTACGACCGGACACACACTGCCAGGGTTACTGTGTGTTTATCTGGCTGCTCATGTGTGATTGTGTAATTAATGGTAATATTTCAGGTTCCTGCCCAGCCTGGCGCGAGCCTCTCTGGAGAAAAACCTCGCCAACTGCTCCATCGAAGACAAACCAGATCCTGCCGAACACACTCGGGAGTATCCCTGTGAGTAGCAGTCGCACACCTAATTCAGATTCATCAAGCTGACGTTTGAGGATTTTCTCTGGCTAAAGCTGAGGCTTCGAATCCTGCATTTAATCACGAGTTAAACCTGTGGATTTCTCCCTTCCAGATAAAATAAATCAAGTTTGTTAATATGAAACGTGCTGCACAGGCTATAAAATGGGCAACAGCAGAACCAAAATAGGACAAAAATCTTGAAAAACAATATGTAAAGCAAAATAAATTTAAAATGCCAAAAAAACTAAACTAGCAAGGTAAGAACTCATAACATTAAATTCTCAATAGTAATATGTATAAAGTACTACATTTTTAAGACCACAAACAGCAACTGCTTAAAACATGTACGTCATGAGATTTTTCTAAACAGAGCAGGAGCATTTAATTGAATCTTAATCAAGTGCAAATATTGAGTCATTTTATACACATGACATGCATTATTAAAGAGTTTTTATATATTTATTTATATATGTTTGAGCTCATTTTACTATTAAATTAATAATATATTAATAATAAATCTGTTCCAAAACTTTAAAGCAGCCACTGCAAAGGTAGAACCTCCTTTACTCTGCAGCCTCAGCTGTGAAAACTGTTGTTTTGACGTATTAAAGTACGATATAAAAATGTGCTAAATGAGAATTTCTGCTCGCATGTTTTTTCCATTGGACACTGGAAGGGAAACACAGAAACATTATCGAAAACACAACAAAACTGAAGAAAAAGCAACTCAGATAGAACCTAAATCAGGATTATATATATACTAAATTATTGTGTTTGGAAACAGTTTTTTGCCACCACAAAGGTACAATATCCTTTCCTGACCAGCCTCAGTCATGAAACAAGCTGCTGTTGTGAGCTATTAATTAAAAGAAATATAAAAATCTGCTGATTCAGAATTCCAGTCTGCTTATGTTGTCTGAGCCCCAGGTCATGACTAAATACTGAATTAAAATGGCCAACTACAGTTAAAAGATTTCCACATTAGATTTGCATTGTGTTAAAATTAACATGCAAGCTCTTTCATGTGTGATTCGTGGTCACTTGTGCACTTTTTTATAACTTACTGCAGACATTTTTATGTCGTTTTTACCCAGAAGTCAGGCAGGATTCATTTCGGATTATTTATTTTCCACCTTTGATCAAGCACGAATACATATTTTCTTTAAAAGGTGCAGAAGCAAAGATTTTAATCCAAAGTCTTTTCTGTTTTCCTGAGACGAAAACCTCAGTCTAGATTCCTGAGTCATGCAATCATCATGATTACAGGTAAAATAGATGTTTTCCAGACACAGTAATGATTAGAAAAGATTATGGAGTGTGTGTGATTAGTGCTCTGTTGTGTGAATTTCACGTTAGCAGTCTGAGAGCTCGTAGTGGTGCTGCACTAAAGAATATTCATCAGGATTTTACCTTTGTACTATTAAACTAACACAAACCCCTGAGATATTGATGTTTAAACTTTATATATATATATATACATAAAAATAAAAAAAACAAACTAATAAATAAACTATTAAAATAAATAATTGAAACATTGAACTTAAACATCTTTTAGACATACAGTGTAGTATTCAGTTAAAATGTTCCCTGCTGTTGCAGTTTGAATAACAAGATATTTGACGTTTTTCGATGCGTGATGTATTAAGAGCAGATAATATGTATTGCTGTAAACTGAGGGCTCATAAGTCCAAATGTTAAAGATCACACTTAAAGTCCAAATCTGAAGGAACATTTAGTTAATTAATAAAGACTGTGTTTCCGACTCACACCCACTTTTGTGTTTTTCCAGGTATGGTAAAGGACGGTGTGTTGACGATCGGCAATGTGTCAGCTCCCGTCTACAACGCCAGCGAGAAGATGAAGGTTCCAGATGTGCTCTTCTATGATAATCCCCAGGTAATTACTACAACCAAATGACAACCAAATATACCAAACTATAAAAACTATTGGCCCCCTAGGCTTCTTACTCCTTTTTATTGCTGTGTAACATTGAATCGTAGTCAATTAATTTGGCTTTTTTGACAAGAATTTACAAAAAAAAGACTCTTCGTGTCTTTATGAAAACAGATTTTAACAAATTAATGTCAATTAATTTAAATGAAAGTAATAAAAAGTGACTGCATACGTATTCACCTCTTTCAAGTTAATATTTAGGAGATACACCTTTGGTTGCAGTTACAGCACTGATCCTGTGTGGATACGTCTCAATCAGCCTTACACATCTGCACACCGCAATTTTACCACATTTTTCTTTGTAAAACTGCTTAAACAATGTCAGGTTAGACAGGGATCGTGAGAAAGCAGCTCTTTTCAAGTTTAACCCCAAATTCTTCTTTGGATTGACACTCCACAACGTTAACTCTGTTGTCTTTACACTGTTTCTGTGAGTCTTTGGTTGTTTTCGTCAGCTCATTGTCTTGCTAGAAAACAAATCTTCTTCCAAGTGTGAGTTCTCTGGCTGACTGCATCAAGCTGTTCTCAAGGATTTCTCTTCACTTACTTACTCTATCTTTACAAGCCATCCAGGCTCTGCTGCTGAGAAGAATCCCCACATCATGATGCCGCCACCACCATGCTGCACAGTGGACATGGTGTGTTTGTGATGATGTGCAGTGTTGGCTGATTTTTAAGCCTTTTTTTCTGTCGCTTTGAGTCATTGTCTTGCTGGAAAACAAATCTTCTTCCATGATGCACTTCCATCATGATGCTGCCACCACCATGCTTCACAGTGGGGATGGTGTGTTTGTGATAATGTGCGGTGTTTGATGTTAGCTGAACATACCGCCCAGTCTGAAAAAGCTCAGTTTTGGTCTCATTAGACCAAAGAACCCTCTTCGAGCTGACTTCAGAGTCTCCAGCATGTCTTCTGGTGAACTCTAGACCAGATTTAATATGAAATTTTTCCACCTTTGTCTTTGTCATTTTGCTTAATAATTTTCCGTCCGATTTGCATATGTACCTTTCCTTCCATTTCTTTTAGATCAATTTAACTGGACTTCGAAAGATATTCAGTGACTTGGAAATTTTCTTGTGCCATCCCCGGACTTTTGCTTTTCAAAAACCTTTTCACAGAATTCCTTGGCATGCTGTTTTGTCTTCATGGTCTAGTTCTATCCAGTAGTACTGATCCACCAGTGACTACTGGACCTTCCAGATACAGGAGTCCTTGTACCACAGTCACTGAGATACATTTACCGCAATCAGATGATCTTCAGTTCACTAATTATGTGACTTCTAGCACCAAGAAGGTGAATAGTTAGGCATTCACTTATGTTATATTTTTAATTAGTTGACATTACTATGTGGAAATCTGTTTTCATTTTAACATGAAGGAGTTGTTCTTTCTCAACACTTGTTGAAAAAGCCAAAACTTAATTAACCATAATTCAATGTTACAAAGCAATAAAAAGGAGAAAACTTCCGATGGAGGATGAAAACTGTTTATAGTCACTGTGTGCGTCATTCTAAATCAAATCTGTAACCGTAACATGTTACCAATCAGGGGGAGAGAGCTGGAAAAGACATTTATTTCCAGGAACTGACCCAGATTTTATCACATGAGGACAAAAGCCAGATTGGAAACAATAAAACCTAATTTCTGTTGTCTCAAACTGAAACAAATCACAGTTCAAAAGACATACACCAACGACAACCCTACTCTCTTGCTTTCCCTTTACTTTCTCATTATTATCACTCTGCTTTTGTTGCATTAATCATTTCATTATCAGGGGTTTTGCCTTTTGTCTTGCCTTTTGTGTGGACATGTTTTTTGTTGTTCCTGCTTGGTTCTTATCAGATATATGGGAGCCTCAGATATTTGAATATTACTGCTGTCCTGGCTTTAACATCGGTCCCAGTGCACTATAAGTGACCCCTGATTGCTGTTTTTGATGGATTTTATTGGATAAGGAAGCAACATGGCCTTAATTCTGCACTGTATTTGTGGACTGGTGTCTGCAGAAGGCATGATTCCTCTGAATGGTTGAGTTAAATCATAGCTGTGATGCCGAATCCGTCCAGGAAATGCTTTAAATGTGAATTTTTCTCTGAAGACTGTAGGTCAAGTTGGCTGGAGTTTGTGTTGTTCAGTTTTTCTGACTTGCAGACATAAATAAATACGGCGGTCGCACCTGCTTTGGTTTGCATACCGTGGGTGTAAAAATGGGCAGAACTCCATGTGCTCAGCGAATCTTTCCTCCACATTTTTCTCAGTCCTACTTTTGTCCTTGTTTATGTTCACTTGCCTCTTTGCCGGCAGGAACTAGAGGCAGCAACGCTTTTGGAAAGCCAGAAATCAAGCTCGGTCAGAGCTTTTCAATGCAGCTTTTACTTCAAGAAATACAGGAACCTGTGAGGCAAAAGTTTAGTATCAGTATCATATTTATTGATCTCTTGTGTCAGCATAAATGTCACATGACTATCATGACTTATGACATAAATCATAAAAAAAAGAACAACCAAAAGTTGAATTTCCTTTGATTATTTGACAGAAGTGGAAAAAACCTGGAATCAACATGTACAACAATTTTCCAAATATCCACAAGTGTTATTAATACTGGAAAACTTAACATAATATAGATATTTTACTACTTATACCTTAAACTGCCTGCAGTTCAACCAAGGAGTCCCTACATTTTGGACCGTTGGTTGTAACTGAGCCACTAATGGCTTCACAGTTGCATTTAAGAGTTCAGAATTTTTGTTTTTTTGCAGAATCTGGTGCAAACAGTTTTAGATTAAACATGTAGAATAAAGTGATTTTAATGAAATTTTCACGATTTCAGAATCTGAAGTCAGCCAGGACCATCAGATAATCAAAAATATGATGTTTTTGTGGTTTCTTGGTCTAGTAAATGCTGTGATTTTGGAGGTTCAATTCAATTCAATTATCTTTATTGTCCCCTGAGGGAAATTTGCTTTACAGGTGGGTAAAACAACAAACACAAAACATAGCAACATAACTCCAAACACAATCACGATCACAAAGATTCAAAGGTTTTCTTAAAGCTAAAATGCGTTTCAAACCTGCTGGCTGGTTCTGGGGTTCAGAGGGCTAAAAAACATATTCAAAAATACATGTAAATGATGATGTTTTTGGTAGTTGCTCTGATCAGCACTGTAGTAGTAAATTGCAGATTTGGATTTTTTGTGGCAAATGTATATAAAGATGGACGAAACACTTTATTACGTCACCCAAAGGCAACACCTGCCTCCTCCTAACTACGGTTAATCAAAAAATGCCATCACTCATAGCTGTTCCTCCTTTAATTATTCATAACTTTCAGGCTTAATCCAACTTTAACAGGTGGGTTATTTTGGAATTCACCTCTAGTACAGTTATCATGAACAGGAACATTAGCTAAAGAGACCAAAACTGTTTTTCTACCAGGTTGTAAACTTGTTCATTTCTGCTGTAAAGTTGGACATTTATCATTGAGTTCTACAGGGGATCGGCTCTCTTTTGGAGCCTCAACTGGACAGTTGAGGAACTGCAGTTTTTCTGTGTTGTCTTAATTTTTCAGCGTCTTTTACAGTTAACACATCAGGTTTGGATAAAATGACACATCATCTATCTGGAGGAAGATTTGCCAGTTTTTGTCTGCTTTGACGCCACCGACGCTCGGTGTGACTGAACCCAGGAACGAACCAGCCGAGGAAACGACACTCTCATGATCACACCATGCGACCCACATTTATCTGTTTCTCCCCACCTGTCCTCATTCTGCCCTTTTTCCTCCTCCTGAAATAAAAAGAGGAAGAGGGTGAGATGGGATGAGAGCGAGGAGGATGCCCTACTTTCTCTATGACCTGTTTTCTGTCTTCCACAGTAGAAGCACATTTATGTAAAGAAGCACAGAAACCAAACTTGTGCATTTTTTTTTTTTTTTTTTTACAGAAACGTGGTTTCGAAGCAGTTCTAAAAATAAGTGAAACACAATAATAATTGGGTGTAACTGAAGTTTTCAAAACTAAGTGTAATTTCTGAACGAATCAAATGTTTCTTTAAATGTCTCTGCAGCACATGAAGGTGATGGAGGACATGTTGAAGGACTTCCTGTTAGGAGAACATCTTCTGTTGGTGGGAAACCAGGTGAGTGACATATCAGAGCTTGTTAATTGCACTGTAAAAAAAAAATACTGTAAAAGAAAACCAGAAAGGAAGAGAAACAAGTGAAAATCTGGTTGTAAACATGCCATAAGAATATCCATCCATCCATTATCTATACACCGCTTAATCCTCACTAAGGTCGCGGGGGGGCTGGAGCCTATCCCAGCTGACTTGGGTGAAGGCAGGGGACACCCTAGACAGGTCGCCAGTCTGTCGCAGGGCTACATACAAAGACAGACAATCACTCTCACATTCACACCTACGGGCAATTTAGAATGATCAATTAACCTCAGCATATTTTTGGACTGTGGGAGGAAGCCGGAGTACCCGGAGAAAACCCACGCATGCACAGGGAGAACATGCAAACTCCATGCAGAAAGATCCCGGGAAAGCCGGGACGCGAACCAGGGACCTTCTTGCTGCAAGGCGAAAGCGCTAACCACTACGCAACTGTGCAGCCCATCTCAGGAACTATTAAAGATAAAAGCCTGATATTTTTACTGTTATTTCCCATTGTGTCATTAATACAGAATCTACAATCCTGGACAAATAGATCAAATCATCTCTAATCAAGGATCAGTTGAAACATCAAGCAAAAATTGAAGCCGTCACGAAAAGTTCCGTATTTCAGCTCACAATTAAAACAAAACTGATAATGCAGAAGTCGACTAGTGACATTTTCTGAACTGTATGTTGTTTCATGTTACAATAGTACAAGACATGTTGAATGCTTTTAAAGATTAAATACTTGGTCACAAAAATAGACAAAAAAAACTTACTTTTGCTGGACTTTAACAATTGATTGAGCAGGTTGTATCGCAAAAACAAAAATGTTGTTGGATAGTTTAGTCTAAGTAGAAAAGAGCTCTGGACTTTCACATTTGTTCTTAAAATATGAATAAGAAAAATATTCCTTAAATCAGGGCATTTTTTTTCATTCTGATTTCAAATTTCAGAATTTTATCTCAAATAGTTTCTGAGATATTGTTGTTCAAACAGCCTCAAATTTTAATGTAAAAAAAAAAAAGTGCTCAAAGTAGGACGACGCGCAATTTGGAAAAAAAATCTTGGAAAGTGATTCATATATTTAGCTTAAATCTCATAAATCTGTTTTACTTGGATCCGACTATCTACCAATATTTTTGCTTTTGTGATACAACTTGTAAAAAAAAAAAAAAAAAAGTTTTATATTTTCTTTTTCCGGAAAATGTTTGATATATCAAGTTAAAATTCTACAAATGTCCTATAAATATATATATAATATGTCTTATAAATATCGAACATTTCTCAAATTATGCTAGAATAATTTCATCCAAATCAGAGATGGTCAAGTAGAAATTAAATTTTTAGATGATTTAAGATGGAATGACTTGTGTTACTGAGTCCACACATCAGGATGAAGTTTGTTGAAAATGTTGTTTTTGTGTCTCTTTCACAGGGCGTTGGTAAAAATAAAATAGTGGACCGATTCCTGCACCTTCTCAACAGGCCCAGAGAATATCTGCAGCTCCACAGGTGAGAAAAATCCAGAAGTTCCTGGGCGTTTATAGCTTTTGTCACATTTTCCTTCACTGTGGGTTCATTTTTCACTTCAATGTAAAGTCCTGCCCCCTTAAGAAACAGAAGCATTTTGTGAAGTACGACACAGTTAGAATGACATAAATAATAAAAACAGAAAAATAAAGCTTGAATTTCTCTGATTATTCATTTTTACAACAATTAAAAAAACTATTTACTGTATGTAATTTTTATTTCAAATTACAGCGAATATCTGGAAAACAGCTGCTTCTTCAAGTTGAAATATATTCAAAACTATATAAAAAATTATTTTGAATAGAGTAAAGAAAAAATAATTTTACTGCCATTTTTGACAGTTTTGGCACTTTTTTTGTAGTCAAAATGTAAATTATGGTACGAAAAATAAAGCTTGAATTTCTGTGATTATTCATTTTTTACAACAGCTTAAAAAACTATTTAATATATGTAATTTTTATTTTAAACTATATCAAATATCTGGAAATAATTATTTTTTTCAATTTGAAATACAATGAAAACACTTATCCACCAATACTGGAAAAAAAATTGTGACTATACACTACAGATATTAAACTACTTATATTGTGTTGTTCTTGGTGATTTTTCTTGAAATCTCCTTAAAAGGAACAAAAAATTTCTTCGTAGGAAAAACCCTCAACAAAACCCTTTTAGAAGTATTTTTTTTTTTCATTTGGGGTTTCCATCTCAAACTTTGTCTGAATATCTGCATTTTCCTGTAATTTCTGACCAGTTGATAAACAGAAATATCTTCAATTCTTGTGTAAATGCAACTCTTAAGTACAAAAAACTGATTTTATTCTTAATTTTTATAACTCTGGCACTGGTGATTTTTCTTGAAACCTCTTTAAACGGCACAAAAAAATCCAAAACGCAGGAAAAACCCTGAACACCACCTGCTATAAGGTTTATTTTTTTAACATTTGGGGTCTCAGCTGCAAACTCACCTGTTATTTCTAAACCATTTAATAAATAAAAATATCTTTAACGTTCAACCCAAAATTAAGAAAGCTGGTTTTATTCTCAATTCTTATAGTTCTGACACTGGTGATTTTTATTGAAATCTCTTTAAAAGACACAAAAACATTCCCTGACAAAGTTGTTTTTTTTAAATTTGGGGCCTCCACTTTAAACTTTATCCGAATATTTCTGCATTTTCCAATAATTTCTAAACCATTTGATGAACAGAAATGTCTTCAGTGCTTGTGGAAATGCAACTCTAAGTACAGAAAACAGGTTTTATTCTCAATTCTTATAACTCTAGCATCGGTGATTTTTCTTGAAATCTCCTTAAACGACACAGAAAAACTCCCTTATGCAGGAAAAGCCCTGAACAAATTGAGTTTTTGTTAGTTTTTTCCATTTTTTGGTCTCATCTCCAAACTCATCTGAATATCTGTGCATTTTCTTGTATTTTCTAAACCATTTCATGAACAGAAATGTTTTTACCATTTGAGTAAATGAAGCCTTAAATTAAGAAAACTGACACAAAAACATCCCCTGTGCATAAAAAAAGCCCTGATAAAGCCTTTAATGCGTTGTTTTTTTTCATTTGAGGTCTGTGTCTCCTTTTCCTTTTATTTCTGACCATTTGAGGAATAAAAATGTCTTTAACTCTTGAGTAAATGAGACGCAAGTTAAGAAAACTGGTTTTGTTTTCAGGTCTTATAGTTCTGGCACTGGTGTTTTTACTTGAAACAAACAAACAGTTCCCCTACACAGGAAAAACCCCAACAAAACCTTTTTATAGGTTGTTTTTTTCCATTTAAGGTCTCCGTTTCAAACTTTATCTGAATATCTTCTGTCAAAAACTATATAATTCTTTACAGTTGAGCTTCTTTTATACTAAGCACATGATCTTATTATAACTTTTGGATATTTCGTCCTAAAATGGTCATCTGTGTTTTCTATTTTTAGCAAATTCTGATTCTTTTTTAGAATTAATAATCCAGTATGTTGCTTTTAAAGTAGTTGGTCGTCTCGAACAGGAGAAACAAAGTCACCCTGTTTAACTGAGACGTGAGCAGAAAGCGTTTTCTCTTCCTGGCAGCCGTCAAACGGTGTCAAAGACTACTTTGGTCGCGAGTAAATGAGGCCAGTCTTCAGCAGAACAAGGACTTCACACAGCCATTATTTAAGGAAAACCCATTTCAAGAAGTCCTTGTTAACTCTCTGCTTCTATAAATACTCACGCTATCACTTCTTGGAGGGAAACTGGGTCACGGCTGCTCATCCATCGATCAGCGTGTTTGTGTGAAATCAGCTCTGTTCTTGGGCGCTGAAGCTTCAGGAGGCCTCGTTTAGATCTGGATAAAATAAGTCAGCGTTTTGGGAGACGAGTGATAAACGGAATCACTTGTACAGGCGTGAAGATGATGAAAGATTCTCAGTGAACACATGGAGCAATGCGTTCACTGTCTCGGCCCGTAGTCGGTCAAAGTCTTGTGAAAGTCGAAGTGGAGTTTTTTGGAAGTGTCCTGGTTCGCCGTTGCAGCTAATATTAGAGCGGGGCAGCGGCAGGAAGATCTGTTCATGTGGCTTCTGGGAGTCGGTGACTGAAAACCTACAGAGATGTGGCTCAGAAAAGCAGAAGAGAAGCAGCCGGCCGGGAAGGAAAGTAGGGCAGCGCTGGGTCACACCGAGAGGCGTCGATGTTCAGGGAAGGAGATGAATTCAGACGACACGAAAAAAATTGTATCAGAAATCACGGCACCATAGAATGTGGCCATTTAATAGAAATGTACCCAAAAACAAAATGACCTTGTGCTGAGCACAGGTGTGTGTTCTGCATGTGAATGGATACCGAATCACGTGACCTAAATATGTAGCAGGCGGATGGAACTGATGGGACTCAGAAACACCCCCACAATTTAATCAATTGTTCCTTGTATCATTTCCGATGGATAAGTCCTGATAAGTCCTCAGCGGTGGATTTGTAGTAGGATCACAATCATGTGATCGTCAGCAGGCAGCTGATGTAGCGTTCACTTGTTGTCATAGTTACAGTGATGTCATGCTGCTATCTCGCAACATCTCCATTGTAAGCTGCAGTTGTACTTATACATATATTGCTGTTTACTTCCTCTTTCAGGGATACGACAGTCCAGACTCTGACTCTGCAGCCTTCAGTGCGAGACGGCATCATCACATATGAGGACTCACCACTGGTCAGTTAGGAGAACTTTCTTCATTAACTACTTTGATGCATATTTTAACAGAATAACCCTGTAAATGCTGAAAAAAATAGTATTAAACGTAAAAAATTCCACCTTTTCCTGTCAGTCACCAGCTTTGGTACTGCAGCTAAATACTCATAAATTTCTGGTATGAGGACACTTTCAAGTACTTATTTCTGCAAATGGAGATATTAGAGACAAGTAAAGTCTCGTTTCAGGTGTCACATGTTGAAAATGTTGAACTGTCTACATGTTGGTAACTTACAGGAAGATCTACAGGAATCAGATATAGCAGTTTATTTTGAAGCAGACAAGAGAAACCATCATTAATGCTACTTTCACAGGTCAAAATGCATGTTGTGCAAAAAGAACAAGCACTGATTAGTAGAAAATGTAAACAGAACAGGTGTTTTTGGCTGCCTGGTTTGAAATTTGGGCAAAGTTCTGTGGAGAATTATAAAATCAAAGTACCAATAAGAATGAAAAAGACTATGATTACCCCCCAAAGGTGTAACAGTGACAGTCTGTGCATACCGGAGTCCTAAAGAGGTGACTCTGGGAGGCGAATTTGGCTCACAGTCCTGCACGATGCACACCGGCCAAAAAAGACTGAACAGTTTTTTCAGCGCATGTGCCAATAAGCAACTTTCACAGCCATGAATTGGGCTCCGACTCAGAACACAGTGTCCGTTGCTTTTAATACAGTCGTGGTACACACCTACACAGTTCTGAGACGAGGGCTAATTAGTCGAAATAAGTCCAAAAAACCAGCGTGTGAGGGTGGATGGTGAATGGTTTAAAGAGAAAAATCGGTTTGGTAGAAGTGGAAGGTTTGTTTCTGTCAGTTATAGTGACATTTAATCAACACCCACCAGACAAACGGGTCGACAGGAACCACACAACGTTCAGTTTTTCTGTTTACTTAATCTAGTTTTACAGCCCCAGTGGCTACAATTGTAGTTCAAAGAAAGAAATTTTAAAAAGTTTAAACGTTAGGAAAAAAGAGCCACATTAGAGATCCGGATATCATTCCCACTGTGCAGCATGATTTGTGATTACACACTGAGAATGAGAGCAGATTTATGCCACACAGAATGTCAAGATTTTCCTTTAAACGCTGCCAGACCAGAGAGTGATGTGTGTTCCAGTGTCAGAGAGGATCATAAAGTATTTACAGTGAAGAAGATGATCTGTAGGTGTAAGAGGCCAGAGTAGTAGTAGAGTAATAGAGAGGCCAAAGTGTACCCGGGTATGCTCTGCACTGAGCCACTTTATACCTGGCTGTTCTTTGGCCTAGTTTACACCCCAGGGGCTGGAATATACCTCTCCAGGCCAAAATATATCACATGTAAAATGTTCAGTCATTATTGTCAGATTTTCTGTCATTTTGGACTTTTTTTTTTAAACAACTCTAAAGATTTTTTTTGTCACTTTGGAAAAATTTCTAATCATTATGGAGAATTTTGAATCACTTTAGAAATATTTTGAGTCATTTTTGTCAGATTTTTGAGTCATATTGGACAATTTCTTTAACCATTTCGGAAAAAACCTGAGTTACTTTGGAAATGGTTTGAGACATTTTTGAGAATTTCAAGCAATTTCGTCAAATTTTAAGTCATTTCAACAGTTTTGTCCGTCGATTCCACGTAGACAGAGCAGAGTGTCCTAGTTTAATCACTCCACTTATCACTTCTGAATGACAGCTTCTCTGCTATCCCAAGCTGCATATCGGTTCCAAATATTGGTTTTCAGTCTTTCTCAATCTCTATTAATCAATATTGGCACAAAAAAAACCAACAACAACAACGAAAAACATATCAGTCAAACCCTAATGTGCATATAAGAGTGTACTAGGAGAGAAAAGAAGGAATAGTTTGTTCAGAAGGCTGCAAAATGCATCTTTTTCTTCTGCTATTTTGGATTCTTTTTCTTCCTTTTGGAGGTTTGCTGTTTGTTTAAAAGCTGCAGATTTCCAGCACATTTTTGGCCAATTTGTCCTCCACATCCCTCACAAGGCTACCTATTCAATTCTACAGTTCTTCACTTTAATTTAGCTTTTATCCAAAGCGACGTACATCTGAGAGTAGATACAACAAAAGAAGGGTCTACTAAGGAGAAAACAACCTGGATAAGTACCACAAAGCAGTAAAAACTAGACCTCTTCTATGCAACACAGTTGAATAAAAACCTTTGTGTTACGTTTTAACACAGTTGCTTTGTGTGTTCAGGTGAAGGCGGTGAAACACGGTCACATTTTAGTGATCGACGAGGCCGACAAAGCCCCAACGAACGTCACCTGCATCCTCAAAACCCTGGTGGAGAGCGGAGAGATGATCCTGGCCGACGGACGCAGAATCATCTCAGGTACGAACGCAGCAGCCAGGCTTTACCGCCTCGACAGCAGACATGTCCCAGATACAGAAATAGGAGCATTAAAAGGACGAGTTGAGGATCTGATGTCCTCGAAAGCAGACGGGAATAAAACATCTGACGCAGGCCGCTGAAGGAGGCTTAAGATAAAAGCCTTTATGGACAGGTACCAGTGGATTTTGGATCATGACGGACTGTAAACATGCCGTTTTTCCATGTAATCACGCTCCTGAGAGGCTCGTCCTCGCACCAGAATGTAAACACAACCCAGAGGCTGCATAAACACAAACTTGAGGCAGAACAATGCTGTCAGCAGAGCAGAGGTGTGTGTGAAAATCAGCGACGCGAACCAAAACATGAAGAAATTAAGCATATGTATATACAGTGCTTGTTTTAGTCGTGTGTGTTTCTCCTCCAAAGATCCGCGTGAAGCCAAAGGGAGGCCCAACGCCATCGTCATGCACCCAGACTTCAGGATGCTCGTCCTGGCTAACCGGCCCGGCTTTCCCTTCCTGGGAAACGACTTTTTTGGAGCTCTAGGTACACAAACACACAACTGGAGGGCGAGATCAGTGGGGTAGCGAGCTATGTTGAACCAAAAGTCAGAGTTTTCAGAATCACAAAGGTGGGTCTCTTTAAAACTGGCTCGATCTCCATGGCAACATATGCAGGTTTTGTTCAGAGTTTCAGATTGAAATCGGCTCTAAGGAATGTTTCCTGATGTTTGTTTATGAGATGCAGGTTCTCAGCTGAGGGAAAATGTTTTATCTGCAAACCTGTTGATCTGGACGTTACTAAAACCACTGAATGAAGCTGCGCAGTTCACACGCTGTATGCATCGCGTTGCCATGGGAACCCCACATGATGCAGAAATCGTATAAATATGTTTTAAGTTTGGTCCCGATTTGCTGCCAAGCCTGTTTCCATGCTGGTACTGCAGCTGATAGAACAGAAATTAGAGCATTGATTAGTTTGTTAGTATTTCTTACAGAGAATATTCCATCAATAATAGTGGTTTCATTTTAATTAAATTTTTCAGGAGCATCATTTCATATTCATGTGTAATATCACTTATCTCTGTATAACTGCCAGCTTTACCTTTAACTCTTCTATTCTCGTCTTATGTTAGCTACTTCTTTTATTTCAGTTTTGTATCATACTTGTATTTTATTCATTTTCTACATTTTGGACACTGCATTTCTCATGTTAAGCCATTTATTTTTTCTGAGCAATATCTGACACAAGCATTTCCTTGAAAAGAACAGAAAATGAGGAACAGACTGTCAGAAAGGGTGATTAGTTGTTGTCATTGGAGTAATTTTCCCACTCAGTATTGGTTTTTCATGAAAACTATAGCATCAGACATACTGAATATCGTATACAAGAGAGAATATCAGTAAATTCCGCCTTGTATCTTGTAACAGGGGATATTTTTAGCTGCCATGCTGTGGACAATCCGAAGCCCGAGGCCGAGCTGGAGATGCTGAAGCAGTACGGCCCCGATGTTCCCGACGCCACTCTGCAGAAACTGGTGGCCGCCTTCGGAGAGCTGCGCTCGATGGCCGACCAGGGCACCATCACCTACCCCTACTCCACCCGGGAGGTGGTCAACATTGTCAAACACCTCCAGGTACCAAGACACACAGCCTGTTTTTTTTTTACCGCTGTTTTATGACCTCAGGTTCGGTCTCAGACGAGTTTCCATCAATAATTAAACCAACGTGCGTGACCTTAATCCTGCACGCCTTTAATAATGCAGCAGAGTGAAGGGAAGACGGTGTTCCCGCCTCAGTCCAGACTGAGGAAAACACTCCCCTTAAAACACAAGAATGGTGGGAGACTGCAGTCTTCTGAGGAGGTTTCACTCTAGAGTCAGGTCAGGTTATGCAAGAAAAAGTTACACAGTTACCACACAGTTGTTCCGACACAAGATTGAGTGAAGGCAAGGAAACAGTGTCATGTGATACTCATTCATTTTCAAACAAGAGTTATTTCTTCTCCTTTCACTGAACGACCCCCGTCTGATCGTCTTCAGTTTGACAGATTTTATTACTCTGCAAAGGAACGCGGTGGATTTATGTGACGATGGGCGTACGTTTATCCGTCTGTCTGTCTGTGCACAGCATTACTCAAAAACAGATGAACGGATTTGGATGAAATTTTCAGGGACGGTCAGAAATGACACAAGGATCAAGTGATTAGATTTTGGTAGTGATGTGGCTTATAGTCTAGATCCACAGATTTCTTAAGAATTACTGTATCCTTGCGAGATCACAGTAACTATAGGCGCTTTTCCACTAGCACCTACTCGGCTCGACTCTGCTCGGTTTGTGAGGTTTTCCATTAGGACGTAGCACCTGGTACCAGATAATATGACGTCTACAGAGTGCAGGTCACTGATTGGACAGGGAGTGACGACACACGAGAGCGACTCCTTCACAAAAACCAAACCAGCCATTTCAAAAAAAAAAACCGACTGGAAACAGCGACAGTGCGCGTTGCTCTTCTGCTTTGAATTTGATTTAAAAAAAAAAAAAAAAACCTTAGCCTGAGCAGCAGGTGTAACATCACCTTGATGTCCTCCATTGTTGTGTTGCGTCTGTGTCGCACACAAGTGACGTTAAGGGACTTCCGGGCCGCCGTGCTATAACGACTCCACCCACAATGAGGTGGTACTCAACCGTAATGAAAAACGACCTAAACCGAGTCGAGTCAAGCCGAGTAAGTGCTAGTGGAAAAGCGCCTTATGTGAACACTACGTCAGCTGCCTGCTGACGATCACATGGTTGCGATCCTACTGCAAATCGGCCGCTGCGGACTTATCGGGACTTATCCGGCGGAAATCATACGACTGCACAGCCTTGGCGGAGTACTGCGCTCTCTGAGTGCTTTTCTTGTTTTTTAAAGTGTTGAGATTGAGTTGACCATGTGTAAAGTCTGAAGTCAAAGACAACATTAATTTTTGAGTTAAACATTGAAATTTGATCCACAAATTGGCTTGAAGAAACACGTTCCTTGGTGTGTTTTTGTGTGTCGTGGGGTTTGTTGTGTTTTTTCTCTGTTTTTCCCCTTTTTGCACACAAACACACACCAAGGACCATAACAATTCTTAAAAAGAAGTGATTTTTGTGCCGTGTTTCTTCAAGCCAACCTTGGATCAATATTTGAAGTGCCATAATTAGAGAGTTCTTCTTAAATTTTGCAGGTTTATTGGTATACTACATCTGGTCTTCAGTGGTTCAATCCTGCTTTGATAAAATAATACAAACCAGTTACATAATGGTGCACATTTGGTCAGTATTTCTGTCTACTCTGATATTCCACCAACCATAAAACCTTTATTTTTTACCCTGACAGGCAGATCCCTCCCCCACCGCCGTCAATGGAAACAATAATATATTTAAAATATGTAGTATGGTGTCAGTTAGAGGCGCTTTATGAGAAAAAGATATTACATTTTTTGCATTTATGGCCAATATTTGGACATGTTTTGACCAGGTATGATGATGAAATCGCTCCAGTAGTGTCCCAACTGGAAGAGTTCTATAATATTATTACTGGATTAAAAGAAAATCGTGGTTTTCCAACTTTTAGTGTTTCAAATAATTTTGTAAAAAGTGGCAACATAAGCAGTCATGTGTAAAAGTCAGATATATATGTCTGTTTTAATTCATTATAACCTTGTTAGCAGAGCATTAGCCACATACAGACACTGTGTTGGGAAAGTAATAATAATAATAATAATAATGATAATGTTAGCTATGACCCCAGATTTTGCATATTTGCTGAATAATATGCAAAAAAAAGAAAATCTGACAAATAAGAGACTTTTTTAAAAATTTGGTTACTTGAGGTGGAGCGAAATCATGAATGCAGAGAGAAAAATGCTGCTTATTCTGGCTGCTGGATTGTCGATTTCAGGCAGATTTCCAATACTGGGAAGCTGTTTTCACTCTCGAAGAATTTCTCACAGTATGAAATCTGAGTTTCAAAGCTCCCCTACCCTCATATATTTATCCCTCTAATTTCCTCGTCATTCGGAGCCCACAGATTTGCATCACGTCCAACTTAGCAGATAGTTCCGAGTCATTGTGGTCACATTTTCAATCCTGCGTTCTTCGGATCCTGGCATCATCAAAAGCCACACTTTGCATTAAATCTGCATGAAATTACCGAAATGTCTCCTCAGTGGAAAACACTTTATTTGTAATAATACATTCGAGAGTTTGAAAACAAAATTCGGTGCCAGTTGTTACCACAGCTTTACTGCTCTGCCATGGTAGTTTTATTTCAGTAGTAAACAGCTTCTCTTTTTTATCCATCATCACATGAGCTGAGAACTTGAACTGCAGGCTGTGTTTACACATGGACATAAATCAGAGACACTGAATAGAAAATAAAATATACCTGAAACTACATAATTAATCACAGACAAAAAGTAGTCAGATTTTTAGCATTATAATGGACCTTCAGCTAATTAGGTGTAACAAGCAGTTCAAATTCACCAAATCTAACTTTAAAATTGTGATATCTCATTAAAATCACTTTATTTTACATGTCTCGTTTAAAAAATATGCCAAAAATGCAGTGTTTACACTTAACAGATTCTGTGAAAAGTAGAAAATTCTGCACTCATTGGTGCAACCATAAAGCTATTAATGACTCAGGTGGAACCAACAGTGATGAGAGGAATTAGATTAGGTATTAAACATACTGGATAAATAAAATAAATGTAACATGGCTCAAAAACAGTAAACAGAGGAGCAAGTTGTTGGGAGATACATCCAGCATGGTGAAACATCTTTCTAGAGTTGATGTGCAGAGTAGTTGTAGGTTGTAAATATGTATCTAATAAAATATCAAGAAACTTTCCAATGTTTCTAAAGCAAATAATCAGAAATTCAGCTTTCATTTTAGTAGTTTTTTATGATTTATGGCACAAAAAACTGTGTCATACTCCACAGAAGACACGTTTCAGCTCTTCCGTGTAAATTTATTAATCAGGTTTGTCGTGTTCTTTTTGTGGTCTTTTAGAAAATATGCAGTATTTCGCATAAAGAAAAAGAGATCAAAGGAACTGAGCTCAGTGAAGGAGGAGAGAAATCACGATTCAATCTTTCATACCGTAGATCAATAATTCGGTGCACAGGGACAAGCCCTTATGTTTGATTTCCCCGCTGGCCCCTCGGTCCTGTCATCCATCACCACCACTACTGATATGTGCAGAAGTGGGACACACACAGAATAATTTAGCCTTCTGAGGCCCATGTTGGCCCGAATTACCATTTCACCTTTGTGGTACCAGGGAAGCCTGATCGATGCAGTCCGGAGCTCTGCGCATTCAGCTGTAACCTGTTGGGATGAGGCCGCTATCGATCGCACAGCCGTTTATAATACTGTGTAAATACTCTGCAGCGTGGAGGTGTGAAAGCGCAATTATGGAACTAATAACGCCCCACAATCCATGACTGCTGTGTCATTACGAGCATTGTGTCTTTTTTAAAAACACTGCAAACATCCAATTACAGCGTCAGGCAATAAGGTCACTCACTCTCACTTGTAGATGCTGTTAGGTTGATGTCACAGCACACTGCAGCTATTATGTTCATTTTCAGTTTGTCTGTGTTTTTACAATAAATCTGCAACCCGCTCATCTCCACCCTCACCATAACCGGTCAAGGCAGATGGCCACCTTCCCTGAGCCTGGTTCTGTCTGAGGGTTGTTTTTGTGTTTAAGCTATAATTGTACCAGTTTCATAATATTCTATTAAAGCAAAGTTCTTATATGTACAACTCTTTGTCTGTAGACGTTCAATCTTTGAGAAATTTGATGTAGTTTTGTGCAAATATATGTATATATTTACACTACCGCTCAAAAGTTTGGGGTCACCCAGACAATTCCATGTTTTCCATGGAAACTCTCACTTTCATTCACGTGCTAACATAATCTCACAAGGGTTTTCTAATCATCAATGAGCCTTTCAACACCATTAGCTAACACAATGTAGCATTAGAACACAGGAGTGATGGTTGCTGGAAATGTTCCTCTGTACCCCTATGGAGATATTCCATTAAAAATCAGCTGTTTCCAGCTAGAATAGTCATTTACCATATTAACAATGTCTAGACGCATTTCTCATTAATTTAATGTTATCTTCATTGAAAATAAAATTACTTTCCTTTCAAAAAGAAGGACATTTCTAAGTGATCCTAAACTTTTGAATGGTAGTGTATGTAAGTACACATTTCTCAAAGTATCCAAAATACTGTAGGTAGGTACTTTATTGATCCAAGGGAAATTCAAGAAACCAGGACCATATTAAACATACAGAATATACAGCACTGAAAGATAAGAACAGCCCAGTGTGTGCAGTAGAAAAAATTAATAAATTAAAAAAGAAAATAGCAAAGTAAACAGGTTTAAATACGGAGTTACCAGTAAGGCTACCACTCGCATCAGCGCAGAAAGTAGAGTGAATGAATGTAGCTTGCAGGTCTGTAATGAACCAAAAAAAATGTTTAAGGTGCTCTTAAACCATTTCATTCCTTTCTCCAGTAACCCCTCTTTCCTTCTTTCCACCAGAAATTCCCCAACGAGGGTTTGGCCAATGTGGTGCGAAACGTCTTCGACTTCGACTCGTACAACAAGGACATGCGGGAGGTTCTGATCGAGGCGCTGCACAAACACGGGATTCCCATCGGAGCCAAACCGAGCTCCGTCAAACTGGCCAAGGAGTAAGAAACCAGGAGATGTGAAGATGAAACACTCACATATTCAGACACATATAGAAACCAGTCAGATTCGGTCAGTGGATAGAAGAACTTTGGGGCATTTCTTGCAGTACTATGAATCTAGATAATATAATATTATTGCAGAGCCTCACTAGCAGGCTGTCTGGTCTGTTTCTACTTCACTGGATAAGATGAAGATAAGACAGAAATTGAATAATCCCAGAGGATATTGCATAACATGAGAATAAATTAGATTTAAGTCCGATACATTACTGAGAGTAACAGCAAGGATAGACGGACCAAAATCACTTGTAGTCAGTGGTGGAATCTGGGTGCTTTTTGTTGTTTTAGCAACAGTTGCAAAAAAGGAGGAGCCTAATTTAAAACCCTTCGTTCTAATAAGTGATGCCACTTATTTATGATTTGCTGCTGTCCAGTAAAACCCTCCTCCGTTGTCGTTTCTTGGTTCGTACATCAACTCCTCTCCTTACATCTTAGTCGTTCCCAACCGGAGATGCAAACAGAGCAGTCGAGGCAACAGGCGTCAAACAAAACAAGACAATTTCACCTTTAGAGCTGATGTTTTGAAGCAACACGCTCATTTAATTTCAGCCTCCTTCCATCATAAATGGACGTCTAAATTGGACGCCCAGATAGCTCAACTAGTTGAGCGGGCGACCGATAAACAAGGGGCTAAAGTCCTGGATTCGATTCTAGCTCACGACCCTTTGCTCCAGGTCTTCCTCCCTATTCTTCTCCCTACTTACCTGCCTGCCTCTTGACTAACCTGTCTAGTAAAGCCTTCAAAAGGCCAAAAATATAACGTAAAAAATCAAAAAGGACGTCTAAATTGGTAAAATGCATCTCGAGGATTGCTGAGTGCACAGTTATGTCCACGATGAAGTCTTTTTTTTTTAAAGGGGTGTGACACTTTTATACTCTTTTATACAAATAAACCAACAAAGATATATAACGTTTGTATGTTCTCATCACATTTTGCCATGCTGTGAGTTGAATGCAAGTAAATTTAAACCATAAGTTATCGCAAACCTCTGGCAGAGATCATAAGAAACACTCTTAGGTTATAATATAACAATAGACAGGTGACGTTTAACGAAAGTCGCTTTAAAACAACAGCTCTGAAGTGAACATGCAGGATTTATTTTGATGTTTCTTGTGCTCACATCTCTGGTGGATCAGACTGAGGCATAAGGAGAGGAATGAATGTACAAACTGGAAAACTAGAAGATCTTGACGGTTATTGTACCTCACATGATGCTAGCTGAGCTCTTCAGAGAGACAGACGACTGCAAAGTAGATCTTCTGCAGCATACAAATGGAGAACCATTTTTCTGTCTGGCTGAGGGATTTTCAACCAGAAATCCATCAGAAACATTGTTAAAATTTTAAAACCTGAGGTAGCCCAACCCTGCCTCACAAAATAATACAACTAAACTCCATTCTTATGTACGTTTTGATATAATTTTATTTTAAATATACATGTTTTCTCACCAAAGTGAGAAAGACAAAGTTTCGTTTTTGACCCGTTTATTACAATAACTACATATTAATAGCTTGGTGGTTTAGGTGCCAAACTACTTTTAGATTTAGGTTTAGGAAAATTCCACAACATTTTCAAAGTTCTATCCCATTTTCTAGGTTAAAAGAGTTCTAATATGGAATTGGCTCTCTCAAAAGCAGCAGTAAAATACATGGAAATGCTGCATGAGCAACAAACGTGATCCAGAAGAAAAGATGTTTCCCTCAAAACTGAGAAATATAGTTTAGTTGAAGAGGAATATAATATTTGATTAGCAAAAATCAGCTATTTTAATCTCACAGAATCTATATATGCTTGTGATTATTTTAACATATGATGGAACAATTAGTTACTACACAACAAAGTCAGAGTAAATCTGCATTTTATACTTTTAAAATACAATTTTAGAGGTGAAAGCAGACAAAACACATCATTTCAATCACTTTTTCACCATTCAGAGGTACTAAAATGATTCCCCTGAAGCTCTGCGACTGGTTTTTGATATTGAAAAATGCCTTTTAAAGAGCCTTTTCCAGAAGCTTTTCAGCAGAAAGTGGCTTCTGGGAGATTAGTGGTGAAAGCGGCTCTTTTTGCAACCCTTCCTGCTGACAGCGTTGCTCTTAATGTAATTTTAATGTATTTCTGAGTGTCGGGCGGTGAAATCCTGACATGCTTGAAATCGGCTGATGTCGCCTTCAGCCTTCTGATTGGTTTCAGACTCCGAGGCTTCCATGAAGTCGACTCACCACCTCTGATAAACGTCTCCGTCGTTCACACATACCTCAACTTTTATTTAGAATTCAGACTCTAACATCCACCACGTTGTCTCCTCATGTACAGCTTTGTCTTAAAAATAAAGGAAAATATTTGTTTCTCCTGTCTCCTGTGGTTTTATTTTGTAGTATCTCATTTATAAACTCAGTTTCTACAAGAACCCAGAAGGGCAGAAACAAGTATTTTCCTTCAAAAACTACACAACTGATTCTGTCTCAAATCAGCAATTTTTAGAACAATTTCTGCTCGTGTCTCTGATTTGCATGAAATTCTTATTGTATTAAATACAGATATTTATAAAGATATTAATGAAATTTTAGCTCAATTTATGTGGTGCTTTTTTGATACATAAATATATTTAAATTGCTTTTTGACCCACCTTTAGCATGCTTATTTTATGAGTGGACTTTTTTAACCAACATTTTACTTTTTTGTGGTACAACTTGTCAAACCTGCTCAACCAGTTATGAAAGTCAAGTTCATTTCCATTTTTGTGACCAAGTATTTAATCTTTAGATGCATTCTGTATGTTCAGTTTGTTTATTTTTTACATATGGTTCAGAAAATATCACTAGTTGACTTCTGCTTTCTCATTTTTTATTTTCTCCTCAAAAATGGGATTTTTAATTATGGCTTCCTGTTTTTGATTTTTTTGTTTTTTTTCCGTATTTCAACTCACTCATAATCAGAAACTGTTTAAACTACCTGTCCAATATTGTAGATTTTGAATCAATGTCATGTTGACAACAAACTTCATCTTTCAAAATGTTGGAAAACGTGCTGGAAGTGGGTTGATGGGCAGTTTTTAAAATATTTATCACAGAAAATATTTGATATATCAAACTAAAGTTTCACAGACACCATTTTAAATATTTAAAAAAAAATTCAAGCAAATCGGAGATGTTTGATTTAAGATGGAACAACCTTTTACAGATTATCTGCTCAGTTTAGTGGCTCTTGCAGCGACTTCAAAGCCCATCTTGAAGAGTTTATATCCGACTAGTTGCTTTTCCCACATCTTATGTACATAAAAGCAAATATTTTCTCGGTTGATTTCCACTTTTGGACATGGAAAACAAGAAGCAGCCTCTCTAACGCGCCTCACTGCTCTTCCATTCATAGAAATATTTATGGTTGGTGGACTGTCCGACTCCTCTTCCAGAGATCCCCCTGGAATGTCTGTGTTTTGTGGTTTTCATCCTTCAGCCCACCTGCAGCCAATAAGGCTTTGGCCCGAGTCCAGCTGTGATTCATGGGAAGACCAGTAAACATCTGGTCAGACACAACAAACTGAAACCTCCTGTAGATATAATGGGATAAAAATGAAAGCCTCAGACCAGAATAAAAGCCTCCATCTGAGATCATTTACTTATTCAGTTTATTTTCATTTCTGTGGGCATTCATGATGGTTAGACCCATAATTTTCCAAAAAAAAACAGCAATATGTGCACAAAGGAAAGAAAAGCGGCCGCAGGCTATTTATTTGTGCCAATAATCACAACTTTATACATTTATAGAATCAGGAATTCAGTTTTTTAGGCGAAATCAAAGATGACAAATGTTTTGTCCAAAGAATTCAGTTTACTGTCATATAGGAGGAAAGAAGCCAGAAGATTTTCACATTGAAGACCTTTTTTAAACTAAAACATTACTCAGACTGATGAGTTGATTATCAAAATTGTTGAGATTAATTTAAGATTTGCTTAAATTAACTGCAGTTGTCATTTGGGGCCCCTTTTTGACTAATTTTTAACATGTTTTTTGTAATTTTGGACAAGTTTCAAGACATTTTGAACAATTTCTGGGTCATTTTCAGTGACTTTTGAGATTTCAGTACAAGTTTTGACAAATGTGTTGTTTTGTCCCGACATATTCAGTTTACTGTCATACAGGAGGAAAGAAACCAGACAAATATTCACATTTAAGAAGCTGCAATCAGAGAATTTCGACTTTTTAATAAAATTTTAGTATTACTTAAACTGATGAATCAGTTATTAAAATATCTGGTAATTAATTTCAATTTTACTTAAATTGACTGTAATTTTAATTTTTTGTCATTTTAAATTGTTTTGGGCCATTTTTGAGTCATTTTGAGCAAGTTTTTGGACAATTTCTGAATCATCTTTGACAAGTTTTGTGACTTTGGGATGAATAGTGAAAAATCAAAATGACAAATGTCTTGTTTTGTCCAAAGACATTCAGTTAACTGTCATAGAGGAGGAAAGAACCCAGGAAAAAGCACATTTAAGAAGATGTTATCAGAGAATTTTGACATTTTTTCAGCTGTCATCTTGTTAACTTCCATCTGTAGGTTGCCGCTGCCCGAGGTGAAGATGACGGGATACTGGACGGTAAACCAGGGAGGCAACGCTCGCCGCAAACTGCTCTGTCCGACCGAGACGCACCCCATAGACATCAAGGTAAACACACACTGATAAACTGTATTGCAACTGATTCTACAACAGTGTGGGGCAGCAACTCTTCAATATTTAGAATCAACTTCACTCCCTTCTCCTGTTGGAGATTGAAAATGGGCTTTTATATGTTATAGTCAGCTACAGTAGACTGATGTGGAAAAGTTTTAACCTCATATTTTTACATTTTTCTTCACTGTGAGCTCATTTTTCACCACAATGTAAAGTCCTGCACCTGTATGAACACAGAACAACCATAACTAGAAGGAGAGAGAACTCAGAAAGGTCTTTTTTTTTTGTCGTATGATAGTTATGCCACAAATCATTAAAAAAAATAACCAAAAGTTACAAGTTGAATTTCTTTTATTATTTATTTTACAAGAAATGGAAAAACTTTTGACATTTACAACATCTTTCAAAATGTCTGCAAGTGTTACCAGTACTGGAATTATGATGACTCCACATGTGAGAGATATTTAACTACTTACATTTTCCATTGTTTTCACACTACTCTCCACATCAACTCCAGAAAGATGTTTCACCATGCTGAATGTATGCTCCTCTGTTCACTGTTTCTGAGCCATGCTGCATTTATTTTACTGATACAGTAGGTTTAATTTTCCTCACAGTCTCTCTTGGAAACACTGCCTGCAGTTCAGCCGAAAAATCTCTAAATTTCTGCCTTTGATTTGCAAAATGTTCATTTTTTTTTTTTTTTTTTTTTACACGATCTTGAGTTAACAGGTTATTATTATTGTTGATTTTTTTAAATGAGACTTTTTTGCAAGTCCCAACCGATGTTACCAATACTGGGAAATAATGTTAGCTCTACATGCTATGGATACTTAATTATTTCCATTTTTGTTTCACACCTGAGTCACTAATAGCTTCATAGTTGCTCCAATGAGGGCAGAATTTAATTTTTTTTTTTAACTGAATGTTACGAATACTGGATATTTTACGACTTACATTTTTGCAGCCTTGAGATTTTAGCGCATTACTCTATTCTAGAAAGCTCTCTGAAAAAAAAAACTCTTGGAAAATCAGCTAAAGATGTTTCACCATGCTAAATGTATCTTCCAACAACTTGCTCCTCTGTTTATCGTTTTTGAGCCATGCTGTTTGTATTTTATTGATCCAGTTTGTTTTATTTTCCTCCCAATATCTCTGATTTATTGCTCTGTGTAAACACGGCCTGCATGTCACCTGTAAATTCAATTAATTTTTGCCTCATGACTGTTGGTCACATTGGAGTCACTGATAGCTTCATGGTTGCACCAATAAATGCAGAATTTTTTGGTTTTTACAGAATGTTATCAACACCTGATATTTTACTACTTAGACTTTCACAATCTCGACAGTTTTCCACACTACTCTGCACTTTAACTCTACAAAGATGTTTCACCATGCTAAATGTATCTTCCAACAACTTGCTCCTCTGTTTATCGTTTTTGAGCCATGCTGTTTGTATTTTATTGATCCAGTTTGTTTTATTTTCCTCCCAATATCTCTGATTTATTGCTCTGTGTAAACACGGCCTGCATGTCACCTGTAAATTCAATTAATTTTTGCCTCATGACTGTTGGTCACATTGGAGTCACTGATAGCTTCATGGTTGCACCAATAAATGCAGAATTTTTTGGTTTTTACAGAATGTTATCAACACCTGATATTTTACTACTTAGACTTTCACAATCTCGACAGTTTTCCACACTACTCTGCACTTTAACTCTACAAAGATGTTTCACCATGCTAAATGTATCTTCCAACAATTTGCTCCTCTGTATGCTGTTTTTGAGCCATGCTGCATTTATTTTACTGGATTTGAAGAATTTAGACTTTTTCTTATTAAAATATTTCTTGAACTGCTTCTTCATTCTCAAAATAGCCAATAATTAATTACAGATTTACTTAATTTCACTATATCTGCTCTTTGGGACAACTCTTGAGTCATTTTGAACAAGTTTTTGCTATTTTGGATAAGTTTCCATACATTTTAGACAATTTTGGGGTGAAAAGTGGTGAAAAATGTCAATGTCAGATGTCTTCTTTTTTTCAAAGATATTCTGTTTACTGTCATAGAGGAGAAAATAAACCAGAAAATATTCACATTTAAGAAGCTGCCATTAAAACAAAATAGACTTTATTTAAATTTATATATTTCTTAAACTGATGAATCAATTATGAATGTATCTTCCAGCAGCTTGCTCCTCTGTATAATGTTTTTGAGCCATGCTGCATTTATTTTATTGATACTGTATGTTTTATTTTGATCTTATTTTGATCTTAGTCCCAGCCTGCAGTTCACCTGAATATTCAATGATTTTTTGCCACTTGACTGTTGGTCACGCCTGAGTCACTAACAAGTGCAGAATTTTTAGTTCTTTACAGAATCTCTTTAGTACAAACAGTGTATTTTAAGCACATTTTTAAATGTTAAATTAAGTGATTTTGATGAAATATCATGATTTTAAGGTTATATCACAATAGTTTTTCCAATAAAACTGATTGGCACACATGATTTGTTAAAGGTCTATCAGAAAGTTGGAAATCTGAGGATTTTTTCAGTTTTTACAGTTTCTGCCTGTGATAAAGGCTTTAATTTTTTTCATTTATTTACTCAAAATATGGCGAGTTTTGGGGTTTAGAGGCTTAAAAGACAACGTCGCTTTGCTTTCTTGTATTGTGATCAAGTTACTTTAGGCCCAAAAGCTCCACAGCTGCTGGAAACGGCGTGAGAACTGGTCACGTTTCAGAGCCACTGGGATGAATTAAAAGTGACCACAGCTGCTGTTCTGTACGAATGAGTAACCAGTTAATCAGCTCAGAGGGGGAAGCTCGTCTGACACGCAGCGTAACCAGTGAACATCCCCGTTTTAGGAGTTTCCCCTGCAGCTTGGCGCGACGCACCGATCTGCGCTTTCAGCAGCAGCTCTGTGATGTGACTCCAGCTGCAGGAACACAGAGTTTAAACATCAGTCAGAAGCCTTGCTTTACTGTGTTTGCAGGGTCCGGTGTTCCTTCGTGTCCAGGGTTATCCGTGCGGCCGGCAGGAGAGCAGAGCTTTGAACTTCAGCGAGGAGAAAGCTCACTGGCAGATTCCAATGAATGAAGTCAACATCATCTGCGACGTCACCACCAAAGACGGTACACAAACACACACTTTTAATAAAAATACACCCGGGGTTTGGCTTTTGTGCTCATTCAGGGTTTTATTAGAGGATCAGTGGATGAAGTCTGTAATGAAGGAATGATCTGAGATAAAATATAGACCAGGGACAGGATATTAACAAAGAACATGTGAGTCCTGAGAAGTCTTCAGCCTTCACAGTGTTTCAGTACACAGCTAAACACACTTTAAATGAAGGATGAAGACAGAATGAGTGTTAAAACGCAACAAATTCAATGATAGTTATCACAAATCAGACAAAAGCAACATCAGAAACATGAAGCAGTCTCATTGGGCTGGAACTACTGGTCATTTTCATTTATTTTTGATGAATTTATTAGTTATTTGGTTTGCAAAATGTCCTAAAAATGTCAGTCAATTGTCATTTGGGACACTTTTTGAGTCATTTTTAACTCAGTTTTGTGATTTTGGATGAGTTTTAAGACTTTTTGGACAATTTCTGAGTCATTTTTGACAAGGTTGTCCAAAGATATTTAGTTTACCGTCAGAGAAGAGGAAAGACACCCGAAAATATTCACATTTAAGAAGCAGAAATTAGACAATTTTGGCTTGTTTTTTCTAAAAAATCTTGGATTGGAGGACAAAAAAATTTAAAAATGAAATCAGGACAGGCTCTCTGATAAAAGTCTGTTATATTTCATTAAACTTGTACGTGATACTCTGGAGATTTAACTCCAGTCTGACTCTCTGTTTTCCAGATGTTCTGTACGTGGCCACCTGTAATCCCGTATCGCTGTACTCTATGAAGGAACGCGGCGACACGATAAACTGCATGGAGCTCTACGACGTTTTCCCTCGAACCATCAGCGGCGTCTGGCAGCCGTTCGTTACCGTCGCTCCGTTGGGGAATCCTCTGGACGGACAGGTGGTGCTGCACGAGGAACAGGTCGGTACTAACTAGCATAAAACACAAACACAAGCCTGTATGAACAAACCATCCTCTCGCTGCACATTTTTCCTCCTTCCAGCATCGACTTGAAGAGCTGACTTCACCTACTTCCTAATACATCCTACCTACTTACAGGTGCCTCTATAAGAGGACAATCTGTGTTATTAGTTGCCTGAAACACGTCTGCACAGCGCCCCTAGTGGTCAAAAACACTGCAAGGTAGCTTTAAGAAGGTAGAAAGAACCACACAGAAAAGTGTTTAACTGTGTAGTTTAGGTGTTTTTTATTAAAACACACATGCTAACAGTTAGTCTTTTGTGTCACGTCTTTGTTTACTGACACGTAACGCGACAATTACAGTTATTTAAGTCCTTTTTTCTCTGAGGATGACCACAGATTCCTAACAGATTTAAAATAGCCAAGTCTGTTTCTTAAAATGTCCAGCGGTTAGCGGTCGTTTTTACCCCGTAGGACCCGAGTTGGGCCGGTGATGAGAACAATGCATGTTAGCTTCTTTTTTTGTCTCCCAAGAAGAACACTTTTGCACAGCTGGTGCATATTAGGCAAGAGGAGGATTTCTAAAAATATCGATGCGATGGATCATGTTACGTCTGTCTAAAAATGAAGAGGTCCAGACGACGTGGAGTTCACTCGCAGGTCGTCGGCCTTCCAGGAAAAACCATCACACACACACTGGTGGATGTAAATCTTGCACAAATCTCAGGTTCTGCTTCGCGCTTTTAATGCATGTGCAGAAATGGAAATGCTGCGTTCAGGGACACGCAAAGGGCAAAGACACATCCACACAAGCACGCACGGCCTCCCCCTGGTTTATGTTTAGAACCAGGAAATGGGGTTTGCCCTCCTCGAATAGCTCCGGCAGCCCTCAGCTTGTGCATGTGAGGAATGGGAGGCCATAAGGAAGCCATTAGCGCGAAGCAGAGTAGCCGGGGCCGAGGCCAGCTCCCCCGTGGCTCCTTCTCATAAAACTCAATTGAAGATGAAGCCTCGTGCGTCACAAACCAAAGCCTTTTTTTTCCTGCACTGTTCATCACATGCAGGACGGTGCGTCTGACTTTGAATTGGCTTAACTCTCAGAGCAGCGACCGCGTTGGTTCAGATTCAGGAGGGTTTCACTGGGAGGAGAGCTCCATCTGTCGGCTGGCAGACAGAAAACAGGCATTAAAGGGTTGAAAGATTGGATTCTAAATTCAGGTTGGCAGTTTAATAGGCACAAATTACACAGCAGTAGAGATAGACACTAGATTTATTTAGAAATTTATGTTGAAACAAATGGACATTAGCAAACTAAAAAGATAGAGGGAAGTCATAGAGCAATGTTTTCTGTAAACATTCCCCATTAAGACTGTTTACAAATGCACTTTCCCTTTTCCTTCACAAAGCATTTTTAATTATGTAGTTAATGTCATCAGGGAACAAAAGAGAATAAAGTAGGTATTTTTGTTTAACGCTCTCAACCCCAAAGGGTTTCTGGGTATTTGTAGGACCCGATCACTGACGGCAAGTAGGATCTTGGATGTAAGGAATTGTTTTTCGCCCTAAAGAATTGCATTTTTCCAGGCCTAAACAGGCTCAAAAACTCATGGAATTTTGCAAACACACATCAGAACTGGCAAAAAATGTTATGTTATAAGGGCAAAATGGCTCCATAGCGCCTCCTGCATAGTTATTACGGGCAGGGCGTTTCTCCTGCACCTACCATATTTGCTAGGTATATGTCGCAAAAAAAAAAGCCAGTGGCACCCATCCCCTAAACCCAACAGGAAATCCGCCATTTTGCTTTAACTGTAAGAGTTTTGGTGATTTTTGTCATTTTCAGGGGTTAAATCCTCATGAGGGGTAACTCCAAGAGACCTCACATTTTGCCAGTACATACAACAGGCCTTATTGATCAAAACTTTTCAAAGTGTTCCACAAAAGTCAAAGGGCGTGGCCATGGCAGCCCCCTGAACTTTGATGCTTTGCCATGAAACAGGAAGTGGAGCCTAACTAACCTGTACATGCTGCAACCTGCCTCCAAATTTACATGTATGATCAGAGTCCTGCCCTGATCACATCTTTATGCCAATACCCACTCACAGTCATAGCGCCACCTATTGGCAACAGGAAATTACATGTTTTACACTTTGATGTACTTTTGTCAGCCCATTGCCCAGATTCACCTGATATGTGGTGACAGAAGTCTGATGACGCTGATGATGATTGTTGAAGAAAACTGTGACTTGTCATCAAACAGCGTCTGTGGCGGCGCGATGAATTCTAATGTTTCGCCATGACTACTGAAGTGTTTATATCTTAGCCACACATGATCCAATCTGGCTCAAACTTCACATGCTGGGCATTCAAAAATTTCGTAATAGTCACAGCGCCACCTATTAAAGTTATAGATATTATATTTGCACATACCATTGCAAAAAACTTTGTTGCTTTTTACTAATTTTTCACTGCAATATAAAATAAAATTAGCTCCAAATTTAAAGACAGTTCATCTCAGAATGGAGTGATGAGATCAAAAGTAATAAATCGACGTGTCCTAGAATCATGCAGCATGTGAACGTAGTTATGAAAGCATGTAATTGTGTATTTTGTCTATATGTTTTTTTTTTGCTTCTGTCACATTTCTTTCTTCTCAGATTTTTTTTATGCAATATGAATTAAACAGTTTTTTTTTGTCGATTCAATGAGATGTTTATGCAAGTGCCAACAGATGTCACCAATACAGGGAAATAATGTTAGCTATACATGCTATAGATACTTTATTATTTCCATTTTTGTTTTTTGTCATGCATATCTTGTCTCCGCACTGCAGAAATGAAAAAACATTGTTTTTGAGCCATGCTGTAATTATTTTATTAATCAAGTACACTCTAAAAAAATACAAACCTGGCAGCAGTGGTGCCAGACGAAATACTGTTTAAAAAAAATTTAAAAAGTAGAATACTGTGAAAAGAATGGTAAATATCCGTGAAATAGTTATATTTTTAGCTAATTTCGATACAGTAAAACATCATAAAAACTGTAAGAATGTACATTTTTAGAAGTGGATATTGTTTACTTCCGTGACCTGTTTTACAGTCAATATGTAAATGAATACTTTTTTCTGTATGATTCTAGTAGATGTCTGTAATTCAACAAAACATCTGCAAGATTACAGTTTAAAAATCTCTCGTCGTCTCTTCTCTGCTCTGTATAAACACTTCCTGCAGTTCAGCCGAAAAATCCCTACATTTTTCTCGCATCTGTTGGTCTTTTAGTTTTTTTGTTTTTTACTGAATCTGCAGCAAGCTGTTTATTTCCAGCATTTTTTTAATGAGACATGCAGAATAAAGTGATATTTAATTAAATTGGATTTGGTTAGTTTTCCTGAAGCAACCATTAATTAATTTGTCATTCCTGTGCGTTTTTGTGGTTTCAGTTGTTTTGTTTGTTTCTTAGTAATGAATACAGTTCATGCACTGCTGCCTCCTGGAGGTGAAGCATGTTTCAAGTCATATTCTGCAGGTTTCATCCCTGTTTCTCTGTTTCTTCCAGAGTAACACGGTGCTACATTTGGACCTGGTAACCGGCGCCGTTCGGAGGCTCATGTTGTCTCCAGAAAGCGATCAGCCTCAAACCAAAAGCTCTGGCTGGTGGAGCAGCAAAGAGCAACAGGTCAGAGCTTCTCAAGGCAGAAATGTGAATTCACTTGTGGCTCAGAAGTAATTTTCTCTATTTGATCAACACACAGACTTTGAGCTTGTTTTTCACCTTCTTCTCCTTCTTCCAGTTTTACACAAGGACTGGTAAATGCTCTACATGTGTTCATGGTGTTTCTCATAAAACATATAAATCCTGCATTAACAATCATTTCCTACAAGTATTAGGCATAAATTCAATTTAAAAATTCAACCTGCAAGTTATAATAACTCTTAATGTTTGTGTTGGTTTTTGTTTGCAGGGAGGCGGCCATAAAATGTGTCGCGACTTTTCCCACAAAAACTGGCTCCTCTTCTATAAGGAGGACGGGTAAGATACTCTAATTACACTAGTAACTTCTGCATATTATGGTTTATTTCTATTGTTATGCTTCATTCCTGAAATGTTGGTACTATCTTTGCTGCTGGAGCATTGCAAATTTCCACACTGTGGGATTAACAAAGGACTACCCTATCCTATCCTATGCTATGCTATCCTATGCTATGCTGTGCTATGCTATGTGCTCCCATGCTATGCTATGCTATCCTATGTTATCCTATGCTATCCTATGCTGTACTGTGCTATTCTGTCCTATGCTGTGCTATCCTATGCTGTGCTATGCTCTGCTGTGCTATCCTATGTTATTCTATGCTATGCTATCCTATGCTGTTCTATGCTATGCTGTGCTATCCTATGCTGTGCTATCCTATGCTGTGCTATCTTATGTTATCCTATGCTATGCTATGCTATCCTATGTTGTACTATGCTATGCTGTGCTGTCCTATCATATGCTATGCTATCCTATCCAATGCTATCCTATCCTGTGCTATGCTGTTATCTTATCCTATCCTATGCTCTGCTGTGTTATGCTATCCTATGCTATGCTATCCTATCCTATCCTCTGCTATCCTATCCTGTGCTATGCTATGCCATCCTATCCTATCCTATGCTATCACATGCTCTCTTATTCTATCCTGTCCTGTGCTATCCTAAGCTATCCTATCCTATGCTATGCTCTCCTATCCTGTCCTGTCCTATCCTATGCTAAGCTGTCCTGTGCTATCCTATGCTTTGCTATGCAATGTTATGCTATGCTATGCTATCCTCTGCTATCCTCTGCTATCCTATTCCGTGCTATGCTATCCTATCCTATGCTATCTTATCCTATGCTATCCTATGCTGTCCTAACCTCTGCTATCCTATGCTATGCTATGAAATGTTATGCTATGGTACCCTGTGCTATGCTATCCTATCCAATTCGATGTGATGCTATGCCATCCTATGCTATGAAATGTTACGCTATGTTACCCTGTGCTATGCTATCCTATCCTATCCAATGCGATGCGATGCGATGCCATGCTCTCCTATGTTGTGTTATGCTATGCTATGGATTTTTTTCCTAGTTGGTTTGTTAATCTCCTGTAAATACCTGTCTCTGATTATTTTCTTTGCATTTGCAGGAACCAGCTGGAGGTTCTGGACGTTCTAGAAGGTCGAGTTCACTCCATCTCTCTCCCCATCAACCTGAAGTCGGTGTTCCTGGTGGCCGAGGATCGCTGGCTGCTGCTGGAGAACAACACCAACAAGTAGGTGATGAATCTGACATCTTCTCTTTACAACCTCTTTGGGTTAAACTCTAATTTCACACTGTGTGTCTTTGAAATTGTAGGAAATTCCTGCTGACCAAACCCATGCACATGGCAGCTGAGGACTCTGGAGTGTGTCAGCTGCACAGCATCAGCGAGGACTCGGCCAGCTCGGGACACGGAGCCTCCTCAGGTAGATAAATATACATATATATATAACAGAAAGGACCGTCCTGCCGCTGTGATGATGCAGAACACAGTTTTTATGCTCTGTGCTGCAGATTTGTAGCATGAATAAAGACATAATGTCAGCCCTATTAATTAATTATTATGCTTATTATTAGTAGTATTTCTATTATTACATTCTATTTAGACTTTTTATTACACTTTTTGATTGTAAAATACCATGATTTTACACCCTTTTTTTATTTTGCCTGTTTTTTTTCTTATTTTTCTTCACTGTAAGACGTGTGAGCAATTGGACACCTTGAATTTAGGATCAATAAATAATAATCTATATACTGTATCTCTATTTAACCCCTCAGCTTGCCTTAGAGGTGAATTCTAGTGTATTCAAACCATCGGTGTAGCTCTAAATATCTGATAACTTTGCAATCTTTGCCTTCATTTTCGAGATTTGTAGAAACAGCAGTTAGCATCAGCTTTCCAAGCAGGGTTTGAGGAACCATACTGCCTTCATAAGTAGAAAAATCTATAAAAATCCAACATGTCATGAGTAATATTGAGACAGAAGTCATAACTAACTGTAATAACTCAGTGGACGTCTGTTTTTCTGACTAACTTAGCTGTAATCTAAAAATAAAACATAGCACTTTCTGCCGTGAATTCTCAACACGGTGGATAGATGAGGTGTTTGCTGTTATATCTGCCTCTTCATTCAATCTTAACATTTCCTTCCCTTTCTCTGTCTGATCTTCAACTCCCTCCATCCAGCCGAGGTTTCCACCCCCCAGATGTTGTCCTGTGAGCAGCTGCCCAACGAGAACCTGAGCGCCGCCCTGAACCAGAAGATAGTTTCTCCGAACCGTGTGCTGGCCGATACCGGCTGCTACGCCCGAGTCGTCGTGGGATTCCCCGACCTCATGGTGAGATTATTAGAGGCTTGTTTTTTAGATGTTTTCAAATCTGACACTTTCATATCAGCCTCAGGTATTTTCTGAGCAGGTATGGTGGATTCTCTTTTGTATGAAGGCAAGATTTCTCTATAGATGCAAAATGTGAGAGCTTTGCAGTTCAGTCGAAGTTCAGTTTCCTAGTTCAGATCTCAAAAAGGGCTAATTGTAAATACTAACTAGCAGGAATGTCACAGTGCCATAAATACAGTTATCCGTCTTTTGTGCATTCATTCGTTCTTTCTTTCTTCTGCTCGTTCTTTTTTCATTCTTTCCTTCATCCGTTTGTTCTTTTTTGTTCATTTTGTTCGTTTGTTCTTTCTCTCTTTTGTTTTTCCTTTTGTTCATTCATTCTTTCTTTTGTTTCTTTGTTCTTTCATTTGTTCGTGTTTTCTTTCTTTCATTCTTTTCTTCATTCGTTTGATCATTTGTTCGTTCGTTCTTTCATTCTTCCTTTAGTTCGTTCTTTTGTTTTTTCTTTCATTCAGTCATTCTTTCTTTTGTTCTTTCTTTTGTTCTTCCTTTCATTTGTTTGTCTGTCCTTTCTGTTTCTTCCTTTCTTTTCTTCATTCGCTCATTCTTTTGTTCTTTTCTTCATTCATTCATTCTTTTGTTCTTTCTTTCTTTCATTCTTTCTTATGGTCTTCTTTTGTTCGTTCTTCCATTCCTTCTTTGTTTCGTTCATTGTTTTGCTCTTTCTTTCTGTCTTTTGTTCTTTCTTTTGCTTGTTCTTTTTTCATTCATTCTTTCTTTCTTTTGTTCTTTTCTTTGTTCGTTTGATCTTTCATTCATTGTTTTGTTCTTTCTTTCTTTTGTTCCATCTTTAATTCTTTCTTTCATTTGTTCTTTCTTTTGTTATTTCTTGTGTTCGTTCTTCCGTTCCTTCTTTCTTTCGTTCTTTATTTTGTTCTTTTGTTCTTTCTTTTGCTTGTTCTTTTTCATTCCTTCTTTCTTTATTTTTTCATCCTTTCTTTTCTTTTATTTGTTCTTTCATTCTTTCTTCTGTTTGTTCTTCTGTTCTTCCCTTCCTTCTTTCTTTCATTTGCTCATTCTCTTTTTTCATTCTTTCTTCCTTTTGTTCTTTCCTTCGTTTGTTCTTTCATTCTCTCTTTCTTTCTTTTGTTCTTTCTTTTGTTGAATCATTCATTCGTTCTTTCTTTCGTCCGTCTGTCCTTTCTTTTTTTTGTATACAGTACGTATCAACTGACACTAAATATTAAATGACTTAGATCAGGGCCAAAAAACTTGATCAGGAAGTAACTACTAAATATCTCCATGCAGGACTTTTGAGGGTTTTTTTCTGGACCTTCTGCTCCACCTGCAGAAGTCACAACCTACAGTAGTCTAACTGTGACTGCTGCGATGTTTTCAGTTCTTTCGTACCAAAGAAAATGAGTTCTATCATGTTTCCAGAATCTTGGTACCGACATCTAAGTTCCTGTGACATGTCTAGTAGGTCTGTGTAGCTCTAATAACCATGTAGGGAAGAACCTGTTCTCTCTCCTAATGTTTGTATGAAAAGAATTAAGAGAAGATGAAATCATAGAGCTGGTAGATTAATCTCCTCTCAGCTGTATAAGTGGTGACATCCTCCTCTTGATGTCCTTCCTTGACCAGTCTCCAAATGAGGTGTACAGCTTCAACCGACCGGTCGACCTGTCGGAGGTGAAGAGCGAGAGCGGTGCTCACACGTTCTTCAGGGTTGGACTTCGGGCCAACATCGCCAAACGGGACAACTGTGTCAGCCTGCTGTCGGCCAATCAGGTGGTCCGAGCCCTCCCACCCAGCAAGGTGCCCCTGAAGACAGTTTACCCCAAAGGTCAGATCATGGAAATAAGATCATGTAAAGAAACACGACAGAATCCAGACCGAAAATGCATTGAGTTTGTTTTCTCTGGTCCCTCAGATGTCACACCTCCAATGACGGCAGCGTACCTGGAGGTGACCGATCTGAACTCCAAGAAGCTCAAATATATTCCGGTGCCCAGGTAATCCCAGCACACCTGTTGGCTACGCACTTTGCAATACTTTTAAAGCAAATATATACTTTGATATTCCATCCTCTGGCACCTGCTACTGGTCAGAAGCGGTACTGCATTGAATAAAGCAAAATGCTGATAACTGTCTTGAACTATTGTGTTCTCAAACTTGCATAATTCTTAACCGTCTGTCTGTGTTGCAAGTGTCTGTGTTTGTCTTTTCTTCGTGTCTTTACTTACCTCTGAGCTCCAAATAGTTTCTGGGTGCTTCTTTTGTTTGCTTCTATCTCGTTTTCCTTCACTATGGGCTCATTTTTCACTGCAGTATAACGTCCTGCACCTCTATGGAGAGAGCACAACTATGACTAGAAGGAAAGATAACTCATAAATGTCTTCTATACAGTATGACAAAGTTCTAATTCTGTAAATCATAGCAAAGGGAAAACAAAGGTTGAATTTCTTTAATTTTAATTATTTAATTTACAACTAAATTATTTAATTTGCAAAAATGAAATCAGCATGTCCAACATTTTTCCAAGTGCCCACTGTTGTTAGCAAAGCTGGAAAAAATTGAGACTCTGCGTACTACTGATATTTTACAATCTAAATTTTTAATTTGTTTCTATTCTTGTCTCCTCTGTTATGTAATACACAGCTTGCAGTTCAACCAAATAACCCAGAATAACAGAATTCGGTGCTCATTTTGACATTTTATTTAAACAAGACATGTAGTGTTTTTAGATTTTGATGAGATTTTAAGCTAATTTTTAATTTAAGAAGTCTGAATTCTCTCAGTAACTTAAAAACTGATTTTTTCCCCCTGTTTTTACAGTTTCTGGCTCAGATAAATTTTGAAATTTTGCAGATTTAAGAACAGATAAAAAACCAAATGTCTTTAAAGTGTTTGCAAGGTTCTGGTGTTCAGACGGTTAGATATCACCAAACAGTAAAATGTCATCTTGCAGTTTTTCTGACAACTTCAGTCGATGTCACTGTAACCATCCAAACTCAGGTTTTGATATCTTCTGTAAGTGTCTGGACTCCTACATGTTTGTGGCTCTGCAGGTCGATGACGGTGTCTCCGTACACCAGCTGGTTGTCGAAGGTGTCGGAGTCGGACGTTCTGATCGCTGCTCTCGGTTCTGGAGGCGTTGTCACGGTGGATATGGGCGGCTACGTCCGGCTCTGGGAGACCGGTATGGACACTCTGCAGCGATCTCTGATGGAGTGGAGGAACATGATCGGAGGAGAGGGTGGAAAACCCATACAGGTAGAAATCACACCTCTGTTTGAGAACATTACATACAGAAGCTTCTGTTCTGGATGCCTCACTGTGGTGACAACATATAAGGCTGTAGTCCACCAAAGAAAGTCTTCTTCAACTCACATTGAATTCTAAGTCAACATAAGAAGTTAGTATTTGCAGCTTATCCAATAAAAAATAATGAATTAATCCTGGAAGGCTCGATTATTATGAAAACAATACCAGAGATTGTCCAATTAAAGAGAACTTGGTCAGATCAGACATATCGACCAACTAATGAGGAATTATTTTATCTTATTATCAGTCAAATGTGGCTACATTGTTTCTTGAATTAATATGTCAGTACAAATAACTGAAGTATTTTATTTGATTTCTTTATTTTTACATTTTTATTTTATTTTCATATGGAGTTAAGTGCCTGGTTCCTGCTGCAAAATTGTGAAACGAGCAAGTTCTTCTCATTTTTTTGCATTTGCATTTTTCTCTGATTGCACCAGTTCAGTAATATGTCAGTTACAGTATAAATGCAGTACATGGGCGATTGTGGAAGCAATGACAATTTGGTTGGATGAGAGCAAACTGACCTGGATGCTGCAGAACATTGAGAATAGAAACGCTTGCAGTTCCTCTCAGCTCCACTAGAGGACAGTGCAACTTTAAAAATAACTCTGAACTCCTCTCAACTCCCTGAGCATGCTGGCATCACTCGGGGAGAATATATAGTAGCTGCTGAAACATTCCTGATTTTATACGAACCGGAATATTTTCCAGGCCAGAATTTATGACCCTGCTGTAGTGGGCGTGTGTGAATGAATGAGCTTTGTGCCGATGATGCAACAGGTTTGACCCTGAGCTCGGGTCAGAACATTCAGACCGGAGCACTGAGACGGCATTGTTAAGGTGCCCACATGCAGACAGAAACCTTCTTCAGATCATGTCCAGATGCAGGAGGCGTTATCCGCAGATCTGTGAGGGCGACGAGACGCAACATGGACTGAAATGATGATATCAAGGAGGCTGATTGTCAAATTAGACGATGCGCATCCCTGTGTGTTTTGTCTGTCAACACCCAAACATGAGTGATGATGTCTTAAATACTTGTTGGGGGAGGAAAGACCTTTATTTTCATTGTTTTCTGCTTCTGTCGGCTGCTGCAGAAGTATCACGGGAGTCTTCCTGAGATTATAGTCATTAATAGACTCCCATACACCTGCACACCTGCAGAGCTCCCACAGCTCCTCTCTCTGGCCTAGATTCCTCAGCAGCCAGGTCTTCTTTGATGGGGCACCTTCAGTCCACTGTAGGTCAGACTCAGACAGACGCTCCCTGTGCGCCATGTTAGCTCACGGCAAACAACAGTAGCGCTACTGTATTTAAACATACCTGCTTAAAAGGCTGTCTTTATATCTGCTGCTTTACCAAACACCACATGCGAGCTTACCTGTTTGCGCACGGAACATATGCAATACCTGCCAAATACCTTGTTTTTATGACACACTTAAGGAGCATAACAGTCGGGCTTTTGACCAAAGTGCGAAAAGGAAAAGGAGGGAATGTAGATTTACAGTTTAGAATCACCGTGTTAACAGTACAGGCAATATAGCTTTCATTGCAAAGATTCAAATCTTTAAATTTTTTTAACACTTCACATGTCCACCTTTATTTTTGATGTTGAACTCAATCTTTCTCGACATAGAGGATTTTTGCTTTGCTGGAGGGGTTGTGTTGCTCTCTCTTTCTCTTTAAAATGCCTCAAAGGTGTTACTGAGCCAGGGTTCCAAGTGAGCTGAGTCGAGCCGATAATGTGACGTCTACAGAGTGCAGGCCATTGATTGGACAGGGAGTGATGACACACAAGAGCGACTTCCTTCACGAAAACCAAACCCGCCATTTTAGGAAAAAAGAAAAGGCAACAGCGACGGTGTGCGTTGCTCCTCACGGAACTTGGCAATCTGACAAAAAACCTTAGACCGCGCAGCAGGTATACCATCACCTCCATGTCCTACATTGTTGTGTTGCCTTTGTGTCACACACAAATGACGTCAAGGGACTTCTGGGTTACCGTACTATGACGACTCCACCCACGATGAGGTGGTACTCAACTGTCATGGAAAACGAGGTAAACCGAGTCGAGTCGATCCGAGTCGAGCCGAGTAGGTGCTAGTGGAAAAGCACCTTTAGGTTCTAGTCATAGTTTACAATTGTTCCTTCTTCAGAAACTGCTTTGGAAGGTTCTCATGCTGGACTATTCTTCTTCTGCGAAACTTGTGCAGACTTGAAGTCATCTTGTCAGCCAGTATTTTGATTTATGCACAGACATTCACGTTGCATCTATAATTGTCATCTTCAAAGTACCTTTTCCACTCATATCATCACACTCCCTCCTCTGTGCTTCACTGTCAAGACTATGCACCCACTGTGACGTTCCTGGTCAGGTTCATACCAAACATGTTGGACTCCATCTGAACCCAACTAATTTATCTTCATCTGATCAAAGAATGTGCTCCAAACATTCATCAGGCTTCTTTTCATGGTCTGTAGCAAAGTTTAATCTTGGAGTGTTGTGCAAGCAAAAGTTAAGAAGGGTGTTTTTCTTGTGTTCTGTCCATACGGGTTGATGTTATGAAGTGTCCTTCACTCTATCAGAGCTTCACAGGATCACTGATTTCCATTGATAACCCCTGTACCAAGTCTGAACAGCTAGATTGTCAAAGTAGTTCACTGTCTGTGGAGTCATTGTAGGAGGACGACCTTTGGAGGCCTCATTAGTGGTACCATTGCTCCTTCTTTACCTCCTGATTACTGCTGTTTCACAGATTTTTAGTTGATCTTTCTGTGTACTTTTCCATCTTTGTGAAGTCTCACAATCTTGGTTTTTTTTTCAGTTCCTCTTGCAATTACTTTCCATGTGCAGCCAGGATGCAGACATGCACATGGAATACACTACCGTTCAAATATTTGGGGTCACTTGTTGTTGTTATTGAAAGAAAAGCAGTTTATTTTCAATGAAGACAACATTAAATTAATCAGAAATACAATTTAGACATTGTTAATGTGGTAAATGTCTATTCTAGCTGGAAACGGCTGATTTTTAATGGAATATCTCCATAGGGGTACAAAGGAACATTTCCAGCAACCATCACTCCTGTGTTCTAATGCTACATTGTGTTAGCTAATGGTGTTGAAAGGCTAATTGATGATTAGAAAACCCTTGTGCAGTTATGTTAGCACATGAATAAAAGTGTGAGTTTTCATGGAAAACATGGAATTGTCTGGATGACCCCAAGCTTTTGAACTGTAGTGTAGCTCATAGGTCCAAATCTGAGAAAGTTCTGCTGTTCACAGCTCATTCTAGAACCATGTTCATGCAGTTAAGCTGGTTGGAAATCAAAGCTGGACTCAGTTTAGTTTCAGTAATTACAGGTGTTTTCACTTTTGCTGCACTGCACTGAGTTTGTGCTTTAGAGCCTGAATTTTCAATATATTCTTGCTGAAGTATTTGTTTTCGATTGTTTACGAGAAAACACTCCTAAATGTAGAAATAATGCAGCTATTGAGGCATTTAACTGATGTTGCATATGGGCGTACTCTCTTCTGTTGTCTACTGTATGATTATTTAATAAAGCATGTCTGTTGTCCCTACAGAGGAAAGACATGGCAGCTCTTTCATTACACTCCATGCACACATAGTGTACGTCTCTGTAAACCCACACAATGGGCTGTGAGTGTTCGTCCAGGTGTGCATGGCTCTCTGCTGCTTATATCTCCACGTGTCTGGCCTCAGTCTGACATTTCTCCATTACAGTGCCGTCGGCATCATCCGTGCTCAGGAGACGTCAGTCATCTTTTATCTAAACGCACAACTCAATATGCTGCTGCTGCCAAGTAGGTGTCTGCAGGTATTCACCATAATCCAACCACAATCAGAGCAGCTCACTCACTCATCCTGGCATTTAATTGTACAGCGTGGTTGTTTTTATACCTGCATGTCAGCGTCTGTTTTTTTTTTTAATCCCTTCTGGTGTGGTTGGCCGTCTGCCACCATTTTCTCTTCCCGCCCTTCCCTCACTGAAGCTTATCAGTTCCACTCATATGCATGTGTGCACATGCTTGATTCTTCAAGTCATCTGTAGAAGCACCTCACGGACTTATTGTAAAAACAGCATTCATAGTTCTTGAAATGTGCAAATAACGTTTTGCAAACCACAACTATTGCATGTCTGTCTGTCATTACAGAGGGACATTTCCTCAGCTGCTTTACCTGCAATTTCATTCATGTTTGCCATCTTACAGGGGTTTTTGAGTATTTATTTTTCCTTTATGAACTTAAGCCTCTGAACCTGGGGCAGTTTTTGGGTCTTTCTTTGTTCCTGTCACATTTTTCTTCACTCATTTTTCTCTGCAATATAAAGTCCTGCACCTCTATGGAAACAGAACAACCATGACGGGAAGTAGCGAGGACTCAAAATGTCTGCTGTGAAGTGCCACACAGTTTAATCCCATAAATCATAAAACAAGTTAAAGAAAATTAAATCCTTTCATTATTTATTTTGCAAAAATTATTTAAAAAAAAAAAAAAAAAGTGCGACATTTTTCCATGTGCAGACAGGTGTTACCAACGCTGAAAACATAAATCAGTGGCTCCACATACCACAGATGTTTTACTACATACATTTTTTATTTGTTTCTATATGCTTTGTGTAAACACAGCCTGCAGTGAGGCCAAAAAGTTTCTAGATTTTTGTCATGTGACTGATTTAATATTTTTGCAGTGCAGAATTTTTATTCTTTTTTTCTTACAGAATCTGGTGCCAACTGTTTATTTTTTGCCCCATTTAAAACACAATACAATACAATACAATACAATTCTTTATTGTCATTATACAAGTACAACAAAATTCAGACTGGCATCTCTCCCATGCATCTTAAAATGAGAAATGTGGAATGAAGAGATTCTGAAGAAATATCACCATGTTAACATTAGATCAGGTGTTTTCCTGACTGATCAGCACGTCAAAGATGAGTAGTTGCAGGATGAGAATAGCTGGAAAAAGTAAAAAATCTAACCATTCTTTGTTTTTGTAGTCTCTGACCATGATAAATGGTGTTATTTTGGTAACTTTTTAAAGATGGTGGCAGTTTTTGTGCTTCAGAGCGTTTAGTGTTGCCGTGTTACCTCGTCAAACACTTTATAGCAAATTTCAAGTATTAATTACTAAATTTCATTTATCATGCACACAGCACATACATTATTATTATTACATTCACAAATTCATGGCTCAGTCGTACATTCAGACCATATAGACGCCGTCGCTGAACATTCAAGGATTCAAGGTTGTTTATTGTCATGCCAGCACACAAATTCACAGGAGGTGTCACGAAATTAGTACTCTGGTCCCAGTTGGAAGTCAAACAAATAAATAAAGGAAAAAAAGGGAAATTGCAAGCAATATAAACAATATTCACTAATGTTTACCAGTGGTAAACAGATAAATAGGCATGTGTGCAAAAACTGCACGACCATTTAAGAGACTGATTACCTTTTGGCCAAGTGGCCTGTATTGCACATGTGAAATAAAGTGTCTGTAGTTGCATTGCATTCATGTATAGGCCTGCAATTATGCTACTACACATACATGCACCCAAGTTCACACGTTTATTCTCCAAAAAAAGGCCTCAAAAGTGGCCTCATGCACATGTGTGACAGCACACACACACACTCATGGCATCGCTCCTAAATCACTCTCTGTCTGTAGGCGTCTAAAGGGAGAATCAGAAATTTATGAGGCTATTAATCCTGCAAGACGAGGCGTGGACTGCAGATGAGAGACACTGGGCGAAGAAAAGAAAGACCGGAAGGCGGAGTTAAGACATCGATTCCCACAGTCATAAAACTGAAGTTTCTATGCTGCACCACCCATCCACGCTCCCCTAAACTCTCTCAATCTGGCTTTCTGTCCTCATGTTTCTCTAGATCAGGGTTAAGGCATTAGCTTATTGCTAACCAGTAGACGCAACTTAGCAACAATTACTCCCAGTTAATCTTGCTTTAAAACCTGTAGATGTTTTCACTGGGCACCGTAACTTTTGTTTCAAGCAGGAAAATCTCAAATTTAAACTGTGATGTGGAGCTAACGATAACCTACAAAAATCAAGCTAACCACCCAAACACAACCAGAATAAAGAGAAGTATGTAAAACGTAATCAAGGCATGCATTAGAAGATATTTACATGTCAACATCAATGAGAGTTTTTTTGCCAAGAAAATAATTTTTTTCCTTCACTTTTATACTAAAATACTTCAATCATGTAGAGGCCACTGCCGGAAATGCTTTAAACCCTTGAAAACTGCTTTAATCTTTAAATGTATCACATTTCTATGCTTCAAAGGCCCCATTTTGTGTCCCATTTCTGCAAATAAATGAAATCCCGACAGTTTGTATTTTAGTGTTTCAACTGGAAGTACTCCAAAAATGATTCATTGAATCATCACTGTACGACTTCTAATTTTAGCCCTGTTTAAAATGTTCAGTTTCACTGTAAAAACTATTGAGCTGCTGCTGTCCCCACCTCCTTTTCAGGAAGAAAACTCTCTCTGCATCTGTGATTGACAGCTTAGAGATGTGCCGTTGAAAGCAGAGCAGAGAAAAAATGTGAAAGACCACGACTTTTATGGCTTCTAACTTTCGCTCTGAGCCATCATATTACATGGAAACATCACAGTCGTTTTTAACTTGTGTGTTTGGCGAATTTGTCAGACAGTGTTGAATTATAAAACAAACTTGAGAATTGCTCTGAAGTGATTTCCGGTTAACATGTAGTCAGTATGGGCTGCGTTTCAGTCACTGTTTCATACTTGTTCAGTTGTCCGACAATAGAAACAGAAAAATAAGTAAAAGACAGCAGCTTTATTAGGAGTTCAGCTGTATTGAAATACAGTATATGTGAGCACAGAGAGCAGGAGAGAAGCTAGCAGATGTAAACAGCAGCTGAGTTTAGCTTGAGCTGAAGCACAACAGGTGAAATGGAATCACAGTAACCCACTCAATGTTTGTTTATTGCTTTAAATTAATGTATCTCTGAATGTCCCTCAGAGAGCTCTGACCCGTTAGCATACAGCAAATCTAATGTTAGCCACACTAGCCACACACTGTGCTAACATTAAGCGCTGAAATTAAAGTATTCTTCTGAAATTTAACTTCCTCAGATGCTGGGGAGTGCATTATGAGTCCTTGCAGCCAACAGCATAACATTTGGTGGAGTTTGAGAGACATTTAGTTAGCATAAGCATCTTTATAAGGTAAATACACCTGATGAACTGTGAGGCAGCTGTTCAGTCTGAATGATTCACCAGGAAGCAGTGAGGGGGTGGAGCTATACAAAGTTTGAACCAGATGACTATTTGTTAGGTTATCTAGTTGTTGGTAGGTTGGAGGAATAGCAGACATAAATGTCTCTTGACAGCTTTTATTTTACCACTTCAAGTTTCTAACAGCCACAAAACACAAGAGAAATGGATTTCTGCCATATAGGACCTTTACTAGTTTAAAGTTCCTTCAATAGGCATGTGCAGTTTGATCAGATTTCATTGCCAAAAGTGAAACTGATGATTCACCTGTCATCAGATTCTAGTAACTCTGTGGGAAGAGATATTTGGGGAACTCAGAAGTCCCATTCATTTAACACATAGATGATTTTACGTGACTCACAGTTGATGCACTTTTACGCCTTACATGGATGTGAAATTCTACTCCTTGAATCATCAGGCAAAAAAAGAAAAGCTGTGTTGGAAAGTCAAAGGCTGTGCACATAAAAACTTCAAGGCAGACCTGAACGAACACTCCAAAGATACAGTTTAATGGGAAACATCCAATCACCTGCCTTAAAACCCCTCCATGTGCCGCTATCGCAGGTGGAAGCTAAAGATGTCAGTTTGGAGAAAACTTAAAACTGAATCTGCAGCTTAATTTAGTTCACTTTTAAATTCTGGATTCTTTTTTGGGTGAATTCAACTATGATGCAACAACAAAGTGTTTTAAATTCACTGCTCTTCTCAGTCTTCTGCTTCTTCTCAGTGGTAGCCAAGACTCATAGGTATGGTAGTATTTGGACTGGTTTATTACATGGACAAAACACGAATTCTCCACGAAGTGTCATAGTTAAAACTGGCAGCCATTAAAGCATCCTATAAAGTTGTTGCATCATAAGGGAGGATCCTGTGTTTCTACGTTTATGAACACAGATGTATGCAGCATCTTCATTTTTCTGTTTGGCAGAAAATATGTTCACCATTACACCATGTTAAAAGCCGATTTTGAAGCTTGAAAAGGTCTTAAATGCACTTGTGTGTTGGTTTAATGCCCAAAATATCATCATAAAGCCTTTTTTGTATAGCACTTACATGCTACATAATGGACAACCAACAGTTTACTCACTGGTAAATTCACATGTTCTCAGCTGCTGACAGAATAATGTTAATTTTGGCTACTGTGAATGTAGATGGAATGGTTAATGTTTTGACTCAGGGAGTACCGTAATCGTGGATTAATTTACACACTCAACTCCATTTTTCTCTCTCTCTGCACATTAATTCTTCCAATACACCTATAACTTCTGTTTACTGCTGCTCTGCATGTCACTTTCTATGATAAAAGTACGGTTAGTTGTGGTTATTATAGCTTGCCTTGCTGCTTCGAGCTGCTTGTATGTCTGTACGTGCAGACACTGAAAGTTGTTGCTATAATTGTACTGAGGTTTTGCTGCTTTGTGTAGCTTGTATTTCTGTCTAACTTGAGTTGTTGTTGTCTTTTATGGCGTTTTGTTGTCCCTGTTTCTGTATTTTATCGCTTTAATAGTTCTCACAGCATCTTACTACTTGAATATTAGCCAGCTGGCTGAAAACGACAGATTGAATAGTTTAAGAATTAGTGTTAAGAAAGTAATAAAATGGTGGACAGTAATGTAGTGCACTATATAGTAAACAGAGAGTGATTTCAGACATATCCTCCCATTGATCATATAAAATCTAGAAAACTGAGCATCAACTGAAGTCCTCATGTCTCACAGTAGAATTTTCCTGACGTACAAAGACGAGACGACTGTACCTGCTGCTATTTTCGAGCTTTAAGGCATGTAAACATGTTCTAGTAGGCCCCAAAAACAGACGCGTAACTGTGCATAATATGGGCTTTTTAATGAGGTGATATTCTCTATTCTGGACATTGAAATGTGACACACATGACTCATTCCTCTTTCACAACCAGAGCAGGAACCTGAACCGAGGGCAGCAGCTCCGAAAGCCCCTCGGAGCCCAAAATGGACACATGTTGTAAAGCGTCACTCATCATTTTTCTCAACCCCAAAAGTAGAGCATTAGTCACCCTTTTACTGGATTTGACGGGGCCAGAGTGGAATCCGTTTACCAGCATGACGACACATCGGTGAGCTATGTTGTCAGCAGCGGGAGAGTTTTTATCTAAAAACGGAGCGATGACAGCGAGGGATTACTGAAACAAGCTGCTGCTGAGGAAATCATGACACCGGCCTGATGGAAGTGTGTTGTGTTAATCGAGGGATCATAATCGCCTTCATAAACACTCGGCCTGAATGAAGCGTCTCGCCAGTAAAACCAGCTCAGCCTTTGAAGCTACATTCCCGTGCATCAGGTGGACTCCCTCGGTTCCCAACATGGGACTGGCATGTGTGCAGCAAAGCTCATGTTCTGCTGCTGCTTTTATTTTTTGTTTGCTCTGTGTGGGCTGTGAGTCAGACACTATAGCGTTAGTGTGTAATCAGAGAGCGGAGGTGAGATCCTGAAGGTGATGCAGACCTTCGACCCTTTAGCTCAGCGCTCAGCTATGGCAGCCACTCTGGTCTCTCTGATTTCTGAGGTTAACGCCGGTTCATCTGCCACCACACAAACACCTCCTGAAGATCCTCACTGATTCTGTCAGCTTGCAACTGCTGAGGATGTCGGTCGTTTTAAATTGCCCCCTGCTGATCACTAAAACTGTCTGTTACTGTCCCAGAACGACCAGTAAAGAGTGTCTCGTGGACGTTAGCGGCCAACACAGCTGGACTTTCCATGTGACCATGATGCCTGCATAGCTCTATTCTCTGTACTCTGCAATTTAATCTAAAAAAAGTATGTTAGGATTAGGGAGTTATATCTCTAATAACCACCTACTTAACAATTGGTAGTTTAATTTTAAGGAAAGTCAACTTTAGTTTTTAATTTTTCCAACCTAAATATTGTGTTTACCTGAACTTAAAATGAAAAAATTAAATATTTTGTCATTCTTTTCATGACCTGAAAACTGGAAGCTTCTCAAAGAACATGAACACCAGATGCTAAAGGAGCAGTAAACCTAATTTTGGCAGTTGTGATAAAGTTTTAGTACCACTTTTAAGGGACAAAGTGTCATTTCAAGTTGATAGAATCCACAAAGGTAAACTACCATCACCAAAGCAGTAAGTTGAGACTTGAGATGTATTCAAAATAGCACTTTACATCAACTACAGGTGAATATTTCAGTAGTAAAATTGTTTTAAGTAGATGGTAAATGTGTCATCTTTTGAAGAAAAGTTTGGTACAAGACAACAGCGCTTGGTTTGAATGTCTGGACCTGCTGGTAAAATGTGTGTAAACTGACAGGGTTTCCCATTAAAGCTAAGATCTGCTTCTGGTGTAAACTCAGATAAAAAAAGAACAGTTAAGAGGTGCACTTTAGTTGTTGAATGTAGCGTGAATCTGCTTGAGCGATAAAAATTATTTGAGTCCGGTGTACAGGTCCTGATATCTGCAGCAAGTTCACTATTTGAGCTTTATCTCGTCTCTATAATCTGACCTGGTGTCCGTCAGACTGACCCTCCTAATCTGACCTAAATATAGAGCTGTGTGCTGATGCAGCAGCTCCGTGTCGGTGTGAGAACACAGTCTGAGCTCTCAGTTTTGAGGCGTGGACGGTGGTTCAGTACATCCAGAGGAGGGTATTTCTCAGCTGCTCTGTCCTGATAAGCTTCAGTTCAACGTCTCGCACCACAACAAACCCGCAAAGAATCAAAAACAGCAGAGATAATAATGCACACAGGCGTCCAAGAAAACCCATCTCCCTGCAGATACCATTGAGATTCCAGCAGAATGTAAGAATGCAGCTGAACCACAGGGGATGCACTTAGTCTCCCACCGAACTCCCCCCCTTTTCCCTCTCGCGCCTTCATGCGAGCCAGACTCTGGCCGGCCGCCCTCCTCGCTGTCAGAGCCAGCATGCTGATTTTGGCTCGGATGGTGCCATTGAGATGAACCTAAAAAAACCAAAGCTTTAACCTCTCCGTTGCTCTCCTGCAGAGAAAGACAGACTCCATTCTGTCCATCCTGCCCAGAACCCAGACCTCAGAGATACAAACTCCTTTAATTCCGTTGCTCCTCTGACTGTTCGGTAACTGGAAGAGTGCTTTTTTGTCGGCTCTCACATACTAATTTAACACATCAGGAGATCAACACAAAGAAATGGGAGAGAAAAAAAGGTTCAATCTCATAAATGTCTGTTGGCAAAGTGTGGTTGCATTCACTGTGTTTGCTTTAAAACCTTTCCCAGGGAGTTGTTCCACTTGCATAAATGCAGCAACTCTCTTTCTTTGGAGACGCTCATATAGATCCTGCTGCTGTTCAGTTTAATAAACTCAGAGGAAAAACTCCTAAACAGCTGGAAGCAACAACTTCCAAGTTTTATTTTTATGGACTTGATTATTATCTAATTACGGCAGCTTTTCTGGTTAAACTACAGGGTGTCCCTAAAGTGTGGACACATAGGAAATCTCATTAACTATAATTTTTTTTTGCCTCCAGAGATTAAATATGGCTTTATCGAAAGAAGAAAGAGTTGACGTGAAGGATGGACATATCAAAAGATAGGATTAGGTGTAGGGGCTAGCGGGAATTTTAGACTTGCTTTTAGTTTCGGCCGATACATTTGGTCGTCCAGATCGGGGTTTGTCCATGACACTGCCTGTTCCTTTAAACTTTTTAACCACCACCACTGTGGAAAAGCCAAGTCGAATCTTGCTTGGATGACATGCATTAAATTCATCTGCTATCTTTCAATATGTCCATCCTTCACGTCCACTAAGAAGTACCAGTTCAACTCTTTCTTCTTTCAACAAAACTATATTTAACCTGTGGAAGGAAAAAAATTATAGTTAATGAGATTTCCTATGTGGGACTTTAGGGACACCCTGTACATTTCCTAAATAGTTCAAATTGTTATTTAATTATGGTTTAGCTAAAAAAAAAAACGTATATAAGTAGTTGTATCTTTTATTGTTAATAGCATAATTGCTTAGTGTGAGAGCTCAAGAGACTCTAAAACCTTTTTCAGACAGCATATATGTAACTTTGCTGCTTTATCAGTCCTTCAAAGCAACATATTTCTGTCATTCAGGTCACTTTTTCTATGCAACTAATGATTTACCTGCTGCCGATAAACTGTGACTCTGTTGAAAAGTCCACAGTTTAACCTGCTGTTAAATCCTGATCCATCCTGTCTCCATGTCAGGGATCATTTATAATCATAAATAATTTATGAAGTTGCTAAAGTTGTCAATTCGTGTGCGTAAATTCAGCAAATCTGTCTTAAATGGATGCTGCTGCTGTGTGATGCTGCAGATACTTAATAAACCCAGAGGAAAAACTCCTAAACAGCTTGAGTCAACAAACTAAACTCCAGTACTGAAGTTTAATTTTTATGAACGTGATTGAAACAAAGGAATGTTTGTGTGCGTATACATGTAATGCTGAATGGACTCTGGAAGCTTAAATCCTGATTGTATATCCATATTTTTAGGTATATCTTTCTTTCTGGGAGGGAATATGTGTAATTTTTCAACATATTGGACTTGGGAGGATCTCAAGAAAATGTATCGCTGTGATGTTTTGTAACTCATGTGTAACTCTCCTCTTTGCTTGTTATTTACTAGAATTGTGTGTTTTGGGAGGGGGGAGGCGGCTTTTTTTTTCATTTCTATTGCAGGTTCACCTACATCACCAAAAATATGTGGTCATTCTTTGTCTGTTGATTGCTCAGATTAACAGATACTTCACTTGTGGATCTTTACTTTTCAAATTCACCACAAATAATGCTCATGAAAATGATCAACCTTTATAGACTAGTGCGAGGATTTCACAAACATTTCAGCCCCCAGTACCAAAAAATATCACAAAACAACACAACAAATGTTATTTTATAGTCGAATAAGCCAGTGAAAGTAATCTTTCTCTACAGACTGTAGTAGTGAGTGAACATTCAGTGTGCTTTTTAACTTTTCGTTAACAATCATGGCTAAAATTTGCTATTCTTTATTTTGGAAAATGTCTTGCGACCCCAGCTTTGGAAGCCGATGGACAAGAGCACCTGTCATTTCGGTAAAAGTGAGTCTGAACTCCATTAATGTTCCTTTCAGATCACCGTCCAGAGAAGTAGTGGTCTGGACGTCACCAGCCCTAAACATGGAAAGATAGACCCACTGAACGCTCCTCACATCGGGGGAAACCAGTGGGCAGGAGGAACAGGTAACCAGTGTTATGTCCACTAATTCCATCTACACTGATGTTACTGTGACTGATGGCATGTAAGGAGGTGGTGTGTTTGAGAGCAGATCTGTGCTTCCTTTTTTAAATACTTTTCCTTTATAAATGTACACTACCTTTCAAAAGTTTGGGATCACAAAAATGTCCCCATTTTTGAAAGAAATACAATTTTTTTTCAATGAAAATAACATTAAATGAATCAGAAATACAGTCTAGACATTGTTAATGTGGTAAATGACTATTGTAGCTGGAAACGGCTGATTTTTAATGGAATATCTCCATAGAGGTACAGAGGAACATTTCCAGCAACCATCACTCCTGTGTTCTGATGCTACATTGTGTTAGCTAATGGTGTTGGAAGGCTATTTGATGATTAGAAAACCCTTGTGCAGTTATGTTAGCACATGAATAAAAGTGTGAGTCTTCATGCAAAACATGAAATTTTCTGGGTGACCCCAAACGTTTGAATAGTACTGTATGTTTTTAATATTTCTTTCATTTGAGCTGCTAAATTATTGTCTTTTATTGGCATTTTTCTGGCTTGTGCAGTTATAGATCCACAAGTAGTATGTTTGCCATTTTACGTTGTATTTATTTATTCATTTATCTTAGTTTAAACAGTGTGATTGTGGCTGTTGAACAGAGGGAACTTCACTTCAGAGCTACGGATTCTGCTTTTCCACCATATTACCAGCAATTCGAGACAAATTAAACAGGAAATATTATTCTGTCCTCCGCTTGGACAGCATTAGTCTGTCGCTGCTACAGGACCAGGAAGCAGTAGATGAAAATGCATAGATGTAATGGTGGGATAAAGTCATCTTGATGGAGTGGACAGAAAGTCTCTGTATGAGCAGGACATCATTTTACTGTTGAACCAGAGGAAACAACAGAACAAGCACCAGCTCCATTAAAGATAAAAATACCCCAAAATTGTGCAGTTTTGAGAAATATTGCTTTGTTTAGAATAGAGCGGAATTCCTCTATTGTCATTGAACAGTGTATTGTGACACAAAATCAGATGTTTTTATAAGTACAGTTAGGAGATGTGTAAAACTATAAGTATAAAAGTCTGTGTTTCTGTGAACCACTTTCAGGGAATTTAGTGTTTTTCAAAATCGAGATAAGGTCTTATCCACGTTTTTGAAACCAGAATACGATGTTGAAATGGATAAAATGTAAAAATATGGTACTTTAAGAACCAGAATACTCAAGTCCATGCAAGCAAAGGCGTTTATTACAGACATAGAATTTATTGGCAAAATGAATGTTTTCTACTCATGACTGGTACTTTAAAAGGCCTCTGTGATGTTTATTTTCCGTACAGGCGGCAGAGACACTGCAGGTCTGGGAGGTAAAGGAGGCCCCTATCGCCTGGATGCGGGACACAAAGTCTTCCAGGTTTCTCAGGTCGAGAAAGACGGTGTTCCTGAGGAGGTCCGCAGAGCCGCCCGCGAAATGGCAGAAAAGGCTTTTAAAGAGAGGTGGGATGCCTGAAACAGAGGATTAAAATACCAGCGTGGTGTAGTAAAGTGATCTCTAACGAGGTGGGAAGCCTCGTGAAGGTGTGCACATGTTTTGGACTGTCCCTTGAAGTCCATAATGTGGAACAGGTGTGTGTTTGGAGGGTTTACGGGTCAGTCAGCTGTCCCAGGTTTGGAGCTCCGTCCTGGGCTAACAGCAGCAGGTCGCGCTGCCTCGGCTGGATCCCGCCGAGCAGCATGGTGTGTTCATACATTCAGTTCAGAGCTCAGGGTTGAGAGGGCATCCCTTTCAGCAGCTCCGCCATGAATCCCGGCTCTGTTCGCTTCAAACAGGCTTGTTCTCTTTACTTTCTTCCTCCCCCTCCTTTTTCCTGCAGGGTTCTTCTCATACACTGGCTGCTTTCACACCAAGAAAACAACCTCTTCAGCTCCTCTTTTTTTATCTCACCAATTTCACAACCCTCTAAAGCTCGTCCTCTGCCCGTCGATCCTCCACAGTATCTTGTAGCTACACGCAGTAAATGCCATTCTGTAACACAACAGAAGTAAAGGGCCGCTTCAGTTTCTTTTTTCATATCACAAGCCGATTCTGTCAGGAGTTTTCCATACCGATGCATTCTCTGATGAGAGCACACAATCCATTGTTTGCTTAACTCTGGGCTAAGCATCAATCAAACAGTGATCCTTCTGCAAATCCTCCAGTTTGTGACACACACACAAGCAATAACAGGCTCAGGTATGTCTAAAATATGAAATATCCAGGTGAGCATGTTCTCCGGATGTATTTCTGGCTCTTTCTACACCCGTCTACCTTCTCCTTTTTTGGGTTTATGCCATTTTTATAGGTCAGAAAGTCAAAACTTGCTCACTTCAAGACAAAAAAAACATGGTCCACTAGTCGTGACATACTTTCCAGGTACTAGTCACTGTAGAAAAAGCACCAGCATTAGTAAAATGCATATTTAGATGCTTTATTTTTTTTTTTTAAGTTTCATTTTAATTCCATAGTAAAAGAATGGATTTTAGAAACTACAGCAGGTTTCAAAAGGCATTTATTATTTTAAAAAAATCTGTAAAATTACACCGTTTATCAAAGCCAGAAACTGCAAAAACAAAAAAATAAACTCTGGATTTTCACGTTTCTGATGATCATAGAATGAATTATATGTCATGCACGGCTCTGTTGGAAAATTTAACCAAATCTAAGCCTAAAATTGTGCAATTTCGTTAAACTAGCTTTTTTTCCTACATTTATTGTTTCAAAATTTCCCAAAAATAAAACCGTAGCTCTAATTGGATTTATTTTTTTTTTTTTTTTAAATGTAAAAATTCTGCACATCTCGACGCAACCGTGAAGCCATTAGTGACTCAGCTGTGACCAACAGTCATGTGACAAAAATTCTGAGACTTTTTGGATGAACTGCAGGCTGTGTTTATACAGAGCAGATAGTAAACAAATATGGAAACAAATAAAAAATATAAATAGTAAAATATCTATGAAATAAATGGATCAATACACATATTTATTCATTTAAATAAATATAATATAATAAGTTAATACATAATACATAAATATATATAAAAATATAAAATGATAAATACTATACATGATTCCAAATTTTACCATTTTTTGTAAAATAACTAATCCAAAAAATGCAACTTTTATTTAATTTTAATTATTATTTATGGCATTATAAGTGTGTCATTCTGTACATACTGACATTTCTGAGTTCTCTTAGGACTTTATATTGCAGTAAAAAATGAGCCCACAGTGAGGAAAAAAAATGCCTCAGATTTTAAGAAACGCCACAAACTGCTTGGGATTCAAAGGGTTATTAAAACAAAAAACAAACAAGTGAGAATATGGCGAGTTTCCCGCAGCTGTAAATTCAATTAAAGTTTCTTCAATGTCAAAATAACACACCCACAAAAAGAAAAACACAGACAAACTTAATGAGTGTTGGACCAGTTGTTGTTTAGCATGAACCATATTTCATGCTTTTGTTACGATATGGCAGCAGAGAAATGCTCGCAGAATGAACGAGTTAATAGTGAGAAAACCACAACGAGCTGCAAGTCGGACTTTTATGGAACGCTGTGATGTTTGACAGAAGTGCAAAGCCACAGTAAAAACAAAAAAACGTCCAGGCTTCTGTAATTAAATGCATCATATTTTGCAAAATGAAACTGTAAGAGCAGAAAACGGACTCCTTTATCGTGGTCTGTGGCCTGTTTGTCCAGTGTGTTTAGTCGTAGGGAGTGTCGGCCTAAATCCGTGTTTTCGTGGTGGTTGTGTGTGAAATTTCAGTGTCGTCTCCACCTCACTGAGCCCAAACAGACCGTTTCTCTCTGTTTGTTGTACACTCCCACTTCTCAGCTCCTGTTTAGGTTCAGGAATTTAAAGGAAATAGCTTCGGCCAGTGGCCAGAGAGAGTCTGCCAACCACATCCACTGTCACACTCATATATACGCTCAGAGGAATGTGTGGAGGAAGCTGCTCTGCTGTGTACTGAGACATGATGTGAATGCAGACAAACGGACAATCGGGCTGTTTGTGCAGGTCAGAAATAAATGGATTATAATGAGAGAGTGCCACAAGGATCAAGGCCAATTATTGGAACTGCAACTGAATACAAAACATTGAAATATACGCATTAACTCTTTAAATTAGTAGAGCTGGAAACAAGCAAAGAACATCTTGGTTGACTAAATCTGTCTCTACCTGCAGCCTTGTTAGCCTAAATTAATTCTAAAGCTACAGAAAAAGCTAGTACTTGCAACATAATGAAATATTATAACCTGGTTATTTTGTACTAAAATGATCGAATAGACTGGGAGCAGACCAGCTGCACATATTCATATGATTTCTGAAAATATATCAACTTTAGCTGAGCATCTATCACTTTAAGCCAAGTTTTTACTACACTAAAGTAATTTCATCCATTTTTTTAGCCAGTAATTCATTGTTTTTAGCTCATCGTTTGTTGCCTTTAGCTAATTATTATTGTAGCTAACTCCCCAATACTTTTAGTGGACTATTCATTACTTTTAGCTAACTATTCCTTACTATTAGTTAACTATTTGTTACTTTTAGCTAACTAGTCTTTACTTTTTGAAAACTGTTCGTTACTTTTGACTAACTCATCATTACTTTTAGCTGACAGTTTATTAGTTTTAACTAGCTCTTCATTACTTTTAGATAACTATTTATTTCTTTTAGCTAACTATTCATTATCTTTTAGCTAAGTATTCCATAATTTTAGCTAATTATTCATTGCTTTTAGAACTTTTAGAAACTCTTGGTCTCTTTTATGTAACTGTTTGTTACTTGTAACTAACTATTACTTTCATGTATCTCTTCATTACTTTTAGTCAACTGTCGTTCATCTTCGACTTTGTTCTTAGCGTTTAGGTTTGACTGCACCCTCGAGGTGCGACAAGCTGAAGTTCTAGATGCAATCTCACCCAGACTACTACACACTTTGTCTTCCTGTCTTTGAACTAGCTGGTTTATTTCCCTTAATTTAAGATTTTTAAAATGCACATCCAGGTGTTGTGGTGATTTATTTCAGCTTAATTCATCCACTTGCTGCAGGTATGTGGATGTTATGAGTTAAAGTATGCATGATGTCTTTTGATTGCATGGCTGATGGCATTGCAGTCTACACAATATTCATGCCATACACACACATCCACACTCAGATTTGTTGCAAGCCGTGACACATAAAGAAAGAGGCTTCAATCCCTGCCTGTGTTTTGAAGTGCGCTGCTCTGTATCTCTGTTGTGGTCACGGTCTGGTTGTCACCAAAAGTTTCAGACACCTGCCGCAGATTTCACCCACCTAACTCTGTTACTGTACAAACATGGTGGAGGGAGAACCCTCACCAGGTCCATGGAGGATTCAGTGTCTTTGTGTAAGTGATACTAAAGTACCTGCACAGTGGGATTATACCGATAAGCTCGGCTTGGGGGGCAAAGAACACCTGTCTTGTCATGTGCAACATTTAGCAACACTGACCTCTGTGTCAGTTAGTACACAGGTGTCCTGAACTCACTCTTTCTTTGGTCATCTACCGAACTTGACTGGGAAATCAGACACGTGCAGTGCAAATTAACTAAAGAAATACATTATTATTCTTCTCTGCTGCAGCCAGTCAGCAGTGGGATCCATAGATTTGCCAGATTTTCCGATTAAAATTAAAACTCTTTTGGAAGAGCATCTGTCTGACGTCGCATTTGATGATTTGCAGAATTTTAAGAAACACATATCATGTGCAAACAATATCTTTTGGTTTTGGACTGTAGAACTTGCATTGTTCATAATTGTTTACATCTTTGATTCTCTCTTTTTTTTGTCACAACCACAGCCTTCAGATGGGCTTTAGTTCCCCTTTATATAAACTCCTGCTATGTTTTAAATGTGCTTATTTGATTTTGGCAGAATTAATTACACAAATACATGTTTAGAATACTTTATCATACAACTGCACAGTCAGTGTTAGTAAATTTGACATTGGTTTCACTACATTTGGAGAAGGATGAATGCATTAGCCATGTAGTCTATTACTGTCTTTTATATGTCTATGATATGTAGTTCTAGCTAATTATTTTAACTTTTTATCCATTTGCAATAGCTATTAAAACCTTTTATCTATTACTTTTTGTATCAATATTGACGAGTTATCCAATTTTTTGCAAACTATTAAACCATTGATCAGTTACTTTTAGCTAATGTTAAGTGTTTGTCATCTATTAATCAGTTTTAGCTAGTATATATTACTTTTAGCCGACTTTTTATTACATTTAACTAGCTGTTTCATCCATTAGCTTTGGCTAACTCTTAATTACTTTTAGCTAACCATTTTTTACTTTTAGTTAACGATTTTTTTACTTCTAGCTAATTTTTACTTTTTGCTAATTCATCATTAATTTCAGCTAAGTCTTCATTACTTTAGCTTGCTATTTAAGCTAACTCTACTTCTGGCTAACTGTTCATTACTTTTAGCGAACTGTTCATTAGTTTTAGCGAACTGGTCATTACTTTAGCCTAACCAATCATTAATTTTAACTAATTATTCTTACTTTTAGCTGATTGTTTTTTCATTTTAACCTGCTTTTCATTGCTTTTAGTTAACTATTACTTTTTGCTAGCTATTCATTACTTTTAGCTTACTATTTTTTATTTTAGCTATTACTTTACGCTAACTATATTACTTTTAGGTAACTATGTATTACTCTTAGCTAATTATTTCTTACTTTGAGCTAACCATTCATTTGGCTGAAATATTTCAACCAACTTTTTCCATCTGCTTGTACCATCCACATTTTAGGCAGTCTTGATTGCCACTCTCACTTATCAGTTTTTCCTATTTCTTTTTAAATCAAATTGTAATTTTGTTTTTATGTTGTTTTTTTTTGGTTTTTTTTTTTGGAACAGTTTAGTCAGTTTTTGCACTGTACCCTGTTTGGTAAATTGCTCGCTGTTTTATTTTTACATGGTAGACTACTACATCCAAGGGTGTATGTAGTTTACATGTCTCAGATTAAAGTGGCGTAACTTGATTTATGTCAATATGTAGAGTTTCTAATGTCTGTATTTATGCCTGTCAGTCTGGTTTGCGCCATTATGAAAACAGAGGCCAGTTAAAGCCCTTTGGAACAGAAATACTACAAATAAAGTCAAATCATTGCTAAAACTCTGTGTTTTCTCTCCCTCTCTGTGTTTTTATTCTCTAGGTTGAAGGAGATTGACATGAGCGAGTACGATGCTGCGACATACGAGCGGTTTTCCAACGCTGTAAGAAGACAAGTTCAGTCACTTCGCATCATCCTGGACAGTTTACAGGTCAGATTTACTCCTAGTTTGTTCCTTGTTTCTAATGACAGCTTGAACTTGATGCACCCAACTTGTGCATTCAAGTAAAGTGGCTCCTATTGTACAGTCTGTCCAGTTGTTGGGTCATAAGGATGTCAGATGACAATCGGTTGACCTAATGTAACCCCTCATTGGATCGGAAAGTGGGGGCGTTGTCCCCAAGGAGAGTTCTGATTGGTTCACGTGAATGAAAATTGGGGAGCGGTGTTTAAAAATGCAGGATGTCTCCATTTCATTATTTTGGTTTCCACCTTCCTCCCTTTGTTCGAGCGTCTCTGCTGTGTTTTCACGTGACGAGAGGAAAATCATGCGGCAGTGATTACAGAGCAGCGACGCCGAGCCTCGCTCTATTATTCTGCCGTCCAGGTGTGAAGCTCTGTTTGCATGTGTTGTGGTGGGCAGCTGTTTGTGCGCGTGTGTTTGTGTTTTCCATCCAGGTGTTGTGCAGCACGGCTTTGAACGCTGGGTATTGTTTGTATGTGTCCTTGTAGCCTCGGGCTTGTAAAAATGATGGAGATTATACCGATCCCAGCAGGCGAGACGCTGTGAAGTCATGTTATTTTTTACCGTACCTGAGGAGTGATTTAAGACGACTCACACACACACATACACGGCAAACCAGAGCTGGCAAGCTTTCAATAAACTGATAGTGTATTGTTTCCATCTGCTGGAGTCTCCCCGAGGGAAAGCCCTCGACATTTATCTCTCAACAATGGACCGGCTTGCCAGATATAGACACCAGGGCACATATTGTCAAGCATTCTTAGAGTTTAAAATTAGTCCTAACCGGCCAGAAATTCACAGAGCAATTTATATTTGATTACACCATATGGCCCCAAGAATTCTAGCATTTTTCATAACTAAGCACATTGCTCCTGCCAATAATTAGAAGAGCTCCAGAGATGTCCAAACATGTTCGGAGTTCTCGGGAGATCATGTAGAGACATCCCATATGAGGAGTGCCATATCTCAAACAAAGTTCTTTCAAAATTGGTGAAAAATACTGAAATTAAAGCCGAGACTTTATTGTATTCAATATATTTTGTCGAATTCAATGACCTGAGCCTAAAAGCAAACAAAAAGTAGTATATGGTCTAGAGTGTATTTCTGAAGTCTTTTGTACCAACATGTTTATTAAAAGATAATTATGTCTGTTTGAGGTCGACCTTGTGCAGCATGCAGTCTCTTCATGAACAAACAAAGCGCATGTTGTCTTTCCACAGAAATCTGTATCTAATACAGCTTTGCAACACTAACACACTTGGGTCTGTCACAGCAACATTTCAGCACCAATAAATCAGACTTTATTGCGCTTACAGTGCCCGGGATAATTCATTTTTCATCCCTTTCTCCTCCTCTTAGTATGAAGTTGTGGGAAAACAATGCTGAACAGCTTTGCTATGAGCTGTGTAAACAGTGCAATTAAAATATTTTTGCTTAGATTAGTTAAATTTTAATCCTATTTACATTCTGTATGCATAGAATTTGCCATTGTCAGAGCTTATATGGCATTTAGATCAATGTTGTCAGAAAATGTAAGCTATTTACCAGTTGCATTGTCCTGTTCTACACATGCAACCTGTATGTAAAAGTCAAGCATCTCTGTGCACAGTTACATTCAGGCTCATTAACTGTAGGAACAGATAACTTTACTGATATCCCTCAAGAGAAAATATTGTATTTATTGCGTGATTTAGGCACGACTAAAGACAGTATCTGTTGTATGTGTTATTGCTTTTTAAGAGACGATTCAAGGGCAACATTACTTAACAAATTCCTGTAAATTATGATGAGTTCTTCTGGATTGATGAGGTATCACTGTATCAGCTCTGGTATCTTGTAAGTCCATGTGGACTCAGCATGAAACAATAACTAACTACATTTTCTAAATTGGCTATACAGACTTCAAACTGCAGCCTAAAGCTAGAACACGCCCTCATCTTTACTTTGTGGCTGGGTAGCAGCAAGGAGGTATTTCTTTATGCTGAAATTGGTTTCAGGAAGTTTGATGATTAACTGTCTAGTTGTACACTAAATACAGAGTGTCCTTGTCCTTCCACGGTGGTGGTGGCAGCATCATGACGGGAAGCATGGTGGTGGCAGCATCATGACAGGAAGCATGGTGGTGGCAGCATCATAATGTGAAGCATGGTGGTGGCAGCATCATGATGTAAAGCATGGTGGTGGCAGCATCATGACAGGAAGCATGGTGGTGGCAGCATCATAATGTGAAGCATGGTGGTGGCAGCATCATGATGGGAGGCATGGTGGTGGCAGCATCATGATGTGGGAATGCATTCTGGCAACATACCCTGGAAAGCTTATAAAGGTAGAGGGTAAAATAAATTCCGAAAACTATAGAGAAATCTTGTAGGACAACCTGATGCAATCTGCAAGAGAACTTCGACATGGGAGTAGATTTGTTTTCCACAAAGCAAGTAGCCAAAGCTACACAGAAATAGTTTAAAGACAACAAGGAGAATGTTCTGGAGTGGTGAGATAGAGCCTAGACCTTAATCCAACTGAGAATTTCTAGCTTGACTTGAAAAAGCCGTTTGCTCATGATCTCTGTGTAACCTGATAGAGTTTGAGCAGCTTTGTAAAGAAAAATGGGGTGAAGTGGCCAAAAAATGTGTAGATGCACAAGTCTAATTGAGACCTAAAAACCCACGCAAAATGCTGTAACAGCATTTTAAAGGAGGTGAATACTTCTGCCATCACTTATTATCATACTTATTATATCACTTTTTAGAATTCTGTTCTCACTTTGACATGAAAAGGTCTTTTAGTAAATTCCTGTAATAATGTCAATGCAATAAAACTGGAAAACTTACAAGGGGGTTCAATAATTTTTATAGCCACTGTATAACACAAACATCTTCTACTTTTGCTCTTGTTGCTTTTGTTTGTATTCCTTATCATAAATTATGTATACATTGTGTTCAGTAGCACACAAAAGATGACAACTGTTGCGTATATCGCCGCTTATCAGCTATATGAAGTCATAAGACCTGCGGCTCACGTTGGCTAGTCTTTCTTCTTTTGTTTGCGCACACGTCACCTATTATGTAAAGAAACTGTCAACACTTGAAACCAAATATCATCTGTGACTGAGCTGTGCGAGCCGGAGTGGGAGGGGAGTGGCGCTTTGTGTTCCTTCTTTTGTTTGACAGCTTTTATCTAAAGGAGACCTCCTTCCTTTAGAGAGAAAACCGAGTACAGGAGAGAGTGATGTAGCTCTTCCCCTTCTTCCACATCAGAAAGTAGTGGAGTGTTTGTCCCGACAGACGGGGTCAAAGCTTCAAAGCAGCCTCCCGTCCGCCGGTCGTGGGTAGGAGGAAAGGTGTTGCCCTGAGCTCCTATTTAGCATGACCGTACTGTAAATCTGTCATGCAGTCTGTAATGTGTTTGGATGTTTCACAGCCTGCTGCTTCTGAAAACTTCACCAAAACCCAAATCGTCTTCCCCCAGACGCATTTTTAAACATGTTTATTTATTCAGCTGACAGGTAGATGACATGTATTTTGTGTTGCAGGCTAAAGGGAAGGAGCGGCAGTGGCTGAAGAACCAGGCGCTGGGCGAACTGGACGATGCTAAAATCATTGATGGGCTAACCGGAGAGAAGACTATATATAAACGCAGAGGAGAGCAGGACCCAGAGGTGTGTGGTGGTTGCTGCAGATATTCAAACCAACGTTTCTTTATTTTTATCAGCCACACCTCGCACACTCCCAGACTCGCACACATAATTTTGACCTTTATCTGTCAGACGGTACATTCCGGCGGCGTGTGCGAGATTATCATGTTTCTGCTCGAGCTCACACACAGTTTCCAGTTGTTTCTTGTGCTGTCATGTATGCTCTGGTGAGCCCACAGCACAGAGATAGTTCCCACAGTAATCACACAAACACACACTAACCATAATATGCATGTTTTTCTAACGTATTTAGCTCCAAGTGTTGCATATTTTTGGTCTGGCCTGAAGGTCCGCATTGAAGTAATTGCACCCAGTTTTGAAATCCTGGCCTTGTGTTGAATGTTATTTTAAGAAAGCTACACCAGACTCTCTTTCCAAAGTAGGTGTTTTACTCGCATTTAGTCATTAGTTGCTGCTGATTTCATTTAAAATCCCTGTGTTTTGTGTGTTTGTTACCTTGTTTGTTTACAGCCGGGCAGTCCTCAGCAGAAGCCCAAACGTTTGCGTGTGTTGGCGGACGTTTCAGGCAGCATGTACCGTTTCAATGGCGTGGACGGCAGGCTGGAGCGCTCCATGGAGGCTGTTTGTATGGTCATGGAGGCCTTGGAGAGCTATGAGCACAAGTTCAAGGTGAGGATACTGTTTTTACTGTGGCACCTCAACCCACCTCTGTCATCTGAGTGACTGTTCCTCGATGCATCAGGTGATGGACAGCAGCCATGTATGCGTGATTTGCCTCGTAAAAAATGTGAGGTAAAGGTTCAAGGTCCCATATTTTGCACCCTTTCAGGAATTTGACAACAGTTTCATATGTCCCTGTGATATCTCTTTCAACTCAAAATGCCACAAAGATGGTTCATTTTACGGTGACTGTATAACCCCTGGTTTTGGTCCTGTTCTACATGGGCTAATTCAATGTCTCAAGCCTAAAATACAGCTGATCTGCTGCTGTCCCCACCCCCATTCAGGAAGAAGACTCTGCATTTGTGCAAAGCAAAGCAGTTGACTGTGTGGCAGCTATTTCTTCTAAATTTCTCCCTGACTGATCATTATATGTGAAAATATCTCTAAATTCTCAGTACAGCTATTGTTTTTAGCTCATGCGTTCGGTCAAATGATGTTGCGATTATAAAATCAGTATTTTGGCTATATCAGCTGAGCTTAGGTTGCACTGAAACAAAAGATAAGACAACAGTAAGCCATCCAGTCCTCGTTTGTTGGTTCCAAATTAAAGTTTCAACCATCTCTGAATGTCCCTCTGCAGTACCGTCTCCATGGAGCTCTGACCTGCTAGCATTAGCCACACAACATGCTAACACAAAGGATTTTCCTATGGTTGTGGGGGCATTAGCATCAAAAATGCAAGTATTCCTTTTAGTGTTCAGTTCCTCAGATGCTGGGAGTGCATGAAGATTAGTTTACATGCCAATTCCATTAAGTTCCATCAACTAATGCAGAAATTTTAGTTTATTTTGCGCAAAATAATAAATTGATGCAACATTATTATGTCAATCCAACCCATAAAAATATTGTTGCAAATTGAAAGTTTTGGTCTAAATCATTGCACTTTTAAAAACCATTCATTTAATTGAATAGTGAGTATAGGCCCCATTAAATAGCTTTTTCGAGTGCAGTAACAGGCTTCAAGTAGCCATAAAATGAGTATAAATAACCAGCCAAACCTCTATTTCTGGGCTGAAATTCATTTCACATTAGCAATATGAGGCTTTATTTACACAGTTCCGGGGTCAATAAACTTTTCCCCCCTTTGCGGTCTAATGAATCAAAACATATTGAGGTCACAGTGTTAATCCAGATCTTCAACTTGTCTAGTTTTTTGTGTAGCACAGTTGTTGTTGGCCGACACCTTTAATGGAAAACGAGGAGTCAGTATCGGCCAGGGGAGTCGAATCATGATGGAAGGATAGATGAGGTGAAAGAGAGGACGGCTGGGAGACATGAGTGTGGGCGGAAACGTTGACGGGAGACAGACTTCTTGGCCCCTGAGTGACACTTAACCCAACCTAATACTGATCACATATCACACACACACATTTCCACATCACATGTCAGTCTGAGTACACTCTTTGCATAACACAACTTACATAAAAGTGCATCTGATAACACACACACACTCCTTCATGCCACCTGCAGTCCTACATTGTGTGTGTGTCTTAGACTGACACACATTTATTAATGGCTCGAGGTCAAATTTCTGTTTGAAACCGTGCATGTAAATAGAGGTGGCTTGATGCAACTTTAGTCTTAAGAATTTGTTACTTTATAGTTTCATGCTCTATTTATTTTTCACCCCACAGGCCCCATTCACAAGCCAGAAGTGGAGCAACAAACTCACATTTCCAATAAAAACTTAAATTTTAGTGATTTTAAATAGTTTTTTTAATTGAATTTCTGGATTTCTTGACTTCTAGTATATAAACGCCAAAAAAAAAAAATTGTAAAATGTGCCGCTCGGAAAAGGTACAAAAAATGCATCCTACCCAGCAACAGTGTTATCGACGGATGAGACACACAGTCGCATACTTTTGACCATGACAGACATAGCTGCCCTTAATAGAAGTCGCCCATATACATAATACCTGGGTCCTGAAATAGCTGGCTGGAGTCCACAGAGCCAGGCTGACCCGGGTTTATGTAAGTCCCTTATGATGGATGGTCTATGGGAGGCATGCATGCGTCTGGCAGGGTTAGCATACTGTAGTGGGTGCTGCTCGGAGCGAGGATTGCCTTGTATAAGTTACGATCTGAAGTTTCCACACCATGGCACCTGCGTCTTTACACTTCATTCAAAGGGCTATTGTAGGTGCTGTATGAGGATGTTGCTACGTAGGCTTACATAAATGCCTGGGTTGTGTAACAATTAAAAATACTGGCATGTTTTCTGTTGTCTTAAACTGTTTTCTCTACGCAGTACGACATCGTGGGACACTCGGGCGACGGCTACGACATCGAGCTGGTCTCAGCGAACAAAGCCCCCAAGAATAACAAACAAAGACTCAAAGTCCTCAGGGTACAGATTTATTACCAATCCACTCATGTCTTGTTATATGCCAGTTATGTCCACTTCAGACTGAAAACAGGGGTTTGCCTTTTTGGTCTTTCTTTCAAAAGTGTTTTCAAATGTAGCTGAAAGTACGAGGGCTGGTCATGAAGTTCAGAGACTGTGCCTATAAAAATAAAAAAAACGTGGCCACGATCACCAAGTAACTTCCTTGTGCACTGATACTCTGCTCCCATTGCTCCTGCAACATCTGTAATGCTCACAGGAAGCCCCCTTTTGCAAAAACTGCACCATTTGTGAAGGCAATGACACCCAAATCAACTTAACTGTGTCACAATGGCACCCCTTGAACTTGAATTTCCAGAGGTTGCAGGAAGTCCAATCTGTTGAGAAGGGCAGGTGAGGCATAAAGCCACAATTGTGTTGTGTCCAAAAAAACCTGCATGTAGTCAAAATTCAATGCTGTGACCGGTTGTGCAGCACGTTTTTAGCATCCACGTGATATTACATCACAGCTGTAGTTGTTTGTGTTAATGTTCTCCTCAAGATGTCACAGTAAAACTCTGCATTGACAGTCCAACCCTGAGAGACAAATTCACGATACATAAACCACATCAGTGTCAAAGAAAACAAGAAGCATGTTTGTGATGTCTAGGTTGAAAACTGCTGTTTCTTCTCTTTTTTAGTAACGTAATTATTGTGATTGATTGTAAGACATCTTGTTTTACATGCAGCCAAACACTTGATTCATTTCTAATTTGAGATCTTTGTTGAAATCCGTGACTGTCATCTCTCTCACCCATTTCACATGTTCTCCAAGAAAGTGAATACAGTAGACGGGAGGACACATCTGGCAAATCTTCTGTAATAAAACATAGCTCCCTAAACCAACAAGATTTCATCTACAAAGCTTTAATCAAAAGAAAACACACAGCAGTTTCTAAATTCTGTAATGCAATACCTACTCAGATGACAGGGACCAGGTCAACCGAGGTAAGCTAAGTACAAGGGAATCTAGCTAGCTAGCTAATGTTAGCAATCTGCCTCTGTACCAAAACATTTTATTGTACATATACCTGATCTTAACTTGGTCCAAACCCCTGAACGTCTTGGTACACTCTGGTCATGCCCCCTGGTTCAGATGGTCTTGTCCACAACAGTATCTAGATGTATCAAGCCATGCTGATAGTTTAGACTTCTTTTGCTATTGTTTCTACAAAAAACACGTCTTCAGAAGTACAACTCCATGTTTGTGTCAATTTCAGTTGATTTCAAGTTTCAAAAATGAGTAACACCTTGGGGTGCAGATCTCTGTAGCTTCATCTCACAAATATCTGTTGCATCTGCCTCGTCCTGCAGACCATGCACGCCCACTCTCAGTTCTGCATGAGCGGCGACTACACTCTGGAGGGGACGGCCTTCAGCATCAAGGAGCTGGCTCAGGAAGAGGCAGACGAACACTTTGTGGTGGTGCTGAGCGACGCCAACCTGGAGCGCTACGGCATCCGGCCCGAACGGTTCGCCCAAGTCCTGACGTCCGACCCGCAGGTCAACGCCTTCGCCATCTTCATCGGATCCCTTGGCGATCAGGCTGATAGGTAAGGAGTCATGAACAGGGAATTAGAACTACAAACAGTTATAGACAAAGAGGTCTGCAGATTGAGGTACAAGCTATCTGACTCGACTGGTTGGCCTTTGTCCCTTTTTTTTTTCCTTCCCTTCAAGTAAAGGGGATGTTTTTTGTTCCTTCCTGCTTTCACCGAGTGTTTGTTTAAAAGTAATCCAAAGGAAACTTGTTGCTTTTCTCTGTTTCAACTTTCAGGGTCTGCACCTTACTTTATAAAGTGCTTTGCGATGTTGTGAATTGAAAAGATGCCAGAAAGAGGAGGGAAAAGGTAGTAAGGGCAGGACGGGTAGTAATAAAAGAGGAGCAGGAAAGTGGATGAAGGAATACAAAGAACTCGTAATAAAGTAGTGATTGAGTCAATTTAAAGGATCCTGCAGAAGACCCTCTCCTCAAAGTTAATCTTGACTGCAGCCAGTCATCCGAAGCCAATAAAGACAAACTAAACTTCAAAGTTAAGTGAAACGCCGACCGAAGCTGAGGCCGACTCATGTTCCTGCCTGTTGCTCGCCCTGCTCACCCTTGTTGTCCCGTCTCGGATTAGGTCCTGAGCTTTGCAGGCAGAACAAAAGAGGGGTAAGTGCTGCTTTAAGTCCAATCCTCCCTTCTATTGACATGCAGCTCCAGGCTTCTAGTGTAGCTTCAAGCCAAACTTACATCCTCTCTGCTGAGGCTCGTGGGCCTTTAAAGGCTTTGAAGAGCCGCTGGCCTTGTGGTTAGAATGCAGCTGAAGGTCCTTCAGAACGACAATGACCTGTTTTGAACTTTGCTCCATGACTGAGGCGAGCAGGAAGAGCAAGAAAGAAGAGTGAAAGCGAAGAAAGAGAAACAGGGATTACTCTTTAACTCAAGGTCAGTTAACTCAAAATTTAAAGACAGTTAATGTCAGAATGGAGTAACTGGACCAAAAGTAATACATCAACCTGTCCTAGAAACATGCAAACATGATAACGTAATCATGAAAAGATGTAGATTTATGTCATTTTACATTTGGACACTATTTATGTTGACTGCTTTTTGTTGTTTGTGTCTTCACTTTGATTATTACCCGTTGAACTCAAAGTAGTTTCTGGGTGTTTTTTCACTCCTGTCAAATTTTTATTCACTGTTGGCTCATTTTTCGCTGCAACATAAAGTCCTGCACCTCTATGGAAACAAAACAACCATGAATAGAAGTGGATGAAACTCAAAAATGACTTTTGTCTAGTATGAGAAAGTTAGAATCACATAAATCATTAAAAGAAGAAAAAAACTGAAATGACTGTAAAAGGTTTTTTTTTAATTGAGTTAAAATGTCCAAAATTTTTGCCCGTAAATGTTATCAATACTTGAATAAAGGTAACTATTAATAGATATTTTACTGTTTGCATTTTTAATTTGCCTTCTCTCTGCTCTGTGTAAACACTGCCTGCAGTTCATCCAAAACGTCCCTAAATTTCTGTAATGTGACTGTTGGTTGCAGCTAAATCACTCATGACTTTAAGGTTGCAGTAAGTTGTACATATTTTTTTTGTTTTTTGCAGAATTTGACAAGTAAAGAAAAGCGCAGTTATCTTCTGCTGAAGATCCTACAATTTGATAAAACGTCATGAGAACTCACACATAATAAGTTCAAATGTGACGATTCTTTCTGTTTTTTTCTGTTTCTGGCTCTGATTAATGGTGCAATTTTGAAGATATCTTTTTTTTTTTTTTTTTTTTTTTAAACATACTTTGAAAGTCTGGGCAGGTTTTGGGGTTCTGAGGGTTAAGCATTTAAAAAAGTAGAATTGCGTAAGCACATCCGAGGGTATAAGTGATTAAAATTCAGCGGAAGCGGCTGAGTTGTTTTGTTCCTTTCATGCGCAGCCCCTTTCATTCACACACTGTACTCTTTCAGTGGAAATGTCAAGAACCAATTCACACGGCCAACAAGCACTCGGCCCGTCTTTTTATTTTGGGAAATGAAGCTAATCCTAAAGTTCAGTTCCTCAGTTTAACCCCAAACTTGTATCTTTTTTTGTTGTTGCTGTTTCAGACTCCAAAAGACGCTTCCAGCTGGGAGATCCTTTGTCGCCATGGATACCAAGCAGATCCCCCAAATACTGCAGCAGATCTTCACATCTACGATGCTGTCCAGTGCCTGAAACGCACACATAAGTGTTTGTTTCTTATCTAACACACTCAAAACCTCAAAGTTCGTCAGTCTTTGGCAGGGACTTATCACGATGTGTCCTTAAAGGAGAATTGTGGTTTATCTCATCCTGGTGTGTTTCCTATTAATACGACTAACGTGGCTAGAAGTTCCTGCAGACTTTGCTCTCTTTGTCTTTGTTGTAGAGATTCAGGGGAAATGAGGAGTCACACAGAACAGCATGTGAAGTGCATTTATCAGGGCTGGTTAGCAACAGCAGCTAGCCTGCAGCATCTCAAAGAAAACTGATTTTTACATGAATCATTTTTAATGTTTCTTTTCACTCTGACCGAAGTTAAACACAGAAAATAGCAACCTAGAAGAAACATTTTGCATTAGATATCTCCATGTGGGGTTACACCAGTTTGTTTCCATATGTGAGTCTGACTTTTACTGTGAAAACCTCCATGTGTCCATGCATGAGAAGAATCCAGCTGTGAAACTGTGACTGAAAATGGTGTTTCACCTTTCCAACGTCAACTGGAAGAAGAGACCATCAGCTTTCCAGAGCAAGCTAGTAAAGTTAGAAAAATGTCAGACTGTTAAACTCAAAAACAAAAGATGATTCTTGTAAAAAAAAAAAATCCACATTCTTTGAAAAGCTGCAGGGATCTTATGCTAAATTATCATCAGTTATCCAGTTAGCATGACACTGATGGTACGTGTCCACAGGAGTCGTCATTTCAACGCTTCCTATTGATTGTAAGCAGTCATGCAATGGTTTCTTTGTGCATTTCCAGACATGCTTCCTGTTCCTCATTAGCATAAAGTTTAGATGTCGTCTACTAACTTTATGCTAATCGGGCGCCTAGCATGACTCGAAGCCTCTAGAAACTCTTGAAAAACTTTTAGAAGTCTGTGTTCAAATGCATTTCAAATTAGTGCACAGGATTCGTTATTTCAGTGCTTCCTGTTTAATGTCTTTGTACGCATCTGTGCAGTGTGTTCTGGTAGCGTCTTGGTGTATTTCCAGACAGGATTCCTCTACCTCATTTGCATAAAGTTAAGATTGAGTCTGCTTTATGTAAATCAGGGGCGTCTAGCATGACTCAGCACATCTGAAAAACTTAAAACATTCTATGTTTCAAAGTGCAACTGTTGATCAAAAAGTTCACAGCGTGTGTGCAGTGATACTCTGCTCCCAGGGCTCCTGCAACGCTTAGATGTCCAGTTATTTAGAAATGCAAAATTGCATCTGTGATTAGCTGAATCTCCTAAATTGTGTCCAAACAGCAGCAATTTTTCCTGATTTTAATTTTGGGGAAGAGGAAGAAGAAATCACAGTGGGCCACAAATAGTGAACAGAGCAGGTGGAGGAGGTGTAATCACCACACTTTGACACAACGTTGGCAATATTTTTCACCATGAATGCTTTAAGAAACATATTTTAGTGAACTTTTCCCAATGAAGCCGTTGTGTTGGTCAAATTTGAAACCCAGAAACAGATAGACCACTGGTGAAGTGTTCATCCAATCAAGTGTAGAAGGTGTTTGGTGTCCAGAAACGCCGCCATGGATACATACCGCTAGAGCCACAATAGCCCTAATAACTGCAAACATTTCAGGTTGAAATCCAGCAGAATTCTCCTTTAATTTGCCTTCTGTATCAGAACTCATGACCTCATCAGATCTGGAGACTGGAAACAAGGCTGTATTTATTAAAGCCTTCGGCCCGTCGCCAACATGTGACGGTGTTGCGTTAGCGTGACAGAGCTAACTCATGTTTTGCAGCTAGGTACAATCATCCTGTGATGTTGTGCGGCGTGACTACAGTGGTTGTGTTATTATAAAACGCCTGGAGCCAGACTCCGACCCCATGTGGGGATCAAACACTCAAACGTAACCTGTTGTTGTTTTTAATTGTGTTTTCCAGCGAGGTGACGCACACAGACTTTGTCCTATTTCTGGTCGACACAAACTCGTGGGGGGAGGCGGGGGAAGGGTCGTGAACTTGACACAGCCCCACTTATTTTGGATTTCCTCCTCGTTCGTCGTGTGTCACACAAAAACGCGCCGACACTCGCAGGAAGGGTGGCACGAACGCAGCCCTCCGGCGCTTCAATGAGCCCGGCGGCTAGAAGTCGGCTCCTGAGGAATGCCGGGACCGTGACCGGGGAATTTCCCACCTGACTGCACACGCTCTTTAAAGGCCGCCGCTGTTGCACAACCCCCTGCTGTGTGACTCCATGTGTGTGTTCTCTGCAGCATCTATGTCAACACGCACAAGCCCTTTTCCTTCCTGGCTGCCGGACTTCTGGAGTCTCGGCTCAACCTTCGTCCCGCTCCTCATCCTCTTTCCCCAACACTTGCAGCCGCTGCGATCCAAATTACTGCAGAAATCTCACTTGTTCATGCTGAGAGATCAACTAAACATATCAGTATCTTCTCTGGTTGCCACTGTTCTGCGCTGATGGGATCAATACAGCCATCTATCAGTCTGTATTGATCTCACTGTGTCAGACGGATGTCCCTGTTTTCTATTAACCCACTTTAATCTCCTCTCTATCACAGATCAAGGTTCTGTTTGGATGGCATTTAAAAATGTGTGTAGCAGCACATTAACACACTTTGAATATAGTTAGGACTGTTTAATTGTACAATTTTGTGAATTTATGGTGTGATAAATTGTAAAAGTAATGTACAAAATTGTAATAAATCATATTAACGACGCTTGCAAGTGGTTTATTTAAGCATATTGGCGCTGCTGCTGGATTAACAAGTCGAGTTTACTGATACAGCTGGAGTTGATCTAAGCAATTTACATGTTAAACAACAAAGACATGTTACAGAAAAGCATGTTACAGAAAAGCAACAGAAACAGAAAACAGGTTAAAAATGTGAGATTAATTTGTAAAGAAGACCCTCTTCAGTGAAAATCCCATTTTTTGCCTTGTTCACTTGATCATAAAGTGTTTTTTGAAAGTGAAATAAGCAGTCAAAAACATGATTTGGTGTTCCTACCATGAACCTGCAGCTGACTAATAACGGTCTCAAAAACACAGATTCAGACTTCCTGGGTTCCATATGTCACAAACCTAAAGAACCAATCCTGGTGGAGCTTTCTGTGTCTTTATTCTTCTTCAGAATCAGTTTCTGGTTGAAATATGAATGGCTGAATTACTTTAATATTACAGTCTGATATTGTGTAAAGTAGTTTTACAGCGTTTAAGTAGGTGAGCTGGTGTGCTTGAGATGCATTGAAGGGATTATTTTCATGAAAATATGTATAAATCTGGAACTTTGATACACAGAGACAAGGTTTTTAGACATTTATTCAACAACAACAAGATGGAGATCAGGAGAACTAAGGTCAACCAAAGCAACTGTGTATGTGAATGTTTGGCAAAGATCATTTAATTGGATGATAACACCTGAAATGGGTGTAAAAGTAGTTGTTCTGAGGGTCTAAGAGACCTCGAGGAGTTGTGAAATGTACCTATTTGCCACCATCCATACATAGGTGTGACCTGATTAGTCACACTTACGTATGTAAAAAACAACCATTTATCTCCTGACTTTATTTGGTCATTTTGCTGGCAACAGAGTAAAAATGTAAGTAGAAAAGAAACCATTGTGGTAGAATCATTATGTCTTCTTTCCAGTATTGGTAAAAACCTGTGTTCAAAACTTTGGGACATACTAACTCCATTTTTTTTTTCCAATGTTTGTAAGACAAATAAGCAAAGAAACGTAACTTTTGCTTATTTTTCTTTAATGATTTATGGCAGTATTTCTGAGTTTTCTCTACATCTAGTCATGGTTGTTCTGTTTCCATAGAAGTACAGGACTTTATATTGCAGTGAATAATCTGCCGACAGTGAAGAAAAATGCTTCAGAATCAAAAAAAGGCCCAGTTTGGAGTTCAGAGGGTTAAGCATTTAAAAGCCGTAAACAAACATTCAAATTGAGGTTTATTGCATCATTCAACAATTAAAACGTCATCCTCAGCAATGATGGCATATTTACAGTGATATTATTAGTAAAAGCAGGAGTTCTGTGCAGTTTGTGTCCACACTGTGTTATTATGTTGTATATTTTTCTGCAGCAGACCAGAAGCCCTTGGTACTTAGAAACTGAGGAACTTCTTAGAATCTCCCAGCGGCTCGGCTTCCCCCCTCGTTTCCTCGTGGTCACTTTTTCCATGTGTTGTAATGAAGCGTTGAGTGGACCGCAGCCCACCCTCACCGCTGCAGCCAGAACGACCAGCAGCTCCGGTCCTGAACACAGCAGGGTGGAGCTGTGGGGATCAGCTGATCGTGGTGATGTTGGCTTTTTATGCTTCAACACCTTTTATTCTTTTATTCAGAGCACTGAGGGGTGTTAATGTGATTTTTGTCTAACATGTTTGTGAACAAAATGAGATCCCGTCCTGTCATCTAGAGCAGTGGTTCCCAACCTGGGGTCCGCACCCCCCAAGGGGGGCGCCAGAGATCTGAGGAGGGCCGCGAAGCTTTGTCTGCTCTGAGGGTGTGAGATTATAAATAATAGATTTTTACATTCTGGATAAAATCAGAGTAACAGACTCACTGTCATCACAAGTCTACCTATAAAACATTTTTAAAACACATCTATTTGGTCTTTCTTCAAAAATCCTTTGCTACTTCGATGGCCACACCTCCTTGACCTTTCAACTTCTCTCCACGCTTTCTTCAGGTCTTCTTCTAGTTCATCTCGATTCATTAGTTTGTGTGCAGTTAGAAAATTACTGATGGAAACGGTGTCTGAAAAACAGTTTGTTGGTTGGTTTAATGGTTGGTTGGTTTAATGGTTTGTTGACTGGTTGGTTTAATGGTTGGCTGGCTGGTTGGTTGGTTGGTTGGTTGGTTGGTTGGTTGGTTGGTTGGTTGGTTGGTTGGTTGGTTGGTTGGTTGGTTGGTTTAGTATTTGGTTGATTCGTTGGTTGGTTTAATATTTGGTTGGTTTGTTGGTTGGTTGGTTGGTTTAGTATTTGGTTGGTTCGTTGGTTGGTTTAATATTTGGCTGGTTGGTTGGTTGGATGGTTGGTTGGTTGGTTGATTTAGATTTGGTTGGCTCGTTGGTTGGTTTAATATTTGGTTGGTTGGTTGGTTGGTTGGTTGGTTGGTTGGTTGGTTGGTTGGTTGGTTGGTTGGTTGGTTGGTTTAATATTTGGTTGGTTGGTTGGTTGGTTGGTTGGTTGGTTGGTTGGTTGGTTGGTTGGTTGGTTGGTTCGCTCGTTGGTTGGTTTCTGATCTTGTGGCAGCACAGTGAATCCTCTAAAGTTTATTTGAACAGTAGAAACAGGAGCATGTGAGCTAATTTGGCTGCAGTTGAGTGAATGATTTACTGTTCCACATTTTTATATATGTTATCAGTCTTTTTTGTACATTTTCTTAAATTGATTCACCATATATTTAGAAATTGTGGTCTAAGACCATCAAAACAACAGAGAACTTCCAGTAAAGTCACCTGGACAACAGATGATTTTGCAGGTAAATTGGGAAAAATTTAAAGGGTTAACAATGAAATTTCCCAAATTTCTCATTAACATGATTTGTTGTATTGCAAATATTTGAAAATGTAATGTTTAAATATGCAAATTGAATATTATTTACCTTCAAAAAAAGGCCGTAATTTGCATTTATTTCCAGGGCAGAAATGTCAATATTGGATACAGATAACAAAATTTATTGATTTTAACTCCGCCAAGGAATGCGGTGGAGTTATGTGACCATTGGCGTACGTTTGTCAGTCCGTCTGTTATTCCGTCTAGGCAAAACATTACTCGAAAGCAGACCAAGGAATTTGGAGGAAATTTTCAGGGAAGGTCAGAAATGACACAAGGATCAACTGGTTAGATTTTGGCAGCATTGCGGCTTGTAGTCTGGATCCACGGATTTGTTAAAGATTTCTGTATCATTGTGAGATAGTGTCACGGTGTCACTGTAACTATGACAACAAGTGAACACTACGTCAGCTGCCTGCTGATGATCACATGATTGTGATCCTACTACAAATCGACCGCTGTGGACTTATTGGGTGTTTTCCGTCGGAATTCATTCAAGGAATAATTGACTAAATTGTGGGGGTGTTTCTGAGTCCCATCAGTTCCTGCCGCCCGCTACATATTTAGGCCATGTGACTCGGTATCCGTACATAATATACACATGCATAACACACGCCTGTGCTCAGCACAAGACCATTTTTTTGGGGGTACATCTATATTAAATGGCCACATTCTATGATGCCATGATCTCTGATCATCAATAACTAATAAACAGATGCTGCATTTCCCAAAAAAATAAAAATAAATGATGCATTTCTGACAATGCTATATGGGGATATGAGCAGCCTTGGCAGAGTACTGCACTCTCTGACTGCTTTTCTTGTTCGTTTAATGTTGACATATTTGAGTCAAAAGTTTATACAGAGGGGATTTTGGATATTTCTTTTAATCGCTCTAGAAATCAGCAAATACCGCAGGAAAAAATACATTTTTCGGCATGTTTTTCCGATAAATGTCTCATAACTCACTCAATAAAGAAAAAAAATCTAATTTTGTCACATTTAAATGAATACAATGTTCTTTAAATAAGACTATAAATGATGTAAAACCGCCAAAATATACAAATAGGAGTAAAACTAAAAACTTTTTTTATTGCAAAATAGATTTTCATGTGACAGATTTTATTCAGTGTTTTGAATCATAATAATAAAAAAATTTCAGTCAGTAAGTGTAAGTGTTAAGACAAATAAGAAGCAATTGTTATGAATCAAAATATAAAAGTAAAGAAATGTGCAAATTATTCACCTGATAAAGTACAACATTACGCAGTATATACTGTAAGCAAGCTGAAATATGTAAGTAACAATAATTCTATGTAAAAGCCTTTTTGATGAGATGTCTGACTCAGGACATGTGGAAAATTATTATTTTTTTGTTTAACAGCTTTTAAAGATGTGTTTTATTGTTGCCATAAATAAAGTACAGCTAATTAAACAGCTAAATGTGTGTTTTTTGCATGTTTTCTTTCCATTAGTCTGAAAGAAGACATGTTATGAAAGCAACATATCAAAAAATCTCCAATCTGACCAGTGCCTGATGACAGGTTTGTTCTGGTGTTGAATGAAAAAGTTGTTTATTTCCCTTCTGCTGCATGTTTGTGCAGCAGCCTGTTAAAATAGAGCTCAGTGGTGTAATTACAAGCTGCTCTACTTTTATCTTTACTCACCTTCAGTTTATCAGCCTGGATTAGTGGATGACAAACCCACTCAGGATGACATAATCCTCACATTTACCTGAGATTCACACCTGCTCTGACTGTAAAAACCACAGCGTGATGACAGCTCAGAGATAAGACGTCTAGACCGGCAGGGTGTTGCAGGAATTAGTCAGTGTCGGCTTTGTGTTTGCTTTGTGTTACAGCTTTACATGATCTAATTCTGTGTGAGTCAGTTTCTATTTTGTGCAAGTTTGAGGAAATTCAGCAGAAAATGTGATTCAAGCTATTTTCGGAAACTTTCTGAGAAAACACCCAGATTCAGACCATGTCACATATCTTGGATGGATGGATGGATGGATGGATGGATGGATGGATGGATGGATGGATGGATGGATGGTTGGTTGATTGGTTGGTTGCTCATTGACTGGTTGGTTGGTTGGTTGGTTGTTCATTGACTGGTTGGTTGGTTGGTTGGTTGGTTCATTGACTGGTTGGTTGGTTGGTTGGTTGGTCATTGACTGGTTGGTTGGTTGGTTGGTTATTCATTGACTGGTTCGTTGGTTGTTCATTGACTGATTGGTTGGTTGGTTGGTTGGTTGGTCGGTTGGTTGTTCATTGACTGGTTGGTTGGTTGGCTGGTTGGTTGGTTGGTTGGTTCATTGACTGGTTGGTTGGTTGGTTGTTCACTGACTGGTTGGTTGGTTGGTTGGTTCATTGACTGGTTGGTTGGTTGGTTGGTTCATTGACTGGTTGGTTGGTTGGATTGTTGGTTTAATTTTCCAGATATATGGGATCTTTTACTGTCCTGTTTGTTGCTGTAGGAAAATGACCTGGTTAATGGACCTGAGAATTTCCTGAAAACACACATATGTTTGTCACATGTGGTTTTATGAGTCACTCTGTTTGTTTATGTGCAAACGGCTACATGTGTGAGAGTTTCCTGTTAATGAGCAAAACACTGAGATCAGGAGTAAAGGAAGCCTCTGTGCCATAATAAATACCAAGATGTCAATACTTAGATCAAAAAGTAACGGACCTTAAGTCACTATAATCTTTTCTCAGGGGCAGCATAACACGAGAAAATAAAGTGATGTTTAAAAAAAATACACAAACGAGGACAGATGAGTAAATATGTGTGTAGAATCATCAGCGATAATATAAAGTAAGAAAAGTTGATCTACAGGAGAATAAATACAGAATCCCTGAGAGTCTTACATTGTATTCCATATAATTTCAATTGAGAAACTATCAGATATCAGAATCAAAACAGGATAGCAACTATAGTAGAGGTAAAAATAAAATATGTAGAAAATACTAAAAGTCAGGACCATTATGAACTATCAAAGGCTACTGAAAACACGTACATCTTGAGATTTTTCTTTAAAAAGTCAATAAAGGAGAAACATTTTATTGCAAGAAGAAGGCTGGAACGGATAAATAAATGAATAAAATACACAATTAAAACCATTTCCATTAGAAAATAATACAGAAAAGGCACAAATTAGTGCATGAAAAGTTTTGCAGAAATGCAGGAATGAATGGGAGGAAGCCCAAACGTCACTGTTAAAAATGTGCAAAATACACCAAACCTTCCTTTATAGGAGTGTTTACTTTAGGCTGCAAGTGTAAATTTAAACTCTTGTAACTGCTGAAAAACTAAAGCAGCTGCATTTGTGTAGGTGAATAAGATAATTTACTGCTGCAATAAATTTACTTTCAGCTTTGTTTTCTTTTCCAAATGAGCTAAAACCGCTGACATTACTCGCAGATGCAACAATACAAGTGAACAAATCAGAGCGGGAAAATATTCCAGAATGAAAGAGATTAAATGTTTAATGCTCAAATTATAATAGCATTATAAACACAAAGAAACGCGTCATCCCAACACCGTTCTGTTCTGTTCTGTCAGCCTCTGTTGGTACAAACAGGCAGCCGGCTGCAGCCCTGAAGCTTTATGGCAAATTCATTAGTCAGTAATAACAGAGCAGAGTCACTAATCACAGTGTGGTTAGAGTGTGAGGCTGGTTGTCTGTGCAGAGAAAGTGTGTGCAGTAAAAATAAAGCCATCTCTGCTCAGACTGACCACCTGACTCAAACACATGCTGCTGTCACGTCCTAACTGAGTCGCGCATTAAATCTTGCGAGCGTCGCTGCTGCTGACAGAACCAAAGTCAGACGCTGCAAGCTTCTGACACTCTGAAATGTTGGTGTGCAGACGGGAGGAGAGCAGCGATGAAACACTGAGAGGGATTACAAGACTTTATTTCAACACATCGCCCAAGTTCATCCAGAACTGATGATGGAGCTCTGCACGCAAATTCCAACGATTCCAGCAGAAACAATGCAGTTTGAACAGAATGGATTCATATGTTGGGGTTATATGTTGAAGTAATAATAGAAGATAATAATTTATTGGGTTTTTTTTGTAGTTATAGGATATCTCTTCTCTTATATTTGGTGGTTCAAGGTGAGCTACAACCTAATCTCCACTCATGGACTTTGAAGCACGTTCCTCCTAATTAGAAGAGGATTTTCTTCTGGTAAATCCATTCTTTTTCTTCTATTATCCAGAGCTGGGTCAGAGTTCCTCTTGGGGCATCCTGAGACGTTCCCAGGCAAGACGGGATACGTAATCCCACCGAAGAGTTCAGGATCTACCTCCAGGTCTACGCCCAGGTGTATTGCAAACCTCCAACTTAGAACCAATCAATACAGATTGAATACAAACCTGTTACTTATGCATAAGATGAATTTTATTTTCGAATTTTAATGTTGCTCTGATTTTAACTGCAACATAAATGTTAGTAGCTATAAATGTAAGAATTTAAGCTAGCTATCTCGCTAGGGCTGATAACACCTAGGACGAAGTACAAGTTTCACTATAGCTTTTTTTGGCACTGATATTTAAATTCCTGACATAAAAATATTGTTAAATCACCAATTAACAGGGATGCTGAGCTGCTACTAGCTCAGAATTCAAGCTAGCTGCCTAGTGCTAGATAATACATATAGAACTTACTTTGGACTTTTGTCTTTAGACAGGTCAGTTATTGCCAACTGGTTTAGAACTGATGAGCCTCGGAGGAAAATGATAAGTTTACTGTACCTTTATTGTCATTGATATTTTAATTCCTGAGATAAAAACAGTATCAAATCACCAGGAATACTTAGTCGCTACTAGCTAAGCATTCACGCTACCTAGTGCTACAGTACAACATGCATTTAACATAAAGTCATCTAGTTATCCTTTAACACAGATTATATTTAATTTTTTTTTACTGATGGTTAGCTTTTATGTTAGCGTATTAGGCAATGGTGTATTATTCAGAAAAAAAAAGTATTAGTTGTTTTTTGTTTGAAATAATGTAGGTATAACCATCCATGTGACTGTCACGTAAACATAAAAGAAAAGTTTGTGTATGTATATTCATATAAAAGGACGCAGACACTTTGATTAGCAAGACCACTATCATCCAATAAAAGACCTGAAATAAGAACTGACTGTTTCGTGGGGAAACAGTCGTGCATGAAAAACACACCAACACTCATTGTGTCTGCAGGCAGTTAACGTTCCAGCAGATTTAACACTTCCAGCCTCTCTGGAAAAGTCATTCTGTCAGCTGAGACCACAGGGCTGGTTGTTGAGTAACTCAGGTGAGCCCAAGTGGAACATTTGTAGTGATAACAGCTAATCCAGACGTACCGGTTTAGATGCAGATAGCAGGAGTTTGTGTTTGTGTGTATTTATGTAACATCAGCATAACTGCAACTTTCAACAAACTTTTCCAATTGTTGGTTTTTCTTACAACTTATTTGCAGCCACAGACTCCACACATCGTCCATGCAAGACTCATCTCGCGCTTATTTTAGCTTACAAAGTGACTCAATGAAAGTTTCCGTCAGCTTGTCCGAGGCCTAGAAGTTCCGTATTACAAATCTATTACACTCACAGTGAAATCAGACATCGGAGACAGTGAACACTGCGTTAGTAATCCTTCCCATGTACATAGTTGGAGCTGTGATGAGTCAGGATGTGGTTTTGGCACAGTGTTGCTGTGGTCAGCGCTCAGAACAGATATATGATAATGCACTTCTCCTTGACTACTGGTAAATACTGTCTTGTTTATGTGCTGCGTCTGTGTTGTGTTGCTGCTTTTTGGATAAAAATGCTGAGTTTTTTCAGTTGTTTCAAGTAAAGTCTAGTTTCTCAAAGGAATTCCAGAGTAGACATTAGAAAGTTATTTCTTTAGAACAGTATTCATGTTTCTAGACACAAAAATGTGTCTAGTTTATGGAGTTTAACCTTTGGAAGCAGTTTCTGGGCGTTTTTTGCTCGTCATTTTTTGCGTCAGTGTAAAAACAAAAATAACTGGAATTATGTCTAAATTTTCTGCTTTCCTAAAAAACGAGGGACTAAACATGCCATAGATACTATGTTTAATTGTTCACATTTTCACAACTTGCCGTGTTTCACCATGCTGAATGTATCTTCCAACGACTTGCTCTTCTGTTTACTTGTTTTGAGCCATGCCACTTTTATTTTATTGATTCAATATATTATATTTATTTTTTTACCATTGTTAGCCTGAAACCTGAAAACTATCTGAATTTTTGTTTGGTGACTGTTGGTCACAGCGGAATGAGTCATGTCTTCTCATATGTGCTCAGAAGTGCAGATTTTTTTGTTTTTAACAGGATGTGGTGCAAACAATTTATTTTGAGCATTTATTTTAAAAATAGGACACGAAATGTCACCATTTTAAGCTCAGATTTGGTTGTTTTTCCTGACTGATCTGTACACAACACATGATTAGTTGAAAGTCTGTTAAAAAAGTGGAACATCCAACAATTCTTCTTAGTTCTGGCTATTATAAATGGTGTATTTTTGCATTTTTTGTAAAAGAAAATATGTCTTCCAAAGCCACTGGAGGGATTTGGGGTTCAGAGGGTTAAGCACTTGATGGATTTTTGTAGGATGTCGTCTATATTCAACACTTCTGTGAATATGTGCGTGTCTCTTTTCACATGTGTTGATTTATGAGGCCTGCAGAGGGATTTCCACCTCTCACACAGGGTTTGTGTAGGAGACCTGCAGAGATGACATGCTGTGGAGGAAACAACACAAGTCCAACAGATTCTGTGACCTTCTCTGCACTGCTGACGTTATCGTTTTCCCCGTCAGGACGTTCTTCTGCTGAAAGTCAAACCGAGACAGGTCAGTTTTATTTTTAAAGCCATAAATCACACGTAACATATTTCAGTCTGAGGATTTTCCCTTCTGTGCTGTACTATATTAGACAACTTCTATTCATCAGTCTTTGAATTTAGGGTTGACAACACAATTAAATAAGTCCTTATACCTTACTGTATTTAATCTGCAGGGTGTCCATAAAGTCTCTGTACAGTTTTAAGAATTTATTACAAAGGCAGTTGATAAGATATCTTAACCAGATTTGTTTTATTGTAATCAGTGGTTGTCAAAGTTTTTTCTATCTCATTTAATACACCTCTATATGGGCACCATTAGTTGCATGAAGCACATCAAGACGGTACTCGATTTCTTACCATGTTCGCTGTAGCATAGCCTCATCATGGTGGCAACGGCATTAGAAATGTTTTGCTTCAAGTCAGTAATGTCCCGTATCTTTGTTCGATACATGATATCTTTAACTTAACCCCATAGAAAGAAGTCCAAGGGAGTGATATCTGGTGAACATGGTGGCCAAGGAATTGGCTCATCCCTTCCAATCCACCGGTCTGAGGAGTAGCCATTTTTTAGGGTTTCATTTAACAGTACCTCTTTCACCAACAGGATACCTGAAACACACAATTTCAATGTGATTACAAACTTTAATAAACACTGTTTACAATAAAACAAATTTGGTTAAGATATCTTATCAACTGCCTTTGTAATAAATTCTTAAAATTGTAAAGAGACTTGATGGACACCCTGTATATACTGCTGACAAATCTTGGTATCCTGCTTTGCCCAAGCAGTAGTTTTTGGGGCTGAAAAATGAGTCTGCAGTTCTCTAAATGGCCACTTGAGGCTAGTGCTAAAAGTGCCTCAATCTCCATAGACCTCCAGGTTAAAATGTTCAACTTTACAGCAGAAATAATCATGTTTACAGCCTAGTACAAAAAAAATTTTGGTCTCTGTAGCTCATTTCCCCCTCAGGACAGCTGTGCAAGGGATTATTTTTCGCATAAATCGCGTGTTTAAATTCAATTAAAGTTATGCATAGAGTTAAAACCGCTGTGCAGGGAAACTATACTGGAATGTCATGCAGGGTTCATCCATCTTTATACAGCTACAGCTGACGGATTTGCCAATAATGACAAGATTTACAAATGCATGTGGTGACTTTGTGAGTAATTTATGATGCCATTTTCCAATAAAAACACTTTTAAATCACACACGAATGTGTTCAGAAGCTGGTGTTTCCTACCAGCACTTAAATGTAACATGCATTTGCGGACTGGAAACTGTACAAAGAGTCAAATCTGCATGTGTGGACGATATATTCCATTCAGTTTTATTTATATAGTGCCATTGTAAGACCTTATAATGTTATATTAAATTCTAGAGAGAAAATCCAGTGTTTCTCTTAAATATATGCAGTATTTTTAGACATTTAAATGCACAGGAAGCATTCCAGAAGCAACTCTTATCAGATGCATGAACTTGAAGTTGGAAGTATAAATGCAGAATAGTGGTATTTATTCCACATTGGTTGTGTTTGCTTGTGAAATTCTGTCCATATGTTCCCTCTTTGCTTGCTGAAGGTGTGTTCTTGGTGAAACGGTCCGGCTGTGCTGTTATTTTTGGGTCACATTTTGCACACACTTCACTTCTGGCGGTAGCTGAGCCCAGCGGTGTTGTCGTCGGGCCAGCTCACAGTCACATGAGGAGATGTTGCATACTTGCTGACTGTGCGCTCGTGTTTGGCTGACAAACATCTGGCCGGAGACTCGTTGCCACGGCTGCAGGCTGAAACTCTCTCCGTCGTCGTTGCTGTTTGCAAGTTGTTCCGCTGCCTGCCTGCTCATTTGACTTGGACTCGGCGTCGGGCCTGATTTGTCTTGCAGATTTCTCCTCCCTCCTCCACTCGCTCATTCTTTCCTCTCACACCACCACGTCAAACCGAGCTGGTCTGGCAGGACCTTACACCACCCCTGTCTTTCTTTTCTCTCTTTCTTTCTTCTAGCCTCTATCTCACTCTCTTCCAGCTGCATTCCAGCCTATGTCAGAGATAATGTGTGATAATTCTGCTAGTTCAAACCAGCGAAACTGAATCTCCCCTCTTGGGTCTTAAACAGCCAATATTCTGCTTCTTTGGGATTTTCCATTTCCTTTGGTGTGCTATAAAGCTGTTTTTTTTATGCATGTAAAAGGCCTGAGAGCTCAGCATAGCGAAGACTATCTCCTCAGCAGTGTGTCAGCAGTGGAGAATGGTCTGACTGCACCTCAACAATATCAGCTGTTCTTTATAGCTAATTTACCACTTCAGGACAACTGTACAGAGAAGAATAGTCTGACTTTACCTCAACAATCTAATAGTGGCTCTATAGCTAATTTACCACTTCAGGACAACTGTACAGATGAGAATGGTCGGACTGCACCTTAGCAATCTAATCTGTTCTCTTTAGCTAATTTACCATTTCGGAACAACTGTATGGAGGAGAATGGTCTGACTGCACCTTAGCAATCTAATCTTGTCTCTATAGCTAATTTATCACTTTAGGACAACTGTACAGAGAAGAATGGGCTTACTTTACCTCAACAATCTAATCTGGTCTCTGTAGCTAATGTATCACTTCAGGACAACTGTATGGAGGAGAATGGTCTGACTGCACCTTAGTGATCTAAAATCTGGTGAGCAATGTTGGTTTCAGGTTTTGCCCAACTGGCAATTTCTGGAGCTAAAAAATAAAGTCAACATGGGAAAATTGGCCATAGACCCACATTTTAAAATGTTCAATTTTACAGCAGGACTATGGATTTAGCAATTTTGATCTCTATATCTAATACATGGGAGAGTAGTCTGACTGCACCTTAGCAATCTAAAAACAAGTACTGGTTTCAAGTTTTGTCCAAGCAGCAATTTTTGGGACTGAAAAATAAAGCCAACATGGGCCAAAACTGCAGTTCCTCAAATGGGCACTTGAGGCCAACTCTAAAGCAAGTCAATCCACATAGACTTCCATGTTAAAATGTTCAACTTTACAACAAAAATAAACATAACTACAGGCCAGTACTAAGAAACAATTTTGGTTTCTACAGGTAATTGACCACTTCAGGACAACTGTACAGTGTAGAATGGTCTGACTGCCTCTAAAAACTAATGATAAATGTTGGTTCAACTTTACAGCAGAATTAAACATACTTACACCCTGGTACAAAAATGATTTTGTTCACTATATCTAATTGGCCCCTTCAGGACAGGAAAGGATTTTTCAGATACTTCATGCATTTAAATTGTATTCAACTCTTTCAGCAGAGGAGAATGGTCTGACTGCACCTCATTATCATTCTACTAAAGGACGATAAAAATGTTATTTATTACAATCATCTTTGGCATCGTTAATCCCAGGATGCAGTGATGGTGCCCTGCAAACAAGTGATGGGTTGAATTGTTTTAGGGGGAAAATTTGCATGCAGGGAGATGGGAATTATCATTCAAATGACTGATTCAGTGAAAGAATAAAGTAGGCCTGATTCAAACCTTCATCAAAAACTTCCCAGTTTCAGTTTTTACTGCTTGATTTTAACACTAAATTTACATGCAAAATGTCAACCTACAGATAAGGTAACTCTGCTGAAAAATAATGTGTTTTTGAACATTTAAGTACATAGAAATATTCTAGTAGACCCCAAAAAATAAAATTCTAAACTGAGATATATATGTATAATATGGGCTCTTTAACCTTTATTGTGACATTTTAACACTGAAATTGCACACAAAATGTCAAATAAAGTATAGTTTTGACTGAGTCAGGTTGCAGAAATTGTCACTCTACTGAGAAGTAATGTGCTGTGAACATTTAAGCATGTCAAAATATTATAGTAGACCCCAAAAATAAAATAATTATTAACCTGTAAATGAGTGTAACATGAGCTCTTTAAGCTTTTTATGAGCCCCTTTAACACTAAAATTACACATACACTACCAGTCAAAAGTTTGGAGACACCTTCTCATTCAGTGGTTTTTATTGAATTATTTTCTACATTGTAGATTATTACTGAAGACATGAAAACTATAATAGAATACATATGGAATTATGTTGTAAACAAATGCTGTAAACACACACAATTACAGGCAAAATGTCACAAAAACAGTAGCATTGACCAGGTCAGTTGGTAAAGAAGATAACCCTAATGAAAAATATTATGTTTTTCAGCATAAAAGCATAGAAATATATTCTAGTAGACCCCAAAATTGAAATAAAATAAACTGTATATATGTATGAGAGGGGCTCTTTAAAGTTTTTCGGTGCCATAGTCACTAAAATTACATGCAAAATGTCAATTACACAAAACTTTTGACTAAGTCAGCCCATATGATTTTGAATATTTAAGAATGTCTATATATTCTGGTAGACCCCAAAAAGAAAATTATAAACCTGTAAATGTGAGTAATATGGGCCCTTTAAGCTTTTTGGGCCATTATCACGCTTTAAATTGCATTACAAATTCTAAGTAAGTCATCATAACTGTTAAAAATAACGTATTTTTGAATGTTAAAGCATGAAAATGCATTTTCATATACTCCCAAATTTAATTATAAACCTGTAAATGTGTAATATGGTAAAGGAATGATGCTAGCAGCAACAAAATCCACCTCTCTCACTCTGTTTTGTGTGTTTTTGTGTGTTTTTCATCGCTACGTCTTCCTTTTCTTTTCTCTTTTCCCCTAACAACACAAAACAAGGGTGGAGCTGCAGCAGTTGACCTCAGGACTGCAGCGTCCTGCAGACAGAGTCTAAGCCGGCGTTTAACCCAATAATAGCCCCGAGGAGCGATGCAGTAATGACCATAATGATGATGAATGATGCCAGGAATGGGAGCGACAATCTCCTGCTGTACTGCATCACAGAAAAGCAGAATAACATCATCCATGTATCTCTCTGCAGACTCGACCTCCTGCAGAGTTTATGAGCGTCTTTCCTGACCTTTTACTCCGCCGAGTTCACTAAAGGCCAGCACTCAGAGCTGTTTTGGAAAAACAGGAGAAGATGTTTTTCCCCGCTTCGATCCCTGAATGTCATTATCCGGCTGATTGCTGCTAAGGATTTCTTGTTATCTAATAATAGTCAGCAGCGTTATTTATCTGCCTAATGAGGAGGGGAAATTACCAACACTGGAGTGGCTTTAACAGGGGTTTCCTGTTTCACTCCTCCGCCGGAGAAATGCAGCCCTTCAAAGAGAAAACGGAGCAGTAATGGGTGTAATTAGTGGATCCACAGTTAGATTCGGTTTTTCTTGGGTGTCTGAGCCTTGATGGGCCTAATTACCTCAATGGTCAGGAAATGCCTCCCTGAACGAGCACAGTTTCCTTCTCAGCTTCTGTTTTTGACGCCCACATGCCTCAACACAAACCAAACTGAGGCTACGTCCACATTAATATGTCTTTATTTTAAAACACCATTTAAACACGTCCATCCAGACCAGCGTCTAAGTTTTGTTATCACATGACCGTTCATTCTTTGAAACTTTAAATGTCTATTGGGGAAACAAGGTTTATAAGCTTATATTTCGTTCATTTTTCCAATTGAATGGCACAGATGAGTAGCCGGAAAGTTCAAAATCTCACAAAACATCTATTTTTAGCATTTTTTGCGTTTTGCAGAATTTCTTACAACAGGGAAAGCAACAGTATTTTTTTTTATTACAGGTAAAAAGCATTTAAGAAATATTTGTGTGTTTGTGTGGATTTTGACAGAATCTTATGATTTAATTAATTCATTAAATAATGCATATTCCATGGATTTTTAAAATCCAGTTTAACAGCATTTGCCGATATTTTACATCTGTGTCTTCCACCATTTAACCTCCATAACTCACCCTCATGACAAATGTTTGGTTCGCAGACGATCAAACATGCAACGTCTTGTTGAGGGTTAGAGCTTTCCATGACTGGATGATAGAAATCTCCGCTTTTGCAGGACAAAGCGAATAAATGTTTTGACTTGACAGTAATTTAGCTTCGTTCCGCCCACGAGTCTTCATCTGATGAAAGGTGCAACAGGAAATCTGATGGATTAAGGGCAGATCCCAGCCGCTACCTTTTCTCATTTGAAAGTGTGATTTATGAGTGATGAGGGTCGTGAACCTCCGGAGTGAAATAGATTTACTGTTTACACACAAGTTGATGCACATGTAAAAAGCCCGTACCTTTGTTGATTTATTATCAGAGAAATGACGACAGTAAAATATATAAATCTGGGCTAGAAATGACAGAGAGGAGGAGGAAAAGCAGGCAGGAGTCCGGTCACCTCTGTCCTTTGTAGCACAGTGATCAGCCTGTTTGCGTTGCCGTTAGTGGGGCAGTAATTACGCTGTGATTTCCCTGCTGCCCTCTGGCCCCCACTGAAGATGAAACAAGCTCCTTAAGTTCTCCAGGTTGGGGTAAAATGAGTGACTTTGCCCTGAGGGGGGCAGTTAAAGGAGGAACTCTGTACGTAAATGCAAAGTGTTGATGACAAAAAAAGCTTTCTGCTGCCAGTCAAAAAGAGTTTGTTAAGTTCTGAAGAGGTACTCAGTGTTGTTGCAGCTTCAGATGTAGCATAAAAGCAGCGGTGAAAGAAATATCAGGTAAAAGTGCTGCTCCAGTGATTTAGCCTCTTTTAGTGCTTTATTTTGACTCTCTTTAATCCAGTTTCCAGCACAAATACACTCTGGTTAACACACTGGTTTACTACACAAATACATGACTTGTGCCTTATTTAACACTTCGATGCACCAGTGATTGGACCCCACACCCTTCCATAAATGGGCCAAAAATGACCCATATAAAAATCAATGTGTTTTTATGTCATTTTTGTCATTTTGGTTAAGCGTAATAATTTGTATTATTGTTTTTATTATATTTTTGTCCACACAAGAATGGTTTCATGTTTGAAATATGTTTATTTTTCACTTTATAACAGATTTTGACCATTTTGGTGAATGAAAAAGAAAAATATTTCACAGAACAGTAATAGAAGAATGTCAACATCCATTTTTGTAGACTTTTTTCCACACCTTTCCTCCAGTTATTTCTGCTCTCTGTCCCTCCAAGTTTGTGCATCACCTCTTGTATGATGTTATCAATGATAAAGAACTTGGGTTAGTAACACAAAAATTATAATTTCTTTAAAAGTATGAAAGGTAACTTAAAAATGTAATTGGAATGATATCAAAAACATGTTTTTTGAGGAATAGCTGGAAAATCAAATGATAAATACTTGTCATTATAAAGATATCACAAGAATACAACCTCACTGGGTCATTTTTGACCCACCAAGTGTCACAAACTAGAATTTTTTTTTAGAGATTTTTGAAAAAAAAATAAGAAATTAATTCAGCACGTAGTGGCCATGGATGTTACCAATATTGAAAAAAATGTCTAGAAAATTAAATCAAACAGAGGATCCTTCAACAATTCAGTTAGAAATAATTAGTGAATCTGCAACACGTCAGGAGGAAACTAATCTAAGTGGTTTTTGATGTTAAACTTAAAGGGACAAACGTTCTTCTGAGGCAACACAACCAAATAGCATGCTAATCTGTGTTAGCACAAAGCTAATTTTGTTCAAGAAAACCAGTTTGGAAACTTTGCAAACAGTTCTTTGTGGTTTTAAACAAAATTAGATGATAAGATTCTTTTAGATGTTTTACTTTAATTTGTCTCCATGCTGTATAAACAGAACCTACAGTAGTGTGTGAATTTTTGTAATGTGGCTGTTGGCCTCACCTGAGTCTGTCATGACATTTCAGTTGCACAGTGGAGGAAAGAACTTTTAGTTTTTTACAGAATGTAATTATTCCAAAGAATATATTTTTGACAAATTTCTAAATGAGACATGCAGAATAAAATGTTTATTATTGGTTATTTTTGCTGACAGGACCACATCACATATAGAAATCTGAATTTTGTCCGTTCTGACAAGTTGGGAGAGAAACCAAGAAAGGCCTTAAAGGAAGTGAAAGCACTGGTATAGCATCAACATGTACAATACATAAAAGAAGGAAATGGCTTTTAGATAGGAGAAATTTGGGGCATATCTATCACCTGCGGTGTTCCACAGGGATCCATTCTGGGTCCTCTATTATTTTCCATTTATTCTGTTTAGATGGTCATCGATACAGCTGGGAGAGAGGCCATAAAGTGCTTTAAAAATCATCAAATAAATGTTAAAATCTATCCTAAAACATACATGGAGCCAGTGTAAAGAAGAAGAAAGAGGAGTGATGTGATCGAATCTCTTGGTTCTGGTTGAAAACATTCAGGAGTTGATTAATTGGTTTTTGTTTTAGCCAGGTAAAAAGGCTGTGTGATGAGATAGACATACTGTATGTGAAAGGGACTCTGTGTCTGTTAAAGTTAGGATATGTGATATTTTTGAAATATTTCTAGATTAATGTCAAACTGGACACAGAAATTCTTTCCTACAGGCTCAATTCGACCCAGAAGTGAAGCCATTGATTATAGTCTCTAATAAATCTGGTCATAAAACACCTAAAACATGGCTGCTATTGGAAAAACTGTTTGCTTGTTGCAGTAGATTTGGACAGCTGTGGTTCATTTATGTGTTTTTGTCCCAGTAAATTCTCATTCTAATGTGGAAGATTTATCAATTTCTTCTCCGTACTTGAGTTACTGGAGAGTTTTACGACTCTGAAAACTACTTCAGCTCTCTAGAATGAAGTTCTCAGCTTCGCTCAGGTGAGTTCAGGTGAGGTTTTCCCCCTCAGGTGCCGGTTCTCTATTTAAAAGTGTGCTCACGTGTAAACTCTGCTTTAATGACAGAGCGCTGCTGCCCGAGGCTAAACTCTGACCCACGTTTTCTAATGTGGCCGAGGGGCAGAAAGATAAACTGTAGTAGGTCAAACCTCCCTGCAGACAAATGTCAAGCGGTGTTTGGTGAAAGAAAACAGAGACAATAGACAGCAGCAGGTTTACAGTAGGTGTTTAAAAAAAAGGAGGCAGATAGAGAAGGAGGAGATACAACAGAAGTGAAAGCAGGATTAGAGAAGTTAGCATCTGCTGGAACTTAATAACAAAAGCCTTTGTCTGTTACAACAACATTTATTCAGATCAGATTTATGCAGCATCTGTCCATGAATAATTAACATAAATTATTTGGAACTTTGAGCACTAAAACAGGCTGAAAGGACAGCATGATATGCTTCAAATTAGCAGATTTTATTCCATTAATTCAACATGTAAACTTTGGAATTTTTAATTGTAGAACTTTATAACTCATACACTATCAGAATGTGTATTTTCGCTCAGGGCTGCACTCTCAAAACATATCAGTAACAGTTTGCGACAGTATATTTTTATTTACATTTATTTACATTTTCAGATTGTATTATATATTTTTTATTGATTAAAAGTTACTAAAAAGCCCTAACTTTGAATCAAAAAACTTCTTAGACAGTCTTCCGTGTTCTTCAGAATACCACATAAATATGTAATATATTGATAAAATGTGAATTGAAAAAAATACTATGCTTTAATACTGTAAATATATATGTTGTTTTGAATGCTACAATATTCCAATATATTTTTTAGGCACCGTTGATTATCAGATTTTCACTTTTTGTGGGTTGTTGTTTTACAGCGTATAAATGCTGTTAAATAACATCAAAAAATGTCCTCTTTTCTAACTATAGATACACCTTTAAAATACAAAAAATGTCCTATTTTTTAAACTATAGATACACCTTTAAAATACCAAAAATGTTATGTTTTTAATTATAAATACACCATTAAAATACCCAAAATATCCTATTTTCTAAACAATAGATACACCTGTAAAATACCCCCCCAAAAATCAATTTTTTTGACTATAGATTCACCTTTAAAATATCAAAAATATCCTTTTTTAAAACTGTAGATTCACCTTTAAAATACCCAAAATGTCCTATTTTTTTTAACTCAAGATACATGTTTAAAATATCAAAAATGTCTTATTTTTTTACCTATAGATACACCTTTAAAATACCAAAAAAATCCTATTTTGTTGTTTGTTTTGTTGTTTTTTACTGTGGACTTTTGCTTAATTAACAGAAAATTTCAAAAATGTACAAAAACTACAGGAAAAGTTACTCTTAGCTTACTTCCTTTTTCTTAGAGTGTACCGTGACCTATTCCCCTTTGTTTTAGCATCTCTCTCAGCACGGAGGAGGTAAAAACTGTCTTTTATTGTGCAAGCTTGTGTTGCATAATAACAGTGAAGCAGAAACATTAACTCATGCAATAGCACGTATTAGGCTATTTAAAGCCTCCAGCTGTGTGACTCTTTGCAGTTTGACTTTCTGTTTTCTCTGAGATGCTAAAGATTGCAGCTGCTCCCTATAGATATCGTCCTTGTTCAGGGCGTCCTCGTCTTTGCTGGTGTATGTTGAATCCCATCTTTGCAGAGGGAATCCCTGCAGCTCTACCAGCCACTCCCCTCCGTCTCTGTTTAATCCTGCTGCTGGCAGCACTGCAACAGATAAGTGTTCACCACTGAGAGAAGAGAGGCTTCATTGTGGCGGCGCTGGGGGCCATTTAGGGATTAAAAGGGGACAAATTGCATCGCTGGGTGACATTCCTTAACTAATATGCTGCAGTATAAACTCCCTAGACCTTATAAAGTGCAGAGGAGTCGTCTTTTTCAGGCCTTTCTGTCAATATTTAGAGAACTTGAAAGAAGGAAAGGACTTTAAGATCAGTAGAGATTCGGGGCATATTTCTGGAATGTGGAGTTCCACAGGGATCCATTCTGGGTCCTTTATTATTTTCAATACCAAACTGTCACAGGAATGAAATTCAAGATATTCCTGTAGTGAGAATAATAGTAACAATCTTTATTGAAAGAGAATTTTTAGAAATCCAAGTTAGCGAGTGCTTCATAAGTCATAAAATCATCAGATCTTAAAAGCCAAAACACAGTGGGAAAAGCTAAAAAACATGATTGAAATAAATAGACAGTTCAAAGGAAGTGAGAGAAAATCCGGGAAAGCTCTCTGTTAAAAGTATGTATTAAGAAGATACTTTAAAGACTTTTCAAAGCACGTACTGATGCAGTCACTACCAACAAGTCAGGAATAGATAGGAAAGAGCCCAAGAAAGGCCTTAAAAGCAAGTAAAAGCATCAGCATAGCATGAAAATTAATGAATCAGCAAAAGGAATTTTAGATCTCTCTCAGTAGAAACTGGTGGCATATTGTTTACCTGTAGAGTTCCACAGGGATCCTTTCGGGGTCCTTTATTACCTTCAATACCAAACTGTCACAGGGCTGAAAGATAAGGCTTTCCTGTAGTAATAATAATAATAGTAGTAACAAGCTTTATTCATAGAGCACTTTTCAAAATCCAAAGTAGACAGCACTTCACAAGTGATTAAATCATCTTAAGAGACAAGATACAGTTGGAAAAGATAAAAACATCATTAAAAGAAGTAAAAGACAGTTCAAAGGAAATTAGGGAAAATCAGGGAAGGCTGATGAAAGTATGCATAAAGAGATACTTCAAAGACAATTTCAAAGTACGCACTGGTGTATTCGATACCAAGAAGTCAGATATAGATGATAAATAGCCCAGGATGGGCCTTAAAAGCAAGTAAAAGCATCAGTGTTGCATCAATATTTATATTGCACACAAGCAGAAAAGGACTCTAAGATCAGTAGAAATTAACTGATGAATCCTTTGTCTGTGGAGTTCCTCAGGGATCCATTCTGGGTCCCTTATTATTTTCCATTTTTTCCATTTAGAGCTCAGAAAATTATGTGGGGAGAAACATCAGTGTAGCATCATAATACATGAAAGAAGAGAAGGACTCTCAGTAGAAATTGGTGGCATATCACTCACGTGTGGAATTCCTCAGGGATCCATTCTGGGTTCTTTATTATTTTCCATTTATTTCATTTATTTATTTGTTTCATTTAGATCTCAGAGAATCATCTAGGAGAGAGGCCACAAAGGGCCTCAGAATTAATCAGTAAAATCTTAAATTCTTTACTAAAAATACAGGAAATAATTATTGTAAATGTCAGATAAATTGTATTATTATTCTCCTGCACAATATTGTTTATGTATTAAGAAGACGTAGTCCTGCAGTGTCACCTTGTGGTCTGTTCCGCTTTTATTTTGGTAAGTGCGCGTTTCTTCTTCTTCTGCGGTTTTTGTGACGCCGAACTTCCTGTTTCTTTGTCTAAACAACGTTGTGCTCACGCATCGTCGGAGAAACGGTAAAAAACTGTCTAAAAACAGTAGCTATACATCACGTTTATCTATTTGAATTGTATTAAGGAAGGGTTTACATTGTGATTTACCTCATTATACTGTATTCGTAGCTCCGAGCAGCGGCGTATGTGTGTGTCGAGCTGGAGAGCATGCTAGCTGATGGCTAACACTTAAATTAGCGCCCTTGGAACGGCGGAATGAGGTATGAAAATGTTTAATATGCATTATTATCAGATGAATTGCGTTTATTTGTATTGGATGTAAACATGATTTATACGTGAATTGTTTGTGATACTACAGTGAAGCATTTTGTATTCTGTTTAATTCTGTAGTTTTCACTGTGCTTATGGTACACGTGCTGGTCGAGAGTGAGAATAAATCAACACCTGTTTGAAACTCACTGCGTCTTGCTGAATGAATCCAAGGGGCCGCTACAATTATAATGAATTCTGTCAAGGCGACCAATAGACTTTTAGCTCTGGCTGGTATAAAGACTATTGCAGTAACTCAGATGTGTTGATATAAACATGTGTCAAATGGTCTTTAAATTTAAAATAGACCACATTTTTGAAATATAGCATATATATAACATGATTAAAAAAAAAAAAAAAAACTGCTCAAAACTGAGGTTAATGTCGATTCTTTGCAACACGATTGATATCAACTCATTGGGTGCAAAGAGCTCTTTTAAGTTCTGCAGTTTGGGGTAACATGAGCAACTTTGCCCTGAGGGGGGCAGTTATAGAAGTAACTCCGCAGGTAAATGGAAAGTGTTGATGACAAAAAAGCTTTCTGCTGCCAGTCAAAACTCAGGGCAGCAAAGAGTTTAAGTTCTGAGGAGGTGCTCAGTGTCAAAACAGCATCATTCAACAAATGTAGCATTAAAGTAATAACATTTATTGGAGTGTGTATTTATGTATGTAATGCAGCATTTAGTGCAATATTTTATTATCATATGTGATATTACTTATTATATCAGCATCATCACTGGCATTACTTTTTACAGTTCTATTCTAGACTTATAGTAGCGCTCTTATTTTAATTCTTCTAATTATGTCTTATTGCCTCGCTAATTTTAAGGCACTATTTCTTCTGTTGTCATTTTGTTTTTTCAGAACAAAATCTGGCACAATAGTCCTATCTTATCTTCATCCATCAACACTTCTATGTCGATGACACTCAACTGTGCGTCCCTTTCCACCTCAGTAATGATGATGACTTTAAATACTGGATCTCCAAAAATGTCCTCAGCCTCAATGATTAAAATTTCAAACACAATATTCAGAATTTTGTAGCAGGTTTGGATCCAAACAATAGGTTAGAAATCTCAATCCACGTCAGTCCTTTAATAAGGTTGTTCCGTTTTTTTTTTTTTTTTTTCTTTTTCAGACTCAGAGAAGGTCCTCTATGGCTTCATCACCTCCCGATGCTTTATTTTGGTTTAACTGAGTGGACCATAGACTTCAGCTGCTTGACTTTTCTCTTGTTCCAGTAGTCCTGACCACATTACTCCACATTACTGATCACCAGTAAGTTGATTTTAAGATTTTATTGCTTGTTTTGGAGCCTTACACAGCCAAGTGGCATCTTCAATTTGCCACCTGAAGAGCTTCAGCAAAAAAGCAACCAGAACGTCTGTGTTTTCAGTTCTGAAGATGTTTTACCTCCTTCTGTTCTTGTTTTAAGATTCAGAACTGCAGAAGCTTCTTAAACGTTTTAAAGAACCAAAAAACGAGAAGTTCTGGTTGCTTCTTGATGAAGCTCTTCAGGTTACATTGACCTGGATGACTGAGAATGTCTACTGACATTTAAATTTGTGATCTTTAAACTCGTGATGAGCCTGATGCTTGTTTGAGGAACTTTCCAACAGTTCCTAAATAATATCCTTGTGACTCTGAGATGACCAGGTTTTTTTTTTTTTCTTTTTGTGCTTCTAAACTGTGGAAATACTTCTCAGTGAATGTCATACTTTCAATGTCTTCTTTAAATCCTCACTGAAAACCTTTTATATTATTATGCCTCTTAACTTCTTTTATTGTTCTTGTATATTTTACGCAGTTTTTTTTAAAACATATATTACTATGTTGGTTTTAGTATATTTTATACTTTCGTTGTTTTATCTGTTTGGTTTTAACCCTTGTTTTTAAAGTTAATATTATCATTAGAATACTGAAAAAGTGCTAGAACCCATAGATGCAACAACATGTCCAACATTAGTAGGTCTTTTTTTTCTCAGCATAACTGAAATATATGATATTTTCAAGTCTTGAGCATGAGCGGTTGAAGTACAGGGGTTTATAATATTTATAAAAAATAATTTACTTGTCATTGATGTGAAAAGTTGCCCTGAACACATTTAAAAGACCTCCAAACAAAAACGAGTAAATCAGGCCAGTAGGTGTGTTAAATCATAAGCGATGATATTAAACGAGAAAAGTTGACCTGCAGGTTAATAAATATTTCAAAATGAGACATTTTCTGCTATAAAATGATGCAGAAAGGGGACAAATTGGTGTATAAAAATCATCAGAATGCAGGAAAGAAAATGTTTAAGGTTCAATGTTGAAACAAAATCAGTGCCCAAAGGCAAAACTCCCAAAGTCACGACTCTTATCTGATGTTCTGGTTGAGTTTAGCTTCATTTAAAGGATTTACAAGCTTGTTTGTAAATGTTGCTACAACTTCCTGATAACTATATACTCATTAAAGTCATTCATAAATCTGCAAAGAAGGGACAAGAAGAATGAGGGTTAGCTGCAGGTTTGATATGAAAATAATAATAAAAATACATAATACTTAAATAGCACTTTTCAAGACATGTAAAGCTGATTTACAAAGTAGGAAAGAATGCAGAGAAAATGAATAAGGCATATAGATAATTATGAGTTGTAGGCAGAGTTGAAAAGATGTGTCTTCATGGATTTCTGAAGAGGATTTAGGGAGACATACTGTCTAAATCCCTAAATGTGGAGGAAAAACAAATATCATTGTACAGGTTAATAATATAACTCCTTACTGCTCAGGAAAACTGTTTGCAGGCCAGTGAAGCAAAGTTTTAATAGGAAATTCACCAGGTGACTCATAATTTACTTGTCACTTTTGTTTTCTCTTCCAAATGAGTTCAGTTGCCTTCGTTAGCAGCGTCTCCAGATTACTCCACAACCAAATCCAGTTATAATAAGCAGGATTTATCCTTAGAAATGACAAAACAGAAGCAGCAGCAGCTAAACCCTGCATTTAAACCAACTAATCTCACTATTCAAGCTCAAACAAAGCCTCTAATCTCCTCTTATACATTCATAAGCATGCAGAACGTCCTCTAATGTCCATGAAAAAGTGCTCGTCACCCACTGGCAGATAAAGCATTGATCAAATATCAATAAAAGCTGCTCCGGGACACATTTTCTGCTCTGAATCAACAGCTGCCCTGAGAGGAAGCTTCACTCTTCCTCTATGGTGAAGAAAAGTTGGGTGGAAAGAGGACAAGAAATTGCGGTTTTGCTAAATATATTCGTGGATGCGATTATGAATTAAGTTGAGATGCAGAAAGACAGACGGATAAACGGAAGGAAATGGAGCGAGGAGCAGATGGAAAGCAGACAGTTGAAATAAGCTGCATGACAACAGAGGAACATCTGGGATCCGCCTGCTTTCTGCTGCTGCATTGTTTCCCATTTTTCGTGCCGACTTCTCCGTTTCTGCACAGAAAAATGGCAAAATCTAAACTATAAATACATGATTTATGTTCGCTAAGACAAACACAGTCCTCAGGCTTCCTCTCGGGATTACCACATCCATCACATGTGCAACACTGCAGTGACTCACGATTTGGAAATATTTGGTCACACTCATTTCATGCTAATTCACTGTGACTCAGAGTCTGTCTTCCCCGGCGGCCACGTCGGCCACCATTCATGAACATTATCTGGTTTTTATCAACCAGTCCTGACTTTCTACATGCTTAGGTCACACTTTAGAAACTTAAAAAGTATATTTTGTCTGTAATAATGCAGTAGTTTGACAAATATGTTGAAAATAAACCAATATTTCTGTGATTTCTGTGTCCAAAAAGCAGAAAAATATATTTTATCCATAGTAGTGCATTAGTCTGACAAATATGTTGAAAATAGTGTAATATTTCTGAACTTTTGGTGTTTAATAAGCAGAAAAAAATATATTTTATCTGTAATAATGCATTAAATTGACAAATGTGTTGAAAATAGTGCAATGTTTGTGCATTTTTGGTGTCCAGTAAGGCAGAAAAAAGTATATTTTATCTTTAATAATACATTTAACTGAGAAATATGTTGAAAATAGTGCAATGTTTCTGTGTTTTCTGTGTCAAGTAAAGCAGAAAAATGTATATTTTATCTTTAATAATACAATAAAGTGACAAATAAGTTGAAAATAAACCAATGTTTCTGCATTTTTGGTGTCCTATAAGGCAGAGAAAAGTATATTTTATCTGTAATAATGCATTAAACTGACAAATATGTTGAAAATAGTGCAACGTTTCTGTGTTTTTAGTGTCCACTATGGCAGAAAAAAGTTTAGTTTATTTAAAATAATGCATTCGTCTGACAAATATGTTGAAAATAAAGCAATGTTTCTGTGTTTTTGCTCTCCAGTAAAGCAAGAAAAAGTTTATTTGCAATATTCCAACACAGCCGTGTCCTGATTTCTCTCTGCATAAATCTTTCCAGTTGGACTCAGAGGAAGTAAATTCTCAGCTATGAGCAGCAGAAGGGAGGCAGCTGTGTCTGAGCATCAGCTGGGGATTCTTAAATCACAATGAAATCACCGATTCTTCCTCAGTGTGCAAACGTTTTCCCATTTCATGACCTACTGACTCAGCTGCGCTACAGCTGCACAGAAGAGACTCCTTCCAGTGAATATGTACTTTCTTTATTTTACCTGGTTAAACTGTTCAAATTGTGCTTTTTTTTTCTTTTTTAGCCTTAAAGACATGAGCAAAATAAGCCTGCATCTCAAATCATCAAATTTTTAGAACAATTTCTGCACAACCGTCCCTGATTTCTCTGAAAATATGAATATTTATGAAGATATTTGTGAAATTTGAGTGTGATATATCAGTTTTTTTAAATTTACAACTTTTCATACCTGCTCATTCAGTTATGAAAGTTCAACGGAAAAAACCCCCCAAATATTTCATATTAAACCATTTCTGCATGGGATTATTCTGTATTATTGTGACATTCAGCTACATATGACTCAGAAAATATCACTAGTTGACGTCTAAATTATTAATTTTTTCCATTAATGTGAGCTCAATAATGGAACTTTTCTTAAAAACTTCTCTTTTTTTTCATATTTCAACTCACCCATAAACAGAGAATATCTGATCTACTTGTCCAAATATTGCAGATTTAGATTTAATGGTGTGATGAGGAAAAAATAGTGGAAATTTCAGGCTTTTATCTTAAATAATTACTGAGATATTGTCATTTAAACACAATTTCAACTTTCAATGCACAAGAAAATGTGCTCAGAGTTGGTCTACATGCAGTTTTAGACAACATTTTTGCATTTTAATGGGGCACTTCACATACTGTATGTGAAATATAAAGAGTGTCTGACAGGACGTGCAAATAAGAAGATGAAGCATTTACACTTTGCATTACATACGTTTTCAGTTTTCTTACATTTCCTTGATATTTACAGAAATGTGGGATTCGGTGTTTTTATATACAAACCTTTCAACACATGGATTCTAGGATCAAACCAACAATTAATTAGGCTGAGCAGAATTTACAGTAATAAATTCTGGGGGGATGTAGTGGCAACCTCAATATTCAAAATATGTGCATTTTCCTGCCCAATAAATCATGACCAAACCACTATAACTAATTTCTTTGTTGATTTTGCAGCTTACTTTACATACATTTCCACAAATCGGTGCATAAAAATTCACCAGAATGCCCCTCAGTGCAGCGCGACCAAGTGTTTTCTCTCAGAAAAGCTAAGAAACATGTTTTTCACAAACACTGATGAAACCTTCTGGGTTACAGATGGAAGCGGAACAGAGCAGAAAGGCCACAGCGGTTACATAACCGGCGGACTGTTGTCAAAACACAACTGTGTTATGAGTTTAGTTCAGATTTGAAATGATAACTTGGTTGTATTTCCCCCTTTTGTTTCTTAGTAACCTAACAAGCTGAAAGAAAAAAGTTGCATTTTTTTCCTTCAGTAATGAGTCTTTATGAAACCACCTGCTGCTGCTGAATCTACAGATCTGTCAGCTTTAACTCACCCACAGTGTCCCGACTCCAGCCGCCTCCAGAGCGTTTCTGCTGTTTAGAACATGACCTGATTCTGAAGGTGGAGGCGAAGAGAAATGTCATCCTGCTCGAATCTGTCAAAGAAATTTCAGTCAGATGTTTGTGAAATAGTAACACAGACACTTGCTTTATTGTCTTAATGTGTCCGTGTGGTGTTTTCTTTTATGCACTACAAATAGAAAAGTTTTCACATTTTTTCATTGAACTGAATTCTCTACTGAAATCATGACCACTAAGCTTCTGGAAAGATGCAGTTTTTCTCTTTGTTTCTGAAATAGCATCATAATGTGAAGCACGGTGGTGGCAGCATCATGATGTAAACCATGGTGGTGGCAGCATCATGATGTAAAGCACGGTGGTGGCAGCATCATGATGTACAGCACGGTGGTGGTAGTATCATGATGGGAAGTATGGTGGTGGCAGCATCATGATGGGAAGTATGGTGGTGGCAGCATACATAAAAATATCTTTTTACAGAGTATTTTAAATGTGCACTCTAACATTTTTTTTAAAAATATTTTTTTCTAATATAATTTGTATCACATACACTGGAAAACTGAGAATTATACAGATTATTTTCATTTGTATTTTCCTGACAATTATCAAAATTATTTTCTGACAAAAGATGTTAAATGTGCACCTGGGGTTTTTTTTGTTGTTTTTTTTTTTTTGTTTTCATTTTATATTATCCAATCAAATTTGTATCATGTACACTGGGGAAAAAAATGTAAAGAATTTTTCCTTTTTATTTTACAGATTTTTTTCCCCTGTATTTCCTGTATTGGGTGTTTTTGTTTTGATTTTCCACATTTTCTGTATTTTTGAAGTACATGAAAAGGTCATATTTAAAAAAATGACAAACAACATCAAAAACATTGTCACGCTGAAGATGTAAAATGTGAATTCATTTATTCATTTTCCCCCCCAGCTTTTTGTTTTCCAATCCAATCTGTATTATGCACACTAGAAAAAAAGTATTTACCAAATTGTTTCTTTTCAATCTACAGATATTTTCCCTGTATTTTTGAAGTTGTATATTTTTGACGTACACGACAAGAATGGATTTTTGAAATGCACAAAATATCTTCAGAAACGTGTTTTTTTTTAGCTTATGCTTTAGAATTATTGTACATCATTTTTCCTTTAGATTTGACTTTTTTTTCTGTATTTTTCAAAAGTACATAAAAGTAAAGTATTTTTTAAAATATAAGAAAAACTACAAAAAGAAATTTATATTGAATTTTTTGATCCAAAAAACTTTTAAAATACATCTGTAAGTTTCTCAAATTGAGACCAATATTAACTTTTTTTAATCTAATTTTTGAAACAGCTTAATTCAAGTTTGCATTTTAAGACAGATATTCTCAGAGTCGGGTCAAGATAATGCAGCTGTTCCAGTATGTTCAGGGATAAATACATGAACTCAGGTCATAGATAAGTCAGACTGATAGCAGTGATGGAGATGCTAATGGATGAGGTCAGAGAGGCAATAATAATAATTACCTACATGACAGCTAAAGCGGCCATCAATCTTCATTTCACTGGGTCTGGACTCTGTTAAACCCATGAAAGCTTGTCATGACCACTAAGCAGGTTAAAAATTACCACTGTGAGTTTGATACAGGAATACATGCACATCTGAGGTCAGTGAATGTGTCTCAGTGACTGTAGTATAAAGAGGCCGATATCTGGAAGTTCTAGTCAGTGGTGAATGACTAAATCTGGATTTAACTACACCATGAAGCCTGAAGAACACTCCAAGAAACTCTATGAAAATGTTATTGAACAATATGTCAGTGGATGATACAAGGAATCATCTAAATCACCGAGTATCACTTGGTGTCCAGTTAATTCCATCATTAAGAAATGGAAGGAACATGGAACATGTTTAAATCTGACTAGAGCAGGTCGTCCTTTAAAAACTGAATGACTGCAAAAAAGAGACCAGTGAGGGAGGCCATCAAGACATCTATGAGTCCTCTGGAGGAGTTAAAAGCTTCAGCAGCTGAGGTTGGATGGACTGTTCATACAACAACCGTTGGCTGTTCTTTACCAGTAAAACTTTATGGGAGACAAAGAGAAAGATGCTGTTGGAAAAAGCTCATATTAAATTTTGACTGGTGTTCACCAGAAGTCACGTGGGAGATTCTGAAGTCAACTGAAAGAAGGTTCTTTGGTCTAATGAGACCAAAACTGAGCTTTAAGATTATACTAGATGCTATGTTTCGCCAAACACTGCACATCATGACAAAAACACCATCCCCACTGTGAGGCATGGTGGTGGCAGCGTTGTGACGTGAAGCATGGCGGTGGCAGCATCATGATATAAAGCATGGTGGCGGCAGCATCATGATGTGAAGCATGGTGGCGGCAGCATCACGATGTGAAGCACGGTGGTGGCAGCATCATGATGTGAAGCACGGTGGTGGCAGCATCATGATGTGAAGTACGGTGGTGGCAGCATCATGATGTGAAGCATGGTTGATGGCAGCATCATGATGTGAAGCATGGTGGTGGCAGCATCATGATGTGAAGCATGGTTGATGGCAGCATCATCATGTAAAGCATGGTGGCGGCAGCATCATGATGTGAAGCATGGTGGCGGCAGCATCATGATGTGAAGCATGGTGGCGGCAGCATCATCATGTAAAGCATGGTGGCGGCAGCATCACGATGTGAAGCACGGTGGTGGCAGCATCATGATGTAAAGCATGGTGGCAGCAGCATCATGATGTGAAGCATGGTGGTGGCAGCATCATGATGTGAAGCACGGTGGTGGCAGCATCATGATGTGAAGCATGGTGGATGGCAGCATCATGATGTGAAGCATGGTGGTGGCAGCATCATGATGTGAAGCATGGTTGATGGCAGCATCATGATGTGGGGATACTTCTCAGCAGCCCCTGGAAGGCTTGTAAAGGTGGAAATAAAATGAATGCAGTAGAAATTTAGAGAAATACTTGGGACATTGTGTAGTTTTTTGTAAAATCTTGTCTAAAAAGCCAAATTCTATTGACCATGATTTTATGTTGAAAAGCAAGAAAAGCGGAAAACTTCCAAGGCGGGGGTGAAAACTTTTTCTTGCCACTATATGTGGGCAAATATAATGACTGGTTCACTTGACTTTCGAGCCTCCGGACCAACAAGAAAGCGCCCCGACCCTCCCTCTGTGAGCCGACAGTGCAAACAACAAGGTGAGCAGATTACAGGCGAGGCGGTCTGAGCATGCTCATTAATGCTCCCTCTCTGCGAGCAGGGACATCTGGACAGCAGCGACGTGACGAGGAAAGCTGAACCTGATGTTTGGCTCAGCGTATTTCTGTCTCTTTGTGATGTGGACGCACATCTGTGTGTCTCTGCCCAGACTATTCATAGATGGACCACTTCAGCAGCTCCGAGGGGCCTCAGAGGAATGAATCCTAACGTAAAGACTGACACATGGATCAGAGAGTCACTTTGTTTGACTGCTTCTTTATCTATGCACCTGCTTCTGTCACTCTCTGTCTCTAAAAGCCCTGAAAAAAAGCTATAATGTGAGAAAAGATCCCATAAAAGACACAACAGTGAAAATCTGACAGCTAAGGTTGCCACAAAAATTACATTCAAAACAGTGGAATACTCTAATGCTGGAAAACTTTAAAAACTATTAAAACTAATGACACATATCAGGAAAATAGGGATATTTTTGATGGATGTGAAGAATTCCAGCAAACTGTAATTTTGCACTCACACACTGTAAAAGAACAAAATATAGACTTTTGATGTGGACATTAAGTATAGTTTTTTGCATTGTTTTTTGAGTGTTTTTTTAATGTATAAATTATAATTTTTTGTCTGATTTACTAGTTATCTCTAACGAAACAAGGAAATGTGCAAAATGCTATTTTAAATAATGATTTACCATCTTGCAGGAAAATTATGTCCAAATTTGTGTACATAGCACATTTGTACATAATTTCCCTTTAAATAAAGTGATTTTTAAAATAACAGTTCAAGAATTTATATACCATTTTGAAGTCCTTAATATGATTATATTTGTTTGTGTGTTTTTGTTTCTTTTATGGTCAATGCATAATTTTTTTTTTAAATCTGTGATTTTACTACTTAACTCAAATTTAATGACACAAAGAAAATGGTTTACAAAAATATTTACCATCATTAAGTCCTTAATATATTTTTTTTCGAATAACAGCAAATATTTGTAAAATAATATTTTTATATTACAGTAATATTTTACAGTCACGCACTATGAAAGTGAAAATATAAATTTTGTTTGTTTTTTTGTTTGTGCTTTTTAAATTTACAGTCAAAGTGTAAATGTAAAAAAATGTAATACTTATGTCGAATTTAATGAAATAGAGAAAATATAAAAAATAATCGTTAAAAAAAATACCATTTTTATGTCCTTAATACATTTCTTTCACAAAATAGGAAATGTAACATAATCTTGCTTTTAGTCGATTAAAATATATTACTAATATTAATAAAATTTTATGGTCACACATTGTAAAAGTGAAAATACTGATTTTGTTGGTGTGTTTTAGCTTTTTTTTATAATGTGTAAATTTCAAGAAATAGAGAATTATTATTTATTTTACCATTTTTAAGTCTTTAATATATTTTTTTTCTTAAACAAAATGGAAAATAAATGTAAAATAATCTTATTTTTTGTGGATTTAGATGTATTGATTACAATATAATGTTACATCCACTCATTGTAAAAGAAGAAATTAGTGTTTGTAAAAATGCAGATCTTTGATTTGGATATTATTTAGTTTTTTCCTGTTTTCTAAAAGAAATTTCAAACATACAGGGAAACCCAGTAAACTAACAGTAAATTGGTGAATACATTTTTTATTTTATTTTTTACAGTGTGTATCTCGCTGCTCTACTTTCCCACACTTCAATTTTCTGCAGTCCAGTGCCAAGGCCAACACTGATGTGGGACTGAACCATGTGGCTGAAGAGATGCTGCTGCTGCTGCTGCAGGAGGGAGGTTGTTTTAATCTTGTGTTGTGTCAACATGAACTCTGAGATTCGCTGCCAGCTGCCTGCAGACTCACAGCAGATAGACGGACTCCCAGTGTGTCCGACCACAGCTTCAGTCTGCCAACTGTCCTGAAGACACAACACCAACCCGACGCCTCGATGCTTCACAGTGATACAGACTGTGTTCTACCATCACAGTACTACAGACTGTGTTCTACCATCACAGTACTGCAGACTGTGTTCTACCATCACAGTACTGCAGACTGTGTTCTATCATCACAGTACTGCAGACTGTGTTCTATCATCACAGTACTGCAGATTGTGTTCTATCATCACAGTACTACAGACTGTGTTCTATCATCACAGTACTGCAGATTGTGTTCTATCATCACAGTACTGCAGACTGTGTTCTACCATCACAGTGACACAGACTGTGTTCTATCATCACAGTACTACAGACTGTGTTCTATCATCACAGTACTGCAGACTGTGTTCTACCATCACAGTACTACAGACTGTGTTCTACCATCACAGTGATACAGACTGTGTTCTACCATCACAGTACTACAGACTGTGTTCTACCATCACAGTACTACAGACCAATGTTCCCTCTAATTTTTCCTGAGTCTGAGCAAACACACAAACTCCCTGAGCGTCCCTTGGACCACTGTGAGCAACATCAGACGTGTGCACTGTGGTCACACCAGCATCACATCCATTCAAGTTACATGGTTCATTAAAAGAATCAAATTACAGCATTTACATTTCTGTTAAAACACTTTGTCAACAGGAGCCAGTTGAAGGCTGCAGTGATTTTAGTGACACTACAATGTATAAGAGTGAAGTTATTGAATATTTGTCTCTCTTTACTGTTGCAGCGGTTTTGCAAATTGCAGATGGACCCTGTTCACTCCATAGACACCAATGTTATTCCTGTAGCTTGAAAGACAGCTACTTTTGATAAAACTGGGCTTGTAGCACATTGTCTGCCTTGCAACAATGGGAAAGAGGCACCGTTTATGTTTTGATAACCAATGAGTTATTGATGCTGGAAGTCCCAATCTGTGAATATCTTTCCAACTTCACTGAACTTGGGGCCACTACCACCTAAGGAGTGATATATTTAATTCTGGAAAAAGCATTTAGCCATACTTAAAGCTTTAAGTGCTTTATTAACACGGAACTAAAAATGTTGCATTGTTTTATTATCACAAGTTCTGTCTGAAAAGAGGTGGCATCATTTTAAACAGTGAAATCAAACTAATAAAATGTAATGACCAACCAGTGAGCAATACTGGATTCTGCAAAAACATAAACAACTTTTTTAAAAATCTAAATCTTATCTTAACAGTTAATGTATTACCTTATTTATGTGTGTATGCATGTATTTATTGATTTATTTAGTACTGTTAACATATCAGAGTTCTGAGTGAGTTTTTCTTAAGATAGGCAAAGGCCATTTATTGATCACATATAGGCTGTTAAATGTTTATTAAAAACTAAAAAGCATTTTAAAAAAAACAACAACTTAGGCATTTATTGAGTCACTAAAATACAGTAGTACAGACCACATCAGCATGATTATAAGCATCCTCTGGTAAACTAACAACCAGATACTGATGTCTCTCACCATATGGACTTCAGGAGATGACTGGAGGATGATAAACTGTGACCTACTGGTTGGGTTCTCTCTGTTCTCATGATTCTTTTTTTTTTTTTTAAACATGTGTTTATTCAGGTTTTCTTTGTTTTGTTTACAAAAGAAGAACAAACAACAACAAGAAAACTAAAAACGAGGCATAAAAACAGCAATAAAAAGAATAAAAATACATAAATTAAGTTTAAAAAAATAATAAAATAAAATAGAATGAATAAATAAAACAAAAATACATAAAGTAATAATAAAAGTAGTATTATATAAAACAATACATATTAAACATAATCAAGTTAGCTTATGTCATCCTTCCAGCCATCGATAGGAATATTGTTCTTCTGAAGGAAATCGCAGAAAAGAGTCCATATTTCTTTAAACTTGTCCAGTCTGTTCTTTGTTGCATAGCTTATCTTTTCCAAAGCAAGATTAAAAGTCATTCCTTTTAACCATTGTGACGCATGATTCTTACATGTTTGTCCCCTGACAGCCGGGTCCTAATGTTTTTTGAGCAACACACCATACTATGACGTTTTTACAATGATGGTTCTACTATGGAACCAGTTTGACATGTTCAGGTGTTCTTTATGTGAAAACTCAGATTTCAGGGATCAGAAGGTGGTTTTCAACTTTCTTTATTAACTTTCTGCTTCAACTTTAAATTAAATTTCCTTCACTAAGCCAGCCCTCTGGACTTCCAGGAAGCTGTGTTCCTATTGGCTGTCCAGGTGGCTGCTTGGTGTTATCAGGAACACCTGAGCAGCTCAGTGTCTTCCTGCTTTGTTTAGCTGCAGACAAACATTTCCTCTGTTTCTTTTCACCAACTGAACTGGGTTTGGCTCTGTTGCTTTAGTTTGTTCTTTAGGCGTTGGCTTGAAGCTTCCAGCAGTAAAATTGTCTTTAATGTGTTTCTTGGTGTGTTTTAGGGCTTTGTACTGAATAGTTGTCTTGGTAAATGTGGTTCTTTAGCCACAGTTAGCACATGGTGCTAATGTGTGCAGTGATTAGTGGATTTGGTACAGCTGAGTTGTGTCTTTATCTTGGCTGTAGTGAGTCTTCAGAGGTTTCTGGTCAGACACATTCTGTATTCTTGTTTGAGAACCAGCGTTGGTTGTCCAGAAGGTAAGAGTTCCTGTCCTGATTCTCTGTTCTCAGAGGTTCTCTGGTAGGCTGCAGGAGACTTTAGCGTTTGGGTTGTGTTAGTTTGGTTTTTGTATGGTTTCATTTGGACGACTATCTTGAGGCCCCTCCATGTGGTTTAGTGAGGTTTTCTGGAACAGTTCTACAAAGCAACCTGCAGCAGAAGAGACTTTGAGAGTTTTTTTAGGAAGTTCTGGAGACCAGACTTTAGAGCAGCAGAAACATTTGACAGCAGTTTGAGCAGGAGAAGGTGAGCTTCAGAGTAGAAATGAGACGGAAACCTTCTTGACCTGTGTGGTGAGGTCCTGTACCAAGAGTTTGAGCAGGTTGTTTAGTCTGTAGTTCTTTGGTCTGAAAGCACAAGAAGAGTCGACTCATTAAAGGAGAAAACAGGAGATATTGTTGGTTCTTCTGTCGCTCTGCAGTTTCCAGTTTCCTTAGACTGAATATCAAGTTTATATTTTAAATGATTTCCCATGTGACCCCAAGAAGACTTCAATAAACTCCCTCCATCCCCTGAACACAACAGATTTTATTACCATGTTAAATCTTTTTTTTAAAATGTTTTTGAGTTGTAATCATAGTTTTAGCATAGTTTTTTTTCTCTTTGCTTGTTTAGTTTTGTCGTCTGTGTAAAAGGTACGAAACAAATAAAGTTGAATTGGAAAGACTGAATAATTGACTAACTCATGATTGTGACAACAGAAGTATTTTCATTGTGATTTAAGGGTTTATTTCTTTTCTAAGGTTGTGGTTAAAATCTTGACAGAAAAAGAAGATTAAAGCAATAAACTACATAACAAAATGCAATTAAATCAAAGGAAAAAAATAATACAATAAAACTTTTCAAAAGTTTTATTTTTAAAAAGATTTGAGATTTAAGTTGTGATTTTCTAAGTAACATTTAATTTTTCAATTAAATGTTTTGTCTTTTTAAAGGTTTAATAATCTAATTATATGTTTTGCATTTTTAAAAATGTTTAATATTCTTCTTGTTTAATTGTATTTTTTAAATGTTTAATTATGGAAAATATTTTATCTGTAATTTTTAATATTTGTATTTTAAAAATTTTGTTTAATTTCATAATGACATACATTGCATATTGTTGAATTATCTAATTCAATTTTTTGTCTATTTAATATAATTTAATTGTATTTAATGTTTAACTCTATTAAACAGACAAATATGAATTAAACAGAAAATACAATGAAGCATTTAAAAAGAAAATCAAACATTAAAAGATGGTAAAACATTTAAAAAGAAAAACCTTAAAGATTTAATCGAAACATTAAATATTAGGAAAGAAAAAGAAACTCAAACAAGCCGATAAAACATTTGAAAAAACAAACATTAAAAGACAAAACATTTGGAAATCAAATCAGACATTAGAAAAGAATAAAAGGTGAGAAAGAGCAAAACTAAACATTTAAGAAGAATCAAACTAAAGACAAAACATTTGAAAAGACACCAGTTAGACTTTAGAAAATCAAATTAAACAGAAGAGACAAAACGATCAAAAAGCGCAAAAAAAAATAAAAGTCTTAAACCGTTTTCTAGTCTGAAATGAAAACATCAAGTTGTTTCTTCAAACATTTCCTCTTTCTATGTTCTTGGTTTGATTGTGGACAGATTTACTAAGAACTCATTTAAGAAAACTGCTTTCCAGATAAAGTCTACTAGTAGTTGAAGGCATGGATCAAACTAATGTTACCTTCTGATCTCCACAAACTTTACTGTTCAGTGAAGAGAATCAAAGTTTGTTGAGGATTTCTAAAAAACCCACAGGTGAAGGTCTGAGAAGAACTCAGATGGATGATCTAAATGTGAAATCAAGATTCATGGTCACAAGTTTTAAGGCTTCTGTTAACCATAAAGTTCAAACTAACAGAGAAGTACTGAGAACTAAGCAGACTAGTCAAATACAGAGAAACTTTCAGGATTTCAGTCCTCAGACTGTCTGAAGGTTCAAACTAACAGAGAACTACTCAGGAACTTAGAAGATATCAGTCCTTGGACTGTCTGAAAGTTCAATCTAACAGAGATCTACTGTGGGACTTAGAAAATTTCAGCTCTCAGACTGTGTGAAAGCTCAGGTCCTGAGGACTCGGGAGGTGTGGAGGCTTTGGAAAGTCTTGGAACTGAGGGTTCAACCCTCCAGCACAAAGGCCGAAGCCCAACCTCCTGAGAAAAACGGTCGAGTCGAGACTCGAGTTAAAAAAAAAACTCGAAACGACAAAAAATAGATGATAAATGCGCAAAAAAAAGTAAAATTAGTATCTGAGCGAATAGCTCAGGAGGATAAGAGGATAGACTACCAAGCGGAAGGTCGCAGGTTCAAGACTCGCCACCGGCATTTTTCTTTCTTTGTCTTTGTCAGAATTTTGAGAAAATTTAAGAAGGGTCTGGTCTTGAACCGGCGACCTGCAGCTCCATAGGCAAATCCTTAACTCACTGAGCTACAGATCATATAAAAAGAAATAAATTCGTCGTCCCTTTGACATCGTAGTTGCTGATGTCACCACACAGGCGGAGCCAAGGCGGAGTCTGGGTGGAGTCAGGGCGGAGAGTAGGCGGGGAGGTGGGTGGCGGCCTCCCCCCTCTACTCCCCCACCTCCCCCCACCACCCACCACACCTTCCCCCGCCCGACGAGTTCTTCGAGTCTCCACGAGTTCTTCGAGTCTCGACGGGTTTTCCCGAGTTTCTGGAGTTTCCACCAGGTCGGAGGCAGAACAAGTTGTCATGAAGAGGTGTTGAAGTCGGCCAGGATGGACTGACTTTTTACAGCGACTAGAAGGAAGACCACTAGAAGAGCATGTCTTTCACCACCATCCATAAAATCCATGGAGTCGCTCCAGAGAAATGAAGGGAGGTCAACTTTTATCAACATCCATCCAGATGTTCAACTTCATATCTTTACTTGGAGATTTCTAGCACCACAAACCTTTAGTATCACACTTAATTATCATTTATTAGGACTTTAATGGAATCCACCACAGATTTAGTTTTTGTTGACAAACTTTATTCTTGTCGTCGTGGGACTGCAGCATTTAAAACTGCTCCTTCTATTTGACCTCATGTTTATTAGTTTTAGTGGAGAAAGTTATTTTAACTGTCAATTAGTCTCTTAAAAACTAAATAATAAATTAGGTTAGTCAAGAGGTTTAAATTTCTTACTTTGTCATATTTTAAATATGACAAAAAATATAAAAATAAAGCATCTTGAGACAATTTGACCTGTAATTGGCATTATATGAATAAAATTGAATGAAAATTGTATGTATCTTGCAATGTTGGAGTAATTCAGCCATATATGTTGGAAAACACATTTTCTTTGTCCATTAATCTGTTGATTGTTTTCTCCACTAATTCATTTCTTGTTTTGGTGTATAAAATGTCAAACCCAAATATATTCAGTTTACTGTAATAAAAACCAAAAAGATTTACATTCAAGATGCAGGAATCAGAAAGTTTTTCACTTTTTATCTTAGTTTAGTCAGAAAGATAGTTGATAATGTGTGAATTGTTGCAGCTTGTGAGCAGTAAAAGGTTTTAATCTTTGGGGCCGAGTGTCAGAAAACATTTAGAAACCAACATCAACAAAACACTCAACAAGATTTGAACATCATTAAAGGGAAATCCAACTTTTGCATGACAATGTCTAATTAAAGGACATTTATTTCCAACGTAAATGTGTGATATTCATCCTCTGGAACTTTCTCTTCACATCGTCTTCCATCTGGACTGGTTTGGTCGGGAGCATGTGCAACAAACATTTGAAAAACTGCACTTTAACATCAATGAATGACACTGAAGTTTAATCTCTACATAAATGAGACTGAGTCTGGATGTGCTGCTCTGTCATTAACTCCTAAGTTTAGGGAAAGTTCAAACAAAAGAGGACAGTTCAGATCAGACTTTAGAATGAGCTGATTTTGAACAAACATCTCAGACTTTCTGAGCTTCAGCACCTCTAGCAAGATATTTTAACAACAAGCAACTCAAGAGATCCAGAAGTTGGAGAGAGTTAGCTTTAGCTGAGCCAAAGAACATGTGGGACGCTAACCTAGCAAACATTTCAGACTTTTCTCTGTGAATTCTGGGAAATAATTTCCTATTTAATGACAGAGCTACACATCTGAACTCAGTCTCAATAAAACAGACTCTAATTCAGTGTCATCCATCCATATTAAAGTGCAGTTACCCAAAATGTTTGTTGCATGAGCTCCAACAAAACCGGTCCAGGTAGAAGGCCACTTTGACAAACAGGAAGTGGAAGATTCCAAGCAGATTTATAGAAGGGGGAACCGGACTGTACTAAGTGTGGTCGAGTATAGAGGGGTGTTTTGTGGGTTTTTAAGGCTGATAATGATTATTAGTGAGACATTTGGAGTAGATATTCATTTGCAGTAAATGAAAGTATTTAAAATCTTGGAGTTAAACTTAAAAGAACACAAACTCTAACAGAAAACTTTGTTGATACGTTTTTGTTTTGTTTACAGATGTTAAGTTAAAGGAGTTTTATTCATGACGTTTAACCAATCAAATCACTCCAGAAGACAGAGCGACCACAGGTTGATAAAGGTTCAGAGCCAAAGTAGCACCATTTATAAATTTATTTATTACCGTAAATCAGTAAAAAATAAAATACTGATAATCAGTAAATCAGTCAGCCCACAATTACTACAATTCTACAGTGTATGTCTCTTTCCTTTGACTTGTTATTTGTACAATCTACGATGTATATGATGGTGTTTTTTCATCCCAAAGGCTATACTATGATGTTTTCTAAGAGACATACCATGCTACTCTGCTTGTTCCAGCTCTGGGCTGCTGCACTCCTCTCGTTTTCTGGATTGTACTCAGCTGCATGCCTTCGTCCACCCGGCCTTCGTTGACTCGTCCTTCCTGCCATCTCTGGAGCTGAAGCTGGATTGGAACAGACCAAAGTACAGTCCAATCATGATGCCAGCTGCCTCTCAAAAGGCTCCTTCATCTGGCAGATGGCGGCACTTCTTCTGAGGGGAAGCTGAGCTGGCCCAGCAGAACTTTGGAGATGTGTTCCAGTGGTTGGTGGATGTGTGGGGAGATAGAGAGGGACCTTTGAACTGTTCAGAAAGGAAAACAGGGAACCCATTGGTAGTTTTAGTTTAGGGTGCTACTGCGGTGTGTTTTTGGGTTTTAAGAGGTGGACAGGAAGAGTTTTTTTTCCTATTGATTATCTTTTACTTTGTTCCTGGTTGGAATGCCCATCAATGTCAACATGAAGTTCACTTTTAGTTGTTTATTTATTTTTATTTTAATAACACCCATTTGTTTTTAACCCCCTCACATGTTGTGTTGTTGTAAACTTGCTCTTTCAAATAAATTCTCGTCTAACCCTCTGGAAACCAGCGTTTGGACTGTTTTTGTGTTGCTCCTCACCTACTGACAGCTGTGGACTAAAGGCTATACTGTGACGTTTTTAGCGCGACATGCTATACTATGATGTTTGTTGGGCGACACGCTATACTATAGGCTTTTTTAATTGACATATTACTGTGACTTTTTTTGTTTTAGTTTTTTTTGTTTTTTTTAGCAACATAAAAATTGGAACATTTTTAAAAGTTACTACACTTTTACTTGTGCAATGAAATTATTATTCTATGGCATTTTTTAGATGACATATTATACTCTGATGTTTTCTTGAATTACATACTATATTGACAATATACTGCACTATTTTTTGAACCACATATCATACATGACAATTTTAGGCAACATCCTATCATTTTGTGCTTTTTGAACCACACAATAATCTATGTTTTGTTTTTTTTTTCTTGCCAACATGCTGTACTATGAACTGCAGACCATACTATGTTATTCTTGAGTAAAGTATACTATACTTTGGCATTTTTTTTTTTTAATAATAAAGATTTTGACTGTAATTTGTGCAACAATGTACTGTTATTTTCATATTTTCGCTACTTTTGCTAAATTAGATTATAACTAACAAAAACACAGAAAAATAAGTACTATTTACGTTATCTGTACATCAACAGGCCAATGCTGTAAATACCATGCACCGTTGAAATATAAAATTTACATAATATGGACTGTAAATCAACAAAAAACCCTAAGACAGGCCAAACTATATATAGTGTCCACATGAAAATGTTTGTATTTTTACAGAGTAATTTGTTCTTTCACATTTGGCAACAAAATTACACATTTTTTTTTACTGTATTTAAATCAGCCTAAAATGTTTTTTTTTTTTTTTTTACAGATATTTGCCGTTATTAAAAAAAAAATTATGTATGCTAAGGATTAAAAAATCACAAATAATTCAGCTGTAAAGTTACACTGTTTTTACAGTATTCAAATACTTTAAAAATATCATTTTTTGCTGATATATATTTTTTAATTGTAAAAAGGATTGAAAAACAGTAAATCACTTTTGTACTGTTGTAGCTCCCTCCAGTAACATGAGTCACGAGATCTTGATTAAAGGACAGGGTTTATTCTGCTTCCAGGCCAACCCGTGAGAACTGGGTTAAAGACAAAAAATAAATAAAAATAAAGATAAATACACAACATTACATCACATGTTTGTCTGTCTTAATAATGAAAGCTTCCGTTGCTAATCTAATAGCAGGTAGAGCTTATGCAGCATATAGCGCACCTTTCACATCTCAAACACCAATTAAAGGTTTACAGACTACTTGTAAGGCATCAATAACACATCAAACCCACAGTAGATTTCTTAACTTATACATCTAACGTAACATAGCACGTCCATATATTATTATCGTAGCATGCTAATTGTTCTAACACAAGCGCTATTTGCATGTCATTTACGCGTCTCTAATTTGAATAACAATGTGAACATAAATGTAACATACCTCGTAGGCTGCTTGTAACTAAAGAGGGGCTCGTATTGGACTGCTCCTCTCTTCGTCTTTCTTTTTAGTTGTGTACAGTACACGTTATACGCTGAAGTCTGCCGTTTTCATTCATTCATTTCGCGCTCCGTCTCCACTTCCGGTTTCGCCGTCCGTCCGTAAACATGACGTGCGGAACACTCTATCAACAATAATTAGTTCCGCATCAATAAATAATAATATAAACAAAATTAGAACGGAACAGGGATATAACTATGAGAGACAGTTACAGTTGTTTTACTAATTTCTCTGTTTTGTTAAACTAAAGTCGACAGTTACTAAAATCATGCATGTTAACCCAATAAAAACAACCCAAACAAGAAAAAATGTCATTAACCTATAAAGAGGAGCCAAACTGTAAAAGAATTTTTTTCATTGAGTATTTGACAGTAAAATTATATTATTTTACTATATTTAAATCAGCTAAAAATGTAATTATTTTACAAATTTTTGAGATAAAATAATGAGTGTTAAAGGTTGCATTTATTAAATGTTATTTCTGTTATTTCTAAGACTTTTTAAGACTAACTATATTAAAGTGCTGTAATTTTACTTAAATATTATTTTTTTTCCTACTGTTTGTTTTGTACAGTGTGTGATCTATGTGTGTGTAACATTCATTTCTATATTACTACTTTATTAAGAAATAAGCAAAACAAACCTAAGAACTCCCAGCAGAAAGTTTGTGTTGCAGATTTGTAACATGAACTTTGAAATCTTGTATTTTCCAGGCAGAGAGCTGCGGTGCATCATGGGAAACGTAGTCTCCAGAGTGTCTGCCTGCACCTGCTGCTCTGCGCTGAGGAACTAATATGGAAGCCGGCCTGCTAATGTTGTCGACCTCTGACCTGCAGACGGAGGGGAGCCTCGGCCTCACAATCCTCCAACCACAGCTGTCGCCGGCCGAGGAGGGGTCGCACCCCGCCGTCTCCCTCCACCTCTGGAAATAGACCCTGTTGCTAAAGAAGTTACATAAGTGCTGCTTTGTTGAACGCTTGATTAATGAGCACAGAAGGTGAGGGAGTTGTAATTTCTATTTTAGAGCATCTGTGTTGTTACACGTTCTTAGGAGGTGGATGTCCTACGTCTTCCTACGTCTTCCTACGTGGGTGATATTTTCAGTGAGTCTTTCACTTTGGCGTCAGTTATTGAGGATCTCTTTGGGTTTGTCTGCATCGATCCAGGAAAGGAAGCCGGACACCAGGAAAAGGAAGAACTTACCAGGGAGGTGGAGGGTTAATACAGTGTTGCTTCAGTTGAACCAGTCAGCAGCTGAACACCTACTGAGCTCAGTGGCTCTGCAGGAAATCAACATGTGATTTGATTTAACAGGAAAGCAGGACGTTCCGAAATTCAGTTTGGAGTATTTGACAGTTATTCTACTCTGTGTTTTGCAGAATGTGCATTAAATAAATGGGCTGCGGTGGCTCAAGAATGTGAGAAAGCAAAAGATGAACTCCCTGAACCAATAAAATTATGCAGCAGGTTTGAAAGCACGATATCTTTTTTAAAATATGGCTCAGATTAGACCATTTACTGGAGCTTAAAACTGTAAAAGCAAAAAAACTCATTGAATTTTCCAACGTTTCTTGAGCTTCTCATCTGTTCCATCAGAAAAATTACTCTAATTTAAGAGCATAAAATGTTATCAAAATTACTTTATTCAATACATCTCATTTTTAAAAGCTGCAAAATTAAACGTTTTACCGAAATGAGACTCAACAAAAAACAAATATTTCTCCACTTTACTGCACAACTGATGAGTCGTAACTGACAGTTCAGCCGTTCATGACAAGATTAAACCTCTGAATCCCAAAACCTGCCAGGAAAGGCATGAAAATGACACCATTTATCTGGAATTTAGTGGGAAAACTGAATGAAAATTTGGCGGGAGAACTGTTGCAACAAAACAAATTGTTGGATTTTAAGCTTCCTGTCAGTTCTTGAACTACTCATCTGTAAGGTGAGTCCAACAGAAAAACATCTAAGCTTAAAATTGTGTCTCATTTAAAAAATTCACCAAAAAAACCTGTTTACAGTAATGGGATTCTGTAAAAAACTAAAAATTCTGCTACCAGTCACACATCCAAAAAGTCATTACTATCTCAGCTGCGACTTACAGTCATGTAACAAAAATTCAGGAAGTTTTCGATTGAACTGCAGAAAGCAGAAAGCATTTTCTATTTCTTTCTCCTTCTAGTTATGGTTTTTCTGTTTCCATGGAGGTGCAGGAGTTTATATTGCAGTGAAAAATGAACAAACAGTGAAGAAAAGCGTGACAGGAGCAGTAACTGGTTAAATTCAGATGCACAGAGACACAGAAAATAAAGACAGGAGCCACATGTTACTAAAAGAACAACATTTCATACTTTAATATCATCTCTGGCAGGCATTAGCTGTATTAAATACACATTTTGCTTTCCAGTTTTTTCTCAGAGCGGATTAAGTTCACATTTGACCAACTTTACTCCAGTCGACAAATCTTAATCTGACTGTCCGGTCGATACCGAGGCAAATAAAATCTGAAACAATTATTATTTACATATGATACAAAAATATATTTCACCAAAAAAAAAAAAGAAAACAAAAGGAGCGATAAATTTACAATAATGAGCTCTATAAAATTACAAATATATTTCTATTATAAAAAGCCTTTTTGTTTTAAATACTCTTGCAGCTGGAGGTTGGAGGAGGGAGCTGGTCTGGGATGATGAATGTTCCAGTGATGATCCGCCACTTTGCAGCGTTTTTTTTTTTTTTTTTTTTTTTTTAAGGAGTCCATTACGTCATGGCTGCTGAGCGTTTCCATCCTCTGAAAGGCTAATTTTGACCCTTGCTGCGGCCCATACAGCCCCAGGAGCCATGTGGTCTGGAGTCAGCAGAGCTCCGATGCCGCCGTTGAGCTATTTTGCTTTCGCCATCCAGCTGCATCCTGTTGGGTGGTTTTTTTCGTTATGGGTTGTGGGGGGGCAGGTGCATGGTAGCTGCTCAGGGGGGTCCAGACGTCGCTTCCTCCCTCATGGCTTCACTCCAAGACGTCCGCCAGCTTCTACGTCACATGCCTGAGACAAGACGGACAGACGGACGTGGTTAGAGGCGGCTCTATTCTCATAAATAACACCAGTAAATGAGAGGAGCTTCCCTCACGTCCAGAACCAGAGCAGTTCTAACTCTCACATCTGTCTCATTCCATTCCTGACATTTACAGTTGGAATTTCAGCTGAATTCCTGCAGCTGTGATGCAAGTTCCAACACTCACAGGCACACAAATTAGTCGTATTATTAACTGTGATGTTCTGTAAATTACTTAGCAACCCCGTGCCCTCTTAGGTTGAGGTAAAACTGACTAACGCTGCAAAAATGCCTCAAAGTGCTTTACAAATCTTTAAATAAAATAGCACTCTCTGTCCTCAGACTTGATTGTGGAAAAGGAAAAACTATCAGGAGGTGCAGAATCTGTGTTGCACACTGTAAAAAAAAAAAAAAAAAAATTGTAGTTCCTTGACCAATTTACTGTTTTTTTTTGTTTTTGTTTTTTGTTTTTTTACAGTTTTGTTAAATTACAGATAATATTTGATAAAATCACCAGAGAAAAAAGCATTTATGTTCACTGTTAAAAAATAAAAATGGACAAAACTGAACAAATCAGTATTTTTCCTAATATTAATTCATTCTTATACGTCTAGCAGTGTAAAATGACATTATTTTACTGTGTTTAAATCAGCAATAATATTAATAGCAATATTTTAACAGATTTTAAAGATAGATTTAATATCATTATTTTAGAGAGATTTACTGGCAAGAAATTAGACAACATATAATAATAACTGTTTTTAACTATAATCTTACAGATTTTTCCTGTTTTGTGACAAAGCTGTAAATACTGTCCACATAAAAAATTTGTCTTTTTACAAATATTAATTAATTGTTTTACAATGTCCAGCCATGTAAAATTACACTATTTTATTGTATTTAAATCTGCAAAAATATCGTTGTTTTAAAGACTAAATACATATGGCAGAGGCGATAAGGGGAGGAAAAGATTGGATGAAACAGGACACCAATGCTACGACTGCATGCCGTCGGTTGCAGCACTTTCTGAGTGACGGCTGAAAACCGATACGCTGCCTTTCTCTCGGCTGTAACCCCGGAGGCCTCCAGGTCCTCCTGACATGCCTCCGCCGCTCGGTAATCCTGACGCTTCGCTGTTTCTCAGAAAACCTGAGGGGAGGAACCGCTAAGTCGCTTTATGAGCAGCCGTTAGCGAAGCTGACGGAGCGAACAAACGCTGCTGTTGATCCCGGGTGGCGGGTGGCGCCAGCGGGAAGCTAATTCATCACACATCACTGACAGCCAGGTGGCTTTAACACTTACTCTCTAATGTCCTGTCAAGGTCGGCGATGAAGTCCTCCAGCTCTTTGGTGTCGCCCAGTTTAGCTGAGAGAGAGGAAGAGTTCTATTATAAGCATCTTCAAACACGTTATGAAACAGCAAACAGAGGTGAAGTTGTGTCTTTAACTGTATGATTTATGGGTTTGACAGATTCCTTCTTAAGACCTCCTGAACATGTAAACGTGTCAAACCCACAGACTCTATAGAAAAGATTGACGTAGCAACTGTGGTGACACCCATCTGTTTGTCGACTACAGTTTTGAATCCTTGAGGTTTGTCCATCACTAGGGCTGCAACTAGTGATTTAATTATCTTACCAATTAATTTATTCGCTGTACGGTCTTTAAAATGTATGTAACACTAAAAGAAATTACAATCAGTTCAAAAATCTCAAGATTACAAATGTGTTGTTCTGTCCACAACCAAAAGATATTCAGTTTATTGCCATAGAAGAGCAAAGAAACCTGAAAATATGCAAATTTAAGTAGCTGCAGACAATTTTTACTTCTTTTAAATCAAAAAATTTATAACTAATTAAACCATTACCAAAACCATTGCACCTCCAGCCGTCACCGTCTTGCTCGAAATAAACCAGAGTGAGAGGTTGACCTGTGTTACAATACCGATTTCTTTATCATCTATTTTTGTCTAAGTGGAACCATAATTTACAAAATAAACATCATTCTGTATTGAAGGGGAGTTGAAACTAGACATTAAGGCCATGAAACCATTACAAAAACATTTACTGACGTAATAAATCAAGTGAGAAGTACGTTCATTTTTACATAGACTTCTATACAATCAAGCAACCAGAGCAGTCGCCCCCTGCTGGCTGGTAGAAGAAATGCAAGTACTAATCAATGTTTTCTGCATGACCGGTGGTGGACTGGTCATGACTTCCAAGAAAAGCAAACTGCAGACACACATACAGTTCTGTCCATACTACTATAGGTATATGTTGATCTGCAGCACATTTGATCGTATCAGCTGTCGTATCAAACACACAAAACACTCTGGGATCTTGTAAGTGTTTCTGAAAGGTTGTGACTTTGCACTTTTCCAAGGAATAACAGCTGGTTACAGATCGGGCTGCAAGTTAATTAGATTATTCCTGAGGTGTGTTGAGGACACTGCACAGGATATCTGGAGATTTTAGAACTTCGTCAATGGAAATCATGTAGAAATCAAAGCACCTCCAATGTCTGGCAGTGACTACTTCAGTTACAACTCTGTTAAGGATGAATTAGAAAGGAGTGGATGATGGAGAATCTCTTCGTGGGGTCTCTCTTTATAACCAGCATTTGAGGTAGAATTTATAGGTGGGCAGAGCACAGGATATCTGGAGATTTTAGAACTTCCCATTTTGTTTGGGCTTTCGTCAGTGGCAATCAAGAAGAAATTGAAGCACCTCCAATGTCTATTTCACTTAAAACTCTGTTAAAGATGAAATAGAAAGGCTTGGATGATGGAGAATCTCCACGTACACGCTCTCCTTAAAACAACCATTTGTTTTTAAGCAGAATTTGAGCACGGTGGGCAGACGTAGCACAGGATATCTGAAGATTTTAGAACTTCCCGCTTTGATTTGTACGTGATTTCTATTGACTTAAGCTCAATCAAAGCACCTACAATGTTTGGCAGTGACTACTTCAGTTAGAATTCTGTTAAGGATGAATTAGAAAGGAGTGGATAGTGGAGAATCTCCTGTTACAGTCTCTTCTCAAAACAAGCATTTGCTTAGAAGCAGAATTTGAGCACTGTGAGTGGACATAACACAGGGTATCTGGAGATTGTAGAAGTTCCCACTTTGTTTGGGCTTTTGTCAATGGAAAACATGTTCCAGCTAATTATGTATCGAGCATTTGTTTGAGGTAGAATTTGTAGGTGGATGTAGCACAGGATATCTGGAGAACTTCCTGCTTTGTTTTTGCTTCATAAATGGAAATAATCAAAGCACCTCCAATCTCTGCAAACAGTCTCTCCTGATCACAAGAATTAGTTTTTAAGAAAAAGTGAGTTTCCTGGTCACAAATTTTGGTGCCGGATGAAGAAATCTACGTCAAATGTACCCTTGTGGACGCAGTAAGCATTAATTGGACTTAACTTTTCAGACCTGCCAGCTACGTCAATCTTTTGCATACAGTCTGTGGTCAAACCTGGATTTTTCTTGTTATTTTCATCATACAAAGTGACAATTTTGTGTGTATAAAGAATTCAACTCACGTTTGGGCGACATCAGCGGAGGTGAGGAGGCGGTGGGGGAGAGCACGGTGGGGGAGTTCAGCCTCTCGTCGCTGAAGCTGAAGCTGTTTCTGTTGAGCGACTCGGCACCTGTCAGACCAAATGACAAAACACAGACGAATTGGATTAAGTTCACTTTTTCTGTGTTTCTGTGTCAGTGGAGCAGCTCCGGTGTGTAATCACTGCATTCTCCTGTAATGACAACCTTCCTCTGTGGCCGGTCGCACTCATGAAACACATGCATGTGCAGGTATTTTCACACGCAAACACATTATTAGACAAAAAGCAAAGTGTTTCAGTCCCTGGTGTATTTTGAGCAACAAAAGTTCTGCTTCACTGGATCGCTTGAGAGCAAAAAATACTCTTTGTAGCCATAACTCAGGGCCTAAACCTCAGTTGTGGCAGCCTGTGACAGCATTATAATGTCTCTGAAATCAGCCAAGTCTTGCCCTGCGCTTAACTAAGATTTATCTATGACAGGTTTGGAGCCGAACGGCAGAGTTGTTTGGATGCTGCTTCTGACTCTGTACCACCCAAATCTGCACACATAAATGATATAATGGCCACCTTGATTCTGCCAGACCATATTTCAAACCACATGACAGATTTTCACCGTTTTTATGTCTGGTAAGAAAAGAAGAAACTAAAGAAGTTTAGCAAAGATTCTTGTACTACAGAACAAAGTTTGGCTGGTCTGTCTCTCACCAGTCATTAAAAGTGACTTTTTTTTGTCATTCTTATTCAACTCTCAAATAAATATCTGTGTGACTTTAGAAGCAAATGTGTGTGATTGCACTGTAAAAATAAAAACAAAACCAAAATCTGGCAACTAGGGTGCCACAAAAAAATACATGAACAACTATGAAAAAGGTGAAATATAATAGCAAATAACTGTAAATTATTGATATTTTGAGCTGATTAAATACAGGAAAACCATGTAATTTTATAGTCTATTTATAGTCTATTTTTTAAAAAAATATGGATGTTTGATGTGGACATCATTTACAGTTTTTGGTCTGTTTTCCTGTAATCTGTAATTTAACAAAATCAGTAAAATATCTTTTAAAAAATTGATTTACCATAGTTTAGCCATTATTTGACAGAATTTTACTTTAAAAATAGCAAATATCTATAAAATAACAACATTTTGGGGGCTAATTTTAAATAGATAAATAAATAACTAAATAACTAACTAACTAACTAAATAAATAAATAAATAAATAAATTTTACGAATGTTTTTTGCCAGTTAGTCATTTACATGAAGCAAGTCTTGCTTTTGGTGTGGACGTTATTTACAGTTATGGCCTGATTTTTTATTTAATTCTATTTCTTTATTTACTTATTCGGCCATTTTTTGAGTTTTGTTACGGTTAATGGGTCAGTTAATACCGTTTGTCTTTGATTTTACTAAATATTATTTGTTATTTACTAAAACAGCAAATATCTGTAAAATAACAATATTTTTTGCCAGTTTACCATACAAATTATGTCATTTTATGCTTAAAACATTATACAAGAACAATTACTATTTGGAAAAATACTGATTTTGATGCGGATGTTATTTATAACTTTTTTTTACAGTTAATATGTGAATAGTTATTCTTTTTCTGGGACTTTAGTAGTATTTATATGTAGTTTAACAAAAAAGGGAAACATCTGTAAAATAACAGTACATTTTTCCTATTAAAAACATTCATTTGTACAGCGTATGCTTCATTTAAAGCTGCTCTCCTATTTCTGCAGAACTTCAGTGCAACTTAACAGCGTCTCAGATGTCAAACACCGACTTATTCTCCTCTCTGACCTGCAGCTCTGAGCTCTGAAAACCCAGCAGGAGACAGGAGACGCCTCACAACAGGAGCAGCAACATCAGTGTTTGACTTGAACCTGAAACTCTCTCATTTCTCAGCTTCCTTTCCTTCTATCCTCCTTCACTTTCTCTGCAGGGTGCAGCTCCAAGACTCTGTTTAATCATTTATCTGCTCCCTCAGCGGTCCGTCCATCCATCAGCTGCAGGACAATAGATCCCCGGTTGTTCTAGTGCCATGGAGAGGAGCAGCGCTAAGGCAGGAATCTGATCCCGTGAACACATCAACCAGCTCATTAGTGCGTGTTTGAACAACTCCCCTGATGTTTCATCACTAATGTTGTGTAAAAGCTGGACTGGTAAACACTGTGGACAGACACCAAACCACTGAAAGCTCAGTTATCATGCAGTTATCTAAATGCAAAGAGAAAAATCTGCATTTAATTATGCTTGTGTCATTTGCAAATTGAAAACCTGATCACCCTTCTGGAGTCTACACTGTAAGAAGAAGATCACAGATTTTGCAGACTTTTTTCTTCATATTTTTGAATGTACATGTCTAACGTAAAATAACATTCAAACCTGTAACTGGGAATAACCAGAAAATATCTATTTAATTTTATGTTTTTTTTAAATATGAAAATGTATCACATTACATTTACATAAAATAAAATAAAATATTACAGTTTTATCTAATGAAGCAGGCTGTAGAATTGAAGTTTATTGTACTAAATATATTTCCAAAATTATATAGCGTTCAAGAAAGTTGTTCAGTTAATACGTTTTCAACAGTCTATAATATCTATAAGTATTGGTAATCTGTCAAAACCACAGATCTACAGTTTTAACCATTGTATATTTATATAATTAGAGGTAATGTCATTCCTTTTAAACATGAATATTCTTCATTAAACACAGAAAAGCCCCAAAAATACACAAAATCTCATGTAAAATGCAAAATTATTGAATTGTAAGTGATGGTTATTTTCTACTAGTTTACAGCATATTGTAAAACAAAATATTTAAAATTAAGTAAAAATAAAAAAGTAACATATTTTTTTGTTTTAAAAAACAAGCAATAATCTGACAGCAAAGATACAAGAAAAAACATTAAAAAATAGTAGTATAACATTACAAAATGTAAAAACAAATAAATATATAAATAAAATGGGAAATGACAGAATTTTATGAGATGTTTCCTTTCTATTATTTTACAGCACATTGTAAAAAAATAAAAATAATTAAATAAAAATGAAAAAGTAAAATATTTTTAAAAAGCAATAATCTGACACCAAAGATGCCAGAAAAAAATGTTTAAAAATAGCTCTAACATTACAAAATGTAAAAATAAATAAATTTTTGCTGATTCATGAGTTTTAAATTGTGATTTAACAAAATAGGAAAAATGCTATTATTCATCCTTACTATGAATATTTCTTGTTTCAGATATCTGTAAAATAATGTCTTTGGTTAATATGAATGCAGAAAAATAGTTTAAATTCACTGTTATCAAAACAATTATTTTATGTAAAAATACAGATTTTTGACATTATTTACAATTTAAGTTTTGTTTATTTTACAGTTAACGTGTAAAGTAACATCTTTTTTATGTGATTTTACTGGCTGTCATCTGTAATTTAACACTTAACTCAGCAAGAATTAGTAGAATAACTGTAATCCTCTTTTAAAAAAAAACAAAAACATTTTTTACAGTGTATTTCGGGCAACCCAGCTGCCAGAATATTACAGATTTCTCCACAGAGTATCGTGTGATCCGTGTGATAGTCTGGACATCCTCTCTCTGCACTTAAACGCTTCCACAGATGAACTTTCCAGGGACCATGAAGCTCCTTTCACGCCTCCTGCTCGAGTCTCACATGTGTTTGGGAAACTATCTTTGCACATGGGGACCTGCAGCATATTTTTCTCAGTGTGTCAGCATATGAGGCTTTCCCGTTTGGGTTCCAGGCTGCCCGGGGCCGGATCTGCAGCTGGGAAGGCGGCAGCTTTTAAAGACGCTGTATGGTGGAGTGATATCGTAATGTATGGCAGTAAAACTTTTAGAGACGCAGCCACAATATGGGGGCAGGTGTGCCAAAATATGCAGCTGAATCTGACGCCAAAGTCTCTGCAGCGTTTCTCCTCTCGCTCCTTTTCTCTCATTGTCACTTCCTCTGTGTGGGACTACAGTTATGCACATTTATGCACATAGTTTTCCTCCCTCTGCATGTACATTATAAGATGCAGCTAAGGAATCACAGGAGGTTTAGTTGTATAGCAACAGTAGCACAAGGAATCCACTGAAATATCATCAAAATATGTCCAGGAGCTGCAATCTTTTGATGATATCAGTCACAAAATACCACTATACACCAAGAAATAAGCTGCTATACTCAACAAAACACTGTAAAGTAACAGTTTGCTTTATTCTTTTTGAGTTAAAACAACTTATAATGAAATTAAGTTCAACCAACAAACTATACTAAGCTAAAAGAAACAGCTTTTCCTCTCCAATTAAAAGTATTATTAATGATTTGTTTCATAAAGTGAAGTGTTTACGTTGATTACTCATAAAAATTAAGTTGCTCCGACTAGTATTTCCATGTTTTTAACAGGAATGTTTAAGCGTTGCATATCTAATTACCATAATTATGCAGTTTTAAGTTGTTCTATTGTTGGGTAGACAGGAAAAGGGGCTTTAAATGTAGTTTTCAAGCCAATTTTACTGAGTTACTGCAACTTGAATTTAGTTTTTAATCAACTAACGCATAAATTTCAATTTAAATTATATACAATATTAAGTTGGTGCAACATCACTATGTCAGCACAACTCATTAGGATTAATTTTCTAAAGTTTTTATGGGTAAAATTATCTACAAATCAATAATTGAGTGAAGAAATCTCTCTGTTTTGATCAAAATTAAGTTAACAAGTATCACTAAAGCCACTGATTTAAATTTGATATACGTAAATTATTAAAATTAGAAATTTGAGTTGAAATTACTCACAATATTAAGTTGATGCAGCATCACTGTGTCAACACAACTAATAAAACATTGTTTACAGCTTAGAACGTTTATGCAAATCAGATTATTTAATCTTGCAACCAGGTATTCAAGGAAGTGATGTGTAGAAAGATTCAAAGCATATTCTCCACATAAAGCTGAATTTTTCTCAGATTTTCAGGCTTAAACTATAAAATAGAGACAACAAACCACGTTTTTTGATCTGCATGTTGCCTGATCTCCCTTCTAGAGTCACTTTCACTGGTTTCAGATGCCCAAATGTACCCATTTATGACCTAAACTGCAGTGACTGGAGTCCGGTTTCATTGCAAAGTGACTTTTTCCTGTCATTTAATGAGACGTAAAGCGACTTTGAGAGACTATAAGCAAACCAGGAGAGCAGATAATCCTTCAACACTCACTCTCTGAGTCGCTGATGCCGCTGTCGCTCACGCTGGCGCTGCTCCTCCTCTTCACCGTCTTCAGGTGCTCGTCGTACCTGAAGTGTCGCTTCTCCACCGGCGACGTGAAGTCCTCGATCACCGCGTCGAACTCGCACAGCACGTCGTTCAGGTCCTCCTCGTTGACGAACTTTGCTGCAAGAACAAGCACAAAAATGTGAACAATTACGCGCGTAATTTCATTTTTACGCGAGGAGTTTACGCACGAACGATGGAAACCTTAAATATGCGAATTATGATAATACAGCCTAATATTATGACAGAATATTTAAAATTTCACTGTTTAAAAACCCGCTAGAGTTATATTATGTCATTTCTGCAATTTCTTTAAGTGCAAATTTATATGATAATAGTAATAAAACAGGATGGGAAGCCAAGTTATTATAGTTACCTTGAGGTTTCAGCTTTGGAGACTTCATGATTCCACTAATTAAGCTTCAGATTATCCAGTAATGTCCACAAAAATGTGCGTTTTATATGTTTGAGTGGATTTAAGAGTCCCTCAGTGTAAAGTTCCAGTGTGTCCTGACGTGCAGCTCCGCGTAAAAGCTTCGTGAACTGACGCTTCACGCCGAGCAGCGCCGCCTTTTAACGGGAACCGCGCAGAAAGGGGCGGTGCGCACAGCAGGGGGAGGGTGTGTGTCTCCGTGTGTGTCCGGCGTGTGTTTTAGTGTGTTTTTCAGCCAATAAAAAAGGCTCCGGATGAGGTTCCACGGCGCTGACGTCTCCCTCATAAACGGTGTGTTTGTAAACAGCTTGTGTGATATTAATAATGTGACCCGGAGTGTGTTCATGTTTTATCTCCGGGCAGATCCTGACAGGAGGCCAAACTATGATTAACAGGAACAGGAACCGAGCTGCAGCATCACTTACTGCACTGTCTGACAAGTTCATAACATTTAAATTAAGGAAAAGGCCATTCTGACTCCATGAGCTTTCATTTTTGAGCTTTTTTTCTCGCATAATTAACATTTGGAGTACAGGATTTTGGATAAATACCATGAAATTTCCCCAGCTGGTTATTTAGAAGATGGAAATCATGTTATTGCACAGAAATTTTCAGAATTTTTATGTTTAATGAGACAAATGAGGTATTATATGTCTAAAAATGTGCAGGACATCTGAGCACTTGATAAAGTCAACAGTAAAGCTAGAATTTTGTCGACATGGAGTTAAAGTTATCCCTTGTTTCATCAGTCTATACATCATAAAGTTCTTTATACAAACAGAAAATTAATTTGTTACAAGAGCTGCAATTTTTTTTTGATAAAATGAGTTGCAAAATACCATTATAGATGAAGCATTGTGCTGCTAGAGTCCAAAAAATAATGTTCGGCATCAACACAAAACTTAAACTCCATCAATCTTTTTTGAGTTTAGACGTCTAATGAAATTCCGTTCAACCAACAAACTATGTTAAGTTTGGGGAATTAGATTTTCCACTAAATCAAAGTTATTATAATTAAGTAATGATTGCCGACACAAACACAAGTCTTAAACTAGTATTTCTCCGTTATTTAAAAGGAATTCTTCTAGTGTTGTGTACTTTATCAACATAATTATGACCTTTTTAAGTTGGCAACTTTAAAAAATACAAAAAACTTTGTCAATTTAATTAAATTACCTCAACTTGAATTCAGTTTTAAATCAGCTAATGCAGAAATGAGGGTTGAAAGCACACCTGATATTAAGTTGATGCAACATCATTATGTCAACACAACTCATCAAAGTCAATCTTTCCATGTTTTTACTGCTAAAATAGCCGTTAAATTGCAGCAGAAACATGTGAAGGAACTAAACTTTTACTCAAACTTAAATACAGTCTAAAGTTTAATTTCAAGTTGACAGAATCCAGAAGAGTGAACTTTACTTTGACTACATCCTAAACACACTGTTTACAGTGAATCTTCAGAATACACAAGATATATAATATAAATCTGGAGAGTCTGGTGCATGTAAGAGCTGCTGAAAAGCAGATTTCTGGCTCAGAGCTGGAGAAAAAAATAATTTTGAGCTTTAAAGATATGAATTATAATTTAATCTACACACACAAATTGACAAAAGTGCAGTAAAATAATCACATAAATGTGCATTTTGGATGTTTTATTTCCTTGAGTCTGAAAGAAAACATATAATGGATGTAAAATGACCCAAAACCTTAAAAATGACCTTAAAAACCATGTTTTTCCTCACAAGTCTCACATAAGTGCAGCACCTAAATACCTCATCAATCACTGATTAACATTGTTATTGACCTTGTTAGGAAATCATTTTCATTCACATAATAGACCCAGAAACTTATTATTGAACCTATAAATGTGGAGTTATGCAAGTGAGTTCATGTGTTTTCTCCAAAATGCCACATTTGTTTAAATTGTTTATGTATTAGTTACAGTTTTTGAGCTTTAAAGCACTTATTTACTGTTTAATGTTGCAGCTCTGTAAGTCAGAAGGACCTTGAAAGTCTTTCATATCAGATGATCTCTTATCAGATGAAAGTCTCAGACTGAACTTTATCTGGAAGATATTTGGTGTTAGGCAGATCTGCAGCCAATGTGAACACAGAGCGCCATCTGGTGGTGAAACGTCACACCTGCAGCTACACAGATGTTTTTTTGTTTTTGTTTGTTTGTTTTCTCCAAATGCTCCAGCAGGGAAAGTTAGTAGATATTCACAGTTTAATGATGAGACCTCATTAGCTGATAAAAACTGGCAGAAAAACCCAAATCATATGAGTAAAGCTGAATTTCATAAGTCTTTTCATTGTCCAGACTAATTTACATGTAGAAAAAAAGTAGAAACCTGAAGACATTATCAAAAAATAAATAAATAACATAAAAATACAAATCAAAAAAAAATTTCCGTGATGCATGCTTTCACATTCTACAATTCTACAGTTTCATTTATCAGATGCTTTTATCCATCTGAGAGTAGATACAACACAAGCAACGATCTAGTCAGGAGAAAATAAGCTGGATAAGAGTCATAAAACAAGTTTAAGTGCAACGGTGTTCAGTGAAGAGCAGGGTTTTTAGTCTTTTCGTAAAGACTGAGAGAGACTGCAGATCAAACAGAGTTTCGTTCCACTACAAGGGAACCACAGAGGAGTCTAGCTATCCACCGGCACTGTTGTGGTGGTTGGATCAGGAACCTGAAGGAGAGAGTTCAAATATGAGGGCACTGTTTTCATTCTAGTTTTGAATGTGTCAGAGTTTTGAATGTTACGCGGGCGGCAACTGGAAGCCAGTGAAGCGATCCAAACAGCGGGGTGACGTTGTTTCTGGCTGGTTGAAAACCAGACGTGCTGCTGCATTCTGGATCATCTGCAGAGGTTTGACCATCATGAGGGGAGGCCTTTCAGTAAGGAGCTGCAGTAGTCGATGCGTCACATGCTTTCATTGTTTTAGCTACACATTTGCCAAACTTTGCGACTGAAGGTTGAAAAGTTGAACACAGGAGTGATGGTTGCTGGAAATGTTCCTCTCTACCTCTGTGTAGATATTCCATTAAAAATCAGCTGTTTCCAGCTAGAATAGTCATTTACCACATTAACAATGTCTAGACTGTATTTCTGATTCATTTAATGTTATCTTCATTAAAAACTGCTTTTTTTTTTTCAAAAATAAGGACATTTGTAAGTGACCCCAAACTTTAGAACGGTAGTGTATAAAATGTCAAAATCTTCATTACTACACAAGACGTTAAATAAAACTTCATGTCCTTTTAAGGGGCAATTTATGCCTGCATTGTTTTTCAGTTTATGAACAATTTAAAAGCAGAAATGAATGGTTGTATGCCCAGCATGGGAAACAGGGATGCACTCCATGCCACGATGTTAAGATGTTAAGAGCGAGATGAGGGTTTTGGTAATAGTACCGGCAAGAATTTAAAAATACTTTCACCCCTGGTTAAGATATGTAGCTCTGTCATTAAATAGGAAATTATTTCTCAGAATTCACAGAGAAAAGTCTGAAATGTTTGCTAGGTTAGCATCCCACATGTTCTTTCCAATTTCTGGATCTCTTGAGTTGCTTGTTGTTAAAATATCTTGCTGTAGGTGCTGAAGCTCAGAAAGTCTGAGATGCTTGTTCAAAATCAGCTCATTCTCAAGTCTTATCTGAACTGTCCTCTTTTGTTTGAACTTTCCCTAAACTTAGGAGTTAATGACAGAGCAGCACATCCAGACTCAGTCTCATTTATATAGAGATTAAACTTCAGTGTCATTCATTGATGTTAAAGTGCAGTTTTTCAAATGTTTGTTGCACATGTTCCCGACCAAACCAGTCCAGGTGGAAGACGATGTGAAGAGAAAGCTCCAGAGGATGAATATCATACATTTACGTTAGAAATAAATGTCCTTTAATTAGACATTGTCATGCAAAAGTTGGATTTCCCTTTAATGATGTTCAAATCTTTGTTGAGTGTTTTGTTGATGTTGGTTTCTAAATGCTTTTTGACACTCGGCCCCAAAGATTAAAACCTTCTACGGCTCACAAGCTGCAACAATCCACACATTATCAACTATCTTTCTGACTAAACTAAGATAAAAAGTGAAAAACTGCCTGATTCCTGCATCATGAATGTAAATCTTTTTGGTTTTTATGGCAGTAAACTGAATATATTTGGGTTTGACATTTTATACACCAAAACAAGAAATGAATTACTGGAGAAAACAATCAACAGATTAATGGACAAAGAAAATGTGTTTTCCAACATATATGGCTGAATTACTCCAACATTACAAGATACATACAATTTTAATTCAATTTTATTTATATAACGCCAATTACAGGTCAAATTGTGTCAAGACACTTTATTTTTATATTTTTTGTCATATTTAAAATATGACAAAGTAAGAAATTTAAACCTCTTGACTAATCCAATTTATTATATGGTTTTTAAGAGACTAACTTCAGATGTTCAACTTCAAGTTGAACATCTGGATGGAGGTTGATAAAAGTTGACCTCCCTTCATTTCTCTGGAGCCGACTCCATGGATTTTATGGATGGTGGTTAAAGACCTGCTCTTCTAGTCGTCTTCCTTCTAGTCGCTGTAAAAAGTCAGTCCATCCTGACCGACTTCAACACCTCTTCATGACAACTTGTTCTACCTCCGACCTGGTGGAAACTCCAGAAACTGGGGAAAACCCGTCGAGACTCGAAGAACTTCTGCAGACTCGAAGAACTCGTTGGGCGGGGGAAGGTGTGGTGGGTGGTGGGGGAGTAGAGGGGGGAGGCCACCACCCACCTCCCCGCCTACTCTCTGCCCTGACTCCACCCAGACTCCGCCTTGGCTCCACCCATGTGGTCACTTTTTTTAACTACGATGCCAAAGGGATGACGAAATTACTTCTTTTCATCTGATCTGCAGCTTTAGCTCAGTGAGCTAAGGATTTGCCTATGGAGCTGGAGGTTGTTGGTTCAAGACCAGACCCTCCTTAAATTTTCTCAAAATCTGACAAAGACAAAGAAAACTGCCAGTGGCGGGTCTTGAACCTGCAACCCTCCACTTGGTAGTCTCTTTCTTGTCCCCTGAGCTACTCGCTCAGATACTAATTCTTCTTTTCTTCGTTTTCGAGTTTTTTTTTAACTTGAGTCTCGACTCAACGATTTTTCTCAGGAGGTTGGGCTTCAGCCTTTGTGCTGGAGGGCTGAACCCTCAGTTCCAAGACTTTCAAAGCCTCCACACCTCCCGAGTCCTCAGGACCTGAGCTTTCACACAGTCTGAGGGCTGAAATTTTCTAAGTCCCACAGTAGTTCTCTGTTAGATTGAACTTCCAGACAGTCCAAGGACTGATATCTTCTAAGTTCCTGAGTAGTTCTCTATTAGTTTGAACCTTCAGACAGTTTGAGGACTGAAATCTTAAAAGTTCTTGAGTAGTTCTCTGTTAGTTTGAAACTTCAGACAGTCTGAGGACTGAAATCTTAAAAGTTTCTCAGTACTTCTCTGTTAGTTTGAACTTTCTGGTTAACAGAAGCCTTAAAACTTGTGACCATGAGTCTTGATTTCACATTTAGACCATCCATCTGAGTTCTTCTCAGACCTTCACCTGTGGGTTTTTTAGAAATCCTCAACAAACTTTGATTCTCTTCACTGACCAGTAAAGTTTGTGGAGATCAGAAGGTAACATTAGTTTGATCGATGTCTTCAACTACTAGTAGACTTTATCTGGAAAGCAGTTTTCTGAAATGAGTTCTTAGTAAATCTGTCCACAATCAAACCAAGAACATAGAAAGAGGAAATGTTTGAGGAAACAACTTGATGTTTTCATTTCAGACTAAAAAACGCTCTAAGACTTTATCTGTTTTTGCTGTTTTTGATTGTTTTATTGTCTCTTCTGTTTAATTTGATTTTCTAAAGTCTAACTGGTGTCTTTTCAAATGTTTTGTCTTTAGTTTGATTCTTCTTAAACGTTTAGTTTTGCTCTTTTCTCACCTTTTATTCTTTTCTAATGTCTGATTTGATTTCCAAATGTTTTGTCTTTTTGTTTAGTTGTTTTTTCAAATGTTTTATCGGCTTGTTTGAGTTTCTTTTTCTTTCCCAATATTTAATGTTTCGATTAAATCTTTAAGGTTTTTCTTTTTAAATGTTTTACCACCTTTTAATGTTTAATTTTCTTTTTAAATGCTTCATTGTCTTAAAGATGTAATTTTCTAATTAAACATTTAATTCATTAATTAAGAGTTTTTGTCTTTTTATTGGATAGACATAGTGAGAGACAGACAGGAAACCGGGGGAAGACATGCAGCAAAGGGCCGCACGCAGGAATTGAACCCAGGCCACTGCATCAGAGACCAACCCCTGTACATGGGTCACCTGCTTAACCCGTTGAGCTATACGGGCACCTATACTTTGTCATTTTAAAGGTTTACTAATCCAATTAAATGTTTTGCGTTTTTTTAAAATGTTTGACATCCTTCTTGTTGAATTGTATCCTTTAAGTGTTTAATTCTGGGAAATATTTTATCTGTAGTTTTGAATATTTGTATTTTAAAAATTCTGTTTAATTTCATAACGACATGTATTGTATCTTGTCGAATTATCTCATTCAATATTTTGTCTGTTTAATAGAATTTAATGTAATTTAATGTTTACCTCTATTAAACAGACAAAAATATTGAATGAGATAATTCGACAAGATACAATACATGTCGTTATGAAATTAAACAGAATTTTTAAAATACAAATATTCAAAACTACAGATAAAATATTTCCCAGAATTAAACACTTAAAGGATACAATTCAACAAGAAGGATGTCAAACATTTTAAAAAAACGCAAAACATTTAATTGGATTAGTAAACCTTTAAAATGACAAAGCATTTCATTAAAAAATTTAATGTTTAATTAGAAAATTACATCTTAAAGACAATTAAACTTCAAATAGGAATTAAACAGAAAATACAAGGAAGCATTTAAAAAGAAAATTAAACATTAAAAGGTGGTATATGTATACTTAATTTAATTGTATTTAATGTTTAACTCTATTAAACAGACAAAATATTGAATAAGATAATTCAACAAGATACATGTTATTATGAAATTAACCAAAATTTTTAAAATACAAATATTCAAAATTACAGATAAAATACTTCCCAGAATTAAACATTTAAAGAATACAATTCAACAAGAAGAATGTCAAACATTTTTAAAAATGCAAAACATTTAATGGGATTATTAAACCTTTAAAAAGACAAAATATTTCATTAAAAAAATTTAATGTTTAATTAGAAAATTAAATCTTTAATTTCTTAAATCTTTTTAATAAAACTTTTAAAAAGTTTTATTGTATTGATTTCTTTTCCTTTGATTTAATTGCTTTTTCTGATGTAGTTTATTTCTTTAATCTTTTTCTGTCAAGATTTTAACCCCAACCTTAAAAATGAAATAAACCCTTAAATCATAATGAAAATACTTCTGTTGTCACAATCATGAGTTAGTCAGTTATTCAGTTTATCAATTCAACTTTATTTATTTAGCACTTCTTACACAGATGACAAAACTAAACAAGCAAAGAGAAAAAACTATGCTAAAACTATGATTAAAACTCAAAAACATTTATAAAAGAAAAAGATTTAACATGGTAATAAAATATGTTGTGTTCAGGGGATGGAGGGAGTTTATTGAAGTCTTCTTGGGCTCACATGGGAAATCATTTAAAATATAAACTTGATTTTCAGTCTAAGGAAACTGCAGAGCGACAGAAGAACCAACAATATCTCCTGTTTTCTCCTTTAATGAGTCGACTCTTCTCGTGCTTTCAGACCAAAGAACTACAGACTCTTCACAACCTGCTCAAACTCTTGGTACAGGACCTCACCACACAGGTCAAGAAGGTTTCCGTTTCATTTCTACTCTGAAGCTCATCTTCTCCTGCTCAAACTGCTGACAAATGTTTCTGCTGCTCTAAAATCTGGTCTCCAGAACTTCCTAAAAACTCTCAAAGTCTCTTCTGCTGCAGGTTGCTTTGTAGAACTGTTCCAGAAAACCTCACTAAACCACATGGAGGGGCCTCAAGATAGTCGTCCAAATGAAACCGTACAAAAACCAAACTAGCACAACCCAAACGCTAAAGTCTCCTGCAGCCTACCAGAGAACCTCTGAGAACAGAGAATCAGGACAGGAACTCTTACCTTCTGGACAACCAACGCTGGTTCTCAAACCAGAATACAGAATGTGTCTGACCAAAAACCTCTAAAGACTCACTACAGCCAAGATAAAGACACAGCTGCACCAAATCTACTAATCACTGCACACATTACCACCATGTGCTAACTGTGGCTAAAGAGCCTCATTTACCAAGACAACTATCCAGTACAAAGCCCTAAAACACACCAAGAAACACATTAAAGATGATTTTACTGCTGGAAGCTGCAAGCCAACGCCTAAAGAACAAACTAAAGCAACGGAACCAAACCCGGTTCAGTGGTGAACAGAAACAGAGGAAATGTTTGGCTGCAGCTAAATAAAGCAGGAAGACACTGAGCTGCTCAGGTGTTCCTGATAACACCAAGCAGCCACCTGGACAGCCAATAGGAACACAGCTTCCTGGAAGTCCAGAGGGCTGGGTTAGTGAAGGAAATTTAATTTAAAGTTGAAGCAGAAAGTTAACAAAGAAAGTTGAAAACCACCTTCTGATCCCTGAAATCTCTGAGTTTTCACACAAAGAACACCTGAACATGTCAAACTGGTTCCATAGTAGAACCATCATTGTAAAAACGTCATAGTATGGTGTGTTGCTCAAACAACATTAGGACCCGGCTGTCAGGGGACAAACATGTAAGAAACATGAGAACAGAGAGAATCCAACCAGTAGGTCACAGTTTATCATCCCCCAGTCATCTCCTGAAGTCCATATGGTGAGAGACATCAGTATCTGGTTGTTAATTTACCAGAGGATGCTTATAATCATGCTGATGTGGTCTGTACTCTACAGTATTTTAGTGACTCAATAAATGCCTAAGTTGCTTTTTAAAAAAATGCTTTTTCGTTTTTAATAAACATTTAACAGCCTATTAACTGTGTTAAGATGAGATTTAGATTTTTAAGAAAAAGTTGTTTATGTTTTTGCAGAATCCAGTATTGCTCACTGGTTGGTCATTACATTTTGTTAGTTTGATTTCACTGTTTAAAATGATCCCACCTCTTTTCAGACAGAACCTGTGATAATAAAACAATACAAAATGTTTAGTTCCGTGTTAATAAAGCACTTAATGCTTTAAGTATGGCTAACTGCTTTTTTCAAAATTAAATATATCACTCCTTAGGTGGTAGTGGCCCCAAGTTCAGTAAAGTTGGAAAGATATTCACAGATTCGGACTTCCAGCATCAATAAGTCGTTAGATATAGGTTGTCAAAACATAAACGGTGCCTCTTTCCCATTGTTGCAAGGCAGACAATGTGCTACAAGCCCAGTTTTATCAAAAGTAGCTGTCTTTCAAGCTACAGGAATAACACTGGTGTCTATGGAGTGAACAGGGTCCGTCTGCAATTTGCAAAACCGCTGCAACAGTAAAGAGAGACAAATATTCAATAACTTCACTCTTATACATTGTAGTGTCACTAAAATCCCTGCAGCCTTCAACTGGCTCCTGTTGACAAAGTGTTTTAACAGAAATGTAAATGCTGTAATTTGATTCTTTTAATGAACCATGTAACTTGAATGGATGCGATGCTGGTGTGACCACAGTGCACACGTCTGATGTTGCTCACAGTGGTCCAAGGGACGCTCAGGGAGTTTGTGTGTTTGCTCAGACTCAGGAAAAATTAGAGGGAACACTGCTGTGTGTCCTGATTCAAAGTGTACTGGAGACATCAGGATTTGGACGGAAGCTCAGTCAGGACAATACCGATGAACAGAGACACAGAAACTTCATGTGAAAGTGGCATTAAAGTAAGAAATCCAAGAGCCATCTTGGACTCACATCTCAGTTTTGAGAGTCACATTAGAAACCAGCTCAGACACAATACTGCCAACTTTTATTACCTCCAGGATGATTGTGCTTTGCTCTCTGATCTCATTACTTCCGAACTAAGTGTGTTTAATATATAGCAGTTTTAATGTGTCTGTGTCTTTAAGATCAATTCTAGATCATTTCCTGTCACATTTTTACTCACTGTGGACTCATTTCTCAATGCAATATAAAGTCCTGCACCTCTATGGAAACAGAACAACCGTGACTAGAAGTAGAGAGAACTCTTAAATTCTCTCTACTTAAATGTGACACCAATATTGGCATAATTGGCATCTCATACTGCTGATATTTTACATTTTCTGCCTGCAATTCAGCCAAAAAGTCCCTGAATTTTCTCACGACTGTTTGCTGCTGTTCAGCCAGGGTTTATTTGAGCAAGAAATGCTTTGTTTTTGTTTTTTCTTCATCTGGCTGGTATAAACAGTTTGTTTTTGGCAAATTCTCAAATGAGACATAAAAATTAAGTAAATTTGATGAAATAATAGGATTTTAAGCATAGATTTATTTAACTTTCCCAGATTACACATTATTGGCTGGACAGCTTTCAGAAAGTTGAAAAGTTGATCTGATAATTGGGGTCATTTTAGTGATTTTGCGAAAGAAATCATGACTTTAAAACCTGCGGGTATGTTTTAGATTAAGAGGGGTTTGGCTGTAATGAAGCATGAAAGCAAACACTTGGTTTTTGCTAATGTGTAGTTCCTTCATGCTGATAGTCACTGCATTTGTAAAAATACAAGCAAATGATAAGTTACGACACGATTCTTTTCAGGTATTTGATTAACGCACACTTCTGAACTTTGCAGATCTGCTAACGTTACCTTCTTGTGTACATTAGCTGAAACTATTGGGGATTTTATCCAAAGTTTTGCTGTAGCGGGTCGCTGGATGTCTCTACGTCATAACTATCTGCAGTATTTCCTCAGCAGACCAACAGCTGCTTCTCATCAGAAATCCCCAGACATGCCAGAGGTCCAATAAAACTATCTAAGAGTTAATTTGCCATCGAAGATCAGTAGCTGGCAGCGCAGCCATGCCGAGACCTTCACACCTCCAGTGCCCAGTTTAACGCGCTCAGCAAATGGACAAACACAACATGTGTTTGCAGCTGCACGTGTCTGTTGACGGTGGAGGCCTTCGGACGTGGAGCCGAGGTGCTAAAAGTGACGCCTCGGAGACACCGTGAGAAGATACCGGAGCTCCTATACTCATAGCTGGCATGAAGAAGCCTCCTTTTGCAAATAATTCATCTGTGTCGACACACATCACTGAGCCGGACTCTGAATAAAAAGAGTGGAAATCGTGTTTATTAAAAAATAAATTACATGATGTCTACTTACATATTTACATTCATTCACATTTATTTCTGATGGACTTAAAAATGCAACAACGCACAAAACTATCGACAATAATGGTTAAAATTACTAGGGGTTCTTTTTTGCATCCCACTTGATTGCAACATACAAATCCAGCAACAACAATAACAACAAAAAGGAATTTCCCAGTGGCAGAAATCCTAAGTTATGTAGCAGTTGAGTTCCTCAAGCTGGATGATGAGTTTAACAAATGCTCCAAGCAGTAAATGTGTGTTTACCTGCCTCAGTATGTTGAGATATGTAATACACATGGCTGAGAGTGGATGTGCTTATGCTTGGACCTACATGTGACTTTAAGTTTGCGTGTATATATTTATGTGCATGACTTCCTTTCTGGCATTCTCGTGATTTTTTAGGCACTGGGTTCTGCATACATTTCAGGTTTATTTATGTCAATGTTCCTGTTTGTAGCGGCAGGTGTTGTAAATATCGACTGTAACGTATCTCCTGCAATCTACACCTTCCTATATTTGCACATTTGACTTCCCTTGTTGTCATTTAATATGCAAACCCATCACTCGAAGTCGCAGCCCAGCAGCTCGATCCTCATGGTGATGGAGCCCGACCAGCTTTTGGGGACGATTTTCACAAAGCGAGAGAAAATGGGAGGGTAGATGTAGTTCTTGACGTGGTCGTTGTTGTTTTTGTTTCCTATGAATATCTGCATTTGACGAGAGAAAGAAGAGGTTTAGAGGAAGATGAGGTTTCGTGACGGTGTGATTTTCTGCTGCAGCTCACCCTGTGAGGCTGGTCTTCATCGTCGGTGTAGTCGGTCCAGTGGATGCCATTGTCGCTGTACTGCAGGATGTAGGACGTGACGAACATCTCCGAGCCCAGAGACTTGGCTCCCTGAGTTATGATGCCGGTGATCTTCTTCACCTGAGGCAGCTCCACCTTCAGCCACTGGCTCATGTCATTATACTGTGGAGCAAAGACATAATAAGGTTATTGATTAATTCTGCATGGTTTTTAAATCACATATTGGAAAGTTTTGAGGGCTGCGGTAGTAAATTGATGTTTCTAACCGAAGTACAATTGTGAGTAAAAGTTTTTATGCCTGACCTATAATGAATCTATAAAAGAACTAAAATGCTTGATTGTTCCTTGTGATGAAGACGCAAGTGTTTGGGAGTTACAGGAGTCAGCCTAAACTCAAGACTGCCATGAGAAACATGGTCTTTACAAGTAGATGTAAACTTTTGTTCACGACTGTAAATGTGCTAGTTTATGACCTGTCATGTCAGTATTTAGGGTTTCCTACCTTCGCCCTCCATGCGTTGATGGTTCCCTGTTTGTTGAGTCGTGCCAGAGAAGGTTTCCAGGGTCCAGAGTACCAGCTGGAGGCCATGGAGCTCGCTGTGATTTGACCGTCTTCTATCAGTTGACTCTCCATCCCCAGAGGAACTGAGCAGCCTGAGACGTAAGAAATATACATGATATACATTAAAGAAGTCACCTAAGGTCAGATTGTTATTAAATTTGATACATTTATGGAGCCCACAATAGGCAGAACGATGGTGCAGCAGTTTGGGTTCAGTTCGACTGTATGTATCCTTCGCCAGTTCATAATACGTCATCTCAAGGACTTTACATAGTTATAAGTTGCTGCTTGACCCTGCTGTGCAGAGTTTGAATGTTGTCCCTGTTCCTGTGTGGGTTTTTCTGGATGAACCTAGAATCTGGCCACCTGAAACCTGTTAGAGGGCTACATATGTACGCATGTGATTTAAATGCAATCTTACCAATTTCAAAACAAGCTTTTATCTTGAAAAGTATTTGATATATCAAGCCAAAATTTCATAGGTACCATTTTAAATTTCCATATTTTATTATATAGAATTTTCAAGCGAATCAGAGATGGTTAGGCAGAAGGTAGAAATGGAATTACCCTACAGAGATTTCAAAATTGACATTGAAACTTGAGAATTTCAGGCACAAATTTTGCAGGAAAAAACAAAACATACCAAAAATAAACTAGTGGGTGAAAGCAGATTTTATAAATTCTGAGAAACTGAAAAACAATGCAGGCATAAATTGCCCCTTAAAAGGACATGAAGTTTTATTCAACGTATTGTGTAGTAATGGAGATTTTGACATTTTATACACTACTGTTCTAAAGTTCGGGGTCACTTAGAAATGTCCTTATTTTTGAAAGAAAAGCAGTTTTTCAATGAAGATACCATTAAATGAATCAGAAATCCAGTGTAGACATTCTTAATGCGGTAAATGACTATTCTAGCTGGAAACAGCTGATTTTTCATGGAATATCTCCATAGGGGTACAGAGGAACATTTCCAGCAACCATCACTCCTGTGTTCTAATGCTACATTGTGTTAGCTAATGGTGTTGAAAGGCTAATTTATGATTAGAAAACCCTTAGAAAACATGAAATAGTCTGGGTGACCTCAAACTTTTGAATGGTAATGTATAAATATATGTAGATATAGTGACATCTTACCATCCAGCTCACAGCCGTAGAACTCCATGCGGACTGTGGCCGTGTTGTACCAGGTGATGGGGTGGAGCCTAATGAACCGTCCAATCACAGGAGGAAAGAAGGTGTTTGTGGTCGTCTGATAGGCTTCAGTGTTGCCTTCAAACACCTGGTTAAAGAGACAGACGGGAGTAAAGAAGTGCCACCACACAGTAGCTGCATCAGTGAAGGAGGCGTTTAAACTCACCTTCCTGAAGTCTCTGCTGTCGCCTTTGTAGAAGATCCACTTCCTACGGTCGTTGCTGTAGGAGATGGAGTACTTCCTCACAAACTGGGACTGAAACATCTGCTTGGCTCCCTGCGTGGCCACCTGGCTGATCACAACAGGCCGCTGGAAGTCCACCTGCACAGGTAAGCAGATCGTATTTACACCCATAATAATCACACTGTAAGCAAACAAACACACAAAAAATGTCATTGCAATGTGTAAGTATTTATTGCTATTTTACAAATTTTCTGCAGATAATATTTAGAAAATGACCAAAAAAAGATGTTTATTTACATGTAATCTGTAAATAAAAAGCAGGCCAAAGCTGTAATAATGTCCACTTCCATCTGTATTTTCACAAATTGTTGGTCATTGTTTAACAATAAAATTACAATATTTTCAATGTATTTAAATCAGCAAAAATATCATTATTCTACACATATTCACCATTATTTGACAGAAAATTTATGTATATTAAGGTTTGAAAGACAGTAAAAAATGTTTGTAACTGTCTCAACCTCCAGCCCTGTGTTCTTACAAATTCTAATCTGTTCCTTTACGTTAAAAAAACATACTAATAATAATTCCACAACAGTTTTTATGTATTTTTCTGGCACCCTTGCTGCCAGAATGTTACCGTATTTCTATGAGATTTTCCCTGTTTTGTTAAATTACAGATAATAACTCATAAAATGACAGGAAAATAACAATAATTCACATGTTAACTGTAAAAAGCAGGCAAAACTGTAAATAACTTCCAAATCAAAAATTTGTAATTTACCAAACTGTGATTTGACTCCATAGTTTAATTCTATAGTTTTTCCTATTTTTAAATCATTAAAAAAATAACAATTTTACATGTTTGCCGTAAAATAAAATCTAAAATAAGGACTGGGAGATAAAATAAAAAAAAAACAAAATAAAATAATTTTTAGTTTTATATTATATATATATATATATATATATATATATATATATATATATATATATATATATATATATATATAAAATAAAAAAACAGTATTTACTCTTTTTTAAAAGGATATTTACTGTTATTTTTCTATGTATTATTATTTTTTATTTTATGTATTTTACAGAATTCCAGAGGTTCCTTGTTCCTTAATGTATTTTTTTTCTGGTGCCCTGGTGCCTTATTATCACCGTTTGTCTATGAGATGTTTTTCTTATTTTTTACAGTGTGTACCACATACCTGAATCCAGCTGTTGTTCTGCTCGGTGCTCCAGGCGTTGTATTTACCCGCATTGTTCAGTCTGGCAAGATGTGGCTCCCAGTATCCTTCAGAGATGGAAATATTATCATTATACTGGTAAATTGATTAATTATTGAGCTTTAATTTTACACATCATTACAGTGGTGGAGGACATATTTAGATCCTTAAGTAAAAGTACCAATACAAAAGTGCAAAAATTCTCTGTAACGAGCAAAAGTCTTGCTCAAAATTCTACATGAGTAAAATTTAAAAAGCATAAGCAAAAATAAAAATATGAATTCAGTAGAACTGCTGCAATCACACCAGTTATCAGAACCTGAAGCTGTAAAAACAGAATAATGATAAATTTTAACTTTATGATGGTCACGTGTGACAGGCTGTTTTGTTTAGAAAATTTATCAAATAAAAGCTTAAAATTGTGATAAACAAGGATAGAAATAAAACAAAACAAAGGTGTAAGTAGTATAATATCTCTAGTATGTAATGTCACCACCTTTTCTAGTATTAATAACAACTGTGGGAGTTTAGAAAATGCTGCAAATGTTGATTCCTGTTTTTCTCAATTTTTGTAAAACAATCAGAAATTCAACAGTTTTTTTTCAGCTCATTTAGCATGAAAGTAGAAGAATTAAAACTTTATCATTCAGCACAGAACATATTTTATATCTCTCTGATTCTAGTCATGCTTGTTCTTTTTCCATGAGGGTGCAGAACTTTTTATTACAGTGAAAATTGAGTCTACAGTGTGGAAAACTGTAACAGGAGCAAAAAAACGCCGAGAAACTGTTTGGATTTCAGAGGGTTAATTTCCAATAATACAGCATAACTTTAGAATCATAATCATCTGAGCCTGCTAAATCACTTATTATAGCTTTAAAATATATGTTGTGGAGTATAAAGTCCAATATTTGCCTGTGGAATATTGTGTAGGAGACACTGAAATGCTTCAGAAAAGCCCCATACAGTACTGCTTCAAAGGCGGTTTGTCTACCTCTAGTGTTGATGGCTGTGATCTGCTTGTTCTTCACGCTGCCTGACTGTAGACCCAGCGGCCGGTAGCAGTCTAGGAGACACAGAAGCAATGTTTAAACATCAAAATACAACATGCAGGTATAGTCAGAAAACCATACTGTCAGTGAATGATTTATTTAAAATTGTTCGCACCATTATCTAGAACCAGGAAGAGGGTCTGCATGCCCTTCTGCTGGCTGAAACCAACTTCTGTCTCCAGCTGCCACAGACCAGGTTTGGACGGATGCATCTCCAGAGTGGCAAAACTCCCTGCGACGACAGTTTGTTAAAATGATTATTGGAAAATACATCATCACCCCTTCATTGTTTACCTCAAACACAGCCGGTTTTGGAGCTATTCTCTGTTTGATTGTGACTTCTACTGAAAATATAAAAGCAGCAGAAGACGGATTCTGACCAGGCAGCAGCGGGTGAACAGCATGTCTGTAGCTGGCGGTCTTCTTGTGCAGGAATGTTTGTCCGTGGAAGTAGACACTCTGGAAGTCTTTGGGAGATCCCATGTTGATGAGGTGCCAGCGAACGAGCTGGTCGGTGTACATTCTCAGGCCCTTTAGGCTGTAGATAATCCCATTGATGGCTACAGAAACAACAAAAAACACCACTTCTTATGTAATTTTTGATTAAACTTCAATGCATAGAAGACACTCAACCTGCAGTTTTGAGCAGTATATATGTGAGGTTTAAGTAATATTAAAGAGCCTACCTTTTGCACATTAACAGGTTTGTGATGTTATTTTTGGAGTGTACTAGAATACATTTCAATGCTTTGTGCTAAAAAGACCAGGCAGAATAAAGCTAGTCAAAGTCTTACAGTGGAGCTTGAGATTCTCTCCGAGGTAAGGGCTCAAAACTCTCCTTCTGGTCTTCCGTTCCATCAGCTCGCGGTTCTTCTCATAGTACCAGCTCTGCGACTCGTCAAAGGTCATGAAAAGCAACACAAACTCCCTCGAGTCTTTTAACTTCTGGTCAAGGGTTCCTTCCCGACACACCAGCAAAGGTCCAATCAAGCCAGAGTGGATATCCCTTTCCTAAGAGACAGATCATGTAGTATACAATAATGGGAAATTATTCTCAGTCCAACCGAAGAATTAGTCTTAATTTAAAGCTTTAAATTAAGCACAATCATGTGCCCTTATGTCTGCAAGTCTGATTTGTCAGCCTATGCTTTTTTTATAATGCTATTTTGTGACATATCATTTCACCTTTTTACAGCTCCTGTATTTTAATATTGCACCATTTTTCGATTAATTGTTCAATCATACTTTCATTTGTTCTTGAAAATATAAATTCCTAGCATGCTACATGTACATTTAGTTGCTCATTCTCCATAATGTTTTTTTTCTTTTTTGAGACAATCCTATGCTGCTGTTGGATGCTGCAGGCATTTTGTCAACTCAGAGGAAAGACTCTTGAACAGCTGGAAGCAACAAACTAAAATTCAGCTCCAGTTAGTCAAAACCTGGATTACATTAACTACTGGTGAGTCAAGTTATTCTCAACTCTTACAGAGTTTTACTATTATGGACATTTCAGTGTGTAATAGATGTGAAACTGTCCAAAAAAAAATGAATGAGAAAGGTGGTCTGTGGTTTTTTCCATTCTTAGTGATGGTGTTTGATCAAAATTGGTGCCAAAATGCATTTTTGCTGCAGTCTGTATTAAACAAGTATGTTCCCTTATGTCTATAAAATCTGATTTATAGGTATTAGCATCTCTGTGCTACCACAGCAGCTTCTATTATAATAGAATTTTGTGACATTTCACCTTTATCAAACAAAATTACAGCTCCTGGGATTTTGATATTGCACTATATTTTGATTAATTGTTCAGCCCTAGGTAATTTGTACTTGAAAATATGTGTTCCTTGCATGCTATATGCATATTCAGTTCTCCACATCTCTCGTTTCACAGTAAAATACTCACAGGGTTAACGCCTGAATAGTACGCCCAGGTTCGACAGTCAGATTCTCCCAGTTTTGGTCCAACCATAGAGTCAACTTTCCATAAGTATGTGAAGGTGGTGTTCGGCTGGACCTCGTTGTCGTATTTGTACCAGTACTTGGATCCGTCCTCGTAGGACAAACCCTCCGTCTGCTTCGTATACGAAACCCCATTAGGGTGGACAGAGTACGGACGGTTGGCTTTGTTTCTGAACACCACCTAGAAAACAAAATAACGCATTTGGAGACATTTTGAAAAATACTGAACATAGGGTAAATATGAAGCTAAAGCCAGAAGACAGTTAGCTTAATTTAGTCAAGGACAAAGCATGGTATTCCCTCCATTTTCAGTCTTTATGTTAATATAAACTAACCAGCTGCTGTCTCAAACTTCATATTAACATCAGTCTACTTATTTAACTTCCCTCAACAACAATCAGACTAACCCAGTCCTTCAAAGCGACAACATTCTATCATTTCAACATTGATCATTTTTATGTTATTCTTGCATGGCCAGAGCGTTCTCCAGAGTGCTATATCAGTGATGGGGAATGGCTTGACTCCACTTTTTTATCAGTTTCGCATAGCAAAAAAAAAACAACAAAAAAACGTCTGTCTTGTTTGTACTTCTTTAAACCAATCTCAGTCATCTTGGCTGGCACTAAGCCCAGGATGCAGTAATGGTGCCCCTGCAAAATAGTGACCAAGAAAGTAGAGAAGCAAGCACTCGCACTGAAATGCCTGATTAACTGAAGAAACAAAGCAGACCTGTCTCATTCCACAATCCAAATCTTCAACAAGACTTGAAATTTTTAGCACATAGGTTGCTGCATGTAACTTCTTGTTGTTTACCGAAGCAAAGGGGATTTTGAAAGTGCTAACAAACAGATGACAGAAAGGGAGGAGAAAGACGCTTGGAAATTGTCCAAGAAATCGCAAAGTTAAACCTAAAATCTAATTCAGTGAGTTTGTGTACGCTAAGTTTCCTCACAGCTTCATTGCATATATGTGTCATACATGCAAGACTGGACTGTTCTTCAGGTGAAGCAATGCATAATAATGCACTAATAAACTAAAGATTTAATCTAAATCTGGTTTATTTTGATGGACATTTCGGTTTGTAAAAGATGTGAAATTGGCAAAAAAAAAAGAAAAAAGGAAGTGAATGAGAAAGATTTTGACACTGTCACTCTCAATGATGTTTTTGGACAAATAATGGTGCCGAAATGTGGAAAAAGTCCTCCCCAAATCAGTTCACAAAACTTGAACTACTGTTACTTGGGCATGTCTATCTGTTAATACAAATGCATGCAGTTCAGATCTGTGCCGTGATGACGTGATATGGAAATTTTGCTAGTAAGACTTTTACAGGAAAGTGAGCAGGGTGCATATTGAAACATGAAGCTTGACATTATCAGATGCCATCAGATTTTTGGTAGTAGTCTGAAGGTGACTTTAAATATGTAAGTATGGAGAATGTGAAATATTCAAAAAAAAAGTTAAACAATGTAACATCCTTAGACAGAAACTGGCAAATGTCGACAGTCTTACCAAGATACTTTGTCCAACCTCCACCTTGATGACAGGCCCCAGGATGCCCAGATGCTCATCTAGCTCTCCACGGATCTCTGGCGTGGTGAAGCTGCTGTCCATGTAACCTCGGAAAACCACCTTGGTGAACTTAGTTTCTTGGGCTATCTGCAACTTGTCTTGCCTCCTGTGCCAAAAACAGGAACTTAATTAAGCAATGGTTGTCTATGGATGTGTTTTATCAGGGATGTGCTGATCAAGTGATCAAGGCTTACTGACCATAGCTAGAATAGACAGGAACAGCATTTTACCAGGAATGTTCTGATCCTTTTTTATTCTTTTTTTCTCCCAATCCGATGCAAGTTATCTAATATTTACTAGATCATACACACTTTAAGTACTGTGGATTGGTGTAGTAGCTGGTTGCACCTCCAGGTTGAGCCTCTTACTGTTTAATACTGTAGCAACCCAAAGAGGTGAGCACTTTCATGTTAGAGTTAGTAAAGGAGCACCGTGATAAAGACTTCTATGGAGCTAACTTATCACAGCTCAGGAAACGAGGATTATTTTAAGCTAGATTAGACTAGAACAGCATTTTTACCAGAAATGTCCCAATCAAGTGTACTTTTTTGCCCCAATCCAGGTGGAGCCTCTTACTGTTTAATACAAGAGCAACCCAAGGAGGTGGTTCCTTTTGTGTTGGGGAGTTTAGCTCGTAAAGGAGTACCGAGATAAAGACTTCTATGGGGCTAACTTACCACAGCTCAGCAAATGAGAATTAATTTAAGCTAGAATAGACTGGCACAGTCCTTCCTACATCTCAGAAGAACAATTGACAGCTGTTTTCACTGTTTTCTTCTTCTTCTATGTTTCTGTGTGACAACAGCTGTAAACAAAAAATCTTGCATAGCTTTATACCCATACCAATTAGTGAAAAATTCCTGTGATCAGCACCAATCCTTCTTAGGACTTAGGACATTAGTTTTTACTGCATAATTTTCAATGACTCGGAGCTTTTCTTACCTCTGCCCATAGCCAGCATAGTCCCATTCAACCTCTTCTGCAGCAATGAAATAAATCTTGGTGTTCGGGCCCAAGTGTTTCAAGTGGTATTTGGTGGTCTCGTCCAGGTTGAAATTCTTGATATCTTCATGGCTACTGTAGGGGTCTTTGTACATCACATACTCATATTCATCTGCTTTTACATTGTGTTCAACTGGTGCAAGATGATCCGGTTCATCCCCAGGAATGTACAGCTCATAGTCCCTGAAATCAGGCCGTGGAACGCCGATGACGACGGGCATGTTGATCAGCTTCTCCTCGTCTGAGACTGGTTGTGGTGACATCGGTCGAGACCCCCGAGGAGTCATTATAGGATTGAATCCACGAGGGGAGAATGGTAAACCACTCCTGGCCTGAGGCTGGTATTCCTTCCTTCTCTTTGTTTTCATACCTTGGCCCCTCTGAGGTCTCTGTCGCCGGTTCACCTTCTTTAGTTTTCTTTTCGGAGGTGGCTCTGTTTGAGGAATCTCAATGTATTTCTTCATATGGTCGGGAATCTCCATGGGCACCATGCTGTGAGTTCCCTCATAAGTCCAGTTGTGGCCTTGTGGTTTAACAGAGGAGCTTTTGATAACCTGTGTTCTGTTTTCTTGAAGGTAGATGAACACTTCTTCACTGCTTTCTGAGGCAATGTGCTCCTTGGACGCACTGGAGATAGAAAGGTTACCTAAAAGTGTTGTTTCTTTGTTGAAACTTTCCAGGGAAGATGTAGGAGTCAACTTATCCAGAAGAGAAGTGAAGTTCTCTCTGATCTCAGAACTGTTCTTCCATGACAGATCTGATCTGGATTCGTCTACTGTGAGATTTTTCATGATAATATGTGTTGCATTTTCAAGGCTGGAATTGGCAGGAACAGTTAGCGCGTCAGAGGAATCCGGCTTTACAGCAGTGATTGAAGAGTCGTTGCTGGTGTTGTTGTCTGTGCTCTCCACCAGCGACCCAACGATGGTCAGGTTTTGTACATCTGTGCCGCTGATGTTAACTTTTACAGAATCAGGTGTTGGCGAAGACAACGAATGGTTTGTTCCGTCTGCTGACAGCGTTGTTGTCACGTTACTCTCGTCTTCTCTTGCTGGACTGTGAGCATCAGCAGATGTATTGCTGTCTAGGGTCTTGTCGATGTCGGACGAAGACACAGAATACGAGCAAACATCCCCGCAAGTGACTCTCTCCTCTGAATCATCCATCACAATCACCTCCACAAATGTCAGGTTGTCACCGGTCTGCATTACATTCACTCTTTCAACGATGGAACCTAAATTTCCTGACAATTCAGTGGTAAGATTGGTAGTATCTGAAGATACATTTCCAACCTTGGATAATGCTGTGGCGTTGGGAACTGTTGTGTTTTCTGTGCCCGAAACTGTGACATTATTGACTACAGAAGCACTGCCATTTGCAGTTATGCTTTCATTCTTTAGCGACATATTGTGGTTGTTAAACCCAGTTGTGTTTTCTGTTTCATACGTGGAAGAATTGTCAAAAACTGATGGCGCACTAATGTTCTGTACATGTGTTGTGTTCTCAGTAATGCTTTGGTTTAGCACATTAACTTTTGTAAAGTTTTGACCTCCCATATCGGTCCAATTTGAAGATAATGTTACATTTAATTCATCTGTCTTTGGTTTAGATTTAACAGTTTTATCCTTCGAGGTCATATCCATAGCTCCATCAGAAAAGTCATACTCAAAGTAAGAGAGGTCCAGCTGCTCCATGTCCGAGTCTAACGATTTGTTTTTCAAAGACCTGAGACCTAATTCTTCTGCAAACCCATAAGTGTAATAGTCAATCACAGCCGGGGTTTCTTTCTCCACCGGTTTTTCCTTTTCCTCTTCCTTCTTTTTGATTTCATCCAAGGTCTGAGGGTTCCACACAGTAAACTCCATGTTTTTTTTTGTCTCTTCGTAGTCGTACTCGTACTGGTAGTCGCGGTAGCACTCGACGTCTTGAAACTTCAGGCGCATTCCTTTGGTCCTCTCGTGGGAATTCAGAGAAGCGAGGAGCCAAACGCCTGATTCAAGAGACAAAAAATGCCACTTAACGTGAAGACTACAGTTGTAGCATTAACAACTAGTTAATTCAGTGTGTCTATGAATTTGCACTTAAGGGGAAACGCTACGGGTGAATAGACCTTCTTACTGATAGGTATCATCATAAAATTTATCCAGTTGATTACTTAGAAAAATACAATGACTTTTTTGTATTGAAAGCTTTATGAAACTTTATGTTTTTATATGGAAATTGGATATCATACACATAAAAATGGCACAATTGGTTTTCATTTCCAGAACTTATAACCTCAGTGTAATTACCAGCACTGCATTTTGTATATCATATCCTTCGTTTTTTCTGAGCAATATCTGGCAAAAGAATTACTTTCAGAATGAATAAAGATTATCTTATCTTATCTTATCTTATCATTTGGATAAAGCCACCTTCAGGTTTTGTTTAATTTTGTTAAACATGTTATGGCTTTTTTTAAAATCTTTTTTCAGGGGGGATTTTGGATGTATCTTTTTTACAGTTTAATAAGGCCAAAAAATATTGTCAGCAGCCAGCAAAAAAAAAACCATTTTTTGCCATGTTCTTTTGAATGAAATGTTCACTAAATCAGATTGTAAATGATATATGACCAAATATGTCAGTGAAAAGCAAAAAAAATCAGAATATAGATAGGAATGAAAGTGGAAAGCTTGGTGATGCTGAAGTGGAAATTCTGTGTCAGTGTGTGGGAAAACCCTATTTTGAGTAAACAGGCTTTAAAGATGAAATCTAGAGACACAAATAGAGAATGTGCAGTGAGATAAAAACCTAAATATGTCTTTAGTCTTAAGACACATTAGAAGCAAAATATCCCCATAACCTCAAAATTACATGAGAAAACAATGTTAATTCCTGCAGTGTCAAGCCCTGACTTTCTACTGCCAGGATACTTTCTCAGGTTAAATCTGTCCCTGTTTTTGATTTATAGACACACTGACTGACCGACGTTGAGCATGCTCATGGTGATGGTCTCTCCGGTCATTGGGTAGAGGCTGAGGAAGTCCTCTGTCCTCTCGTTCAGCTCAAATGGATGACCGTAGAAGGTGGCGGTCTGGATGTAGTCCTGAGCTCCGATGCTGGACATGTGCCACGTTGCAACTTCACCATTACAGAAACCCAACAGTGGGCCGCTTTCAAACATGTAACCGTTGATCGCTGTGAGGAAATTCACCCGACTGTTAAGGATTTGTAAAGGTAGATGCATGAAAATAACAATGAAAATGTCACGTCATAAGCTTACTGTGCATGACGTTGGATTTATAGAAGTCCGGATCCGCCTTGTTGACTCTGGATCGATCAGAATATTGACGGATGTTGTCGTCCAGGTACCAGCTCTTGTTCTCATCGAACACAGCAAACATGGCATGTTGCTCTTTGTCTGCTTTCAGCTGCAGAAACAAGCAAAAATATGGATTCGTTTGCAGCACATTTTCTATGTCAACAGCAGAATTTTGAATGTTAACAGAATCAAATTAATACGGCTTCTTTTTTTAGCACAACAGAAAAAAACACAGACGACAACTAATCTTGGAAACCTACCTTAGCAGGTAGTTAAGAGCTCTATAAGACTGCGCTAACCAGCGACAGATTTTTTATCTTTACTTTATTTTTTAAAGTCAAATCTTTAAATTTTGAGGCTACAATCAATTATCTAACAGATGTGAGAGGAATTAAAAGTGGAATACAGAATCAATGTAGATAGTTGCTCTCATTTTACAGGTATGTCATCAAATATACATCTTTCTTCACAGAATGGACAAAAACACTAATATTGATGAATATGGAAAGTTCTTCTGCGCTCTCAGCAACTTAATCCCTCAGAATGTCTCAAGTATTTATTAAAAAAAAAAAAAAAAACCCTTCCTTTGTGCAATATTCATGTTGTAAAATCAGATTTATACTACAAGACGATGAGTCTGCAGCCAAGTTGAATAACATTTTCACCATTTTTTGACTTGAATCAATTATCGAGAAGATGGGCTTGGGTCGTTAGTTTTTCTCCTCTCGCATAAGATTACAAAACTTTACAGGTCAGTTATCAAATATATGACATCTTTCTTTACATTAGGGCCCAAAATCTAAATGTTAACTTATCAATCTCCCAGGATGTGTCCAGTAGTTATAAGCAAGTCATTATTTGTGCATTATTCATATTAAAAATCTGTCTCTAAAGCATTAAAACAAGATTTTTTTTGTCTCATATGTCTTTAAAGCTCTAACCAGGTGATGTTAAGCAGTTATATTATTAATCATTTCGCTTATGTTGTTTATCTTGTTAGCATATATAGAGCAACTGCAGGTTATATTATAACGAAAGTGTAGGAAAAATGAAAATGAAAATAATAGCACAATGTTTCATGAAAATCCTTGCTAGACATGTCAACTTAATGTTTGCACAAGAGGTTAATCCCTTTAATGACTATAAATATCTATGTGAAATGTATAGAAATCCAGTTTTTGAAGAAACCACATGACATTTTTGTGTTTGTAGCTTTTTTACCTGCACGTTCCTGAGGTTGAGCGACTGACTCTTGCAGATGAGAATCGGTCCGATCAGACCTGAGGCGATGTCTCGTGGTGTGTTCACTGCACTGTGGTACATTCGGGTCAGACAGCGAGGGTCTCCATGCAGTGGTTCGTCCTCCTCCACCACTTTCCAGACGTAGGTGTGTGTCTCACCTGGCTGAACACCGTGGGAATGGTTTCCTGGCAACAGCATAACAAATTACTCCATCAGATATGTATACAGTTTGGTAACACTCTGCAGAACAAGTGTAGATCATTTATTTATCATTAGTTCATCAGTTGATTCACAATTAATTTAATATGCAACTACGTTAGCTGGATTTCAGTTACACAACATGTTATTTTAGACTCAGTGAAGAAGAAGAAGAAGGAAGAAGAAGAAGCTCTTTTTCTTTTAAATCAAATTGGCCATTTGTTGCAAACGTTTATATAATTAACACAAATAGTTGAATATCTGAGGTTTTTTATGTTAATATTGGGCCGCATTAAGATATTAAATCATCATGAGTCATGCATTAGCTCAGTATTACTTAAATGTACTGTAAAAAAAATCTGTAATTTTGCAAAATTTTTATTTTTCTGTAAAATTACAAAAAAAGACTACATGTCTAATATAAAATAACATGAAAAATCTGTAGCTCTAACAATCTCTAACAATTAAAATTTCACACATATTGACAATAGAAAAAGAAGACGAGATCCTTGCTTGTGCTGTATCTCCTCTCAGATGTACGTCGCTTTGGATAAAAGCGTTTGCTAAATATTGCAGAACTGTAGAAGTAATATGAAATTTCAAAGAATGTTTCTTTTTTATTTGAGATTTTTTCAATATTTTAAAAATACACAAAAGTTGAGATTTAATTAGACCAGTAGACTCTAAATTTCTGTCTAATGTAAAATAGCATTAGAAATCTGTAGTAGTGAATAACAATTTCCACTTTATTTCACAAATATTTCCATTTTTTAATTCAAATTTAATACTCTATGTTTTTTTTTTTTTAAGATATAAATGACAACTAACAGAAGAAGCACTGGTTCTGTAATTTTACATAGAATTGTAAACAGTAAAAAAAATAATAAAATCTGTAATTTTGCAAAGAAAGTTTAGAATTTTTTTCAGTAAAATTACAAAAATAGATTCTGAATTTACACATCTAATGTAAAATAACAATAAAAATGTGAGTCTGTAAATAACAATAACATTTCCATTTCAATTCCAAAAATATTTTTGGATTAAACCGCTTAATTCAAGGGTGACAGCTTAAATAACGATTCTTGATTTTTTTCCCAGTATTTTTGAATACATGAAAATATCAATAAAATTGCAGAAAGATTGAATTTACATGTTTAATGTAAAATAGCATTAAAATCTATCTATCTATCTATCTATCTATCTATCTATCTGTCTGTCTGTCTGTCTGTCTGTCTGTCTGTCTGTCTGTCTGTCTGTCTGTCTGTCTGTCTGTCTGTCTGTCTGTCTGTCTGTCTGTCTGTCTGTCTGTCTGTCACCTGCAGAATCCCCTGCAACAAAGTGTCCATTGTTCTTTGGAAAATGGCAGGGCTTGATGCCACTCCAAAAAGCAAACGGTTGTATTTGAAAAGGCCCTTGTGAGTGTTGATGGTAACATACTCCTTTGAATCCTCATCTAGGAGCAGCTGTTGGTAGGCCTGGCTCATGTCGAGTTTTGTGAAATGTTTGCCCCCTGCGAGAGTTGCAAACAGGTCCTCCACTCTCGGCAATGGGTACTCTGCTAGCTTAGAGACCTGGTTTACAGTCAGCTTATAATCACCACAAATCCTTGCCGTCTTGTCCTCCTTTAGCACAGGGACAATGGGGGCTGCCCACCTGGAGAACTGGACTGGCTCAATGATGCCCAGTTGCTGCAGGCGTTCAAGCTCCTCCTCAACCCTGCCTTTCATGGCATATGGCACAGGTCTGGGCTTATAAAAACGTGGTGGAGCCTCAGGGTCAACATGCAGTTTCACTGTAACCCCTTTAAGCATCCCCAACTCATCTCTGAAAACATCACTGTACTTCTGCAGAATGGTTTCAGTTGAAGTAGGCTCAGTAGCATACTTTATGTCATGCCAGTTCAGTCTGATTTTGCGGAGGCAATCCCAAATACCAACCCCACATACCAAAAGACTAGGTCCAGAACCTGTAGCAACCACCAGCCTTGCTCTTGCTCTCTGACTTTCAGCTGCAATGTCCACAAAGAGCACTCCTATATGTGGGATGGGCTGCCCTGTGTAAGTTCTGAGCCTGAGCTTTGATGGGTGAATGGGTGGTAGGTCAGACTGCCATGTCTGCTTATAGGTTTCCTCACTGATAACTGATGCTGTGGCTCCAGAATCAATCTCAAACTTAATGTCCTGCCCACTGACTGTGACTGTGGCATAATAGGGCTCTGGCGGTGTGTTTTCCATCTCATCATCCTCTGCCTCAACTCCAAACATATTGTAGGCACACACAGCATTAACGTCCCCCTCCTTGAGGTGGTGTGTGTCAGCCTGTTGGGCTTTTGCTCGTGTTGGTTTGCCTTTCCCCTTTGAGCTCCTGCACTTTTTAGCTAAATGTCCCTTTTTATTACATGCATGGCAGACAGCATCTTTAAATTTACAGTCATTTGCAAAGTGTGGTCCTCCACACCGAAAACATTCCACTCGTTTTGTGCCTTTAATAGCCTCTTTACCAGACTCCCTCCATATCTGGTGCACTTGTGCTATCTGTGACCCTCCATGTACTTTCTGAATGTCTTTGGCATTGTTTGCAGCCATCTCCATACCTTGGGAAATTTCCAGGGATTTTTTGAAAGACAAAGGTGGGGCTTCTCCGAGCAGTTGGCGCTGTATGGCATCGTTATTTATTCCACACACCAGCCTGTCACGGAGCATATCATCTAATACTGTCCCAAAGTCACAACGCTCTGACAACTGTCGAAGCTCAGCCACAAAGTTAGCTATAGACTGCCCAGGCTTCCTAAAATGACTGTGAAATTTAAATCACTGGACTTTCACTGAGGGCTTGGGGTTGTGGTGGTTACTCACGAGTTGGACAAGTTCTGAATACAGGATCTCACCCGGTTTCCGTGGCGTGGCCAAGTTCCTTACGAGCCTGTACGTCAGGGTTCCCCAATTAGTTTTCCCCAGGGGCCAAATAATTTCAAATGTGCCAAGCCAAGGGCCAAAGCATACACTTTGTTTTTTGTGCACGTTGACGTTATTGCTATTATTTGTAGTAGTAGTAGCAGCAGTAGTAATAATTTAGACACCTAACTCTCAAACCTAGAGGCTCACACAAAAAAGAAATTGTACTGTAAACAAATTAAGTCCAAAACCAACCATTTATTTACCTAAATGCCCATTTATAACACTCACATTCCCACCAACACACTGAAATATATTAATTTTAAAGATCTCAAACCAAATGCATTTACATCTATACGGTCCATGCTCATACAAAGCTTAAACAACGGCACTAACATGACAGCAGAGCATCCTGAGGCAGAGGTTATGGTCAGATTTTCAACAGATTTTCAAGGTCTGACATATCATTGAATGCTATTGTACTGTAATTATATTGTTTAACAGTGTACATCTGTAAAACGTCCAAACAGCTTTCCACAGACATCACATTACTACAACATATTCATCTCATGAAGTACCAAGTTAGAAACTCCTCTGCCGCGTCGTCTCCGTGCGGTGCTCCCTCCGAGTCAGCACCGCTGCTCATCCGTAGCCGCCTAGCTGGCTAGCACACTGTCGACTAGCTAAGCTAGCAACGAAACAAACCGGCAGACACGTCCGAAAAAAGAGTTCACCTCGTCGCCAAAAATATGTGGTAACTTTACCACGTGAAAGAAAGCACGCGACACACTGCTCACGTTTTATCGGTGTTTTATCTAGAACCTACTCGATAACAAAGAGTCAATGCGGACGTATGCACAATACATGTTACAGGGCAGAGGTCTTCATGGATAACAAGCGCAGACAACCACCGGAGGTCACTTTTCTTAATATGTCACTCTGGCTTCACACTGCCGCCTTGTGGATACACCCCTACATTACATGTATGACCAACAACACATCTTAACGTTTTTCACATTACAACACTATCTATCTATCTATCTATCTATCTATCTATCTATCTATCTATCTATCTATCTATCTATCTATCTATCTATCTATCTATCTATCTATCTATCTATCTATCTATCTATCTATCTATCTATCTATCTATCTATCTATCTATCGGCTAGAGTTTGTATTTTAGTTAGGAAAAATAGATTACCTGTAGCCTCAGCTGCCGGATTTTCTGTTTGTTTGTTTTTTTTAAATTTATGTACATCTTTCTTCTAACTGTGTATGATTTCCACCTAAGTGTTACCAACATTTATTTATCATGTTTTTAACGAGTTAAATCGATGTGTTTGGATCAGTACCTCCTTCTGGGTAGTTGACTCCTTCCTCTGACTTCTCCACCGTCAGTCCATGTGGGTAGATGCTGTAGGGCCTGGAGGCCTTGTTCTTAAATACAATCTGCAGGAGAAACACAGGGTTTACAAGGACACACAGTTAATGTTTAGTCATTATACAGAATCTACAGTCCAGCTTCCTGTCTTGTTTGAGTTCTGTTTTTTTTATTTCAAATCCCACCAATGATGAGGTCAAAGTGTTGAATTTCAGCTTTATTATGATAGTTTATGTTTCCATTTACAGCAGATTTTCACCTATCTATCTATCTATCTATCTATCTATCTATCTATCTATCTATCTATCTATCTATCTATCTATCTATCTATCTATCTATCTATCTATCTATCTATCTATCTATCTATCTATCTATCTATCTATCTATCTATCTATCTTTTAATAATGCATAATTTCATTTTATTTATCTAATATATCTTACTTTTAGTTAATTTCTTCTCATCTCACCAGATGGATGATAGTGTTTCCTCAAATTCCTAAATCTCTTTGTTTTTAAGTATTTTACTTACAACGTGATGTTTTTGAGTTGTTAGATTGCATTTTTATTCCTTTTTTCTTTAAAGAACTTGATGTTACATTTAATTGTATGGAAAACACGCTATAAATGAAGTCTGGTAGTGGGAAAATATGAAGTGAAACTAAGCTGAATGATAAATAAACAACCAGGAGTTTGCCGTTGCTGTTATTCTGACCTTCGTTACACTAAAATGCAACTTAGATCTCTATTTATGAGTCACTTTCCCTGTCATTGTTAATGATTGATTGGAATTCTTGGCATTGGAGCAGCTGTGGACTTTTTGGGGGGCTTCCGGTGTCATTTGAAGCTGGATTTGTTTGAAATAAATCTGGTCTCACCTTGATGACATCTCTGATTTGTGCTCGGATGACCGGTCCCAGGATTCCCAGCTCCTTCTTCCTCTGCTTGTCCACCACCTTCTCAGTGAACGACTCGTTCGTGTACTGAGTGTAAACGGCCTTCTTGTATCTGCCGCCTATCCGTGTCGCCGACTGTTTCAGGTACATATGCTTGAAGTCACTGCACACAAGGAGGATTTATTTCATTTTGAGGCATTTAAAACAAAGGTATTTATATCGATTTATTATAAATGTAAACACAGGAGCAGCTTGAATAAGTTTGGAGACATGAAGGCTGCACAGGAATTAGTTTGCATGATCATTTATCACCCAAAATGTGTATTTATGGGAGAAAATGTGACATACTGATTCAGAAAAATGTCTCCTACCTTGAGTTTTTCAGTTTATTATAATTTTTTACATGAGCTGGCCCATTGGTGTGGCAAGGATAATGTAATTTTTTTTACATTTTTATAGTGATTTTCCACTTTTTTATCCCTACACTTGGCTATTTTGGAGTGAATTGTGACTACAAGTGGCAAGATTTACTGCTGCAGAAGTCTTGACATAGATATTTAATGCTAAAGTGACAATGAAAACAGCTCTTATTAAGTAAAATTCTGATTAAAAAACATATTTTTTTAACATTAGAACATGTTAGAGTATCTGGTATAAATAAAAGAAGCAGTAAATGTATGTAAAACAGGAATAGAGCCATTTAAAATGTATTCCACTGTAAAATATAGTATATATAAAATATAGAAAAGTTCATTAAAAATGCATCTTACTCATCAGTGTGTTCATGTATGTCTTATAGTCTTATAGTCTACCAAGGATAATGCAAATTTTTTATCCCTACACTTTACTATTTTGGAGTGAATCATGGCTAGAAATGGTGAGATTTACTGCTGCAGGAATCTTGATATTTAATGCTGAAAAATGCGTAAAATGATGATTAAAAATCTTTTTTTTGCAGTAGAACATTTTCGAGTATCTGTCATGAATAAAAGAAGCAGTAAATGTATGTAAAACAGAAATACAACCTTTTAAAAATGTATTGCAGTGTAAAATAGAATCAGAAAAGCCCCCACATTTAGATGCCTAGGGTTAAAGGTGCTGTGAAAAGTGAAATAAAAGTGTGTCTGCAGACGCTCCTTACTCGTCGATGTGTTCGTGCATGTTTGGTGTGTAGTCCCAGACGACCTCCTCAGCAGCTATGTAGTATTTCCACTCCATGCTTTCTCGTTTTTGTGCGATGGTCATCCTTCTCAGGGGCTCTTTAAAGGCGTCGCACTTCTTTACGTCCACGAAGGCGTGCATGCCAGCTGCAGCCATGAGAATATATTGTTATTTTTTCCTGTCAGTTCAGCTCCAGGTGTGGACTGTGTTCATGTCAGAGTGCAGGTTTACCTTCCATGTGTTTGGTGACGTGCGAGGACAGCAGCCAGCGGCCGGTGTGCAGAGCCACCATGGAGGCGGTGGCCGACGAGCCGCTGATCAGACCCACAGACGACACTTTGTGGCCCGTCTGCTGCAGCACCTGGCCGTTCAGGTGGACCGAGAACACCTCCGGCTCCGAGCTCATACCCACCAGGTGGAGGCTGACGGAGGAGTGGGCACAGATGTTCACATCTGGAGGGAAACAGGACGTTTTGATTGGTTTAATTGACTTTCTTGAGTTTATTCAAAATGTCATGGAATTTACAGGTGAGCATACAGAAGTTTTTCATTTTTAACATTCTTATTATTTTTGTCTATTTTTACTGTCTAGTGGATGTTACCTTTATTTATTGCATTGTTCATTTTATTCTCTTTTGCATTTTATTTATTTACATATTTACTTCTTCTTTTTATTCTTCTTATTAGCCCTATTTTTATGGTTTTCCCATCTATTTTCTTTTGTCCCGCCATTATTATTATTCTTGTCCATTTTTATCGTCTAATTAATTTATTAACTATAATTATTTTATTCTTAATTTTATTACTATTATTTTACCCTTTACTTATTTCAATATAAGTTTTTATTTATTATTATTATTATTATTATTATATTATTATTATTATATTATTATTATTATTATATTATTATTATTATTATTATTATTATTATTATTATCTGTTTTAACTGTCTAATTGAATTGTTAAATTTATTCATTTTATTATTTATTTTATTCTATTTAGAATTTTATGTGTATATATATTTATTTCTTCCTCTTCTTCTTATTGTCTATTTTTTTACTTATTGATTTATTAGCTGTATTTATTGTACTATTAATTTTATTCTATTTTGCCCTTTATGTATTTGCATGTTATTTTATTTATTATTAGTATTATTATAATAATTATTACCATTATTATTATTTGTATTGTCTATTTTTGCTGTCTAATGGATTTAACTTTATTTTAATGTTCATTTTATTCTATTTTACATTTTATTAATTTACATATGCATTTATTTTTATTAATATTAGTAGAATAATAAGAATTACTATTATTATTATTTATATCATTGCCTTTATGGTTTTACCATGTGTTCTTTTATTCTGCTTGTTCTTTCCCTTATTATTATTATTGTCTATTTTTATCATCTAATTGCTTTATTAACTGCATATTATTAAAGTGTTTATTAATTGTATTATTTTATAGTTCATTTTATTCTATTTTACACTTTTACTTATTTAAACATTCTTTTATTTATTTTCTGTTGCTTTTATTTGTTTTATTATAATACTAATATTTACAGAATAATAATTCTGTTGTTTAACAGGAGTATCTTCCTTTAGTTTTTTTTTTTTTTTACCTGTCTGTAAAGCACTTTGTCAGCTTTGTTTTATGAATGAATGTGATATATAAATAAAGTTGATGTACAGGGGGTTTTTTTTGGGGAAAAAAATAAACCAGAATCAAAAGAGAGTTTAAAAAAAATGCTTTGCAGACAGGCCAAATAAAAGTCTCCTGTATCAGGCTAATCTTTCCCTTCTTTTCCAGTCTTTGTGCTAAGCTAAGCTAACAAACTCCTGTCTGTAAGTTTTTATTATGTCACGTCATCTCATGTCGACAAATAGAAGCAGGAAGCACTGATGTTGTCATCACTGTTATTTGCAGTGTAAGCAATGATGTAGAGGCTTTTTAAAAATACTAACCAGAACCAAGCCTGACGTGTTCTGATATGAACTTTTAATACTACTACTACTACTACTACTAATTATAATATTAGAATAATAACTTTATTTATGTAGCACCTGTTACAAAAGAAAGTTTACAAAGTACTTTGCAGACAAGCCAAAAAAGTCTCCTGTACCAGGCTAACTTTTCCCTTTGTTTCCAGTCTTTGTGTTAAGCTAAGCTAACAAATTACTGTGTGTAAATTTAAATCTGATCTATGTTTTTCATAGTCAGGGCATGTCAGATAAAACGTGGACAGACTGACCAGGCAGCGACCCTGCTGTGTATCCGTTGATGGTGTATTTTACATGGTTGCCTGGATCGTATCCATTCGGTTTGAACTCGCTCTGCTTCTCATCGAAAACCCCAAACAGGAAGACGAACTCCTGGTGGAAGTCGACCTGCTTCCCCGAGTCATCCAAGCTGCCTGCAGAGTCACATTATTCAGAATGAAACGACCCGGGGATTTAAAAACAGCAGCAAGTGGTTAAACAAAGCACATTTTCCCGCTCACCAGGCTTGCAGATGAGCAGAGTGCCGATGAGGCCGGAGTTGTAGTCCTCGACCACTTTCTGGTGGGAGATGTAGGTGTAGGTGAGGCAGGCGGGGTCGTGCTGCTGTGGAGAAACAGCTCCAGTCACCTCCCAGTAATAAACGTGTTCGCCGTTTGGTCGAACTATGTCGTCCTCTTTCTCTTTCTGCGATGTGTTGTCGAAGTAGTTGGCACCTGTGAATACAAAAACGTTCATGCTAACAAAATTCTCTGCATTACAAATACATACAGAATCATTAGTACCATTTTCTGTCACATTTTTACTCACTGTAGGCTCATTTTTCAAAACAATATAGTCAATAAATCATGCAACTCTATGGAAACAGCACAACCACTCAGAAACGACTTGCATGATTAAATTCAGTTTTATTTCTATAGTGTAGATTCCTGATGTTTGTCATCTCACAGCGCTTCATCTGCCTCGACCAGTCTGAGTGAGAGTAGGAACTATGATACAGGTCTAATGCCATGAAACAATTAAAAAAGATGGATGCCTTTAAATATTTGGTGTACAAAACTTGAAAAACCTGGAATCACCATGTCCAACACCTCATGTGTCCACAGGTTTTACCCATATTGGTAAAAATGAGACCTCCACATGTTACTGTTTAAGTATTTACATCTAAAATCTCATCATTTTTCTCACTACTTTGCAACTTAGCACAATATATTTCACCATGCTGAATGTATCTTCCAATAACTTGCTCCTCTGTATGCTATTTTTCAGCCATACTGCATTTTTTTTAATTGATACGGTATGTTTTATTTTCGAATTTTACGAATAATTTCACTTTCATTCGCTCTTTCAAAGTTTGACTGTCTTTTTTTTTAATGTTTTTACTAATATCAGCAAAAATGTGCATTGATATTTGACGTTATTTGAGAGAATTATATAAATTAAAAACATTTTTAGCACAACTCTGCACATCAACGTGCTGTTTCACCATGCTGAATGTATCTTCTAATAACTTGCTCCTCTGTATGCTATTTTTGAGATATGCTGCATTTATTTTTGATCCAGTGAGGGTTTTTTTGTTTCCTCTGTGTCTCTTATTGTCTCTTTTCTGAGACTTATCCTTTCGGTTGCATCAAGGAATTTAGAATCTGGTGCAAAAGCTTTATTTTTTGGCGATTATTTTAATGAAATTTTTTCCTCATTGAACTGCACTCACACGTGACTCATTCATGAACCACTGGACACTTGAAAATCCATCAATTCTTTCTGTTTCTTTTCAGTTTCTGGCTTCGATAAACGGTGTCATCTTTAAAAACGCAACATTCCTTTCAAACCTGAGGGCAAAATATTAAAAGAAATATGTCATGTTGGTCAAATTAATTAGATTCCCTTATGAATCTTATATAACAAAATATGAGCAGCTCCAAAGCTAACAAAGACATAATGAAGCGTTTCCCGCACACAGTTCCTTAATTTAGTGTTTCCTCTGATCTCTGACTTTTGCATTGGGTGGAACCCTTAATCCCAATTTCCTGAATCCACAGTGTCTCCATGTCTTTACGTGCAGCACTCAGACAGAGATTTCCTGAAGCTTAGAGCTTTCTGTTGGACTTCAGAACTATCTGTCTGTCCTGGTTAATGTTTTAGAAGAAGACAAACAACGTTGTTTGTTGTCTTGGCTAATCTTGTGTAAATATTACAATGAGTAACATCATGAGCTCAAACACTGACCTGAACGGACCGAATACGTTGTAAAAAAAAAACTAAAAAAAAAATCCAAATTTAACAGAAAATAAATGTAGTTTTCTATTCTTTAAAAACTGCTTGCAAAAGTCTGTAAAATCACAAATATTATCTGAAATTAGCATCCCATCAGTTAATTAATTATCATGCCAATAATGCCAAATTCCATTTCTTTCTTCTTCTTTGTTCACAGAAAATGTACTTTACTATTTATACTGTGCTTTTTTAAGTTCAAATAAATTTACATAAAAGTGACAACATTTGTGTTTAATGAATATGTAGCTCTTTATATGAGTGAAAAGTGGTGAAGGGGAAACTTTAGCTGTGTTGTATTGATCTAATAATTTAGGAAAATAAAACTATTTATTAAGCATATAATGTAAATGTATTTAAATTTATATTTATTTAATCTATATATATATTTCTTAAATTTTCTGGGTTTTGTTTTATGTCAACGGTGTCAAATTATTTACTCATTCATTTTTAATTCTTTTTTACTGAAACTTTAAACTTTTATTATTTAGCTGAATTTACATACACATTTGCATAAATCTGACAAGAACCATCTGAAATTAAATATGTAGCTCCTCACATATTACACATTTATGTGGATGCTGTTAATTCTAAGTCTTTTGTAGTATTTCTTATCTTATTAGTTTGATATTCAAGCAGAATTTTACATTCAGACTCTGTAACTGGAGGGTTGTTTGGGTTGTTTTATTGCATTTTTATTTCAATTTATCTATAAAGCACTTTGTGTTGCATCTCATCTGTGCCACATAAATGAATAAAACATAATGTTTAATTTTAATTAATTTGATTTTATTTTGTTTAATTTGATTTTATTTGAATTTATTTTATTTTATTTTTCTTAGATTTTGTTTTGACTGCCAATTATTTGACCATCGTTTACTGTTTTTTTTCCCCCTTTTTGTTTTTTGTTCGTTTTGTTTTATGTTTTTTTTTTTTTTTTTACAGTGTGGCGTGTCTTTAGGTCGACCACATCTGTCAGATGAATGAATCCACAGCTGGGGACTCTCACCCTCAGACTGCTTCCCGTAAGCCACGCCGTGTGGGTGGATGCTGTACGCTCCGGTCGCCATGTTTCTGAAAGTGACGACAATCGTCTCGTTCTCCTCAGCCCTCAGCGTGGGTCCGAGAAGACCTGCAGAGAAACAGGAGATCAAGTTTGTTTATCTGGAATCCACACTGAGATAGACTCAGACTGAATCATCACAGATGTAGTTTAACCACTGGAATATGTTTGGTAATGTCCTCTTATGCAACAACAATGACATAAATTGAGACTGGAATCAGTGAGTAAGTGTTGTTTATACACAATTACGCACTGGAGAGAAGAACCTGCCAGTGTGTTACATTTTTTTTGGGCATAGAAGGAAGAAATTTCTTTCTGTAAAGTTCTCCGAAATGACAGCTGCTCCTATACTGCTCAGCATCTGTGCTCCGTAACAACCGGTGGCACATTAAAGGAAAAATAAACTCCTCCAAATGTAAAAATGCACCTTTTTCCTGCAGATTATTTTCTTTTCTGCCTCAGTGAGGTGTTGCTTCACAGAACATGTGGTGTTTTGCTCCAGTCTCTGGCTCCAAAATCAACATTTAGTGTGAATAAATATTAATGTCTCAGCAATTGTGCTGTAATTACTGCCACATTAAATCATTCTTTCTAGCGCACTTGGTGACACGTAAAAGTTCTGTGCATGTTAAGTCATTTAATAGATAAGTTTAAGTTGCTGTCTGTGTGGGAAGTGAATGTGGAGACAATAACAGTGTTTCTTTGTAATCAGAGCCAGACAGATGAAGTGTTCATGCAGCGTTTACCCAACCAGGATGGATGAGTCTTAGCCTGCCTGAAGTCTTTGTCATACTCCCGAAAGACCACTTTCTTATAGGTGGGACTAAACCTGAGTAAAAGTGGAAAAACACAAAATGTTAATCATGAAAAACAAGGAAACTCCCGACATATCGTCCACACAGCAGAGACTTTATGACATGAAGGCCAAACTTTCACTGTCTGTTCTGTTTGTTGCAGCAAAATGTGTCAAACTGATATCAGAGATGAGGGACAGCCTGTTTAAACAAGGACAAACCGGACTGTTCTACTAGGAAACACAGAGAAATGAAACTTTTTGGATCTGTTTTTAACTGTAAGTTGACAGATTTTCCCTGCTTTGTAAAATTACAGATAACAACAAATGAAATCACAGAAAAACTGTTTTAATTTCTATTTAACATACCTATTTTTACATTTGTCAATTTGTCTTTTTACAAGTTTTGACTTTTTTTTTTTTACAGTGTATATACCAGCAAAAAGATTATTGGTTTACAGATATTTGCCATATTTCAAAGAAAATGTCTATATTTAAAAACATTTTTTTGCTGTTATTGACAGTTTTTTGTTGTTTTGCAGATAATATCGAGTAAAATCACCAAAAAAGACTTTATCTACATGTTCAGTGTCAAAAGCAAGTAAACAAACAAACAACAAACAGCCACACCAAAACTGTACACAATATCTGCATCAAAAATCTGTCTTAAAAAATAATTTAAAAAATGTTCTGCTCCGTGTGACTGTAAAATTCCTGTTAAATTACAGTTTTTTAAATTTATAGTTTACTTTTTAACTTTAAATTAGCAACAAAATAGTTATTTGCATGATTTCAAAGTAAACTTATCTTATGTACTGATTAAAAAATTCATGATTTTTAAATGTTTTGTTTTAATTACGAATAATATCTTATAAACTCACAGAAAGAAAAACATTAATTTATATGCTGACTATCAAAAAGACCCCTGTAAATAATGTCCACATCAAAAACCTCTATCTATCTATCTATCTATCTATCTATCTATCTATCTATCTATCTATCTATCTATCTATCTATCTATCTATCTATCTATCTATCTATCTATCTATCTATCTATCTATCTATCTATCTATCTATCTATCTATAAAATTACAATGTCTGACTGTAAAATTACACTCTTAAAATTGAATTTAAATTCACACAAACTATCATTATTTTACAGACATTTGCATCACTTGGAAGTAAAATTATTTTTGAATCATTTTTGTTTAATTGCAGATAATATAGTATAAAATTAAAAAATGAAATTTATTTTTAAATTAAAAATTAAAAAATACAAATTTAAATGTTGGTTATGAAAAAAATAACTGCAAATAATGTCCACATCAAAAATCTGTATTGTTACAAATGTCAATTTGTTCTTTCACAATGTGATACATTGCATTTTTTCTGCTAAAAACAACAATATTTGAAGTCATTTTCAATATTTTTTAACAGTTTTTAAAGCATGCCATCGTTCAGTTGCCACCAGATTTTCACCTCCTTTTCTTTTTTACTAAATTTTTTTGTGCACTGTACAAACAACCTAAATATCAGAATGCAGTCAAGACATCTAAAATAAATCCAGAAATAAAAGAAGGAATGTTACGGGACTGCTCTTGCTGTGTAATATTCCAGTTTTTATCCTACCAGTTTGACTGATGTCCATTGTAGTTCCAGTCTATCTCTACAGCAGCGATGTAATAGTGTCTCTCTTTGCCCTGAGCTGCTGTGACATGCAGAACCGTCAGAAGAACCAGGACGGCCAGGAGGCAGCGAGCTCCAGCCCAGAAACAGAGCCTCATGTCTGGGTTCAGTCCTGCAGCTGCTCTGCTCTGTTGTGCAGGTGAAGAAGCTGTGAGGTGGCGGGGATGTTCTCTCTGAGCTTTATCTGACACCAACGTTGTGTCCCGGGGCAATGAACTGTGTGTCTGTGTTTTTTTCTTTTCCCTCTCCTGTAATTGAGACCTTCTGGCAGTGAGTCATCTCTAAGGGCTGTGCTCCTTCCCTTCATCCCCCTGAAAAAAAGCTCCGTGTTGATGAGGGCTGAAAGTTACATTGGGAATTTCTCCAACCTCAGAATGTCCCAGCGCCTCATAAAATTACGTCATAACTCAGCAGCAAAAGCATTTCTGTATGTTTAGGTGGAGCCGTTTTTTTTATTTGTGTTTGTGCTGAGAATAGTGCTTTCTCTTTAATTAAACTACTTATATGTCTGAAATTTTTATCAGTGAAACTCCGCTTGTTGATTTCTTACAAGAAAAAGATTTTTAAGAAATGTTATGTTTAAATCAGCAAATGAGTCGTTATGTTTCCAAAAATGGAGACATTTGTGTTAATTTCCACTACAGAAATCTGGATTTTGGTTCAGTTTTGTTCACATACAAGCGGGAGGACTTTGGATATATCTTTTTATTGCTTGATAAATCAAAAAATACCGTCAACAGCCAGACAACTATCAATTTTCTTAATTTTTTTCAGGAATATAATGTTGTATATATCAGGCTGTGAGTGATATATGAGCAAAGCTTTTTTGTAGAAACCTTTAGAATGTAGAGAGGAATAAAACTGGAAAGTTTGGTGTATAAGTGTTGCTAATGTGGAGACTTCTGGCTTGGAGGATCAGAAAAAAATACTTTGAGAAAATGTTTGAGAAAAGATTTGTGTTGTAAAGTTCCACAAACATTTATAAGAGGCCACTATTTTAGGGTAAAACTTTAAATTAACCGATTTCACCCTGAAATTTCTCCAGTTTGTTTTTTACATTAAAGCAAATACTTTTGTAACGAACAAATTGTTGCAAAATAGACACCTAAATGTGTGTTTTGGATATTTTTTCCCCCTTTAGACTTAATTCTTCCTCAACAATGCGTTAAATTTTAGATTAATTAGGTTAATTTGCATTATTTACAGTTCATATTGTTGGTCTTAACTGTAATATTAAAGCATGTCAAGTTAAATTGTATTATATTTAATAGCATCCATTGTATTTAAGCTCAACAGTTAAATCTGTAATCCTATTTTTTCTATTGAAAGCACCAAGGAAGCGTAACATCTGTTGTTTTGAAATGTTCTATACAAATAGTGTATGGACTTTAATTTTTATTTATTAATTTATTATATAATCATTCTTTAAACTTAATTTTGCCTGTTTATCTTTGCCTCACTTTCTTGCTCTCTTCTATGATTTATATAAACTTTTTTGGATTAGTTTTTTTATTAATTGCTCAATAAGGAAAAGTGAATATACTGAAATCAGATGAAACCTACGCAGTGCAGTGACGTCAACACGCCAACTGTGTCAATACGCATGCGCAGAGTAACCAGGAAGTGTTTGTTGTTGACAAATAGTCCTCCAGTCACGATTTGTGAAAGAGGAGAATAACAGGTCAGTTTATCTAAACTTTGCTCGTTTTTATGTCTTGTCGGTGATGGAGTTAGACCTGCGTGTCTGAATATTTGAAAGAACACTCGTGTTACTTTTACTGGACGTGGTTATTCGCAGAAAAATGACGGTTGTGGCGCTAATGATGCTAATTTTGCTCTTAACTGATAGATCAGTGACTTTAATCTCAAATGATGTGTGTAAGTAGATAAGCAGTAACTTACATTATTGGTGAAATAGTTGAATATTACAAGAGAGGCGAACTTACCACAGCAGCTGCAAGCTGCTTACAACGATCAATTCAGCTCTCGTTTGTTTTGTTTGTGGGTTAGTCTGTAAAATGTTAGAAAATAGTGAGAAGTTCCATCTAAAACCTGTCAGAGCAAAGAAGAAGTTTATTTTTCAGCTTGTTTTATTTTGCTAAATATTCCTTGACAGCTGTCATTAGGTTTCTTTTTCTAACCATAAGCTATTTCAGTTCTGCTCTCCTGTGTCTTTGAACTAAGTAAAAAAAATAAAATCAGTGTATCTGAGAAATGTTGAATTGAAGTGAGGCTTCTTTTTTCATTAGTCCAGTTATCCACAGTAAATTTTTTGCCACGTATGACAAAAAAAGCATCGAATTCTGGCTATTCACAAGGTAGAAATGCTAAATGTTTAGTGTTTGTTTGATTCAGATGCCTAAAGCAATTAACTATTTAAATGCTAATGAATTTTTTCTGTCAAAGGAGTAATTAACTAATCCACTAATGGCTGCACCTCTGGACTCACTGAAACTCTGTGTTGTCTGGTCTTCTTTAGAGTCTTACTAAAAATCTTCCGTGCATGATTGTGGTTGTTGTTCCTGTTTATGGCCGTCACATGTTTGGCCATTATTGTTTGAAAACCAAAACAAGTCAAACAAGGACGGAACAGTCGTGTGAGGAGTTAGCGTGATGCTCATTGGAAATAAAAGATAATCCAATTCAATTCCATTATAATTTATTTATCTAGTGCCAAGACCTTACAATATTATAAAGGCAAAATGTGCTGGGTGAGGAAAAACTTGTTTTTAGCCTCTTACAGAAACAGACTCGGGAGAAAAGAATAAAGCACTGAAAAACAGACAATAAACGCCAAGCTGTTTGGTGGAATCAGTAACTACAGATCAGAAACATGCAGCTCCATGCAGAGAGGACAGAACAAAAACTATGCCAAGATAAGAGCTTCTGTAAATGCTTATCGCTCCTGTCTTGCTTTTTCACAGAGGAGCCTTTAAATGAAAAGGTCAGCCTACAGTGAAGTTGTAAAATGCCTTTTCCTTAATTTCTCTACACAGCTCATACAGCATAATTTAAGTGATCCCCCCCCCAGATAATAGAGGGATGTTGATCAGATAGAGATGCAAGAGTCTGAGCATTTCTTTTTGCATTACCGACTCTGAAACCTACAAGAACGAGTCTGACAGCAGTGCTGTGTGTGTTTGGGGATTTCATTGCAGCCCAGCGGGTTTGTCTGCATCCTGTTCCAGTCGCAGCCATGGCGTGCTGCCACTCCTGCCCCAGACTCTGCTCCCGCTCCGTGGCCTACACCCTGGCCCTCGGCCTGGGCTCTGTAACCCTGGGGACCAGTCGCACCCTGCTGCTCAAGTTTTCTGAAAACGCTGGTGAGGGATCCGACAGTGAAACAAATGAGACTTTTAGTCACAGAGAGATGAAAAGATGTGACAGACGTGTCAGCAGCTTGTTAATCATGTCTTTGTTTTTCTTCTGTTTGCAGAAAACAAGTACGACTTTCTCCCTGCGTCTGTCAATCTGCTCGCTGAGGCCCTCAAACTGCTCTTCTGTCTGGTTATGTCAGTTAGAGTCATAGTCAGAGGTAAATATTGAAGCTGTCAGTGTCTTTACATGGATGTGAGTGTCCTGGTTAGGATCAGGTCTGTGCATGTAAATGTCATCCTGATCTTAAAGACCTGGATAAGCTCTTCTCCTGGTTTAAAGAGATGCAAATATGCTAACTGGAGAAAAAAACCAGGATATTGTTACAAGTACAAACCTAATACAGGGTTCTGAATCCCGCACACGACCTGTGCAGCTTCAACCAAGTGAGATAACGGAAATAACAGCGTTCTCTGTTGAAGCAATGAGGGAACAGGAGTTCAGTATACTTGAAAGTTTAGATGAAGAAAGCAGTAAAATGCTGAACTGTTTAAGTCTGCCAGAGATTGTTTGCATATAAAGATGGAAGAACCCTTCATTACGTCACCATTAGGTTTTTCTGCAGAGGCTATTGATATGTTGTAGGGACTGATGATACTGTAAGTCAATGTATTTTTATCCAGGAGATTTGAGTTTGAGTGCTGCCTAGGACAATCATTTTTGTTTGATTTTTGCATTTCAATCTTCTTTTGACTTTTACTACCTGTGTTTAGTTACATTTTCAATTGGTGTTTGGTAAAGTTTAATAACCAAAAAATGATGATGATCTGGGTTAAAAATAAACCCTGTTGCTACATTTATCACATGTTCCACCAGAGATTTTACATGCATTTATCCACATGACTGCAAGAGCTTGGCAGTGTTACTGGCATTACTTTCTGTATGCCGATGATCAGGGTATGGGCACCAGCTACTAGAAGGCGGAGGAGCCATTTATTGGCCTGACAACATCGTAATCAGGTGAAAATGAGTCCCACCTGTTACTCAGTGCAGCCACACCCTTAATTATGCACAACTTTAAGCCTTAATACACCTTAAGCAGGGGGGTTATTCTGTAATTCTCCTCCTGTTTGTCATCAAGGAAACTGTGTAGAACCTAAAACTGACTTTTGTACCAGGCTATAAACATGTTTATTTCTGCTATAAAATGTTTAACTGGGACTGACTTGCTTTTGCTGCACATGGTCATTCAAGGACCTGCAGGAGGAGATTTCACATCCATGTTGGCTGAATTTCTTAGCCGTGATGGCTACTGGTTAATGTAAATTGGTTAATGGTTACAGCCCCATCCTTGCTTGTGAACGACTGAGCCTTTCGGGGATGCTCTTTATTTACCCAATCATGACACTCACCTGTTTCTAATTAACCTGTTTACCTGTGGAATGTTCCCATTCCCAGTCTTTTGTTGCCTCTATCCCAGATTTTTTGGAAAGTGTTGCAGGCATCAAATTAAAATAAGAAAAGCACTCAGAGAGCAGAATACTCCACCAAGACTGCTTAGTCATTGTATCATTTCCGCCAGATGAAATCTTGAATAAAAAACTACCTTGTGCTGAGCACAGGCGTGTGTTATGCATGTGTACGTTATGTACGGAAACCAAATCACGTGACCTAAATATGTAGCAGATGGTTGGAACTGATGGGACTCAGAAAAACCTCCACAATTTAATCAATTGTTCCTTGTATCATTTCCAACAGATAAATCCCAATAAGTCCACAAGGATCGATTTGTAGTAGGATCGCAATCATGTGATCATCAGTAGGTAGCTGACGTAGTGTTCACTTTGTCATAGTTACAGTGACACCATGCTGCTATCTCACAACAAATCCATGGATCCAGACTATAAACCACATCACTGCCAATATCTAATCACTTGGTCCTTGAGTCATTTCTGACCTTCCCTGAAAATTTCATCCAAATCCGTTAGTCCGTTATAAGTAAGTAATAAGTAATGTTGCAGACAGACAGAGAGACAGAAATACAGACAAACAGATGGACAAACATACGCCGGTCGTCATGTAACTCCGCCGCGTTCCTTGGCAGAGTAATAAGTGAATATTTGCAAAAAAAACCCAGTACAGTTTATGGAGTAATTGTTGGACTAGTATTGATCAAATCCTCATAACCAATAAGCTTCATATCCAACACTCATGTTCATGCAGGTCTTGTGTGTGTGATGGAAATCTTTGTTGGTTCGCTGTTTCTTCCTTCAGAGGGCCGATCATGCAGAGAGCTGGGTTTCGCCTCCAGCTCGCCCTTCCTCTCCTCCTTAAAGTGGGCCGTCCCTGCTTTCCTCTACTTCCTCGACAACCTCATCGCGTTCTACGTGATGGCCTACCTGCAGCCGGTGAGTTAAACATGCCGTGTGACCGCGTGTTAGCGTCACAGTAGAGCTGCTAGAGCAGGGAGTCAAATTCATTTTAGTTCAGGGGCCACATGCTGCCCAGTTTGATCTCAAGTGACCAGTAAAATCAGAGCATAATGACCAAAAAATAACAACAACTCCTAATATTTCCCTTCGTTTTCGTGCAAAAAAAATACATTCTGAAAATGTCCACATTTAATGAACACTCTTTTTACAAAACATGATGAACAACTTGGATTTTTTTAACAATAATAAGTGAAATTTCAACAGTATTATGCTTTAGTTTATCATTTACACATTACAGATCACAGAGTATCTACACAGGCACAGAACATTTCGTCACAGGTATCTGGAACTGAACAATATAGTATTTGAAAGATCTATAAATTATTTAAAATTTACATTCATTTCCACATCTATGCAGTGATCCTGACCACCTGAACTGACTCACTATTAAAGAAGAAGGTTAAGTTATCCCCATACCTTGTATTTTTATGTATTCAATTTATACATAAAAAATACACAAAAGTTGTCTCAGTGCATCATCAATAGGGTTCCACCAAACCAATCTTTTTTCTACTGAAGCTGCTGACTGACATTATATTGCACAAAGTTCTTTAAATATTTTCATACTACGGTAAGTATTCATTTTTACACTTTGCTGAGTCATGCCGTATATTTGACAGCCCTATTCTAGAGGAACATTTGTTGCATGGACTCCAAATACTCAACTTTTACTCACATACAAACCTGCGTTTTTCTGTGTTTTCAGATTTTACCTTCTCCACACCAAACACCAGCTTTACAAACTGTCCTGGTGTTTGACACACTTTGCGTATTTATGCTGTCTGTTCGCTTGTTGGATCTCTAGTCTGTTGTTCTTCCTCTTGTTTCAGGTCATGACAGTGCTGTCCTCCAACCTCGTCATCCTGACCACAGCTGTGCTCTTCAGAATTGTCCTCAAGTAAGTGGTTGATGTGACAGAACTGTAGTGTTTTCCTCTCAGTGTGTCTGTTTCTGTAGACTGAGAAGATGAGAAGTGTCTGTGCATATAGTTGTCACGCCTTATCTTATTCCCTGTTTTTCTTTTTTCTTTTTGTGAGGTTGCCTTTCCATACCCCCTTCTTCATTTTCATGCAGTCTCTGTGGAAGAGATGTCTTCTTTTTTTTTTTACTGAAAATTAGCTTTAAGCAGCTTCAAATTCAAACAGTCTTAATTTCCTCAAATGAGACACTTTTCATGACATTACCACTAAATTCTGCATGCGAAATGCTTGATCATGTAATGACAAATTAAATTTGTCTCCTTCAGGAGGCGTCTGTCGTGGGTCCAGTGGGCGGCCTTGGTTATCCTCTTCCTGTCCATCGTTTCCTTGACGACGGGATCAACAAGCAGCCAAAACTCCAACGCTGTGCCGGGTCACCACGCAAACCTGTCCGCCCCGTCCAACTCCTGCCTGCTGTACACTCAGCTTCTGGAGCAGTCGAAGAACAGCAGGTAACGTGACGAACGCAGAAGTGGGCGAAAAATTAGCGAGGAGGCTTTCAGCCACGTGGGACAGAATATCTACAGCCAGTTTAATCCAGTTTTAATCATGATTTAATGATTCCCTGAGCTGCCACGGAATGTTACACAGCAGACTTCTTAGCCCATGTTGGTTTGAGAGGATGTAGCCTGTAAGTGAAAGAATCAATTGTTTGTTAATCTATTACTTATTAGACACGATTGAAAATGTCAGTTGATGTTTATGTCTAGTAGTAAATGTGAGTTTTTGGAAGTTGGTGATGAAATTATCAGGATTTTTCCTGTATTTTTCCTGTTTTTCCCGAGAAACTTTTGCGCAGAGGGGTTTCAAGGCCACTTCATAATTATTATTATTATTATTATTATTATTATTATTTATTTAAATTGATCTTTGCTGTGCTGCAGTGCTGGTGAGTCCTGGGCGTCGTCGCTGGCCGGTCAGGCCTGGAGGGGTCGGGTGATGGAGAGGCTCCTGTGTCTGGGCGCCGGTCACATCCTGCTCCTCCTGCAGTGTTTCATCGCAGCCATGGCCAACATCTACAACGAGAAGATCCTCAAAGACGGAGACCAGCTCACCGAGAGCATCTTCATCCAGAACAGTAAACTGTGAGCGGAGGCTTATGGAGGAAACACCGCAGCAGGACGGCCGGTTTTCGTTCTGATCTCTGTGCTTTTATTTCCAGATATGCCTTCGGTGTGGTGTTTAATGGTCTGACTGTCTGGGCTCAAGGTCTCCACCACAACCTCCTGCATGGACACAACGTCTACTCCCTTGGTCTGGTGCCGGTCACTGGTGAGTACATGAGTGAAATTTGTAAAAAAATAAAATAAAATTCATGCCTCTTTCTCTCACAGAAAGCCACAACCAAGAGACACTTTGTTTAGTGTAGCATTAAAACTGGAAATGGGAAAACTGTTCGTTGCTGTTCGAAAATTTTCAGCTCAACTATTCTCTCTGGAAAACAAACAGTTTTGGATATTAAAAGACTGTTTATATTAAATTCTATTGGCCGCAGCAGAGACCAACTCCCTTTAAAAAATTGAAAAAAGTGCAAAATTTTCAAGTGAGAGTGATAAGGAGGCTCCAGAAAGTTCCTGTAGGTTAGGAAGTTTGTGTAATGTACACTACTGTTCAACAGTTTAGGGTCATCCAGACAATTTCATGTTTTCCATGAAGACTCACACTTTTATTCATGTGCTAACAGAACTGCACAAGGGTTTTCTAACCATCAATGAGCCTTTCAACACCATTAGCTAACACAATGTAGCATTAGAACACAGGAGTGATGGTTGCTGGAAATGTTCCTCTGTACCCCTATGGAGATATTCCATTAAAAATCAGCTGTTTCCAGCGCTGAAATGGGGAAATGCATATTCCCTGGGCGGTCAGGGGTGGTTTCCGGATTCAGAAATAGTGAAATGCAGTGACAGTTTTCATATAAAAATCATCTTTTACAAAAAAACAAACCTGTATAATTTGTTGTGTTCACGGCCCTGGCATTACAATTTTTACAGTCTAGCATTAAAATGGCATTAAAAAGCATCAAATTTGACTGGCTGATTTCTACAGGAACCAATACTATATATGTACAATACTCCTGTACTATACTATATATGTACAATACTCCTGTACTATACTATATATATATATATACACAATGCTCATGTACTATACTATATATATACACAATACCCCTGTACTATACTACCACCAGGACTGTTATTTCTGTTGCACAGTGCACTCACTTCCACTTTTGATGCTGTAACACCAAGCACGGAATCCGATTAATCGCCAGAATAAATGATTACTAAAATAATTGGCAGCTGCAGCCCCAGTCCCTTGTAAAGTAGCTGGAAATAATAGTCCAGTGTTAAAAGTCAAGTTGTCTAGAGATGTGTGGCTGGAAGGACTCGCTCTGCTCTGTCTCCCCTCCAGCTGCTCTGGGTTTATCCGTGGCCTTCATCTTAAAGTTCAGAGACAACATGTTCCACGTGCTGACGGGTCAGATCACCACCGTCCTGGTCACCGGCCTCTCCTTCTTCCTCTTCGACTTCCACCCCACGCGCCACTTCTTCCTCCAGGCTCCCATGGTCCTGCTGGCCATCTTTATCTACAACGCCAGCCGGCTCAAAGACCCCGAGTACAGCCTGCAGCAGGAAAAGCTGCGGGTCATCAACGGAGAGGTGTTCGAGCGATCCCGAGGGGTAGGAAGCACACCGCAAATCTGCAGCACACACTCCTCACCGCCGACGTATACCCACTTCCTGTCCTCCCACGCACATACCAGCAGCTCTGTAGGAAACTTGGCTCTCATTCTTCTATAATGTGATTCCTTCAATGCAGGAGGAAACCTGATTCTCTGCTATGAAAACAGCATCCAGACTCACGCTGGAGCCGAACTCTACGTGGTTCCATTAGTGGTGTCGTCAGTTTTGAAAGCTGTTTAACAGGGCAGGAGCCTCATGAGGGCATTGTCTGAGGAAAACCTCTGTTGCGTGTGAAATACTAATTTACAGAGGTATTCTTTGTTTCTCTGGTGAAACAAAAACAAATCGACAGCTGGTGCATCTTTTCCCGTTTTCTGTTGCTCGATTTTTTACAGAACTTAGTTTTTCGTTCAACGTACAGAAATTCTAAACAAAATTTGAGACGGTGCAGCAACATTTTTCCTCATTTCTTTTGACCCAGCGGAAGCTCTAGAAAGTTTTCAGGCCACTAAATGCTCCCACCTCTATCGCTGATTCAGAGATGTCACTGTGTGAAATACCTCAGTGTCTGCAGGTTCGTCTCCTGGGTTTCACCACTTGAATTCTCTTCTGTTGCAGGACGGCGAGGAGCTGGAGCTCTTAACGAAGCCCAACACAGACAGCGAATCCGAGGAGGATCCTCCGCAGTTCTGATTTTCCAGCTCGACTGCGAGGTTAGAGGAGATTCCTCTGTTGCTCATATGGAGCTGCACAGTAGACGCAGCGAGGTCACAAACTCTGCATCAAAGCATTTCTTTGAACTGCGGTCTGCAGATAAACAGTGTTGATGATGGACTCTGTACATTATGAAACGTGCCTGTCTGTCGTTCATGCAGTGATGGAAGCACCAGCAGGGATGTGTGCGCTGGAAAATATCAAATATTTTCCATTTGGGATAATTAAGAGTTTTCTGTTTACTTCTTCTGATGATTCCTGTTGTATATGCTGCTATCAGACAGTTTTATGATTGTATCAGGGTGTTTTTTAAACTGCGTTAAAGCTGAAGTGTTTAAACTCAGACTAAATAATGTGGAAATTCTAAGTAGCAAAACTGAGTACAAATATTTTAAGTGTAAATGACACATTAGCAGGACTGTTGTTTCCACTGCAGTGACTGTAAAGGGAAATGTGTATTTTCAGAACCAGAACATGAAGTGTTGATAAATTATGGTGCCCAACAAAGGTCAAAGTGAGAATTTTTTGATTGGCGTCCCCTCATAGTGGGTTTTATATTCCTTCTGATCAGTATGGGGAAGCACTACAGTAAGGAGGGATGATTTGATGTTTGTATTTATTGCTCAGTTGGACTTCGATGGTTCAGTCTGTGGTTTTGTGGATGTCCAGATGTTGGTATTTGAGCCTGCAGTGCTTCTAGAACAGATGTGCTTTTATTTAGGAGTTCAGGAACACTACAGCTTCAACGCAATCAAACCTGCTGCACACAAACTGCCACTGCTACAACAAAGAACAACGAATATGTCATGGCCTTTATTTGGAAACCAACTAATTTCTGTAAAATCTTTTGGCTGAAATTTTGAGAATCTTTCTATTTTTAATGATCAAAAAGCATCTTATATGGTAAGCCATTTTAGGAGTTCAATATCACCTCCATTATAACTACCACAGCCATGAAATGTGGAGAGAAAAACTGAAAAATGACAATAATAGTTTCAGCAGCTCCACATGATTGAATGACTCCAGTAGAGAACAAATTTTTTTATTATTAGCCCTTTAAAATGGAAAAAAGTTAAGAATTTTCAGGATTAAAAATTCCACTGCTGGGCATAGTCACCAGTATGTGTTATATCCTATAATTGCAGTATGTCATGGCCTTTTTTGCACCATTAGCTGCAGCCATTCCAGTTGTGACCCAATAACACACTACATGGGCGCCTGGTTTGGTTCCCAGCTGGGGACCAGTTACTCCATTTTATTCCACTACTTTCTTCCCCAACATAAAGACATAAAAGATGTCCAGAAAATAGTGTAAACTTTGTAATCCCACTCACTCTGTAGACAGAGCCAGCAGCAGTCTATAGGCTGAAACTCATTATAGCACAGCTCATACAGCCAGTGAAACCTTGTTTTTAATGTGTGCAGCGTTGACCACATGCAGCTACATGCAACTAAACAAACATCCGTCGTAGAAGCACCGCAGGTTCAAATTCTAACAGCTGGACGTCCAAACGAAAGCAGCAACCAGAGCTTCAGCATCACAACAAGCAGCTGGAAACTGTCGGAGATCGGCTTTTTAACATGAGTAATGAGCAATAAATGCATCATGTGTAGTATCTGAAGAAATGCAGTGGACTCTAACTAAAATGTGGATCACAAGGAATTAAAAACAAACTGTGAGGCAACTCAAAGTCAAAAAAAATCAGACCTTTAGGGCTCTCTGTGCAAAATGGAGCACTAATGCCTGAAAGCACAACGGACTGGTTCCTGCTTTGGCCTTTTTTTGCTGAACTGTGAAATATCTCTGAAGATTGATGTTGGTGCCATAAATTCTTAACATGTACAAATGCCGATTGTTGTGAAATAAATTGCCAGTAAGCAGTTTTAATTCTGTCCAAGAGCTACAGCATCATTTCAACCAAGTGTCGGTGTTGTGTATATAAATTTAAGGTGAATTTAAAGTGAAATATTTCGTGTTTTATGGTTAAACTCGACAGTTCACATTTTTCTTAATATCTGGTTGTCTTTGATCAATACACTGTGACACTATGTCGATATTAATCCACCAGGGGGAGATGGAGCTCAAAGGATTTAGATTGAAACTCTGAGAATTAATATCTTGTGCACAGCAATCACTTCAACTCTCCTTACTGGTAAACAAATGTTTATTTGTCATATAGCCAACAGAGTATAAATAAGAACAACGTATAGCAACAGAAACTTTACAAAAGAGAAATAACATGACAGCTTGTTTTTGTTTTGAGAAAATCATCGGTAATTTCACCTCGAATGCGACAGATGTCCAATAAATACATGTCTTACTTTAGCCTGTTATCTACAAAAAAAAAACAAACAAAAAAAAACAGATCTGTGCTGAAAATATGTTTGCAAGTTTGACCTGGAAGGCAAGATGACAGATGATATACTGACGTGTTTGGGAAAAATGGCAAAAAACAACTAAAGTACACAGCACATCCCTGAACCTCCAGGCTCATCTAGAAATTACCTGCAGCTTACTATGCGCTATACTGAAAGAAGCAGGTTGGATTCTTCCACTGAGCGCTACGAAACATTCAAGGAGCTCGATCCGTCTGTGGCTGGAGCAGGAATGGGTGGAAAGATGGGGGGAAAAGCACAAAGAGGCAGTGTGCAACCTCGGTTACCTGCTAGTAACCGTAACCCTGGTGGTAGCCGTCCTGGTAGCCGTGTTCGTATCCGTGCTGGTGGTAGCCGTAGCCGCCGTACTCGTCCTCGGGGCAGCGCATTCCGAGTGACTGCTGGATGGCCATCTCCTGCCTGCGTAGCTGCATAGAGTCCACCAGGTCGTAGATGATGGCCATGGACCACATGGGCGACGGGTACCAGGACTTGACGTTGCCGTCCTTCCCCACCAGCAGCATGGAGAAGTACTCCGGGCTCACCTGGAAGTAGTTCCTCATGTCCTTCACCAGGGTGGCCGAGAGACCTTCACGCTCCACGGTAGCAGTTCCTGGACGGAGCAGAGATTCAACGGATTTAAGGATTTATTTCTACCATGCCTCCTCGTGCTGAGCTCAAAGGCCAGAAACAGAAACGTCGGCCTTCAGGCAGCGGCTCTGGTTTCTACAGTCTGGCCAAAGACTGACTCAGATTTGTGTTTCCCCAGAAAATTCACTGTTAAGATAGAAAACCAGGTCAGATAGGAATAAATCAGATTTCGTTTCCGACTCCCCTGGTCTCACATAAGCCCTGAGGTTGTACAGAATCTGTTCCTGCTCAAAACAAACATCTGAGGTTCCTCTGGTGGAATAAGGAAGTGGACCTTTGAGATTTAGATTCTCTTTCTGGACTCATTCTGGTTTTGCAGAAAAGGAGGGCCGATCTAACATCCCAAACATGAAGAATAAACAAGAAAAAAAAAATACTAATGGTTTCTGTTCAGCACATTTAAGACACCAGCCACTGTGTCGAGATCTTTCCAGTAAATAAGGTCATTACAAAAGTAACGGAAGAAGAGGAAGTGCTGTGGGTAAACTAATGTAGTGTTATTTTTGGTGTGGTTTTATCTGATTAATTTACATATTAGAGATTAAAACCCTACAAAATTATAATATTTTATATGAAAAACTATGAGTTCTCTTGACCAGGTCAGAAAAGAATAAATCAGATTTTGTTGCTGGTTCTACAGCTCTGACTGACTGTTTCTGCTAAAAAAACAAACATTTAAAGGTTCCACTGGTGGAGTATAGAGTGAATCTTTGAGATTTAGATTTTCTTTCAAGTTTAGCATAAAAGAAGGAAGAGCTAACATCCCAAACATGCAAGATAAACAAGAAAAAACTAATAAGTCAGTGGTTTTGTGCAGCACATTTAAGACAACAGCTGCTGCGTCAAGAGAAATTAACATGGCAAGTGTAAATACTGTAGTTAAACTAATGCAGTGTTAGTAATGGTGTGGTTTTACCTGATTCATTTATATATTAGAGATGAAAAGCTTGCAATAATTTGTATAAAATACTACTTGATTAAAAAAGTTCTCTTGACCCAGTCAGAAAAGAATAAATCAGATTTTGTTTCTGATTCACACATGATTCTACAGCTGTGACTGACTGTTCCAGCTAAAAAACAAACAAACATATATTCCACCAGAACAACCTTTAAAGAAGTGGAATTTTGACATTTAGATTCTCTTTCTGGACTGATTCTGGTTTTGCGTAAAGGAGGGAAGATCTAAGATCCCAAACATGCAAGATCAACAAGAAAAAACTATTAAGTCAGCGTTAAGTCACTTAAAACCCTACAAAATATTAATATTTTATATAAAATACTACATAATGTGGAGAAAAAGTTCTCTTGATCAGATCAGAAAAGAATAAATCAGATTTTGTTCCTGGTAATGCAGCCCTGAGGTCTAAAAAACTAACTTTTGAAGGTTCTTCTGTTAGAAGAAAGAGTGGAGATCTGACATCTAGATTCTCTTTCTGGACTCATTCTGGTTGTGCATAAAGGAGGGCAGATCCAGGGCATCATTTTTCAGTTTCTATGCCTTAGGGTGCTTAAATAGAAGCACAATGTGTGTTATGTCATTATTTTACACGTCAAAGTTCTCACCGTTGATTGGATACAGCTCCAAGACTCCGCCCATATCCGGCGCCTCTGTGCCAACCAACTTCAGAATGGCGATGTGCCTCAGACCTACGTCGCCATGGCAACACACATAAGAGAGAGGCAAATATCTTAGATAGGCAAAAAAAAGACTTCAGACAAGAGCCTGTGAGTGTAAAACTGCAGTCCTTTCTCTTTCTTCATCCTGATTTCACTGTTTATTATTGGAGCCATCCTGAGCTCCGGTTTCCAGGTAGAGGGAGGAGAACGTGGTGGTCCGCAGAGTCGCTGCCAAAAAAGCCGTTTCCTCTGAAGCGAGAAAGCCCACATTAAACACAGGAGAACGCTGGCTTCACTCGGCGAGCGCCAAGTGCTGAATACCAGGATCAGCCCTCGGAGGCCTTCAGCCCAGTCAGCAGGACGAGGCCTTTGTCTGGGAGGGACCGACCCGGCCAAGAGCAACACATGAGGGGGGAAAAAAGTCCTCAAACAGCCTGATCTGGAGCTGCTGATAAGGACAGAGGAGCTTTTTTTCTTCAGACGTATGACTCACTCAGAGAAAAACGGTGCCAGTTTCAACTAAGATGAATGTAATAAGGTTTAAAGGATGCCAAATAATTGGAAAATAAACTAGAACATTTCTAAAATTCTACATTTTGAGTGCGCTAATGCAACTTCATGTGCTGCTATAATTATACATAAGGTATAATTTATACATCTGCATGTTTGACGAACCCTGATCAGCACCTTTTAACATCTTGGAGCTTTTACTTTGAAAGTGTATCAATGAGCCAATCAGCTGTGAGTCACCGGTTGGTTGCAGTGAGCAGAGAGCAGACTGAGGATTAGACCCTCAAACAAATGGTCACAGCTCAAGAACTACCAGTCGTATTGGAAAAATTCTTTCACCGTGTGAAGCAGAATCTTTTTCTGAACAAGTTGACATGTTTTCATGTCTGTACTGTGATTTATACAGATTTGGTGGCAGGTTACAGAGACACCATTTTTGATTTTCACCCCAAATTTTGGTGCTATAATGGGAGTGAATAAGAGTTTTGGTTGAAACATTCTGTGATTTGAGGTGATTTATGACAAAAACATAATTCCTACAACAAATATTAGGTGAAAGAAGACAAAAATATCTTCATTTTTATATATAAATTGTTCATGTTGAGTAAAAATTGTGAGAAGGAGATGAGGATAACTGCACTTAAAAAAATGTCTTTAAAATCTTGCTGTAGAAAAATTCTTTAGTTTAAAAAATACATAAAACCTGACTGCCTAAAACCTGTCAAATCTTTAAACAACTATTTACCCCAAAACTGATCTTTAAACCTCTAATAAAGAATATTTTATCAGCCTCTCACAAGCTCTTTGTACATTCTGCCATATTAGAAGGTTTTACTGCTACATGATCTCATCTCGTTGACTTTTTCTGGCATCCCATAAAACTTGCAATCTGTTTCATAATTGTAAATCTGTGTGATATAGATAAAAAACTGCACCATATAAGTACATTTCAATCAGTATTTCTGCTCGTGCAACACCATAGACATGTGCAATATTTGGATATTTTGTTTCTACTGATGTTTCTCCAATGTTTGCATGATCCTCTTTGCTGCTGTATCGAATCCACTGTCAAAAATGTGACAAATCCATCTACGTTCTGAACCACCTTAAGCATTAAGTGCTGGAGCCTGAGAGAAATGTTGAAATCTTGAATTCATATAAACACAAGAGGAGGTTCCGTCGGGGTAGAAAATCCTCCTGACGCCATTTATTTGGTTTCTACTGAGAATTGAAGCTCACTGAGGGCTAATAAAAGTTTACATTTATCCCACATTAATCTGTCAGAAGCGTCAGGTTGCTGAGATGTGCGGGGTTTAGATAAACGCCTCTCTGAGATGTACAGTAAAAGCATTCAAGTGTGGAAAAGCTGAGTAGCTGTCAGGGTGGAAAAAGGGAAGAGGGCTTCAGACCGAACAGAGCTGCTCTCTGTCATCTGGGATTCCTCTGAAACATCTGGAGAGCTGCAGTAAACAGAAACATTCCATGTAATCAACTTGTTCATGGCATTAACATATTCATAGGCGCTCTGACTAATGCTCTGGCAGGGAGGGAAGCTCAGGTGAAGCTCAGGTCAGCAGGAAAGAAGAGAGTTTGAACACTGAGGGTAAATATGTGCAGAAGTAATAACAATTCTAGACATTTAACGTCACTTAAACATCCATTCTGCTGATCTGAAATAACACAAAGATGCTTTAAGAGTGTGTTCTTTCAGGTAGTAACACGGCGGAGCTATGTGACGATCGGCGTTGGTTTGTCTGCCTGTCTGACTGTTAGCAACATTACTCAAAAATGGACAAACGGATTTGGATGAAATTTTCAGGGAAGATCAGAAATGACACAAGGACCAACTCATTAGATTTTGGTAGTGATGCGGCTTATAGTCTGGATTCACGGATTAGATTTCTGTATCATTGTGAGATAGTGTCATGGCGTCAATGTAATTATGACAAGTGAACACTAAGTCAGCTGCCTGCTGATGATCACATGATTGTGATCCTACTACAAATCGACTGTTGCAGACTTATCCGATGAAAATGATGCAAAGAACAATTGATCAAATTGTGGGGGTGTTTCTGAGTCATGTTTTTTTGCCTCTACCTCACCATAAAATGCTGACAGTAGAGAGATATTTTCAGGAATGTGTAGAGGAGATTGTGCAGAATCTGAAATATTACAACCATGATTGTGGGAAAATAGTTCAAAATATGTGCCAGCCAAGGATAAATGTTCAGTTTTACGTTTTGCAGTGTGGGAACTCATTTTGAAAATTGCGAAACAGTAAAAACAGTTGAAAGTAGCTGCGTGTGAAAGCTTTTCGTCTGTACTGATGAGCCTGCAGGGAAGCATCAGCAGCTCCTCTAAATACTGTGGAGCTTTATGGTGTTTTTTTTAGCTCATTGTTGTCGTTTCACTGTTTTGTTGCACAAGGTTTGGGTTGCAGCAGGCAGCAGTTTTCAGCAAACAGCAGGACGACGCTGTGCAGCTTCCAGGAGCCGGACCGACCTGAGGAAGGTGATTTAACTCAGCAGTCGCAGGTTAAAGTTTGCCGGTTTAATTGGGGTAAACTCACCCAGGTTGCAGGCCTGGCTGGTCAGGGCGTAGAGCTGCTGCTGGTAGGCCCACTCCTCGTCGCTGGGGGCCGAGATGATGAACAGGCGACGTCTCCAGCGGAACCTGCAATCACAGAAAATTTTTAGCCCGGACTTAAGTGGCACTTTTGATGCAGCAGCGAAAGCTCCGCACCGAGGACGAGGAGTTTGTGCTACGTATTCCCGTCTACTATTACTGCCAGAGGGGTGACAACCCCGAATTATGGTCAAAAAAGCTGCCAGATCGCTGCACTGTGATCCAGGTCTCCATGGCAACAGAAGACAGCCCGTTTGCCTTAGAAAAATATGCGCCTGCGATGATTCAGCCTTGAGGAAGGGCGAAGGGGGTTTATATTACTTTTAATCTCCGTGGAACACACACAAAAACAGGCTGCTGCAATCTGCCAAACGCTGCCACTAATGGCTATAAATTGTGGTCCGGCTGATTAGTGAGCAGAGCAGCAGATGTCTGATAGAAGTGGGAACAGCCTGATGGGACCACCCAATAATCCTGACCAACGGCTCCTCTGCAGTTGCTGAGACAATATCCCAGATTCAAGGGGGGATCCAGTTTTACACACCAAACATTCAACAGGGGTTCGCAAACTTTTCAATGTAGACCCTGAAAATCTCAAAAATAGGGACTCGCAACCCCACAGCATCCACAAAGTAATAAACATCAACAAAACGCCTGCTAATCTAGCTTTATAGTGCAGGTTTTTTGCAGGATCTGGTTTACGTCTTGGGACATTTTTAAACGAGACATGTAGTATGAAATGATTTTGATGAAATGTCACAATTTTGTAGTTAGATTTTATTAATTCTCCCGACACAGTCATACGCCACACCATTAGTTCAATGACTGCTGGTCAGTTGACATTCTTTCTGTTTTACAGTTTCTTGCTCTGATAAAGTGTGTATTTCTTTAAAGATAGCATGCCTTTAAAACCTGCAGCGAGTTTTGGGGTTCATAGGGTTAAGCAAAATGTTATATTAATAACACTTATTATAATACTTTGCAGAAAATCAGACATAACAACACTTCTGTGCATAATTCGAGTTCCATAACGGGCCACAGAAATAAGCAAATGTTTATTTGTACTATTGAAATGCTTTTTTTCCAGACGGTGTTACACAAATGAAGTTCTTTTTAGTTTTGGGACATGCTAAATCTTTTTCTCATATACTGTATAGGACGGGGGCTGCACAGTGGCTCAGTGGTTAGCACTTTCGCCTTGCAGCTAGAAGATCCCTGGCCTTCCTGGGATCTTTCTGCATGGAGTTTGCATGATCTCCCTGTGCATGCATGGGTTTTCTACGGGTTCTCCGGCTTCCTCCCACAGTCCAAAAACATGCTGAGATTAATTGGTGATTCTAAATTGTCCAGAGGTGTGACTGCGAGTGTGATTGTTTGGCTCTATTTATAGTCCTGTGATAGACTGGTGATCTGTCCAGGTTGTCCTCTGCTGAGACAGACTCCAGCCCCCCATGACCCCAATGAGGATTAAGTGGTGTGTTGATAATGGATGGATGTATAGGATGGTAACACACCCCAGTTAACTGCCAACCAATAAAAAAATCTCAAACACAATGAAACCAACCAAACTTTGTCCATCTATGAGAGAAGAATTAGGAAAAGTCTTCAGGAATTCTTTTCAGTCTGGTAAGCTGTAGTTCCTCTTTCGTATCAGCAGGTATCAGACATATTTCATGCTGTCTGGAGATGAAATCAGTCATGTGAGTTAAATGTTTCGCCACATCTGAACTTATTCTGAAAGGGTGTTTCCATCTGCCATGAAGCTCATTAACTCTATTTTTTAAAAAGCAAGAAAGGTCACCTATTTTCTTGAGGCTGATGCAGAAATGTGCAGTTTCTATGAATATTTGCTATTGCAATACAACAAAAGGTGCATAAAAATCTGTTTTCTGTAATGTGTGCTCAAAACCTTTTACATACCTGGACAGGAAGTTCTCCAGTGATCTGGGCTTGTCTTCTTTCTTACAAACGACTCCATCTCTTTTCTGCTGCTCCATCTCTCGGATGCGGGACGAGAAGGTGTCGATGTAGTCGAACACGGCCTTCATGGCGATGGGAACTTCATAGGATTGCTGACAGACAAAAAAAAAAAGAGTATCAACAAGAAGCAGGCAAAGGTTGAGTAAGGAAATCAATCTGCTTGTGGAGGAGAATCTGGACTCAGCCCAGAGAATATGAAAATAGAAAACAATGGTGAAACTGTTTCCAATAATGTGACAAAGTGAAGTTTTGGGGCTTTGAACCGGTGCCACATCCCAACCGTTCTGTATAATAACTTCTGGGAAGCAGCGCTGGGTTGCTCAAACAAAACAGAACATTTCGTTTAATTTACGTAATGCTGAGCAGCCGCAGCGTGAAACACGTGCGTGAAAATGCAGCTCGCGGCTTCCTGGAGATGTGCTGAGTTTGCTGCACAGCTCGTTCCGACTCTTTCACACCTTTCATACGCCCACGTCCCTCACAGACTCCCCTGTCTCAGCACAAACACTGGCCTCTTTGATGGGTCCGTCCGAAAACAGCCGGCCGATTTACCCTGGCACTAACGCACACATACAGCTGGTGAGCAAATGTCATGTCGTGTGAATTAAAACAGTGTTTTCGTGAAGCCACCGTGCCGGTAACATGAGGACACGTCAGTCCACCTTCAAAGAGACGCACAAGACGGAGTGTGAAGACCAACATGAGTCAGAGACACTCTTCATTTGAAGGAAACAAGCAGCACAATATAAAAAGAGCAACTACTTTAACCTTTGAGGGAAATTAAAGAGCCCATGTTCTGCTTTTTGGGTTCCTTCCTTTCCTTTGATGTGTTACATTCCTGCTTTTGTGTATTTCAAAGGACTGAAAACTTACAAACAAGCCAGAATTAACTTCTTCTTCGAGAGAGAGAATGTACAAATGTTTTTTGTGGGAACTCTCTTCTAGTTCTTCTTAAAGGTGGAAGACATTGTAAAAATGCTTGATTATAACATTGTTAGACCATCATGCCTTAACATTTCTGAAACATTTTTCGAATGTTGCACTGAGGATGTCCTCTCTTTGTCCTCATGTAGCTTTGTGAAACATTGTGGGAATATTTTCTGAAAGAAAAACCATCCACAAAACTTAAAATATCACAGGCATATTCTTCCACCTTTGTTAAAACATCACATTTAAAGAACATTTTCTGTCATTTAAGGCCTAAATGCCATCTTAAAAACAAGCTTTGACTGTTGGTTTGAGAAAGTTCTTCCTTTGGTATCATAAAACACAATGTGTGACCCTGACAACATCGTCCAAACATCCACTGAATGTTGCAGCTTGTGTCGTAGTTAAGTTTTAAACATGAAGGAATCTTCTTTGAACAGATAAATATCCTCAAAACACTGTGTGAACATTTGGTTAAAACTTTAAAACAGTATTAGATGATGTTATCTAATGTTGTCTCCGCTAGTTAGTTTAATGTTGCATCTTTTTCCCCAATAAGCTGGGTTATAACAGAGGGACATGAGTGATAAATTAAACATATCCATAATATATATCCAAAAGTTTCCCAGCGAGAGTTCATGTCTGGTCCATGACATTATCCTGCATTGCTGCAGTTCAGGTGATCGACAGTGTTTATATAGAACCAGTGATTGATAAGATCCTGCAGTGTAAACACTTTGTGAAGACTCTCAGTCTGAGCAGGGATGTTTTTAGCTCACAGTGGCAAAACTTGACCACCAAGTTCACCATCTTACATCATGCTAACTAGTCCTAAAAATAGAATGCAGCAGAGGCTGATGGGAATATAAAAACTTTCTGACTTGTGTATGCACAACATGGTGTTATCATCAGGCAGGAGGAAAGAATTTGTTCATTCCATCATCATGCTTATCATTTTAAAGACTCACTTTCTTGACCATTACTAGTTTTATGATACTACAGTACTGTACAATACAATACTGTCCTTTTATAATTTGGTATCATTCTACTCGTCTGTTCTATCTGCTTTTTATTCAGGTGAATTTAGGGATGTTTCGTCACCTTTTTCTCTTCTTTTGGCGGTTTGTTTGCATGATCCAAGTTCCTGCAAGAATGTGTATAATGATGTTGTTGCTGAATGCAAAAAAGTCCACGACAAATTTCCTTGCAGGACTATAAAGTATATCTTGTCTGATCTTGTCTCAGACATGGACGCTCACACAGATCTGTATGTCCATTCAGCTATGTACACTGCCATTCAAAAGTTTGGGGTCACTTGCAAATGTCCTTATTTTTGAAAGAAAAGCAGTTTTATTCAATGAAGATAACATTAAATTAATCATAAATCCAGTGTAGACATTGTTAATGTGGTAACTGACTATTCTAGCTGGAAACAACTGATTTTTAATGGAATATCTCCATAGGGGTACAGAGGAACATTTCCAGCAACCATCACTCCTGTGTTCTAATGCTACATTGTGTTAGCTAATGGTGTTGAAAGGCTAATTGATGATTAGAAAACCCTTGTGCAATTATGTTAGCACATGGATAAAAGTGTAAGTTTTCACGTAAACATGAAATTGTTTGGGTGACCCCAAACTATTGAACGATAGTGTATATTCAACTAAGTTGACAGTATAATGCTATTACTTCAGTGTATTACCAATAGCTTTTCTTTACTTTTTTGTCTGTTTCCTCTGCTGTAATGCAGTTATTCATATTTCTGATGATTAGATGTCTCACAGTAGCACCTGTAATGGGTAAAATAGGCTTAAATGGATTACAAACCAAGTGGACATGAGTGGATTTACTGAGTAGTTAATAGGTATCAATGAAAAAAATAAGCTAAGTTATCCCCAAAACATTGGTCCCAACCTTGACTCTCATGTCGGTGTCGGTGAGGACCATGTAGAACTCATCGTACGTCATACTGAACTCTTTCCTCAGCTCTGTGATCAGCTCCTGGTTCACCAGATCCTCCTGACGAAGACCCTTCATCGGCTTGTCATTCTCTGGAGAAAAGAAGAAACATTAATCAGACTGAGTGAGGTACTGTATGTTTATTCACATTTTTTCTGTCCTGATTTTGAATTTCGAGGGACATTTTGTTAAGATGTCTTTTTGAGGAGTTAAAGCGTGTAGAATGCAGCGTATTTAGTTAACTGTTGAATTCACAAGAACATCTACTATACGAGGTGAAATCAGACAGTCCAGAGGTTGTGTCTATACTGTTTACTGCTATCTCTTTTGAAGTACTCTTCTTGTGCAGCGATACTCTGCTCCCAGTGCTCCTGCAACATCCTAAAGACCTACCAGAAAGTCCTATTCTGACCTCAAGCATATGCACATTTGCAATTTCACTGTGGACCCCAAACTTTCGCAAACACCAAATTCTGTGTCAGACTGGCCCATCTTACATGTTGAAAATTGTTACTAGTGATGAGGTCCACCGCTACAATCTGGAGACCAAATAACAATCTAATCCTCACAGTGGAAGCTTAGCCACAGTGTCCAAGACTGAAGAAGGCACATCAGGTCAGCAGTGCTTGTTGTTTTTTCAGCATTCAGAGGGTTGTGTACCATGAATTTGCCACCCAGGGTCACACTATTGTTGCAGAGTTCTACTGTAACATCCTAAATGTGTCTGTCACGGGGTTCAGTGGGAGCTCAGGCGCAGGAAATGAACAGTCAGTATTTGAATGCAACACTGATTTATTGAGAACGTCTTCTGGGACAACAAACAGAAGTCAGGACTCACACAGGGAACTCAAAATAGAGCGCACTAGGCTCTGAATCCTGTAGCAGCACCTAAGGGCCGGGCGGAACTTTAACAGGACAAAATAATAACTAACTCGCGGTAGGTAACTCCTAGGCGAGAAATGTCAAACTTAAGAGCAACTAAACTCGAGGCTATCTTTATGAGGGTAACGAAAAAGGTGACTATGGCAGAAGTCTTCACAACTATGGAGCTGCGGTAACCAGAGCAATAACTATGACCAAAGTACACGCGAGTAATACTTGGAATGCTCTGGACTACTGAAACTAAAACCTGAGGCTATCCTTACAATGATAGTGAGAGGGAACTACAACTGAAGTCATCTCCAAAATACAGTGCTCTTAACGAGAGCCATAACTATAACTGAACAACAAACTCATGAGGTCCACAGGGAATGCTCAGAACCGGCTCACAGCGGAGGGAGCCAGGGTTTGGAGCAGCAACAGGTGAATGGGGAAGGACACCAGATGGAGGGAATCGGCTCTGGTGAGTGTTCCCTTTGCTCGAAGGGTCCAGTGCTGACGGCACAAACGGCAGGAACGGGTGGATCCAGAAGGAGCATGTCGTTCAGTCTTTTTCTTCTTCCTTCTTTGTTTTCTTATACACTCCAGCAGTGAGAGCTGGGTCGTGTCTGGTTTTATAGTGACTGGCTGAGGCTTGATTGGTTGCACCCACAGAGCTGGCTGATTATGGCTGATGGGGAACACCTGTTGCTCCTTCTGTGCTGCTGGGCTGTCCTAACAGGCAGGAGGAAGGAGAGGGGAGGGCACTAACTCGGCCTGGCAGGAGCCAGCCTGACAGTGTCTGACGAAGAATATTCAGCACAAACAAACTGAAATATGGCACGTCATCATGCTCAACTTTGCCCCACTCACAATGGAGTTCTTTGGCCTCAGCAACATAATCAATGATCTCCAGTCTCACTTTTTGGCCATATTTGGCTCTCTGTGACTACTTTATCTTCCCTAGAATGCAATTCAAGTCGAAGGCTCATCATTTTGACATTTTCAGTTGATACAAAGGGATATGCTGTTTGGCATACCTACAGAATGTTACCTCCAGACAGCCTTACAAGTGCTGCAGGAGCACTAGGAGCAGAGTATCACTGCACATGAAGACTATCTCAAATCTCTGCCATAGGACATTATGGTAGAACTCATCATTCAAAGACTGAAAATTAGGGACACGCTGATGGTGCAAAACCATGTGAATGTTGAACAAAATCATTGGTTCATAATTCAAAATTTATTGTCATATGGAAAGTAAAGAAACATGTTTCTCTATACTATGAATTTATTTCTTTGCTAACCACAACAAATACCAAACAACATAAATCTAAGTACAAAATAGATATAGAGATAGATAAATAAAGGCAATGGATTGTACAAAATATGGAGCAGTGCAACATCTTGCTCTATGGTGTTTGGTCACTGGGTTGTAGCCAATGACCTCATCACTGGTGATAATCCTCATCATGAAGGTTTGGTCAGTTTTAAACCCATTTGGATGTATGGTTTCAGCAAATTCCTGGCAAAATCACAAATGTGCACCTCCAGAACAGAACAGGACTTCCAGCGAAGGATCCAAATGTGGCAGGAGCCCTGGGAGCGGTGTATGGCTGCTCAAAAACATTACTTCAAAGGGGATAGTGGCCAAATTTAAATCAGGTGCTGTTTATGCTTTTTCATAGAAAAAGTTGCTGAAGTTTTTGATCGTATGTGGCAACTTTTGCGATGAAAATTTGCTCAAAAGCTCCACGAGACTGACATCAAAAGCTCTTACATAACTGTAAGAAAGTCACATAACTGCCAGACTTCTTGATGTGAAAAGACGCTGAAGAATTGTTTTCCAATCAAATAAACCACAATAACAGTAAAATGTGTTTTCTATTGCTGACTCCAAAACAATGTTCAGATGAGAATGTGTCTGAAAAGATAGTGAAGGAGACTCAGAGCAGAAAGGAACCATGTAAGACTGAGTCAGGGACAAACTCGACAAAAAGCAGCTTTTATCCACTGAAAACTGGCAGGTCGGATGACTTCGAAATTTACTGTAGCAGGCCAAAGCAAAAGCCTTTAATCACTACTCCCTCCACGCATATGTGCGCTACACAGAGACCACAGAACAGTGTGTTTTTGGTGGATGGTTCACCCACTCTTTGCTGTGTAATGTGTACGAGAAATCCAATCAGGAAAACCCCAGTTCAGAGCATGTAGGAGACCTCAGAAACAGACAAATATACAAGAAACACACTCTGATATGTTCCACACAAGTTAAAACCCAAACACCATGAAGTCACACTAAACTGAGGGAGGAGCAGCACTGAAACAACCAGCTGTTTGTATACAGTACATGTCCACACTCAGAGGTCATGTTTCCATCGCTTCAGGGGACATTACATTGACTTACATTCGTTTCCTGGAGATTGAACCCAACTTTTACCATAACTACCACTAACCATTACTCCTAAACCAAGGTTCCATGCAAAAAATGTAAGATTTATGGTATGAGAACGTGATTTTTGTGCCTTAAAGGGAGGTGGGTCACCGCAATGTGACAGTGCAAACAGATTTATGTTCCCCACAACATGAGTAATTTAAGTACCCTGGTACATCCACTCTGACCCTCCAGCTGGTGAGTGGAACAAAAGTGTAACGAGCCTAAACATGGGTGGGGGCGGCCGGCTGACGTCACCTTCGGCCCTTTTTTCCAGCATTCCATCTGGATAAAACCTTGCTGTCGTGTGGGAGTGACAGACTCATAAAGTTTTACAAAGTGGGCTTGCATGTCATGAAGTTAACACAAACTGACCGAAGCCTCGGCTTTGGAGACAGCTGTAAAATGTCTCAAAATATAACAAGGCGACCGAGCGCAAATGACACAGCACGGCTCGTGAAAGCAGCAGCGGTTCTGTCGCTTTTGAACAGTAATTTAATAAAAGAAAAGGTTTCAAAAGCTCTCATAATTGCACTGAGTGTAAGTGTGGGTGTGATGAATTAACCATCTCCTGCTTACACATCAGCTCCAGAGGAGGCAGATTCATCCCCTTGTTAGGGATGATACATCAGGAAGGTATGTACTCTGGCTGCGACTTCTTTCCTCCCCTGATACATGTAATACAGACGTCTCCTAAAAAAACTCATCTCTGTATATCAAAGTTCCATATTTGGAAGCTTTTTTTCAATGAGTTCATTGAGTCTGTCATTGGTACGTTGCAGTTTCAAGGTGGAAATCCTCGGCGTTGATTGCTTATCTTACTCATAATGTGTCTTCTAGCATAAAAAAAATGCATATGGACATGCTAACATCTTTAGACAGCTGGAAAGATGTCTAGAAATCTTGATTTTTACCTTCGTTGATGACCACTGAGCTCATCCTAAGAGCTTCCATTAAGGCAAGTGGACATTTCACCTTCATCCAAGAAGCTTCTTCACGTCTAACTGGCTGATATGAAGTCCCAGATAGAGATTTTCACCCCCAACTCACATTGCTAATGGCCCATTAGGGGACAGTGGGGTAAGATGAGCCTGTAGGTTTGCTGAGCCAGTTCTTGTTTCTAGAAAACCATGGAAGAAATTGTTCAAGAGACCAAACATTTTTGAAGATGTCTCCATTCTGCTCTCCCAGTGAAGAGAATGAGAACATGGAGGAAGAGGGAAGCAAATTTTAGTGAACAAAACTGGTTTTCGCTGTTCAAAGTAAATATTTCATGTTAATGGTTTTTATGAGTCTTGTGTCTGAACAATTATTGAGACATCTGAAACTATTTCACACGTGTTAGTGCATTAGTAAGCTACAATGCGAGGCTAAACTATTAGCATGAAGCTAGCTCTAAACTGCCTGGACGATGCACTTTTGTTAAAATGGTACCACCTATGATTATTGGTAAATAATTTCATTACTGTAAATCTATAGCTATAGTCCAGTTTTGTAAAAATAACAATAAAATTTGTTCATTTTGAACATGATTTTGTTCCAAATTTGTCATATTTATTGAAGGATACTTCAAGTTAAAGTTGTACATTTTATCTTTAAACAACATTTAAGAGGTCATTTGTTGTTGAATTTGTCTTTCTTTTTTTGTCTTTTGTCCTCACTCTCCCCTAATGACCTACATGCTACACCTTGAGGTGTGAATGGTTGTGAAAATGCCAGGTCAGGGAAGACTGATATTATTGGTTTTGAACTTTCTGGGGAGGTGTCTCAAGACTGCATTCTAAGTACCTGATAAGTGGTTGTAGATCCCTCTTCTGTTTAGAGGATTGTCCTCAAAGCAGTATCCCTTATTCCTTTAGATGCAGGTAGATGAGGTTTGGGGGGCTTAGTGGTATTTCAGTCTCCCACATAGTTAGATCTTTGTACTGCATATATAATTTTGCTCAGTGTGTGTTCGGCTGTTTTATCCTCAGAGTGAACTGGTTTTTGTCCAAGAGTGTTGCTGGGTTTGAAATGCACCTATATGTTGTGTTGTTGTGGAGAAAGGTTTCTCAGGCATACCAGCTACATGTTGTTCTGCCAACAATGGAGGGAATCTACAACACCAGTTAACAGGTACTTACAATGCGGTCTTGAATTTGCTACTCTGAAAGTTACACCACCAATCACAAACTGATTTGTCATCCTTAATCTGGCATTTTCATAACCATGTACACCTCGAGGCATGTCAGTTTTGGGTTGTTATACTGACAACTATGGGATTTCCAGGTGACAAGATATATCTGAGACTTCCCATCAGTCAGATAGAATTAAAGAGGCCTCTTGGATGAAGGTATAACATCCTCAAGAATGAAAAAGAGAAGTCCCATTGCTTTTAACTTGACCTATGTATAAGTCTGTGCATGTCAAGTGTGTGTTTTGGCTGTTTTATCTTCAGAGCAAACCAGTTTTTGTCCAAGAGTGTTTCTGGGTCTGAAATGCATCCTTATGCTTTCTCTTAAGATTGCAATTACCTGGACGACCGACAATCTACACAGACATGACAAATTCTCACATAAAATCACTGTTACTAAGAAAGCAAACACCACCTTATTACATGAACATTACAGTAAGTGCAAGAAGCCAATAAGCCAGAACTGTTTAGAGTCATCTGCAGAGAGAGGTACACAATACTGTGGCTTTGGCAGAGTCGGTGTACTTTGTGAAAGTTATACTTGGAGTAGAAATCAGTGTCGAAAACGTCTAGTTTGACATAATGCGAGGAAGGTAAAACAAGGACAATACAGCAGACGTGGCAGGAGACACCTCTCTTGGCCTTTGTATGGAGAACATTCACAAAGTATAATTTTCCCAAGAACTTGCTGGAGCTTGAATAGCAACAGCCGCATACTCGCTAACTAACACTGTCTAATTTAAAACCTGCCATGTGAGCAGAATGCATATTTAGTGGAACAATACCTGATTCTGTTTATTTCAGCATTGAGAAACAAGTAGCAAACCTGGTATGACTGTTATGGCCTTAAAAAATACAACTCTGACAGGTTCATCTATTGCATTTGGGTAAAATTCTGCGTTTCCATCGACTTGTTTTGACCAGTTCAACCCTAGAATTCTTCTCGACCATATCAGAAACTCTAAATCTACATTCCATACGTTGATAAACAGACTCCATACATGATGGCCTGAACTCTCTATTTTTAACACTATTTATGTAATGAACAAATACGTCACACTTTTAAAAGCAGCTTTTCATATCAATAAATGATAGCCGAAAACTGTTTGGAGCAAATCTGGTTTCTGATTTGTAGACAATAAGATTGAAATAGAGGCTTGAGTTGAGGTTTTGACTGAAAACAACACAAATTTGTACATGCACGCCTCCTTGCAATGTTCACATGTATGAGTATGAAGCACTGAGGTTTATTACAGATAATAAATATCTTCCCGTCCAGTGTTATAAGCCCAAATTGGACAATCCTCCTTGTTCACTCATAAACTCCCTTATAAAGTTGTTGTTGGCCTGCTTCCTTCATATCTGCTGATCTGTTGCCATCATAAAACCTATGAGAAACAATCGTCATTGCTCCCATAACTGATTCGTACAATCTGTTCGCGAATTTGGGTGGAAAGGGCATTTAAGTACGCTGCCTCCTTTACTTGGAATCAGTTGCAAATAAATTCAAAGCAGCTTTACCCTAATTGGAGACAGAGACATTCAGATGTTATGACCGACTTCTAATGGCTCTGCTTAATCCTCATCACTGATGATTTGTGACATATTTCTGTCATTTTATGATACCGTCATAGTCACTTAACCTCAGTATAAACCTTCTTGAAATAGTTTTGTGTCTGTAATGTGTTAAATTGTGCCACTGGTGAAAGAGATTCTGAGTCTCGATGAGCTTTTTAATGGTGTAAATAAAGAGCATGTGCTGCACAACTATTAAAGACTGACAAGAGCAGAGTAAAGAAGGCAAAGAACACCAGAGAGGCACTTTAAATGTATGAGCAGGTCTGGAACAACTATTCAAAGCAGAGCCTGATTCAGCAGAACCAGACAGTGAAGGTCATGACAGAACAAAGACAGAAAACTTACTGAGCCTTCCCATACTGCTATAAGAACTACATGAGGTCCTACACTGTAAAAACCAAACCCGTAAAAAACACCGGAAAAATCTGGCAGAAAAAATATGCTTAAAAATCAGTGGATTACTACAGCATTTATAAACAGTAAAAACCGTGAAAATAACAAAATATTTATTTTTGCATTTGAATACAATATAACTGTACAATTTTACAGTCACAAATTGCAAAATAACAAATTCATATTTGGACAAATGCAGATTTTTTGATAATATACATTTTTGGCCTGTTTTATATTTTTAAGTCAACATGAATTAATACTTTTTACGGTAATTTTACTAGATATTATTTGAAATTTAACACAATAGGGAAAATCTGTAAAATAAGTCTAAAAGTTATCTCCTATTTTTCAATCTTAATATACATAACTTTTCTTTTAAAGCATAGCAAATATCTGTAATATAATGTTTTTTCACAGTCAAATAGAGAAAAATGGTGTGATTTCACAGTCAAACATTTATAGGTTTGGCTGTTTTTTCAGTCAACATTTAAATTAATACCTTTTTCTGTAATTTTACTATTTTGCCCTTTTAAAAAAAATAACTCAATATGCTAATAATTTTTTAATTTTTGTGATTCTACAAGTCGTTTTCTGGAAATTAACAAAACCTGACATCTGTAAAAAAAAATGTCTAAAAACATTATTTCAATCCATTTTTTTAAATGACAACAAATATTCATAAAATAACATATTTTGATGTTTCAAACATTAAATACTGTAAAAAGAAATAGTATAATTTTAGATACAGGTTGTAAAAAATGAAATTACTATTTAGAAAAATATAGGTTTTTGATATGGACGTTATTTACAGTTTTATTACAGTTTCTATGTAAAATAATACTTCAAACTTTGCAAGTTATTATTCGCAACTTAACAAAATAGGGATAATCCATAAAATGACAGTAAATTACACCTTCAAAAAGCATAGTTTTTTACTCCACCAAGGAGGCGGAGCCTCAGTGCAGTTATATGACGATCAGCGTTGGTTTGTTTGTCTCTCTGTCTGTCTGTTAGCAACATTACTCAAAAATGGAATAACAGGTTTGGATGAAATTTTCAGGGAAGTGATGCAGCTTGTAGTCTGGATCCATGGATTTGTTAAAGATTTCTGTATCATTGCGAGATAGCGGCACGGCGTCACTGTAACTATGACAACAAGTGAACGCTACATCAGCTGCCTGCTGATGATCACATGATTGTGATCCTACTACAAATTGACGACTCTGGACTTATCGGGACTTATCCGTCAGAAATGATACAAGGAACAATTGATTAAATTGTGGGGGTGTTTCCGAGTCCCATCAATTCCTGCCGCCTGCTACAAATTTAGGTCACGCAATTCGGCATCTGTACATAACGTACACATGCATAACACGCGTCTGTACTCAGCGCAAGGTCATTTTGTTTGTGGGTACATTTATATGAAACGGCCACAATCCATAGTGCCGTGATTTCTGTCACGACTTTTTTCAAGATTTCAGCAGTCGGAAACGATACAACGACAGAGCAGCCTTGGCGGAGTACTGCACTCTCTGAGAGCTTTTCTTGTTATTATTATTAGTTGTAAAAAGCATAGTTTTTTTTTTTTTTTTTTTTTTTTACAGTGTACCTACCTATCTGATAGTGGTCGATCTTCATGGTGGAGTTCGTCAGGGAGCCAAAGATGGTGATGATAGAAACCTTCCTGATGGCCATCTCACACACAGACTCCAGATACTCGTCTCTTTGCTGAACATACATACTGTTCTCCTCGCTGGGGGACGTAATCAGCTGCAGGGAGGAAGGTATGGAGGTCAGAATGTCGTCTATACGCAACCAAACACACACATACGTACATGCACAGTGTGCTGCAGAGGTGATGTTGACATGAACCTGCAGCCATATTTTCCCAGCAGCGATAAGAATCTACACCGACTGTAAAGCAGAGACACGCAGTCTGGTAACACACAGCTGAGCAGCCTGTCAGGGAGACGTGTTGCACTTCAGTGTGATTAGAAAGAAATGGTAGAAAATAAAACGTAGGAAACGCCCCGCGGCACAGAGGTCCTTGACCAGAGAAAACTAATCAGTGTCAAATCACTATTCCAGATGCTGAGATTTTCTTTTTGGCTTTTAAAACTGTCGTAACCTTCCAGTGCTCTGTTTTGGAAGCAAACTGTCTCAGAAAACAGTAGATCACCTCCGCCTGCTGCTGCTCCACATCTCCAACTGTTCAGGGATGCAGAACGCTGCCGTGTCCAGCTTCACAAAACTTATATATGATGGTTTTTGCAGACATTCCTGTTGGATCACTGCACTAATTGTCTTGGTGTCTTCTGGTTTCTCACTGCTGATGTAAAAAACCTGATGAACTCTTATTATTTATTTTAAAAGTTGGACATTTTGGGGAATGTTTTCTTTGCTTTCTTGGAGAGAATTACATGTGAAGCGTGATACCACTCTCCTGTCTGCAGAGAAAACATTTACAGCTGTGCAAGATGCCTCCAAAACAGCTGTCAGTGGACTACCATGCAATTAAAAGTGGAATCATTGATACGTCTTTAGTCCTGACAGGCATGTTGTCTTTAAAAAAAATCACATAAATTACAATATTTATCCAAGCCAGAAACTGTAAAAACAGAAAAAATGGCAGGATTATAAGTTTGCCGATGGTCCCTGAACTTAACATCTCTGACGTGAAGTTTAGTCGGAAAAATTAACTAAATCAAAACATAAAGTGGTAATATTTCATCGATATCACTTCTTCTTCTCATCAATCTTCACATTTTACTTGTCACATTTAGATATTCATCAAAAATCAACCATTTCACGCAATCGACTAGCTATAAGTAACTCAGTTGGACCCGTACTGAAATTACTCCTGTCGGCTGAACTGCAGGTAGTGTACACCGAGCCGACAGGAGTACAGAAAGTATGTAAAGAGATCAAATATATAAGCAGTATGTATAGTATTTTGTCTGTAATGCTGGTAATGCTTGTGGGCACTTGGAAAAATGTTGTATATGCCGATTACAGGTTTTTTTTTTTCTAACTATTTTTGGAAAACAATTTTTTTAAATGCTTTTTTTGGTCTTTTTTGTGATTTGCAGCAATACAACTGTGTAAAACTGCACAGGACACACTTCTGAGTTCTCTCTACTTCTAGTCATGGTTGTTTTGTTTCCATAGAGGTGCAGGACTTTTTGTTGCAGTGAAAAAATGAACCCACAGTGAAGAAAAATGTGCTATTTCCTTGGTAATTTCGTTACCTTTAGCTCTTATCTCCATCATTACAGGCGTTATTTATGCATGATGTATCTTGTGTTTTCCAAAACATTGGTATGATCTCTTACAGTTTTGTTATGTTAACCTTTGTATAAAGGGAAAAATCATTTTGCATTATGAAACGGTTCTATTTTTACACATATCTCACCATAATATGCTGGCAAAAGAGATATTTTTTCATAACTGTGTAGGAGACATTGTGTGGAATTAGGCAATATCTGAATCATGATGGTGGGAAAGTGTACGATTGTGAAACCCGGAAAACCATGTGCCCAATGGAAATATTCATGTAGCTATTTAATGGTGTACATATTAACACATCTAGATATTAACACATCAATATAAATACGAGTTGATGAGAAAGTCAAACATGATTGGTACAATTACAACTATAATTAATTAAATTTGATGTAAATTAAAAGTTGTTTTCTTGCTGACACTTGATCACACAGACAATTTACTGATATCGTTGGAAAGGTCAAATAGTTCATTTGATGTATGCCACATTTCACTGCAATAAATACTTAGAGAAGAACTCAACCATGAAGAAGGGATGAGAATTTGGATGCAAAGTACATCTGTTGGGCTCAAGCTACAGCTAGTTAGCCTGAGATCAGAGAGAAACTACTAGCCTGGATCTATTTAAGGGTAACAAAATCCACCTATGAGCAATGCTAAAGCTGACTAATTACCATGTCCGGTCTTCTATATTTATGATAGAGAAACAGAAAGATTAAAGCTGCATGCTGTGGTTTTAAACGGGGGTATGTAGTGGACTTTTTCTTGGTTGGACACAGAACTCTCTTCTGGTTGCCTTACAAGATATATTGGGTTAATAAGAGAACCTTAGAGGTGCTTGTGGGGATACTTTGTTCACCTGGTATGACATGTGTATGGATTTATTCATCTAAGACTGAGAAAGAAAGTGTATAACCCAAACTGTTGGTAGGTCAGTGCTGTATAAGAATATTTCCCTCTGGTCAAAGCCTGAAGTGGAGGTTTTTTTATGGACTGTGAATATCATACGTCATGCTCTCACCAGCAGCCGCCTCCTGTTCTCAAAGTAGTCCAGGAAGGAGGCCAGCGAGCCCTTCGGAGGAGGCGTCGGCTTCTTCGTGGGCTTCGGGTAGTCCTCCTTCTCTGGGTACTTGGACAGCTTCTTTCCATTTTTCTTGCCCCCGATCTTTCCCTCTTTCCCCGCCTTCCCTCCTCTCCTCTCAGCTTTCTTGGCTGCCTTGTCGGTCTTTTTCTTCTTCTTGTCGTGCTTGTCGTGTTTTCCCTTAACCCTCTTGGTGGGACTGACGTCGGTGAAGGTTTCTGCCTCCTCGGGGTCGCTCACCGTCGGCCTGCTGGGCTCGTACTTGTCCTCGTACTCGTTAGTCAACACCTGCGTACATAAACATAAGATGTCAAGCCAGTTTAAACTACTGGCCTCAATGGTTTAGCCGATTTCCAGTGTGAGTTTTCAAGAGCTAGTGTCTCAAAGTTTGGAGTTCGGAGAGAATAACTCCCTTAGCCTGACTTACTGTAAGAAGACTTTGCTAGAAATTTGCCACTGGCTGCCCATTTTTTGCATCTTTTTCCAAGCACCAACCTACATGCTGAAAATTTTAGGTTTTGCCAAAAATTTGGATCATGCATTTATCATTTTAATCACAATTCTCACCTCCCAAACACTATTTTGCAGGAGCACCATCACTGCATCCTGGGCTTAGCATCGCCCAATACAACTGTGGTTGTATTAAAGCAACACAAACTAGCCAGAGGATATTTCAGCCATAAACCAGACTGATAATAAGGTGCAGCCAGACCATTCTACACAGAGAGAGAATGATCTGGCTACGCATGACTCAAAATCTGACTTTTTACATGCACTAAAAAGCAGCCATACAACATACTAAAGAAAAGCCCACAAAACATGACATGGGCTCTTCAAAAGGTTCATTTCAGAACCATGTAAACTGTATTACTAAGGAAGTAATGCTCCATTCAACATGTCCTAAGTAGACATAATTGTCTCAATAAAAAGATCTACTTATTTTCGAAAATGTAAAAAGTGTTGTTTCATCAACACGCAATCTGAAGATAAAAACGATTATTCTCCAGGAAGTGTGCTGCGTGTTAAGTAGTTTGGTACAATGTTGGGGAAAATTACTTTGTGATGTTTTGTTTGGAAAAATGATTGGAGTGATTTTGTCGGGGAGCGCATCTGCATCAAAAATGATTTTTAAAAGCTGAGGAAAGCTGCTGGGAACTTTTCTTATATGGTGCAACACTGACAAAAGCATCAAGATTAGTTTTAAGTTTTGGACGTCATTCAGATCTGGCTTTGCACTCGTCATAGTTTGTGGTGTTGATTTAAACCGTCAAATTAATTGTTTCCTCTTGTGGTGGCAAAAACTCCAAGACACTGCTGACATAGAACCTGTTTTTGGTCTTTCTGTAGTTGAAATACAGTTTTAGAAATAATCATGAGACCACTGTGATACTGTTTTCCGCCTCCTCTTAGTAGAACCACACTGCATTTTCTTCATAAAGTTGTAATGAACACTTGTTTAACTGATTCCAGTCCAGTTAACAATGACTTTCTGACTGTATTCTTCTTCATTGTCTTCTTGCCATGTTTTAATTCCCTTCTTTTAAACATTATTGAATGATAATTTAGCTTGGACTATCTGTGAATTGTATATGTACAGTTTGTGCACAAAATAATGGTGCATCAGAAAACGGCTTTAGCCATCCATTGTGATTTTTGAAATGTTTTCAGTTTCAATATGGAATACCTTTTTCCATTATTAGAAAAATGTCTTTAAGTAGAAGCTGTAGTTATTCAACCACCATGATAAAATTCAAACTAAACTGTCATTATTGAAGGTTTGTTATGTGGACTTTGCAAATAAAAAAATGAAGCTTTTCTGATAGTTATTTCCATACAGCATCTCTTTCTGCATCCAAATCTTTTTTTTTTTTTTAGTTGGTTCTTATTCATTTTTCAGTGCAAATGTGGAACATGCATGTCAACAAACTACGTGTCTTCATAAAAAATCATGTCACAATGTCTTTGAGTCAACTTGGCCAATATGGTTTAAAAGGAATTTAAGAATCCAAAAGTAATAAATGCACAGTTTTAGAATCTATATTTTCCTTGTGTTTAGTAACTTTAATAGAGATTAAATCCTTAATATAATACAAACACTTCTGATTCACCTTCTCTGTGCTGGTCTTCTTCTTGGTGGGTTTCATCTTGGAGGGTTTATGTGTTGCAGGTACCAGCTTGCGGCTGTGTGGATCTCGGTTGTCTTTGTCGGTTCGGTTATCTCCAGCCGGGGTGGTCTTAGCCGGGTACCTGTCCCTGTCTCTGCGGCTGTAGTCGTAGGGATCGGCGGTGGTTCTGGGGGCTGGGAGCCACAGCGCCGTGGTGTGGGCCCTGGTGGTCCTCTGGGTGGTGGTGGTTGTGGGTCTTCTTGTGGTGGTGGTGGTGGGTCTTCTTGTGGTGGTCGTGGTGGGTTTGGTGGTTGTTGTCGTGGCTTTGGTTGTGGTTGTGGTTGCTCTGGTTGTGGTAGTTGTGGGCCGGGTGGTGGTTGTAGTTGTTGTTGGTCGTGCGGTTGTTGTTGTTGGTCGTGTGGTGGTTGTTGTTGTTGTGGCTGTTGTTGAGGCCTGTGTTGGCTTTCTTGGCATCTTTTTCATTGGTTTTCTTTCTACAGGAGTGTCAGGAACTGGCCCACACATACAAAGAAACAGAGCACATAACAGGTTTCCTTGCAAAACCTTCATATGTATGAAAAACAACACGAACTACTAAAAATGTAAACTTGTACTGTATATCACTCTGTCAAAATGCATCTTTGGATAAAAGCTTCCAGTCAATGACTTCTTTTTTTTTAAAAGAATGAAGCTTCAGAAGTGTTGCCAAACTTCATCACCACTGTAGACACTACTGATTTAAATAACTACAAATATACAAGGCTTCAGCTCATAGTTTTAAGGGAATATGGCACCCAAATTACTAAAGCTATACTCCGTGACTTACTTTAGTGGCGTCCAGCCATACAGAGAGGGATTTGATTTCATTCATTAAACTTTTTAAAAAGTCAATGCAGTGGAAGTGAATTATATTCAAGCATTTCAACATTAACTCAACTTTCCAGAACTCTTTGCTCCTCAAAAGCTGGATAATCCACAGAAAAGACTGTCAACATTTCACTGGAGCTTATTTCCTCTGCAGAATCGGCCCCCAGCGAAAACTGTTGTCAGTGTGGTTAATGCTGAGTAATGGGAAAGAATGACTCAGCATTAACCGAAGCCACTCCTGCTGGAAAGAAACGTGGGATTTTTCAAACTAAAGTGCACTTGTTGCCATTATAACACTCCAAATCTGAGCAAATGAAACCAAATCGGCAACAGATACAGAAAATATGTATGAAGACACACTCAAAATGGTGTAACGTAGACTTTGTACAATATAGTTTTATGCTGCCTAAGCTAAGTTAAATATGGTTACATTCAAGTTATTAGTTGGATTAATTAAAGTTTTTCCATGTGATTAATCAGATTTCTTTCAGTATTAAACAATTCTGATGGACAACTGTTTACTTGAGTTTAATCAACTTAATTTACATTAAATTAAGTCGGGCTCAAACCAGAAAAATATGTTGACTCAACTCAAGTACATTAAGTTGCTTCATGCAAGAAGGAAAGCTATTTATTTAACCATGTATTAACTTGGGTTGAATCAGCTCCCTTTACTAGCGTGATTTTTAGTCTATAGAACTAGTTGTGCCCAACTTGTAAAAGTTAAGTCAGGCCCAAGCCTTGGGAAATAAGTTGAATCAACCCTAATAAATTACCTCGACTCAACACAAAACACAGAAAGTCCCTCTGGGGATTAATAAAGTCAGTCTAAGTCTAACAAGTACATACAGTTTGACCAAAATAGTTGTTTAAATGCTGAAAGAAAATTATTTAAATGTTTGAAAATACTTTAAATAATTTAAGAGTTAGTTATTCTGTTGCACTCTGTTTAATCAGCTTAATTTACATTGGACGGCTAAACCCAGGCAAATAAGTTGAATCAACACCAAAAAATGATGCTGATTCAACACAAGTTCATTAATCAACAGAATTACTTAATCATGTGGAAATACTTTTAATGATTTAATTAAGTTAGTTTTTTGACGACAGTTAAATATGGTTACACTCAAATCAAAAGTTGGATTAACTTTCTCCATGTGATTAATCAGCTGTCTTTCAGCATTGAACAATTCTGATGGACTTCTGTTGGAACTTATTTTATTTGAGTTTAATGAACTTCGTTTACATTCGCTGGCCCAACCTGATTGAATTAAGTCGGCTCAACACAGACAATTACTTTGAATCAACCCAAATGAAACAGGCTGACTCAACACAAGTTCATTAAGTTGAACAGAAGCTATATAATCATGTGGAAATACTTAACATAATTCAACTAAGTTCTTTCAAAGATTAAGCAATTCTGTTTGACTTCTGTTGGAGAGCTTCATTTATTTGAGTTTAATCAACTTCATTTACATTAGTTGGCCCAACCTGATAAATTAAGTCCAGTCCAATCCTTGGAAATAAGTTCAATCAACCCTAATAAATTATGTTGGCTCAACACTAATCCATTTAGTTGGACCGATGGATTGTTAAATAACTCACCTGAGAGAGTTCCCTCCTCCACCTGCCCCTCCACACCTGCTGCTTTACACTTCTGGACGAAGCCCTTCTGGCGAAGCTTCTCCAGCTTCCTCATGGGCGACTGGTCGATGACCTCATACATGGCCTCCAGCCTGACCGGGTAGGGGTACCTCTCCTCCACCTGCAGGGTCTTCTTCAGCAGCACCATCCCGAACTTACCTGCAGGCCAAAACACCACCAGTCAGGGTTTACATCAAGTGTTTGAGGAGCTCAGTCTGAGGGTTTCTTACCTTTCTCCAGCTTGAGGAAGCTCATGAGTCTGGGGATGAGGGCAGTGTCCAGCGGCTCCTCCATCACCTTCCCCTCCGTGGTGATCCTCCTCACCCTGCCTCCCATCTCTCCCTCCTGGTGGAACATGACGATCTGGTGGACGTGCCTCTCCGCCAGCTCGCAGTAAACATCTGGCTTCAGGAGAGACATCATGAGCCGGTAGTATCCGTCTGAGTCATGGGGCGCAGAGATCACCAGCACCCGGTTCTTCCCTGCGAAACTGGCCAGCAGGTTAGGAGACCCCGAGCTGCTGGGCATCCTGGTCACTCTGGCTCTGGCTCCTGGAGTCCCCTCATCCTGCAGCATCTCCGCCTGACGGGGCAAACCGATCTGCCCGGTGCCCCCTCTCCTTGGCACCGGACCCCCTGCTCTCCTGCCCTGCCCGGCCCATGTCCTGGCGGGAGAAACAGCCTCGTCGGCCTGAACATCTTCCGTCCCCTTGGAGCTGTGCACCGAGATGGCAGACCTGGATCCGGGGCGCAAACGTCCGACGACGCGCTCCTTGTCCGTTGTGCCCAGATGGGTTCGTCCCAGCCGGGCACGTCGATGCATCTGCACCCGCTTGAGGTGAGTGTGTTTGTCGGCTTGGGTCCAGGTGAGCAGACATATCAGAGCCACAGTGAAAACAAAAGCCCTCATTCTGGTGGAGTTGAAGTTGGCTGAAGATACAGATCCAGCGGTGGAGCCTCGATCCTGGCGCGTCTTTAGCGCATTTGTTAATCAATTAATTCCAGATGAGGACGTTCAGTGCGCAGGATCGGCGCATAATAGTCAGCCAGGGATCACTTTGTGAGCATGCCTTCTGCTCAGGAAATCACAGACAATGCGGGGGGGAAAGTAGTTTGTGCGTAAAGAGTTACATCCACAACTTCATCTCAGCAGCGCAGATCATCTCCAAACATCCAGAAGAATCCCTCAGCAGCGGGTAAAATGAATGAACTCCAAAAAGTTCTAAACCATCTCCAGAACACCCAGTTCTTTTGCGCTCTTGCAGCTTAAGATCCAATTAATCCTCAGTCATCGCTTATTTCCAGCAAACTGAGTCGATCCTCTGCGCGCAGGAAGGAAGAACCTCCGACAAAATGTGGTCTGAAAAAACCTGCGCTGGGACTGTGTAGGGAAAAACCGTGGCTCTTCCCAGGTTTCCCCCTTTTTGGCAAATGTGAGCGTTTGGAGGTTTTCCCAGAAATGTCCACACAAACCTCAGCCTCCGGACTCTTGGCGACGCAGCGTCAGGACCTGCCCCGGGACGGTCCGCTGCCAGCTCACCGCTCAGTCTGGGGTTTGGTTTTTTAGCTTCCACTGAGGCTCAGCGCGCAAAGAAGCTGACTAAAACGCAAAATATGTCAGGAAAAAAAAAGTGGAATATCTCGCCCCCCTGCTGGCCAGATTACCGGGAAGAGAAATGACCATAATCAGACACAGTGTCAAGTTCCTCCCTTACAGCCAGAGAGAGAAACGCCCCCAGAGCCTTCCCCTCATCCACCGTCAGATTCTCACACTGGACCCTTTTTTCCACCTTCAGAAAGCTGCTGCTTCTTATTTTGGTGCAGAAAATGTGACCCAGCGCTGGTGTGTCTTTAAATATGTAACCTGCAGGCCGGCTGTCTGTTTACTGTCCATTCTGGGTGTTTAAAGTGAGGAAACCGAAATAAAACAGAATGATGCAGTAATGTGTTTAGTGCCAAAATCACATAATTACAACGACTGACTTTGCTCTTTTATGAAGGCTCTTTTAGTTTCTTTCCCATTTCCTCCATGAAAGTTTGGCTTGTAATTAAGGCCTAAGTAAAGCAAAGTAAACCACCAAGTCTGGGCCACATCCACTCTCACTGCACAGGCAAAAACACACTGTTTATGGATGCAAAGTGGAATATACGTTCCACATTTGTCTGAATGAGGACGATATGTCATGGACACTTAAAAAAAAATAATAAATGCAACAGTTTCAATCAATCTTTTTGAGTTGTGACAATTTCCAGTACAATTAAGTTCAGCCAACAAACCAGAGTGAATTATTGGAACTGGCTTTTTCTCTCAAATCAGTCAGTTTAATGACTGGTAGAATAAATACAAGTTTTTAAGTCACAAAATTCAGTTGTTCCATGTTGTATTTCCACCTTATTTAAAGGGAATTTTTAAGTTTTATGTATTGAATTATCATAAATATGAACACAAGATTTTTAAGTTGGTTAAGTTTTTAAAAAGTTAAGTTGCTCCAAGAATTAGTGGGAAGAGGAGAGGACTTTCAATCCTGACCTCAAGGTGAAGAAAAAAATAAGTAATTAAACCAATTTAATTAAGTTAGCTCAACCTAAATTTAGTTTTAAATCAACCAATGCGAACATTTTGGTTTAAATTACACCCAGTATTTGGTTCATGCAACATTATTATGACAAAACATTCCTAAAAATACTGTTTGTGACTTAAGAGTTGAATCTAAAGCACTGCTCACATAAAAAACTGTCATATTTCACTCAAACCTGTGCATTAGCAATATTTATACAATTAGAAGACTCAGTTTTTCTCTACATATAGAAGAATCTGTGCAAAATCAGTAGAATCATTGCAATATTGTTATTTTCAACATTCAGGTGAATCTGTGCTAAACCTTTATTTTCTACACGCAGAAAAATCTGTACAATATCAGCAGTATTTCTGTTAATTTCTTGTTTATTTTTATGTTTTAACTGATGATCCCTTCATTTCTTGTCTCTTTTGCTGCTGTAACAGCGTTTAGTAGGTAGTGGAGATTACTTGAAATCCTGACCTCAAGGTGAAGAAATGTAATTATCAGACCAATTTCATTAAGTTAGCTCAACTTAAATTTTGTTTTTTGTCAACTAATGCAGAAATTTTAGTTTAAATTACACAAAATATCAAGTTGGTGGAACATTTTTATGTCAAAACATTCCCAAAAATAATTTTGTCACTTAAAAGTTGCATCTAAAGAACTCACAAAAAGTCATATTTCACTCAAACCTGTGCATTATCAATAATTTGTTGATTAAAAAGACTCTGTATATGTCAGTATTTCTCCCCATATTGAAAAAAATGTGTGCAAAACCTATAGAACCTGTGCAATATTAGTGTTTTTCTATTCATGGAATAACTCTGTGCAATAATGTTGTTTTCCACATTCAGAGGAATCTGTGCATTAGTTTTATTTTTTTTTTAGAATCTATTCAATATCAGCAGGACCTATGTATACTTCATAATATGTTATTGTTGTTGTAGTCATCTTGCATTTCACTGCACAGACTTTATGAGCAGATAAAAACTCTTGATCCATCTTTTCATTGGTGTTCCCTACATTTTTGCACTGTTCCTTTTGCTGCTGTAACGCTGCACATTTCTCTGCTGTGGAAAAGAATATCTCCTCTTAGATCAGCTAATAGTTTTTTACTTGCAGCCATGCATTCAACCGAGTGCTGGGAACAGGTTGCTTGAACTACTTTTGAGAGCTTAACAGGCACATATTATATTTTTTATTGCAGTTTCATCACTTGTCTTCACTTTTCTCCCAAAGTTCTGCAAGGGTTTGTTTGTCAGTGTTGACATGCGGCGTTGGATGTGAAGCAGCTGGAAATCATAGACCTTCCTGGCCAGCTTCTTGGGACTCTTTCATTTCAGAGCTGCTAAAAATAATGGCAGAAAAATGTTCCCGAACGCTCTCAACTGCAACCGGCAACCGCTCCTTGACCGCATACTTTCTCTTCTTTCTCAAAGCCTCCGATGGGAACGAGGAGATGTCAGCTGTTTGCTCACGCCGTCCTGCTGAGTCTGGACGAGCTGCAGGAAAACAACGAACGCTGCTGCTCAGTCTGCATCACGTTCAGCCTCCCCGGACAGAAACGCTGCCACTGAAGAGATGCTTTGTGGATGAGGAGAGCCGTCTGCAGCATCCAGGACGTCAGCAGATGCGAACAGCTGCAGCACACAGAGCTCATGTGATTTCTGCAAAACTGGGTTAAAGATGTGTTTTGTTTGGGTCTTATTATACCACTGATTGCTGCATTTTGTCCTCTTCTGAGAATCCCTGTGATTTACTCTCCAAACCACTGCACAGTCCATTCAGTTCACCATGAATGAGCCAAATCGTTCCCAGGCTGCCAGCTGAAGCTTGTACTTTACCTCCAACCAGATGCTGCTTTATTACATTCAGACAAACCAGTAAAGTGTGAGGAGCAGCGTTCATATGCACAGTGCAGGTACAGCGAGCACGAGGGATGCAGATGTCGGCGGAGGTTCATGGTGAGCTTTAAACAACTGTTGCATGTGGAGTTTACATGTGCAGCCGACAGTGACCCAGAGACAAACAGCATCCAGACAGGCACAGAAATGATAACTGCTGACATTTTCTCTGGTTTACAACACAATTTCGAGACTTCAAACCTCCTTTTTCAGCCAGGAATGTGTGTTTGTTATGAACAGAAACTGATTCAAAATGGGTTTTCAGTTTACAAAGTTAACTATATCTGACAGAATTCAGCATCAACAGCAAAATACTCACATCTGAAGAATGTGAATTGAGGCAAACAACTCAAACACTACATGCTGCTACTTTTCTATCTCATACGGTTCTCATTTTTCACGACTAATAAGTTTGATAGAAAGTCATGTACTCCCATTTCAGGCTTCTTGGATTCACTGAGTTTCTCTTTCTTTAACTTGACTCACGAGACGCAGAGTTTGTTGACATGCAGGCTGCAGATGTGCACAGCAGAATGAGTAGAAAACGCAGAAAAATGCTGAAAAGCTGCAAAAAAATCTTTTGCACTAAATGGTTTAAGTCCAGAATACATTACTGACATGCTAATGGAATATGAACCCAGTAGGGCTCTGAGATCTACAGACCCAGGTCAGATAGTAGAGCCCAGAGTTCAAACCAAACGTGGTGAAGCAGCATTTAGCTGTTATGCTGCACACAAGTGGAATATACGCTCCACATTTGTCTGAATGAGGACGATATGTCATGGACACTGTAAAAAATAAATAAATAAATGCAACAGTTTGAATCAATCCTTTTGAGTTACGACAATTTCCAGTGCAATTAAGTTCAGCCAACAAAGTTACTCCTGTGCATGAAATGTGCTATACAACTAAAAATGCCTTGCCTTGCATGGAAATATTGCAGAAAGGTTTATGTTGACTAAAAACAACACAACGCATGTTTATCCATTCAAAACAGCATAACAAATCTTTTTTTTTGACAAAGTACAAAGCTTGATCTAAGAGCAATCCACAGCTAAAAACTATTTTAGATGCTTTAGCAAAGTTTACATCATATGGGAAATGCTTCAAACTACTTTTTTGTAGTTTTTGTTGAAGTTATTCTTTCCAAATGGTGTTATTGAAGTGCTCCAGTATTTTTTCTCATCTTGCTGAATAACTAAACTTGGTAATGTCAGGGGTTTTAGCACTATTGTGCAGCCTTAGACACCACTGTTCCACCGTGCATTGTGCTAGTTTCAGCTGGGAAAAAAATTAATCTTTAAAAACTGCAAATAGTGGTGAGAAATGTCAAGAGCCATATCCTTGTTAAATTTAGTAATTTTTGAAAACTGCAATTTGACTTTCACCTTGTGTTACTATTTAAGTGCTTTAACTTTGTGTATTCTCAATTCAAAAACACATCGCTAACAGAACAGTGTATGCTCTATTGATTAGCGTTAATATAGAATATGAAGGAGAGGCACAACTCTGGACTGATTCTTCAAACAAAACATGAGGAAATTTTGTGTTAGAAAGAACATTTTGGCTTTCCTGCACCGCCGTCCTCCTCTGCACAAAGCCTGACCTCCCACACAAAGATCACAGCCATCTGGGTCTCACATGTTCTGTTCAAAGGCTTTCTTGGGGAGTATAACATGTCTGAAACCTCACTAGCATCTTGAGGTCTTTCCGACATTTAGAGCTCAAAAGGTGCCGATAATTCTCACATGTCCTATAAAACAGCTGTCTGAATGGCAGCCCGCTACATCTCTAATTGGACGGTGGACGGCGGACGCAACCACACCTTTCATCCTCCAGAACATCTTCTCCTCGTTAGCTCGACACCGTCACAGAAACACATGTCAGAACTGGGACAGTTATGAGAAGGAAATCTGCTGATGTTTAGCATTTAAGGTCATTTACATCAGCGCTGCTACAGAGCAACCAGATGGAAACACGAGAGATTGTCTCACTCCACAGCGACATCCTGACCCTAATGAAGTTCTGTTGACGCAGCACTTCCACTTGTAGGCCGGCATTCATAAACACAGCGACCTCCGACCTTTCCTGTTCACCTTTAACCTCCTCTTCTTTTTTATCAGGCGGCTGACGGGTCAGTGAGAGGAAACTGTCATTCACATACATGTACTGTACAGATGAGTCTGACTATTTGGAAATAAAATTATACATATTAGCAACATCATTTTGACTCTATACACTATGACTTGCAGAATTGGATTCCAGATCTCTACAGTACCTATAAACACTATTTAATATCCAATATTCCTTTGTCTTTTTTCACAGGAATAAAGATTCTTTCATGTCAAAGTGAAAACATTTCGACAAAGTAACGTCAATCAGTATCAAACATAAAATAAGGGATTGCAGAAGTATTCACCTCCTTCAAGTCAGTAATTAGTAGATGCACCTTTGGCTGCAGTTAAAGGATTGAGCCTGTTTGGATAGGTCTAAACATCTGGACACTGCAATCTTACCACATTCTTCTTTGTAAAATTGCTCAAACTCTGTCAGGTTGCAGATGTAGTATGAGTAAACAGCTCTTTTCAAGTCCAGTCACAAATTTTCAGTTGTATGGAGGTCTGGGCTCTGACTTGTCCACTCCACAACATCCACCTTGTTGTCTTTAAACCATTTCTGTGGCGCTTTGACTGTTTGCTGCTGGTCATTGTCATTCTTGAAAACAATGCTTCTCCCATGACACAGTTCTCTTCAGACTGCATCTGGATCTGTTTCAGGATTCCCCCTTAATTTGCTGTATTCATTTTATCCTCTGCCTTTACAAGCATTCCAGAAGCATCCCCACATCATGATGCTGCCACCACCAGACGTGGGTAGTAACGAGTTATATTTATTCCGTTATGTTTACTTGAGTAAGTTTTCGAGAAAAAATGTACTTTTGAGAGTAGTTTTACTCTGCCATACTTTTTACTTTTACTTGAGTAGATTTGTGAAGAAGAAGCGCTACTCTTACTCCGTTCCACTGGGCTACACTCAACTCGTTACTTTTTTATTTACCACATTAGATATGCTTTATTTTGCCAGAGAGATGCCCCAGTGGATCTACCACATGACTGTGTTTCACCAATCAGACGAAGCAACAATAATCACGTGACTCCGTTTCACCAGACGTCGCCCTGCAGTCACATGACCATATACGAACTGTGGCAGCATAGCGGTCTATGTCTGCCGGGGGGGGATGTCATATTATGATGACATCATGATACTGCCACCACCATGCTTCACATCATGATGCTGCTACCACCATGCTTCACATCATGATACTGCCACCACCATGCTTCACATCATGATACTGCTACCACCATGCTTCACATCATGATGCTGCCACCTCCATGCTTCACATCATGATGCTGCCACCTCCATGCTTCACATCATGATGCTGCCACCTCCATGCTTCACATCATGATGCTGCCACCTCCATGCTTCACATCATGATGCTGCTACCACCATGCTTCACATCATGATACTGCCACCACCATGCTTCACATCATGATGCTGCCACCACCATGCTTCACATCATGATACTGCCACCACCATGCTTCACATTAGGGATAGTGTGTTTGAATGATGTGCGATGATCTGGTGCCTAGTCTGATGGCCAAAAAGTCTCGTCAGACCACAGACCCTTCTTCCAGTTGTGTCCACTGTCTTTCTCTTTGTCTTCCATAAAGCTTTGACTGGTAAAGAACGGGCAACAGTTGTTGTATGAACAGTCTCCAATCTCAGCTGCTGAAGCTTCTAACTCCTTCAGAGGAGTCATAGGTGTCTTGGTGGCCTCCCTCGCTCGTCTCTTTCCTGCTTGGTATCTCCATTTTTGAAGACAACCTGTTCTAGGTGGATTCACACATGTGCCATATTCCTTGAATTTTTTAATGATGGATTTAACTGGACTCCAAGGAACATTGAATGACTTGGACATTTTCTTATATCCAACCTCTGATTCATGCTTTTAGATAACCTTTTCACACAGTTCCTTGTAATGTTCTTTGGTCTTCATGGTGTGGTTATATCCAGGAGTACTGATTCACCAGTGACTGGACCTTCCAGATACATGAGTCTTTATACTACAATCACTTAGGCACATTCACTGCACATTTAGATAATGACAGTTTCACTAACTGTGACTGCTAGCATCAGTTGGCTGTAGCCTGTTGAATTTGGTGAGTCACTTTCAAGGTGGTGAATACTAATGCAATTACTGACATTATTGTATAAAAGTCTATTTTCAGTTTTTCTATTTTTTGAGTCTTTTTCTTGTAAATTCTTGTCAGATAAAACATAAAACATTTTGTATTTTAAAAAATGGTAATGGTAAACCAACAGCGTTTTACTGTATTTAAATGAGCTAAAAATATCAATATTTTACAGATACTTGCAGTTATTTCTACCATTTTTAGAGTTTTTTTAATGTTACATTGTTACACAGTTTTTTTTATTATTTTTTTCTGGCACTCTTGTAGGGAATATTAATGCCTCGTATCACTTCAGCTCAAGAAATGGCAACAGACGGGTCAACAGGGTCTCCCAGCATGCTTCAGAGTCAGACTCCTTGACCACATCCACCCACGAAGCTTTCAGCTTGGAAGCGCCTGAAAGACGGAACCTGTTTTAGAAACAAAGGCCAGTGCTTACATGAGACTAAAATAACCTAATGATCCTCATATGTCATCATTTAGTGGAGCGCAGCAGGAGCGAAGCATAACAACCGTCTGACGAAGCAGAGTCAGACTCCAGAGCTACCTTTTCTGACTCCCTGTTCTCACCCTCAGCTCCATTGTTCTCCTCTGGATTTGGTCCTCTATTTTAACGTGTCCCACTGTTTTTTTTCCACCTCAGCAGAACATGACTTCACATGTGAAAACACAGAGCAGCTGTGAAAGTATGCATGCGTGTGCTATGTGCTTTTGTGAGTGTGTGTGTGCTGCTTGCTTCTGGGTGTGGAGCTCTAATCCCAACCACAAGTGTTTTGCTGAGGCCAGAGGACCCCGTCCACCCCTGTTGTGAACACCTTGTGCAAACAGAACGGAACGAGAACCCGGCGGAGACTGAAGGGTTTTTGTTTTATAACATTTCTTTCGCATTTTAAAGTTTTGTGTTTATGGAGGGAAAAAGAAAGTAAATGTTGCACGTCAGGTCAGAACAGCAGCAAAATTATTTCAGATTATTGCTCCTGGGATTGTGGATTTAATTTAAAAAAAAAAAAACAACAAAATCTGAATTAGCCTGATTACAAGACTGAATAGTAATTAGGTTTCTGTATATATAGCATTGATTTACTGGAAATAGCAGAGATGTGGGCTATTTAAAGGACCGTAACCAGTGAACTCTCTGAACCCAAAGGAGTTTCTGGATGGTTTTTTTTGCCCCTGTCACATACACTGCCATTCAAAAGTTTGGGGTTACTTATAAATGTCCTTATTTTTGAATGAAATGCCTTTTTTTTTTCAATGAAGATAACATTACATTAATGAGAAATCCAGTGTAGACATTGTTAATGTGGTAAATGACTATTCTAGCTGGAAAGGGCTGATTTTTAATGGAATATCTCCATAGAGGTACAGAGGAACATTTCCAGCAACCATCACTCCTGTGTTCTAATGCTACATTGTGTTAGCTAATGGTGTTGAAAGGCTCATTGATGATTAGAAAACCCGTGTGCAGTTATGTTAGCACATGAATAAAAGTGTGAGTTTTCATGGAAAACATGAAATTGTATGGGTGACCACAAACTTTTGAATGGTAGCGTATATGTTGGGTTCTTGGTCAACACGATGTATACAGTGTGTGATACTATAACTAGACGGCTTCATTCAGTGGTTTTAGCAACGTACAGATCAACAGGTTTGCAGAAAAAATGATGATGATGCCACCACCATGCTTCACATCATGATTTTGCCACACTGTGCTTCACATCATGATGCTGCCACCACCATGCTTCACATCATGATGCTGCCACCACCATGCTTCACATCATGATTTTGCCACCACCATCATGTTGCCACCACCATACTTCATGGAGAGTTGCTTGTGTTGGCCTTTTTTCTGTTAACTTCAGTCTCCCACATGTCTTCTGGTGAACTCCAGTCCAGATTTAATATGTGCTGTTTTTCAATAATGTCTTTCTCTTTGCCACTCCCCCATAAAACCTTGACTGGTCACATTTTTGAAAAAGAAGGAAAAACTCATACACTTTTGGCCATCACTTTTGAAGTGGTCCAGTGTATGGTTATGGAACTGGGGCAGAAAAGGGGACTCTGACTATTCAAAACTTGACTTTTAAAGATGCTTCAAGCACATGAAAACTCTGTCTGCACACAGAAAATGCATTAAATTCATTCTCAGTTCACGGTGCATGATCTCCACCATTCTGAGAAGCCTTTAGTCGTGCCACTCAACCTGGCAGACAGCGAATCCTTTGACTCGTGAATAGATTCTTCAGGAAAGTTTGCTCAGCTAAGTAGCCTGTAAGTGCGTTAACCTTCTGATGCATTCGAGGGCATATTAGGATGATTATGCTCATGTGTAAGCCAGGTTCGGGCCGATGACCTCCTGGCCATGACTCCATTTCCCCGAGAGCTGCACCACGAGGCTGAGCCCATTCATCATGTCAATAGGGAGCCTTTCATTGGGGTGAAACATCATAGAGGGCCTGTGGTGTAGGAGGACAGACTATGAGTCAATCCCCACATGGTGCTGCAGGCCACGGTTTCCCAACTAATGGCCCTAACATGTGGGCCTTTCAAATCCCACTTGTTCTGTATTCTGTGTGGGGTGGAGCAGATATATTATAGAAATTTAAGGGTGAACCTGAGACTTGAGTGCCAGAGGCGGAGATTTATCTTCTTGGATGACTAAACATTGAAAAGAACATGTTATTTTCTTACATTAAAGTTCCTTTTCTCAATCAAAATCAAGCGCTTAAACATAATAGATGTTGCTTATAGTACGCATCAGGCCCCCTGAGGCAAATTTGTCATTTGTGGTTTTTGGGAACTTGAAATAAAATGTCTCTGACTTAAAGTAAACCTTCCATCTGTGGTGGAAAAACATATACAGATCCTTAAAAGTGGAGTTTAAAATAGACAGGAAGATCAACCCTAATGTCTGATCCAAAGGTGGACATTACAATGCAATGCAGATTAAAAAAAATGCATAGAAAATCTACTAGAATAAAGGAGAATCTGTTGTTGCAACGTCACAAAAATTGGGTATTTTGCACATCTCGAATGCTTTGACTTCTCACCTTCCTGCAGTGATGAACAGATGAAATTCAAGACTTATAATTGACGTAATTTTTAAATAATTAGTAGTAAAGTTAACTTCAGCCCAGTCCTTCACACTGATATTTGAAGGGAAGAGCACAATTTGTGGCAGGACACAGGGAATGCACATTTTGAGTCATTTTCTCACTCAATAATTCCCCAAATTATCACTCAACACTTGACACAGTGACGACAAATTTAGTTACAAATGCAGCTATGTTACACATACCTCCTCAATCACCTCATAGACATTATGCTACATGGTTCCAATTTGTGTGAAACACATAAACTCTGGCTGGAGGACATTAAATGTCACAGAGGCCTTTATCATGGTGCCCATTGCTAGCTTAACCCCCACAATGCTTTCTGCTTACTGTAGTATGAATGATGCCTCCTCTGGTTTCTACATCATGAAACACTAACAGGCTCCATCTGGTTGCCAAATTTTTTTACAAAAACAGCAAAATTTGAATAAACTATGTGTGAAAATGGCATAATTTAGCTTTAGCTGATTGAAGGGTCATTATTCGTATAAAAAAAACCAACATCAGGCAAACTCAAGACCAACCTGTTCAGTCAGGCTTTTGATTGATTTGATTGGTTTTAAATGATGACAAAAGAATAAGATAATCATTTTCCTGCTGGATCTTGTGCCAGTAAATGCTGTCAAGTAAAAGTACAATATTCCTCTCTGATATGTAGTGGAAAAGAAACATGAAATAAAGTAAAAATGGAACTATTTGAAAATTAACAAATTTACTAAGAAATTTTCAACTGCTGTTAAGGGTATTAAAGCGTTTCGCCACTGATATGAATATTATTTTTTAAAAATCTGTTCATACAAATATTATTTAAGAGCATGTTGACTAATATACATCAACAATACATCAAATAGCAGAAAAGACTGCATGGATACTGTAGACCAGCTAACACAGCAGATGAAGAGGTGTTCTGCGTAAACTTGTAACTGCTAGCATTACACTAAAAAACGTACATCTGTCACTGTTTTTGCTCTTTCAGGCTCAAACTCACTACACAACAGCCTTGCACACATTGAAATATGACAGTCATACAGCCCAAACTCTATGTTTTACACACACAAGCACATCTTCAGGATAGAAAACGATTTGAGCGAACTAAAATGCTGTTTTCAAGACACCAAAACAGAAATATCTGTATTAGCGTGTACTCAAACAGGTTATGATTACACTAAAATAAAACAACTGAACTGGTTCATGATTTATGTTCCAGACCAACCAAAGGGAAACTGCAGCTGGGAGGGAAAGTGACGGATGCTGCTGCAGTCAAAGCAGCTTCTGCAACGAACTTCATCCCCAAACTCAGCAGGACAAAGCGCATTCCTGCATCGCATTAGTTTAGTACAAAGATGAGGGAGAGAAAGCTCCTCAGACCACACTGTATCCCAAATCAAGTCCACGTGAGGCTTTGTTGCTGCTGTGGAATAATGAATTTAGTGCAGTCAGACTCTGGGAATGTGTGACGGAAGCTTTGGCAAAATAATAAGGGGAACTTGTTTGCACTTTTTTATGCAATGCCCCATTTGCATCACAAACTGTAAGTTAGCTCGTCTGATTGATCGCTGCAAAGGTTTCTTAGAACCACAGGCTAAGTCCTCCTCCCAAAGAATATGTTGAAACTTCATTGATCTCCATGTGGAATGTGGATTATCTGAGAAGCACAGAAGAGAAAACAGAAAATATATATGAAGTCACACTGAAAATGGACAGCTCGAAAATAAGAACTGATGATAGTAAGCTGTATTAATAGATTTTCCCAGTTTTGTTAAACCCCAGAAAATCAGTTATATAACAAAACACAAGTATAATTATATTCAAAATTGTTTAAAATGAACAACTTGTCCAAAATGATTAATAAATGTCCATCCGAATTTGTCCAAAATTACTCGCAAATTGTCCAAAATGACATAAAATGTCAAAAACTAATTCAAAATCTGTCTAAAATAATAAGAATGTTCAAAATTGTCCAAAATGAGTTATAGAGTGTCTCAAATGTTTTCCAAAGTCAGTAAATGTTGTCCAAAATGTGTTGAGAATTCAGAAAAAAATAACATACACTGTGCATAATGTCCACATTAATTTTTATTTATTTTTTTTACAAATAGTAACTTTTACAACATTCCAACTTAATGTTAGAACTACCTCTACTGTATATAAATCAGAATCAAAATATTATTGACAGATATTCGTGTGTTTTGTGAAAGAAAAACATGTATGTTAGAGATAGACAAATGCAAAAAAGGTGAAAAAAGCAAAAAAAGCAAAATATTTTTAAAAAATTTTGTAAATTATTTTTAAATATATTGTTTGTACTTTTATTTTACTGATTTCCCCGGTTTATGAATAATGACCAAATTAAAAAAAATCCGTAAAAATTGTTTTACATATGGTAATTACTTCATTTACATGTCACCTTTAATTTACCCTGAGCTTTACTGTATGTAAATCAGAAAGAATATATTATTTATGTGTTTTTTGAAAGAAAAGTATGTACATTAGGGATAGAAAAATGTTTTAAAAACTGTGAAAAATGCTATATTTTTTAAAGAATTTTTATAAATATATATTTTAAAAGATTACTTTATTTTACAGATTTTTTTCTGTTTTATAAAAAAATTTACAAATAAAAAAAATGTAAAAATAGTTTAAAAAATAGTAATTACTTCTTTTACAACATGTCATCCTTAAATTTACACTGACCTTTTCTGTATGTAAATCAGAAAAAAAAATGTTATTTTACAGATATTTGTGTGTCTTTTGAAAAAAAATGTATATTAGGGATAGAAAATGCTTTTTAAAATGAAAAAAACTTTTATTTTACAGATTTCTGATGTTTTGTAAATAATGTCTATATGAAAAAATTATAAAAATCTTTATACAATGATTTTTTTTTCTTTCAAGACATGTAAAACAAGCTATTATTTCCCCCATTTTTTTTAACCAATATTATATAATGTTTTTGGCACCGTTACAGCCAGAGTTTTTGTGTTTTTTTCACTGATTTTGTTTTAAAGTGTAGCTACATAAATAGCTGAAGTAAAGGAAAATGGATGGGAAGTACAAGTAATAATGAAAATATGAGAAAACTATGACATTTCCAGTAATAAATATGAAGAAATCAGCTGAATGATCTGCCTCTGAGCTCAGGAGTCTCGTTGTTCTTTATCCTGCAGCACAGATGGGATAATGACTTGCAGACTTCCATGCTGGGGGAGCAGTGGGACTATTAACCTTGAATATCAGCCACATTCGTACACACACAACTCGGCATTTCCAAGTCCGAGCGCATATCAAAATAGAAATCCCATGCCTTGTGGAAGGAAACAGCAGATATATAATGGAGCACAGATGACTATGATAATGAAACCTGGCTGTGTTTCACTGTAAAGAGATCCACAGTCAAACAATCCCATCCAGGACGGCGGATGTTTTTCTTGGATTTTTTAAGGTCACTCACGTTTGATACGCATCTTTAATAAGCCTGTAAATGTGTTAGGCGTCTGAGATTGTTTGGATAATTACAACTCAGGAGGAAATTTCCTTCCTCCTATGTTTCATTTAATAAAAATTGTTTGGATAAATTACTGAATCAGCTTGTTTAAAGGATAAAAAAAATCTTTACGTGCTTCCTCATCCCATAATGTCTTCATTACAACCTGTAATTTTGATTTCCCACGTCTTCCAGCATCACGGTGTGTTTCTCATTTACTGTAAAGCCTGCGTGGCCATGGAGCAATATGACTGTTAATGGAGCAGCTCTTGCATTAGATGGATTTGAGGTTATAATGGAGGCAGCTTGGGATCACTGACATGCATGATTTGTTATTACAGACTGTAAATACTTCTCGACTGTGTTGACATTTCCAGGCTCTTAGAATTTGGTTTGAAACTCGAATGTTTTTCTCTTTTTACCGTTAAGCAGCTCTCAGAGATAGTTTGCGAAAGCAGAATTTAAAAGCACGACTGAGTGCAGGTCGAGAAAAAGGGGAACCCAGAGGGAGCGTAACAGGCTCTGAGCTTCAACTTTTACCCTGAACCTTTAAAATATGTTGAATCAGCTGCTCTCGTTGCAGCTTTGGGGCTCGAGAACCTAAAAATGTGATGACTCCCCGGGCGGTTATGTAAGGAGTGTCGTTTTTCTGTAATTTACAAGTACAATTATGAAACTGTCCTGGTTGGGGGAGCAGCTTTTATGACCCGTAGTTGTGTTTCATTGTGACAGCAGCCTCCGGGGAACACAGTAAATATTCCAGAAGCAGGTGATGTTGTTTTAAAGCCACAAATGCTGCATAGGGGAGGAGGTCGAGGTGGATGGATGGGTCATGAGTATTGGACTTGAAAGCAGTAGATAGCTGGTAATTTCTGATTTCAGTCTGATTTTATACTCATGACCATTCCACAACCTTAAACTCCTTCTCTGGTTGTTGCTTCAAATCCTAAAGCTCATCTATATGTATCAAAATCACATATTTCAGAAGATTCTTCCATGAAAATAATCCCTAGACAGTCTAGACATTGTTAATGTCTAGACTGTAAAGTGACTACGGGGGTCTTCGACTTACGTCGGAGTTCCGTTCCTACGGATTGACGGAAGTCAATTTTCAACATAAATTGGAACTCCAGCGAAAAACAAAGTCGTTATGTGCATCACTAGGTTGCAGGATTTCAAAATAATCATTTTTTCTGATTTAGATAGACTTTTTAAGTTGCAATCCTCATTTTGATGGGTTGTGTAGACGTAATAGTGTTGCATCAACTTAATACTGTGTGTAGTTTCTACTCAAATTGCTGCAATAGTTGCATTACAACTAAATAAAAGTTGAGGTATCTCAATAAAATTGATTTTAAAACTTGATAGAGGAAGAATTTCCAGTCTGTTCCTCTGCCTACTTAACACTGAAGCAACCTAATTCTTTTGTTTGCCAACTTAAAAACTCATAATTATAGTTAAGTACATAGCTCTTTAAAAAATCCTTTAAAATAATTTGGAAATACAATTTGGAACACTTTTTTCGAGTAATCACTTTCAAGACTTCAAGATGCTACTAATCAATAAGTCATTAAAATATGTTTGATTGAAGAGGAAAAGCTAATTGGATGAAGAAAATTTAATCAGAAGTTTTTATAACTGAAAAAGATTGATGAAAACTGTTTAATTTTTCATGTTAAGCCTTCTTTTTTTGCATTCAGTGGTAAAGCTACACCAACTAATACACAATAACAGTGGATTTGTACCAGATGAGAATGGATGAATATAATCTCCCAGCTACTCTCTGTCTGTCCTGTGGGTTGAATAACAACCAAACCACGGATGCTTCTGTTTGAGGAGGGGATTTCTGTCCTCTGCGTGGGAGAGGGGCTTTAGAATAAACTGCAGTGTGGGTCGTGGTCAGCTGAACTGAGAAAAACCTCCAGTTTAAGCAGTGTGTTAAACACACTCTTAGAGATGTAGAGAGGAGTTTGTTGGAAGCAGCATCTGGCTTCCTCCCAGGGAATTTTCGGGAGAGCTTTGTGTTGTGACTGTAAAAGAAGATAAGAAACCCACATGTTGCAAAAGTTGGACGTCCAGCATGATAATATGTCCTCTATCCTGTCAGTAAACACACTGCGACGCTCACTAACTCCCCCACACATGCGTAAACTAGTTATCTAGCCCTAGGCTGAAGGCGAGAGGTTAAGATTACAGTTATTTTCGACTTTAAAGTTCAAAGGGTGCATAAATGTAAAAGAGGCAACATATCACAGAGACTCGCTTTGAAGCATTTCAATGCAAAGTCTCTATGATGGAACAACTTCCAATAAATTCTTCAACCTGTGTGTTGTTTATAATCATAAAAGCATTGATGTAAATATACAGATTTTTTCATAATTCCTTCCAGTTCTGATAATAATTGAAGATCTGCAGATTACATAGTTCAACAGGGCCAAGAACTGGAGATTTATCAGTCATAAACTCGTTCTTTGGGGATAAATTATTATTCTTTTGACAACTGGAAGCAGTGGAAGTTTGAAAATTCTAGTTAGAGTTCGTAAATTACATAACTAGCTAAATGTGTCCTTTCCAGTTAAGTGGATAAGATGATAATAGATAAGAAGTGCCACAACAACCCTTGACGTGGTGCAATCAAAAAGTTCAGGGACTGTTCATGGTGTATGAACATCAAGGCTTGTGTCAAACAATTTTTGTAATCTAGGGACACATTTGTGCTTTTTCCATGCAGTTGGATGATCTAAACCTTAGTTTTCATCATCGCAAGTGACCAGAGGAGTGTCAGCAGCTACCGTCAAGATGAGAAATCACAGTTTTCACAGTCAAAGAGCTGCAACAAAAAAGCCTGCTTGCTGTTTCTATTGTTAATTCATCCCCAGCATTCTACTGTAACGTCCTGAGCGTTAATAATCAGTAATCAATACATCGTTACTGCTAATGAAGTCCAGTGGATATTATGCCAGATGCAGATTGCATCCTTGAACACATAGGTGGCTTTATGTGATCACTTGGAAGATGTGAGCTTTCATCAAAAGTCATTAACCACCCCAGAAGTCTTTGTCATGGTGCCCATTGCTAGCTAAACCCCCACAATGCTCTCTGCTTGTCAACATGGAACTGCAAGCGTCTCCTCCGGTCGCTACAGTATGAAATGAGCTGTAGTCACTATCTTACTAAACAGTACAAAGCACCACCTGGTGGCTTAACCAGGTACTACAGCAAATGTCCATTTTCTGACATGCATATACAAGATGACTACTTTGATTGGGAAAGATGTCCAAATTTAAATCAGGTAGGGGTTTTCAATTTATATACAGTACCATTCAAAAGTTTGGGGTCACAATTTCATGTTTTCCATGAAAACTCACATTTTTATTCATGCGCTAACATAATCGCACAAGGGTTTTCTAAACATGAATGAGCCTTTCAACACCATTAGCTAACACAATGTAGCATTAGAACACAGGAGTGATGGTTGCTGGAAATGTTCCTCTGTACCCCTATGGAGATATTCCATTAAAAATCAGCTGTTTCCAGCTAGAATAGTCATTTACCACATGAACAATGTTTAGACTGTATTTCTGATTAATTTAATGTTATCTCCATTGAAAATAAACAGCTTTTCTTTCAAAAATAAGGACATTTCTAAGTGACTCCAAACTTTTGAATGGTAGTGTAAGTGCAGTCTTGAAACTTTTTGATCGCACCTTACAGTTGGTTCCTCGGGACTCAGCAATTGAAGTTGTGAGAAAAAAGTACTTTCAACATGAACAAAAAATAACAGGAAAGCTGTAGGTCAACAAAATGTGAACAGTAAACAGGGAGAATGCTTGAAGGACTTGTTGGTCGGAGGGGTTGTCAATCAACACATGGATTCATTATGTCTGTCTATTTTATTTAAAGTACTGTATTTTGTGTTCTTTCTGTTCAATCTGTCTTTGTTTGTGACTGTTACCTGGGGAAGTTCTTTCCACCACACCTGCTTCTGTAACCCTTTTCTTATCCACACTTTAAACTTCAAGAAACCAGTGTTGGCCTCCAAGAAGACATGGATAAGTTTTTAGGAAGGCATTTGAAAAGCTCAACTTAAATGTTGGCTATCATCACCAAAAACCTCCCTAATGTGGCAGCAGGTGGCTGCAGCACTGCACCAGACCCGCGTTTGACAGTTATATTACAGTGCATGAATATGTATAGTCACGTATGTTTTCTGACACACCGGTACATAAACCCTCGTAAGCACGTTTTCTGTTTTCATTTACTGCACTGACCAGAGCAAGCAACACATTTGAGCTGACGTGTATAAAGGAAATCATTTTATACTATGCCGAGGTGCCACCCTGATGTTTTCAATCAGCATGTGAGGGGAACATAGAACAGTGTGTGGGGAAGTCTATAATGTTTGAATAGTGCATTCCACAGTCAGGCTTTAGAATAACATTCCCTTCATGCACAGCTACTGGCACAAATAACTCCAAGTGGCCCATCAGCTAATGATCCAGGCCTATAGACCCTCATACTGTACCTGTACGATCACATATAGAAATTCAGTATGTTCACTCAGTCATGAGTCCGTTCTGCATATGCAGGTTATGTGAAATGGATACTGGTACATTTTATCCACATTTGAATGACTTCTTATTTATTTCTCTTTAGGCATGCAGTATTAGAGCTGCAATTATTAATGCTACAACAAGCTATTAGCTATTTTGATACTTGATTATTTGATTTAAGTATTTGTTTCAAGAAAGAAAGGTCTAAATTCTCTGATTCCAGCTTCTTAAATTTAAATTTAAATTTTCTGCTTACTCTTAAGACAAGAAACTGAATATTTTTAGGTTGTGTACAAAACAAGACATTTGCTATCTTGGGTTTTGGGAAATGCTAATTGACGTTAATTACTTCAAAATTTAACAAATATTCCTGTTAATAACAAATTTATGAAGTTTTACATCCAAAAGGTTAAAGGTCAAATCTGAACAGACAAAGATGTAAACTGAAACTTGACTAACACAAGGCAATAATTTCAGAGTTTAAGACAGAAATATGCTAATTCAGGCACCATTTAAGCCTTCAGGGAGTTGATATTGTTAATTAATACAAAATGACAGTGGGAATTTATACTTTTGTGATGGACAGCCTTTAAGAGATAGGATTTCATTGATAATGTGATATATTCTTAGCTCCTACATGTACAGTAGTGTCGTATTTTGGCATATTTTTGATGGAAGACTGTTTTATAAATGACCAGCAGCTGAGACACAACATTTAAATTAAACCTCTCCTCTGTAAGCAAGCTTCTGTTTATGAGTCTACGCAAAAATATACAACTGTGGCGAGGTAGAAATGGTAAAAATAGACTTAGATTGTGCAAACTCTTGCACTTTACTTTCGTTTTGTCTTCTATTGGTGAATAAAGAGTCAACAACTTTCTCTGCTAAAAAAAACCCAAAAAAACAAACAGCCTGAATCTGTTCTGCAGTCAGACATTAGAGCTCATTAAGTTATCTGAGGAAGTAGAAGGAGGTATTAAACATCCTGTCTGGTGTCCTGAGGCCTTGGCAAATCTGGTGGTCAAGTTTACTTTGGGGAGGATTAAGGATGAAAATGTTTGCTCTCTGACTAAGCATGGCTCAAGTCCTTCAGCGTCTTCGGCCGGCGTCTCCTGGTGCCAGTTTCCCCTCCGGCCAGCAGCTCTGACGGACTCAGCACCAAAACATCTCTGGAGTCTGGAGTTGGCTGAATAGAGGCCTAATACCGGCCTCAAGATCTTATAAAAGGTCGGACTCTCCGAGAGGCTTAAACTGGCCGGTGCGCTGTCAACACATGCACACATAGACATGCACAAACACACACTTCTGAGCCTTCAAGAGGTCAGGAGTCAAAACTAGATGTTCAGCCAAGGACCACAGACTAATTACACCATCAGTTCTGGTAATTTTCTCACCTTAGATGCTCCCAGCAGCTGCATGCTTAAATATAAACCATGTCCTGAGCAGTAATGATGATTAAATGTAGAAAATTGTTCCACGCTTGGAAGTAAATAATCTTACTGAACCACAAAGCCACATTACCAGACTTTTAATGCTCTGACGAATGTTTCCAGACGAGAAGTTCGAGTGCAGTGCAACAAGATGAGCTCTGGTACCTTTTATTGTATAATGATGTAAGTTATTACAACTAAAAAACATAGAAAGTCACTCATTTTCAAGTCCATTACAATGTTTTCAGAGAGTTTAGTGTAGTTATGCGGCTAACTCTTGCGGAGTGGATTATAATGGGAAAGGAAAATAGAGTGTTTTGTTGATGTTTAGGTTCTGGGTGTGTTGGATAAATGTTGCACTGAGATCACACTGCTTTTGAGTCTAACAGTAAAAGATGTCTGTCTACACCTTGCAGGCTTTGCTCAGTTCATGTCAAAAATATGTTGCCATGATTGAGAACAGAAAATGGAACATATATGAATAATCTCTTACAAAAATATTGTATATCCGTGGCAACCCTTACACCTTTCTCACAAGAAAAAATTCACATTTAAAGAGTTATTGACCAGACTGAAAACCAGAGTTACATTCTTCTGATTGGAAGTTTAAAGTTGTTGCAACTTAAACCTCTGACACCAAGTGTGAGTTCCAATACCCATACCATCAAACTATCCGAGTACATAGCATGTCAAAAGCAGAGTGCTAGAAATACCAGAATATCAAACGACAGATCTGCAGCGTCTGGTTGCATTTTGCTGTTTGCAAGTCGACACACTTTTCAGTCCATTACGATTCACAATGTTCTGCACAGCAGTAGATTTAAGGTACGATCAAAAAGTTCTGGGACTGTTAATGTTGCACATGCATCAACAATGTCATGCGTGTGCAACATGTACGGGCAGTAACTGTCACGAGTCAGGCAACCACATGACACCAACTCAATACCGACACCCGTGTTACACGTTTGTTGGTACCACTGGTCGCTGCACAGTTACGAATTTCCCATGAAGCTCAAACTTTGACAGAGAGCAGACATCACATTCTTTGTCAGTCAGCAGCCAGATGATTGCGTCTTCATGTGGACCATCATCACTGGTGACCAGAGGTGGGTCTGAAGCTACATCAAGAGAAGAAACAACCATGTTTACAGTAAAAGAACCACAGTTTAAAAGACAAGGTGTAAGGTCAGGAGTGCACCAGGACCATTGTTTACCATTCATGTGTTGGTCATGAATTCCTCCCCCTACGGCTCAACTAATAAAATCAAGTTCAACTGCAACATGCTGAGGCACCTGAGGGAGAACATTTGGTGCAAATGACGTGAACGGAGGCACGATGGCATGTTAATACTCCAATGTGCTTTGAGCTCCGTCACAGTGCTTTTTTTTTTGTTGCACAATTGTTGCTCTCTCTCCGGCCTGTTCACCAGATTTTGCTTCCTGTGACTTTTTCCCCCACAATGAAATTCAAAGTTGAAGGGTCTCTGTTTTGACACAGTTTAGGAGATTCATCTCAGATGGTGCTTGACATGTTTACATAACAGGACTTCCAGTTTTACAAGCGTTTCAGGAGCACTGGGAGCAGTGTGTTGCTGCACAAGAAGACTGCTTCAACAGGGATGGCAGCCAAATTTAAATCAGGTACAGTTATTGCATATTATAGGTATAGTCTCTAAACTTTTGTACCCCACATCCAACTTCAATGTTGAAGCTGAATAGAGTAAATCACTACAGACAAGGAACAAAACATTGTGCTTTACATGACACTAGGATGGAAACTTGACATTTTTATCTCAGTATTAAGGTCTAACATATGCTCGCAGTGAGTGAGCTTTGCAAACAGCAGAGATTAATTTGGCATCTTTTAAGCCCTGATTTTAGTCTCTCAGGAGCTGAACTTTGTTTTTTGTAAAGTGAGTTGAAACATTGGACTCTAATGTCAAGATTCTATGAGTAAGTACTCTAAATGGCCCATGGTTTAGAGCATGTTTTTACTCCCAACTTGTCATGTATGAGAAGGATCCATTGATGTCATGTTTGAAAGCACCGCATATCTTTAAACATCATTATTCAACATTCAAGGGAGTTTGATAGACCAATAAAGATCTATGAACATCAGAAATAGATGTCATGCGTCCATGGTTTGCCTTGTAACTCCTCCAACCTTTTTACAAAGTTCTTTCAAACTGTTAAACACACACAGTCGTGAGCAAAAGTTTCCATACACTTGTAAAGATCATGCATATAGTCTTGAGTTTTAAATGACTCCTATAAGTCTTAATTTTTTTTTATGATGGAACCATTGAAAATCATGTCTTTGTCACTAAAAACAATCAGGCATTTTCGTGTTTTAATGGATTTGTTACTGATCTTCTGGAAATATGATGAAATCTGCTTGGCAAAAATATACAAACAGCAATGCCAATAGTTGGTTAAAGGCTCTTTCTCCATTTTCACGTCAACTAGGAGCTTTTTGGTAGCTGTCCACGAGCTTCTGGTTGTATCTTTAACCCTCATCTTCTCAGAATTGGTGTAGTTAAACTAAATTTGTTGGCTTTTTGACACAGACTTGTTTCTTCACAGGTTCTTGATGGAGTTTAAGTTTAATTCTAGCCTGATGTAACCATTTCTTTACCACTCTGTGTGTCTGAGGTCATTGTCTTGTTGGAACACCCAGCTGTGTTCAAGATCCAACCTTCTGGCTAAGGAATTTAAGTTTTTCTAAAGAATGTGGAAGTAATCCTCCTTCTTCATTATTCTATTCAGTTTGTGCAAAGCACCAGTTCCAATGGCACCAAAATAGCCCCAGAGCATAATACTGCCACCACCGTGCTTGATGGTAGGTTTGGTATTTTGGGGGTTAAAGGCTGCACCTTCTCTCCATCAAACATATTTCTGGGCACTGTGGTCAAATAGGTCACTTTTCATCTGATAACATAAGTTTCCTATAGAAAACTTGCATATTTTGTCAGTTCCAGAAGACCTTTAGTAAATCTATGAATGAACCAAAATGTATGATTGTTTTTCTTGTGACAAAGATGCATGTGTTTCAGTGATTCCGTCATAGAAAACTCAGAGTTATAGGAGTCACTGGAAACTCAAGACTGCCATGACACATATGGTCTTTACAAGTGTATGTAAACCTTTGTTCACGACTGTAAATGTCCACTGACATCAGACAGTATTTGTTGAAGTATGGTCAGCTGTAGTGTTATGATACGACTCGTCTACAAAAAGAGAATATTGAAACACAGCTTTGCAACTTTGAAAATACCCAACCCCCAAAGTAAAAGGATGGCATGAATTCTGCTAATAAATGTAGGTGGGCATGTGGAAAACATAATCTTAATCTGAAACATGTCGTTGAACCTTTTTCATGTGGGCCATCCTTCCTTCAAATCTGCTAGAGGCCACACTGCATGGATTCATTTACAAGCGTTCAAAGGACAGCATCAGATTCTTATGCAAGATGTGTGCGAGAGAGAACAAGCAGAGAAGCGACAGATGAAGAGAAGGCTGAATAATCATCATCAGTTGTTGCACATTTTCCAGGCTGCGGCATTAAAAATATTCTCTTTCATGTCGGTCTGATGTCTCGCGACATCAAAAACATTTCAACCACCGAGGCAGAGAAACTGGCTGTAATTATGACACGGTGCTGCGTTCGGAACAAAGCTTCAGATGTTCTGCAAAAAAACACACGTACTCCAAAACAGAGCCGAGCTAAGCTTTTCCAAGTGTCCCGTACTTTAAACACTTTGTCATGTCTTTGACGCTGATACAACAGTCCCATTGTGGAGTGCAGAGGCAGACAGTCTGCGTTGTACTAATGTTGACATTTCACAGAGACAACAGCAGTGTAAGTGCTACAGTGACAGCTCCAATGAGCACAAAGTCTCTGCGGCACAGACTTTCTCACACAATTACACAAATGACCGTGTGAAGCGGCTTCACTTTGACATCATCTGGGACCCGAACCGAACGAGACGTGGCCTGATGGAGTCCTGAAAATCCCCCGAATGTCGTGCAAAGAATAGTTTGCATGGACAGTATTAGAGAGTAATTGCATTAAACTATAGAAAATTGCAGCATGTGTGGCCCCTCGCAGCCGAATATAGAGATAGGAAATGATAAAATGCAGGTGCTTTATGTCACCATGAAAGTCAAAGGTCCATGTAAGTATCTGCCAATCATCTGAGCTTGCTTAAGCACTGTACTAAGTGATTTGGAGGTGATCCAGTTCAGTTTTCCCTCCATCTCCTTCTTGATCAAGCTTAAAGACAGAGTGAGCGGGTTCTTCTGATTTGGGGAGGCCCATCTAAAACCCTACTTGTAGTCTGATTTGGCCACTTCTTTATCACTTTTGGTGTGTTTGGGGGTTATTGTCTTGTTGAAACACCCAACTGTGTCCAAGATCCAACCTTGTGGCTGATGATTTTAGGTTTTTTGCGAAGAATGTGAAGCTGATCCTCCTTCTTCATTATCCCATTTACTTTATGTAAAGCACCAGTGGCAGCAAAACAGCCCCAGAGCATAATACTGCCACCACCATGCCTGATGGTAGGTTTGTGTTCTTGGGGTTAAAGGCCTCAGCTTCTTTCCTCAAAACATATTTCTGGTCATTATGGTCAACAAGCTCATTTTTTGTACCATCTGATAACATAACTTTCCTCCAGAAAGCCTGCAGATTGTCGTATTTCGAGAAGCCCTTTAATAAATCTCTGAAAGAACCAAAATGCATGATTGGCTTTTTCTGTCACAACATCATCTGGGATCCGAACTGAGCAGACATGACCCGATGGAGTCCAGAGAATCCCCCGAATGTCGTGCAAAGAATAGTTTGCATGGACAGTATTAGAGAGTAATTGCATTAAACTATAGAAAATTGCAGCATGTGTGGCCCCTCGCAGCCGAATATAGAGATAGGAAATGATAAAATGCAAGTGTTTTGTGTCACCATGAAAGTCAAAGGTTCATGTAAGTATCTGCCAATCATCTGAGCTTGCTGAAGCACCATACTAATTGATTTGGAGGTGATCCAGTGCAGTTTTCTCCTTCTCAGTCAAGCTTAAATGACACAATTCTCGAGGGTAGATTTCACAGAGTGAGTGGGTTCTTCCAATTTAGGGAGGCCAGTCTAAAATCCTACTTGTAGTCTGATTTAGACATTTAGCCAACCTTGTGGCTGATGATTTTAGGTTTTTCTGAAGAATGTGAAGCTGATCCTCCTTCTTCATTATCCCATTTACTTTATCTAAAGTACCAGTGGCAGCAAAACAGCCCCAGAGCATAATACTGCCACCACCATGCCTGATGGTAGGTTTGTGTTCTTGGGATTAAAGGCTTCACCTTCTTTCCTCAAAACATATTTCTGGTCATTTTGGTCAAAGAGCTCAATTTTTGTTCCATCCAATAACACAATCTTCCAACTGAAAGCCTGAAGATTCTGTCATATTTCCAGAAGCCCTTTAATAAATCTATACAATAAATAAATAAATAAATGCATGATAGTTTTTTGGGTCACAACATCATTTGGGATCCGAACCGAGCAGACATGACCCAATGGAGTCCTGACAATCCCCTGAATGTCGTGAAAAGAATAGTTTGCATGGACAGGATTAGAGAGTAATTGCAGTAAACTATAGAAAATTGCAGCATGTGTGGCCCCTCGCACCTGAATATAGAGATAGGAAATGATAAAATGCAAGTGTTTTGTGTCACCATGAAAGTCAAAGGTCCATGTAAGTATCTGCCAATCATCTGAGCTTGCTGAAGCACCATACTAAGCGATTTGGAGGTGATCCAGTGCAGTTTTCCCTCCATCTCCTCCTCGGTCAAGCTTAAATGTCATGATTCTCAAGGGTGGATTTCACAGAGCGAGTGGGTTATTCCCATTCAGAGTCATTTCCTGGACTTTCATCCCTCCTTCTCGAGCATTCTCCTCTGAAAGAATGCAGACGGGAGCTGATGGTTTGCTAAGATGAGAAAGATCCCTGCAGTGAAACAGTCGGATAAGAGGGGATAGTTGGAGAAAACATGCAGCTAAATATGCAACATGTGGCGCAATCAGGAGCTTTGATATTCTAGACTTCACAAAAAAAAGAAAGCTTCAAAGTTTCCAATTAAAGCGACATGTCCTGCTGCAGGTTTATAAAAGTCAGGCAACATTCAGATGCAAGTTTTCCTCATAGGGGAACATTTAGAGAATGTGTTTCACCACAACAAAAGAGAAAAATCTGTGCTTTTAAATCAGCTCCAAGAACTGTGAAAAAGTGCAGTCATCCTCTCGGCTTGGAGTCCCTTTCCAGGGACATCTGGGTCGGACTCGAGTCTGGGTTCCAGCTCCACAGCTGGTTTGGCAAATGAGGAGCTGTGAGGGCTGTTCAGTAACGTGCATGGTGGACGGACAGATTGAGGAGAGGCGGAGAAGGGATCTGGCTGAGTTTGCTGCTTTCTGCTCCATAAATGGCACAGATGGCCACGATTGCAGGCTGACAGCGAAGACAAAGATAGTCTCAGAAGGAGAGTTTATTAAGTGATGTCGATGCCTGTTCCACTTACTTCTGCTTTACAATAGTGGCATCACATCAGTCACCTCTGGAATGCAGAAATGTAGGAACTGTTTTTGTTTATTCTTTTTAACTTTCTAGCAGGGCTGGGACTTTAACACGTTAATTTTGATAAATTAATTGCAGAAAAAAATAATGCGTTTAAAAAAAATGCATTTGATCGCACCTTTCTCAGTTCCTTATTTTTCGCATTTCCGGTAACACTGATTCGCACTCCAGCCCAGTAGGTGGCAGTAATGCACTAAAAGTCTGTTTTCCAGGCGTGAAGAAGATGCACAGGCAGGGTTGCCAACTTAACGACTTTCTCGCTAAATCTGGGGACTTTCCAAAGCCTCCTGGCGACTTTTTTTGTCAAAAGCGACTAGCGACAAATCCAGCAACTTTTTCTGGCACTTTGGAGACTCTGACATGAAAGCTCACATCGTTCTGTAGTTACTGTCCTCAACGAGCAGCAGGTGGCGCTGTGAGCTCCTCCCGTCCCAAAGCACAGGCGGTCAGTCTGGTAACCCCACAGCATCCCCCTGTGTGATTAGAGAAGGCCCACATCACTCCGCGGCCAGACAGCAGATGAATCGCGCAAAGTCCTCTAATTAATTAATTTTTTTAAATCACGTCCCACCACTAGTTTCTAGTAACGGCGGAGTCTTTTCTTTGGTCTGAAATAGTGAATGGATTGCCATGGAATTTAGTACACAGACTTAGTGATCCTAAATGATGCGTAATCCCAACAATCCCCCAATTTTTCTTCTTGCACCACCATGAGTCGAGTAAAATGTCTCAATTACTGGATGAAAAGCTATGAAATCTGATTCAGGCAAATGAGAGAGAGTCAAGCAGAAATTGTTTTTAAAAATCTGACGGCTTGAGATGAGCTGAGTGCTTGGGTTTGCAGGAAAAATCATTAAAATCACAAAAACGAATCTTCCTCCATTAAATTTCTGAGTCTATGAGGGTCTGAATGATGTTAATTTTCAAAATCTGTGCCAGCGCAGTGAAAAGAGGGTTAAAAAAGAGAATTTGTAGAATATAAAGATGCAAATTTACTGGGCATGTGTACAGTACAAGGCATCATCTGTGTAACCTAGACAGTAAAATAATAACAGCTGCGAGTTGATTCCTGAATTCATCCTGTGTCGTCTTGTGGAGTGTTTTTATTTGAGTGAACCAACTTCTTTTGGAGGAAAAGTAATCATTTAGATTAATGAACTAATCTGTATAATAGTCTGTTTAATAGAAAAATAGTCTTTTGTGGCAGCTCTAGCGTAATATGTGGTTTCTCCTCCATCTTAGTGTCTCTAGACGTCAGAATAAATCTGAGTAACTCTATGATCCCTTAAATCTTCCTGTTCTTCACTCTTTAGTCCTTTTTTTGAGGTATTTCATGGGTTTATGTTGCGGATGTCGGTCAGAATAGCAGAAAACATTCACATAACATTGGCTAATAATACCTAGAAGTTCTGATAATGTTTTAAAGAAAACCTTCTTATAATATTTCAAATAATGTTCCAATGAGGTAAAAGGTTAACTAAGACAGAACATTTTCACAGACAAATAATAACAAAAGAAGAACAAAGGAAAAAAGAATGTTCCTTGGTGTAATATTCAGAAAATGTAACTTTTCTTTCTTTCGAAAAGTCAACATTCTGGGAACTAAATGACAACTTCCCGCTGAAAACATAACTAGAACTTTGCAAAAATTAATCATTTTAAAGCCTAAAAATTCCAGCAGGGTCTAAAAATACAATAAAAATGCAATGGTGGGAATTTTGGCATCCTTAATATGCATGTTTTTTAAGAGTAAAACAAGGGAAAACTGTAAAATAACAACAAATTGTTGAAGACCTGAAGTAAAAACATTTTTACTGTGTGTCTGCAGACTCTAATTCTCTTGAAAACAGACTCTTTCACTCCTTACAGGCTTCAGCTTGCAGCAGTTTGCTTTCCTACCTGAGCTCAGGCTTTGGAGACCAGCAGCTAAATGCATCCGTCCAGAATAAACAGGACCTGAGCTATATGTGCAAAACCTGCACAAACAAACCCAGGGAAGGTACACACCGCACTCACACACACACACACACACACACACACACACACACACACACACACACACACACACACACACACACACACACACACACACACACACACACTGTATGTGTTTAAAACAAACTCCCAGCTAAATATAGAGCACATTGTGAGTAGAAACAGGCCTGTGTCCAAAAAGCTCTCCGTACTTTTCCAAAACAGCTTGAAAGAAGCTGAGAAAGTCAGTCGATCTGTTGGTATCCGGAGAACTTCTGACCCCAAAAAGTAAAGAAAAAGTATCTCTTTGGACTTTCTTACTGCTGCAGGGTGTTCAAGTGAAATTTTCCAGCAGATAAGTTATTTGTCTTGATGCACCATTTCACAAAAAAAGTCATTCCTCTGCAACAAACCAGCCATTAACAGTGCCACCACACCTTTTCTGTGCAGGCTTTTCCTCCAGCAGTGATGTCACTGCTAATGTGAGCACCAGGTTTCCTGCTTCCTCCGTCGGAGCAGACATCCTGGAACCTGAGGAATCCCGGCCTCGGTCCCCTGAGACGAGGCTTCGGCCCCCAGCTGAGCAGAGATGAATCAGCCGACTGAGTTTCCACTGACGTCACCCCACAAACAGACTCGACTATTACGGCATCCTGCGGCTACGACGGCTACTGTTTCTTTACTGGAGTCCTGCAGGGCGACATGCATCAGCAGCTGATGTCACAGCCTAAACAACACCACTTTTACTGACCCGGCAGGCAGCACTGACAGGACTGAGATTATCCAGAGCAGGTTCCACCAAATACTAAAAACAGAGAAGCAGGAGTGTCTCCAACTGTGTACACAAATCTGTAAACGTGAATAAGATGTGTTCACTGCAAAGAATGACCTTAAATGACATCATTCTGCCGCCAATTCAGGTTTTTGAGTGCATATATTTGCAGATTCTTTCACACATTTAGAAATCTTTTTCACATTTACAGATTCAGCAACACTTTCTGCAAACATTTATTGATATTTGATGTAGATTTGTACATATATCTACATCCTGCTGCTTGCAAAACAGAATGCTCGTCTGCAGATTTCTGTAAACATTCACACTTATTTTATCTTAACCCTGTAATTCTTTTTGAGATTGATGAGTTAATTACATTAATTAGACACCACGGTCCTATTATGACTCTTGAACTCTTATCCAGGTTGTTTTCTCCTGACTAGATCCTTGCTTGTGTTGTATCTACTCTCAGATGTACGTCGCTTTGGATAAAAGCTAAATGAAAGTGGAGAACTGTAGAATTGTAATTACACTGTCTCAGCATTGTTGCCTGCAGTGTGATTAAATAAGCAGCATTAGTGACGTGCTGCTCACAAAATTTTCCATTTCTGATGTTCAAAACTCACTGCTGGTTCTGTTTGTTGAGATATGTGCAGGCCAGAAACACTCTGCTGCAATAATTATTCCCTCAGCTGTCAACTATTTAATTAATTGCCAGCTATTTTGATAATCAATAAACCAGTTTACGACTATTAAAGAGGGGAAAAAAACTGATTCCAGGCTTAAATGTGAATATTTCTGGTTTCTTTCTTTCTCTAAGGCAGTGTTTCTCAACTGGTGGGTCGCGACCCAAAAGTGGGTCGCGGGGCCGTTTTTGGTGGGTCGCGAGCCTTTTTCTAAAAAGAGAGAAAAATAAAGATAATCCAATTTAGTGGCGAGTCATTGTAGTTCCCCTCCGCACCCGCAGGGGGTCGTCGTGTCAGCAGCGACCGGTGAGGACGCTCGTATTACTGTAGAAGAAACTGCATGTTTTCATAGCAACAGCAGCATGGCTAAACGCAAGTACGACAGCGAGTACGCGGCGGGAAAAAAGACAATGACGAAAACAATAAGCACGCATCTGAATAAACTTTTCCAGCGGTTTAGCGACTACTTTCCCGATAAACAACCCGAGGACGACTGGGTGCGCGACCCGTTTGGAATAAACATGGAAAGCATCACGTTGCCTAGCAGCGATGAATGTCAGCTGGTGGAGCTATCATGTGACCGCACTGTCAGAAAGAAATTCACAGAGGTAAGCCTTTCCCAGTTCTGGTGCAACGATGTGATGGAGAGAGTATCCCTCCATTGCTAGTCGAGCTGTAAAAATCCTCCTACCATTCAGCACCACATACCTCTGTGAATGTGGCTTCTCAGCTCTTGTTCAGCTGAAAACAAAATACCGAAATAAACTGAACATTGAGCATGACCTCAGAGTTGCTTTATCATGCATACAGCCAGATTTTGAGACTCTTGTAAAGGCCAAAAAGCATCCTCAGCTAAGCCATTAGAACTTCATGTAGTTCTGCAGTACTTTTATTGTGACGTGACTTTTGTTTATTTGTAAGTGCTTAAAAACACACTTTTCTTTCAATATTGCACACTATTTTTTTCCCCAAATACTGGCTTTCAAATATAGTTAAGCCCTTTGAAAAATGTTTTATTGTGTTTACATTTTGAGATTGATCAGAACATTAAGCATTTCTTCACTTTAATAATTTGTTGAATGCACTTCATCAGTTTTCATGTTTTGGACTCTTTTGCACATATTTCTATACATAGTTTCTCCAGCTACAACAGCAATGTTGCAGACTTGTGCAGTATTATGAGAAGCTACTGGTTTTGTTGAATTGCACTTTTTTTGTAGAAAAAAATGCACTTTTATATATCCTGAGAACTACTTGAGGCTATTGTTCTACTTGTTTCAAAGTCCTCAGTACTTGAATTAGTATTGCTGCTTGATTTTGAGTTGTTGTGAAGTACTTGAGTTCAGGTTTAAAAGTTTTGTCTTCGAACGCTCAATCAATAAATTGTTGATTTTTGGAGAAATATTGTTTGGGTCACGACTTGTCATTTCAGTTTTATGGTGGGTCCCAGGCCCAGACCAGTTGAGAACCACTGCTCTAAGGCAGTGAACTGAATATTTTTGGGTCCTGGACAAAACAACACATCCACATTTGCCATGTTGGACTTCACTATTATCTGATCTTTTACGCCATGAACAAGTAGTAAACATTCTCATCAACAGTGAAGATAATCATTTACTGCAGCCTTTGTTTATTCTCTTTAGGATAAACCCTATTTTTTTGTCTCCAGATCTGTGTCATATTAACTCCATGAACTCTCAGAGGAGGAACTGGGACCAATTTGGGAAATGAATTTCAGTTTGATGCATTTGAAACTGAGTTAGACCGACACTGAGCAGCTCTGCAGGAAGACTTTCTGACATTGTGGTTTTCCATATACTTGTATGAACTCCTAAGATGAAGAATTTAGTAATTATTTTTGAGGTAAAGTACTGTACACTTCCTTTTGTGTTATTATGTAAAGTCTGTCTCTGTCTCTGATTGGCTTCTTTGCTGTATGTTAAATATAAAAGTGTTCCGTTTGCTCCGAGACGCTAAAGAACATGAACATATTTGGCATTGCAAGATTCAAAAAATACCTGTTTTTGCATAAGTGGCACCAATTTTCTTTTATTTCTGGCATATTTTTGCACAAGAGCAGCTTAAACTCCTTCTGTACGAAGCCACGATGATGGCCATGATTCTGGTCTTGCAGAATTTAAATTAGAAATTCCAATTACAGATGCTTTATAAATTACTTATACCGACAAATCTTCCCTTTATCACTGCCTTCAAAGACCCTCTGTACTGTTTCTGTGTTTTATTACACTTTAAAAAGAAGGTTTAGACGGGTTTTCTTCAGCTGTTTTAATACAGGTATGTCATTTTTTTCTAAAATAGAGTGGAAGAAGTTAATAAACTCCAAAGTCCTCCAAAAGCATAAACAGTTGTAGAAAGCAAATAGATTTAACTTTAAAAAAAAGATGTTTCTGTTTGACTTGGACTTGGCTTGACTTTGGATGGACACACTTAAGTCACTTCACTTCATGGAATAATACAAGTCAGACTGTGCAGTTCGTGGCTCCATCTGAAAAGAATATTTGGGACATTTTGGGAACTTTGCTGTTTTATCTGTAGGACTGAGCGTAAAGAACAATAACTAGTTCACTCATGTGTCTTTTGATGTAGTTTCTATACTGTAGACGGCGTCTAATTGAAGCCCTTCATGTTTGCCCACCAGAATATCTGCCCATCTGTTGGTTTTCTGGAAATAGCTGAAGCAACAAACACCTGAACTTCTGCTCACATGTCGGAGTTTCGGGTTTTTTTTGAAGACTGTTTTCTCTTCACAGACACAATCACCACAGGAATGAAGACGCAAAGGTCAGAGTGTTCAAAATAAAACTGAGAAAAAAGCCACAGAGAAGAAACAGTTTATGTAGTAGGTATGTATGCACACAAAAACACACGTAGAAAGTAAACACTGCACGTTAGATACTGTTCCCTTTAGACTTATATACTGCCGCTCAAAAGTTTGGGGTCACCCAGACAATTTCATGTTTTCCATGAAAACCCACACTTTTATTCATGTGCTAACATAACTGCACAAGGGTTTTCTAATCATCAATGAGCCTTTCAACACCATTAGCTAACACAATGTAGCATTAGAACACAGGAGTGATGGTTGCTGGAAATGTTCCTCTGCACCCCTATAGAGATATTCCATTAAAAATCAGCTGTTTCCAGCTAGAATAGTCATTTACCACATTAACAATGTCTACACTGGATTTATCATTCATTTAATGTTGTCTTCATCAGAAAAAATGCTTTTCTTTCTAAAATACGGACATTTCTAAGTGACCCCAAACTTTTGAACAGTAGTCTCACTCACCCTGTATTTCTCTGTACATTTTGCAAACTTTGCAGCAGCTGCAGTCTTGAAACTTTTTAATCACACCTCACAATTATTTCCTCAGAAATTAGCAATTAAAGCTGTGAGAAAAAAGTAGTTTCAACATGAACAAGAAATAACAGGAAAACTAAGGTGACATAGAAAGACAAGATGGTCAACAAAATGTACATGCATCAAACTGCTGTTTTGTTGCCTGATGTTACTCACTTTTCTGCTTTACTTTTATTACTCGGAGTTTAGCGGAGTTATGTGACGATCAGAGTACGTTTGTCTGTCTTTTATCAACATTACTCAAAAACGGACAAATGGATTTGGATGAAATTTTCAGGGAAGGTCAGAAATGACACAAGGACCAAGTGATTAGATTTTGGCAGTGATGCAGCTTATAGTCTGGATCCACGGATTTGTTAAAGATTTCTGTATCATTGCCAGATAGCGGCACGGCGTCACTGTAACTATGACAAGTGAACACTACATCAGCTGCCTGCTGACGATCACATGATTGTGATCCTGCTACACATTGACCGCTGCGACTTATCACTATTTGTCCGTACAAGGAACAATTGATTAAATTGTGGGGGTGTTGATGATGATATGACTGAGCAGCCTTGGTGGAGTACTGCGCTCTCTGAGTGCTTTTGCTCTTATAAGATGCTTTACTTTGATTTTCCTTTTCATACCTCAGTCTTCATGTGTTTATACATAAGTATTCTGTGATTCTTTTCACTTTCTCCATGCATTTATGTGCTCTGTTATTAAGTTCCTCTCATCTGTAATTTGTGCTTCGTCCTCTCTGAACCTCTCTTCAGGTATTTCTGGCTCTAAAGCTGCACATTTCTGACCTGCAGCTACCAATATGACCAGTGTTTATATTGTCTTGTTTGTTGCCTGTTTGTCTTTGTTATCCCTCTCCATCTTCTCTCCATCCAGTCGAGGCAGATGGACGTCTTCCCTGAGCTGCTTCTAATTTTTTTCCGTTTTTTGTGAATAGTTTAGTAGGATTTTAAATGAAAATTATAAGAAATGCACAACAGCACAATGTAAAAATGGGTAAAAATATTGTGTTAGCTAATGGTGTTGAAAGGCTCATTGATGATTAGAAAACCCTTGTGCAGTTATGTTAGCACATGAATGAAAGTGTGAGTTTTGGAATGGAAAACATGAAATTGTCTGAAACTTTTGAACGGTAGCATATAAGGTACTTATTCATACTGTCCACTTTATTAACTTTGCTGTTTATCCACAGTCTCAGATTGGGTTTGATGTGTTCAAAGCTCTGATGTGGGAACATCTGTCTCAGTTTGTGTTCATGTCACAGTTGTGTATCTCTGTAAAACACCACCATCTATGGGCCACAACAAGCAAACACATTGTCCTGCAGGAACCCATCAGTCCTGGTTGAAGCCTCTGTTCGTCCCCGGGTTTGACCGTACGAACTCCTGGTGTCCATTTGTGGTGTCCTGTGAGCAGCCTGCCGCCTCTTGGTGATCCTAAGAACCAGCCTCCTCCATCACGACCTGACATTTAACAAGACGCACACAAGAGGGCGCTGTTAGTCCAGTAATTTCTCCTTGACCTGGTGTGACCCGGTAAGTAGCTGCAAGGCAGGAAGACCTCCTTAAATCCTAACCTGGGTAATTATCACACTGAATGCATCTGCCGGAGATCATTCTTAGACTCTTTCTGCTGCCTTTTGCTTGTGTTAAACTGTAATTTGTTCAACTGATGAGGCGTTACTGCAGAGTTTGGGTTGTGACGAGTCGTTTTTTTCTGCAAATTGCCTGCTTTAAAAAAAGAAGACGGCAGGTTTAGATGTGCAGGTCGGGGAGATTTTGAAAATAAAGAAATTAGGAAAGTGGCTCAAAGAGCTGTTCCACAGTTTAGTCGCCTTGTAATTTTCCACCTTCCTGAAGGAGCACGGCGGTCTTCTAAAAGTGGAAAGCCTTTGTCAGGTATTAATAAATCAGCAGGAGGAAACTGGACATGACTTGCGGTGGTTCGCTTTGCTGGAGCAACTGCAGAAACTTCTCTTTTCATGAGAGGAAAAGAGAAAAACTGATACAAGATGGGATTCTTTTTTCTTTTTCTGTTAGATAAAGCCATCCTTTAACATCAGACATGAATAAAAAGGGGTTAAAGCTCCTTGGTGGTCCTGCCCCTTTTGACAATCTACGACACAGTTCAGGAGCATTAAATGGATTTCATCTTATCTTTACCGCTTTTAAAGCCTCTCTGAAAGGATAAAACATGATATTTTACAGCGCCTCTCGTCATGTGATAAAAGAACTGCGGCTTCCCGGAGAAAAAGGGAAAAATCTACTTGAAATAAAACCACACAGACACGTGGAAATCCTTTACTCTGGTGGCTATTTTGAAGATTAAAGGCAGGTATGAAGTAACCAAACAGTGATGTTAAGGAAAGGAAGAGTAAAAATCCCATCCGTCATGTCTGTTTGAGATTTATTTGTTCCACTGAGTTCCCCCTGTACCCCTGCATTCCCCGGCTCTCCCCTCTCCAGCCTCCTCTTTCCTGAGGGGCCTTCGGTCAACTTTGACCTGCACAAAGAGCTTGTTAAATGCCTGTGTAATCCCCGCGTCTGTGTTTGCGAGTGTGTTTTTATTCTGGTGGGGTTTTTTTTTTTCGCCCAGCGCCACGACGTCTTGTCTCATCAGATCAACCCGATTGATCATAAAAACCTTCTTCCTGAAGCCTCGAAGGCAGGATCGATACTCTCTGCAAACATCAGCAGCAGCCTGTGTGTGTGTTTCTTTTTTTTGAATGTTTGAAATACAAGCCCCCCCACCCTGGAGGGTTTTACAGCGAGAAAATTATGAAAATCCATCCCAAGCATCTCGCCGTGCCAACTGCGGTGGCCCCCTTTGTTGAATGAAGACAGATGATCCGGAGTGGTCTGACGGTGAGTCACTGACATCCACAGACTTGCCTCTCAGCCCCGGCGTTCACCTCGGCGTGGAATGCGAAGGAATGCTCCTCGGTTCTCGTGGCGAACAACAACGCCAGGATAGGAATCAACTCGCCCCCCTCGCATTTGCACATAAGAGGGCCGAAAAGTGGGGAGGGAGGGAGGAGAGAGAACGATGGTGTACCGCCGAGCAGATATAGAAAAATTCTTTGGGGTGAGAGTCACGGTTTGAATGAGGACAGTGTTTATAGTCGAAGCAGAAATATGTGGTGGAACAGTTAAAATAAGCTTGTTTGTACAGGCAGGGCAAACAGAGGTGCATGCATTAGGCAAATAACGTGGAGATGTGGGTTCCAATCTGAGATGTTGCTGCAGATCTTAGGGGTGAAGACGATGATGGTGGATGTTGGTGGCCTTGATTTTTGCTCTTTTTATTTTAGAAATTAGCATTACAGGTGCTCGTTAACACGTCCATATGGTGTTTCTAGACGCTAAATGAGCAGTCAACACCTTTGCGGATCATTTTAAAACTGCGGCGTATGGTGACACTCTCAAAAACACAGATTCAAACTTCCAGAGTTTCATACGTAGCAAACCCACAGAACCAATCCTGTCAGCTTGCAGTGTGGAGCTTCCTTTTCAGAATCTGATTCCAACACATATGGCTGAATTACTTCAATATTACAACTTACTATTGTGTCGCTTGTGAGCTGGTGTGCTTGAGCTGCACAGTTTTCAGTGTTGATTGCAATTTTAATACTTATTTTTTTAGCAATTAGCATTACAAGTGAACACATAATGAGTTTTAAAGACCTCTCCTGATAAAGAAATTGTCTTGTTAATGTGTCCATATGGTGTTTTTTATATGCTAGAAGACACATCATTAGCAAAATGAGCAGTCGACATCTTAGGGGATCATTTTCCCCTTGAAACTGCAGCATAACGGTGATAGTCTCAAAACCACAGACTCAGACTTCCTGGGTTTCATACATCACAAACCTAAAGAACCAATCCTGTGTCTTTGTTCTTTAGAATCTGGTTTCAACATGTGGTTGAATTACTTTAATATTACAACTTACTAGTGTGTCATTGGTGAGCTGGTGTGCTTCAGCTGCAGTGAACAGGTTTGGACATTACAGATCTGCACATCCTAAATGAAAAAACTATGGAGAGTTACATTTGAACCATTTTTAGAGAAGAAAGAGAAGAAATACTTCTAAATATGTAACTTTGATACACAAAGATGAGGTTTTAGCTATTGATTTAAATTGTAATGCTAATATTTTTAGCAACTAGCATTACAAGTGCACATGTGCGGAGCTTTAAAAACCCTCTTTAATGAAAGTTTAGCTTGTTAATGTAACAGGTGTGTTGAAATAACATGTTGTATTTTAAGATCCATCCTACATTCCAATATATATTTTGTCATTTTTCATTTGTTCTTTTTAAATTCTTCACAATGCAGAGATTATCAATCAACAGTTTACAGCCAGACAGGCTACATTAACACGCCCATATGGTGCTTTGAATATGCAAAATGAATATAATAAGCATGGTTTAGCACAGAGTAGTTTTAAAGCGTTTGAGCAGAGATGAAGGTGAGCTGGTGTGCTTGATCTGCAGCAAAAAGTGGGAGAAATAATACTGACTTTATACATCTACACAATCCAGAGGGGGGGAAACAGTGTAGAGTTAAATGTAAGATATTTTAAGGGAGAAAGGGATTATTTTCAAGGAAAAAAGATTCATACTCAAAGATGAGTTTTTAGCGCTGATTACAATTGAAATGCTAATATTTTAGCAGTTAGCTTACCAGTGCACATGTGCAGAGCTTTAAAGTCTCTCTCTGAATAAAATCGATAGTTTTTTCACTTTGTTAACATGTTCATTTGTTGGTTTTTATATGCTAACTCATGCACCGTGAGTGAAACAAGCAGTCAACACAATAGCCGAGCATTTTCACCTTAAAACTGCAACAGTCTCAAAATCACAGATTCAAGCTTCCTGGGTTTCATACATCACAAACCTCAACAACCAATCACATCAGCTTGCAGGGCAGAGCTTTCTGTATCTTTGGTCTTCAGAATCTGGTTCCAACATGTAGGGCTGAATTAATCTTGTAAATATGCCAGCTTTGATACACAGAGATGAGATATTAAAGATTGATCAGGTATCTTACCAGTTCCAACTTTTGCTTAGCGACATCATGGATAAGTAACAGACAGTGTCAGTATTAAAATCAGATCATCTTTAAAGTGTGCATGTGCCAACCTTAAAACACCTATTTCAACTGATGGCAGTAAAAAAAAAAAAATATGACTGAATCTTAATATGATAATTTCATGTTGTAATTTTACAAAATTCTGCTGTCCCAATTCATGGTTTCAAGCAAATTATGATTAAGAAAATCACCAAAATTGTAGCGATGGGTCATAAACTAATTACGATGTGAGGTTGTGTTGGGGAAAAACGACAAAAATTAAGCTTAAAATTGTGACATTTCATCAAAATCCCTTTATTCTACATGTCTAATATTTTAAAAAATAAATCATGTGAACCACATTCTGTATAAATAGAGAAAATCGGCGTCATCAGCCGTGTTCAACAGTGACAAAAGAGTCTGACTTTTCAGATGAAGTGCAGGCAGTGTTTCTACAGAGCAGAGAGGAAACAAATTAGAGAGATGGAGACCAAAATAAACATGTTTAGTCAATAAAATAAATGCAGCAGGCTCAGAAATGGTGTACAGAAGAGCAAATTGTTGGGACATACATTCTGCGTTGTGAAATATCTTTCTAGATGTGTATATTTGTGTGGAACACGCGGACTTTGTAGGGGTTTTAAACATGTAAATGGTAAACTGTCTATGGCATATAAAGCCAACTTTTTTTCCAACATTGGTAAAAACTGTAGAAATTTTTTTTAAAAAGTAAATGACGCATTGACTCATTTTTTTTCCCCCTTTTTTATAAATCATGGTATTAGAACTGTGTCCTAGAGTTTTCTGAACTTCTAGTCATGGTTGTTCTGTTTCCACTGAGATGCAAGACTTTATATTGCAGTTAAAAATGAGTCTGCAGTGAGTAAAAATGTGTCAGGAGAAAAATAGGAAACACCCCAAAATGATAACAAATAGAAATTATTTTTCTGCAAAAATACTGTCGATTCACTTCACTGCTTTCTTTTCTCTCTCTTCCTCATCAAAACAGACAGTAAAAAGTGAATCTCTCCATTTTCACAAAGTGTTTCATCGTCTCTCTGTGAACTTCAGCAAGACCAAAGGTTGTCTGTGTGTTGATGGTTTTTTCCTTTTTTTTTTTTTTTTTTTTACATTATTTTTCTGTATTTTTAAAATACACAAAATACCAAAATCTGTAACTGTGGGTAACCACAAAATTTCAACTTTTTAAAGAAAAGAAATTTAAATTAGACATAATTAGAGACAGTTTTCAGAATGTGAAGTAATTTCTGAGATGTCATTCCAGAAATGATATCTAGTATTGGAAAAATTACACAAAAAAATTTAATGTTGAATGAATTTTTTTAGTGTCATTTTATTTATAAGCAGAGCTTATGTGTCAAAATATATTTTTTTTATGTAATTTATCCTCTTTCAAAGTAACTAAAAACGCCCCACTTTGTTCCATCTTTTAAAAAGAGTAAATGACATGCTGATTCCATTTTTTTTCTGTTTATGAATTATGGGTACTACAACTGTGTCCTACAGTTTTTTGAACTTGTAGTCGTGGTCGTTCTGTTTCTACTGAGATGCAGGACTTTATATTGCAGTTAAAAATGAGCCTGCAGTGATTAAAAATGTGTCAGGAGCAAAATAGGAAACATCCCAAAATGATTTTTTTTTTTTAAAAAAAAAGGCAATAATTTCTCTGCAGAAATACTGTCGACTCACTGCTTTTTTCCCTCTCTCTTCCTCATCCAAACAGACAGTAAAAAGTGAATCATCGAGACAGTCTCCACTTTCACAAAGTGTTTTGCGGCTGTCATCGTCTCTCTGTGAACTTCAGCGAAGCCAAAGATTGTCTGTGTTGATGGGAGTGGGTGGTCCATTTTGACAAGATTCTCATGGTTCCCATAGGATTTAATGGCCTGACAGACAGAAACTGACAACCTCCAGTTAGTTTACAACGAGATCTGTGTGCTTTGCGTTTAGCCTCGGGCCACATACCAAGGTGTGTGTGTGAGTCTGTGGGGGTTTCTGCCAGACTAATGTTATCTAAACTACCCCAACAAGCATTTTATTTTCAAAGGGCGGCTCTTAGATAAGATCTCCTCGGTGAATACATTAGCACCCATCGGTACCCGTTTCCATCCTCGTAGTCCTTGTCTGAGGCAGGAACGCGGGGTCAGCTGTCTCCGGAGCTTCCCCCGGCCGAGCCTCGGGGGTTAATAACTCACCGCTCCGACGCTGCGCCGTGCGCGCTTTTATTTTGACAGATACCTGTTTTGCGGGAGCACAATGGGACAAAATATGCACACATGCGAGGAGATGAAGCCTTCATGAACTGCGACCGAGCGCCCCGAGTCAGAGGTCAAGCTACCGATTTGCGCCCCCTCCCCTTTCCTCGCCACGCTTCAGAGGGAAAACGCCGAACATATCATGACCTGACAGCCCCATTCACCGCCGCAGGGGTAAATACACAGGGTGCACAAGAGGATGACCCCGCCTCGATATGTTCTCCAGAAGATCGGAACAATCCTCGCCATCGTCCTCGTTTTTCTCCCCGTTGTGTTTGCCCTTCCCTCCCACCCCCTTCTTTCCCTGTAACTGTGGAGGAATCCCGGCCCCATCCACCTAAAGTGTCACTGAAGAATGTTCCATCATTTAAACGGGGGGGAGAACGCTCCGCTAATATATAACCAATTACACTGGTCACATTTCCTGTGTCTCCTTTGAGCTCTCTGCAGGCTCAAAGTGCCAATCAGGCCTGGAATGCCAGAACATGGCTCTTATTTGCCAGGGGTCAGCGCACCAGTAACCTCACATTCTAAAGGACCATTGTTCCCATGGCCAGAAAACTCGGAGAGGCACACATACACATCCAGGGTGAAAGACGCACACACAAACGCTGGCCCCTGGAGGCCCCACATCAAGGGCCCGCTCTGTTTAAACAGCATCCGCCTGCACAGCCACCCGCCATGAAAGGGATTAAACAAGGTGTGTGTGTGCATATATGTTTATACACTGACCAAAAAAAAAAAAAAAAAGCCAATTATCGCATCGCCAAAAAATATGCAAAGTAATCAAACGAGCAGTCAGATTTTTAAAAAAACAAAACGATGCCACCTTTTGTAGCTGGCGTGTTTTTCGGAGTGTGTGTGTGCTTCATGCGTGGGAGACAAAGAGCGACTCTGGCTGATTGCGAGTACTCAAACTGTCCTTGCACAAAGCGTGGCGACAGAGCGAGGACGCTTCATAATGCCTTTCACCGCTTCGACGTTCTGTCACATTTCCTCGCAGGATCAGAAAACAGAAACAAAACACGACTCAGTGCGGATCAATACAAGTCGTCAAAGTGTGCGTTTTAAATCTTAAAGACTAAACGTCGCTCTTATTCCACCAGACCTCTCCACATACAAGCACTATTATACACACTCAGACATTAAAGAGGCTGCATGATGCACATTTACAGGTTCAGGATTTCACTTTTGGAGACTAATACAATATGTTTACATGCTTTAATGTTCAAAAAACACATAATTTTTTTTATACTGCACATTCCTGCAGCACCTCTGTCTAAAACACTCCTGTCTCTTTAAATGAGTCCACTCTCCCCTGATTGGTCAGCAGCCCTGATGAAAGCAAGTGTATGGATGTAGCTCCACCAGAAGCAGCTCCAGTGAGGAAATGAAGTTAAACTACAAAGCTGCAGCTTCTTCTTTGTTAGTGGGAGTGTCCAACCGAGCTGCCAGACAGGAGTTATGTAAATGTGTTACATGATGATGTCGATAAGTAACGGAAGAAAAGCCTGGACTTCAAATGAGGCTTTTCAGGCAGGTAAGGGAATTTCTCCCTTTGGTGTGGACTTTGTGAGTTTGCAGACCCTTTTACATGCAAAAAAAAAGCAGCTACATAACACATTAAAGGCAAGGAAAATCCCAAAAAGCAAAATATGGGCTCTTTAATATTGTGAAATAACAATTTTCACACTTTACTCTTTTTACAAGTTTTTGGAATCTGAATCAAGATATTTGCAACGATTCATTCACAAGTTCAAAAGTGAGGTCCAAAAAGGCCAAAATCTGTAGCTGTAGATGAGCACAAAATTTTTAAGATTTTAAAGAAATTGTATTTTTTCTTAAAATAAAAAGTCAGAATGCTGAAAATGTATTTTTAAAATTAGATATAATTAGTGACAATTGTGAGAATATGAAGTATTTCTGAGCTGTTATTCCAGAAATTATATCTAGCATTACAAAAATTACAAAAAAATAATGTTGATGAAATTTTCTACATGAACATACGATGCTGTTGACATTGCATAGAGATATATATGAATGATATAGACATAATATACAGAATATTGGGATGCTATAAATATACTGTACATGTACAATAAACATGCTGTACGACTATAAGGATTTATATGAATGATACAGACATAATAATAATAATATTTCTCTGTTTTTATGACACCTGGCCTTGAAGCATGAACACAAACGGTGACGTCGAGTTCAGGAAAGAATTTTCTCGCTTTGTTATATAAACTGTTGTCACTTCCAGCACGGCCTTCATCACAGTGATTGTGCAGAAATGCTTGATATGTTTCACTCTCCTCCTTTTTGTTTGCCTAAATGCAAGCGCTGCATGCACACACATGCACACACACGCACAAAAAACACACAAACACACGGTTTCGCACAGGTATGCAGTCACGTTAAGAGAAACCTGACCTACCTGACGGATCGAAACTACTCCTACGCTGCTCTGTTAACCCCTCGGTGTTCGGCGTGGGAAACAATGCTCCGGCATTACCCGCTAATTCCTGCTCAAATAGCCGAGACGGACGGACGGACGGACGGACGGATAATGGACGGACGCGCTGATAAACGTTGACACGGCCTCGACAGGAAGAAGGAGCACACAGAGACAGAGGTTCAATATTAGGAAGAAAGGGTGAGGTGGAGGGAGGAAAAAGAAAAAAAATAAAGCAGTGAGAAGGTTGTCAATACACTGCTTCTCATTTGTTCCCTCTCTTTCCCTTCCCCTGCTCGCCTAGAAGAGATATCTGAGGCCAAAGGGCAGACAGCCTTTTCAGAGGAACATGATTGCAGCCTTGTTGTGAAAGGCCTTTCATTTAGAAATATGTGACTTTCTGTGAGAGGAGAAAGCTGAAGCATTCCCTCTCCCATCGCCGCTTTTCTCCGCAACACAAAAAAACCGCGGCGGAGAGAGAGACCTTGCGCTCGTGAAAGAAGTCCTTTCAAGACACTTGTGTTCTCAAGGTCCTGCCTTGAAAGGAAGGCGAAGCGCGTTAGCAGACATGAAAACCAGCATCCGGTTGAAACTGGAGTTGCATTTCTGAACATACTGTAACTCCCCCGCTCCCCTGATTTGGTTATTAAACGTATGCAGATGGCTTTTACGGGCTTCCAGAAGCTGTTTTCCTGCCGTGTCATGCTTTGGCGTCCGCCGGCTGCTCTGTTGTTTTGGCCTCTGCTACTGGAGGTTATGTAGCTGAGGTCAATACCGTCTGCGTGGGATCGGTGTACCGCGGGGTGATGTCACAAGGCTTGTGAAAGTCCGCTTTGATGTCAGCGATTAGACGGTCGAACTTTTCGCCAGCCTCAAAATCCTCGGCCCGCTGTTCCTGGCACGCCGGGTCGCTAGGCAACGGCGGGGACAACATTTGATGTCTCGATCCTTATCAGGGAGAAGGTGCCACACAGCAAACGAACGCTTACGTCACTTAAAATCGCCTTGCAACATAATATTATCCATCGATGTGGAGGCCAGAATGAGCCGAGGGATGACTAAACAGGTTTAACTGTCCTGGGGCTCTTGTGGCTCATGTGCACTGCAAAAAAAAAAAAAAAATTATTTTGTGATTTTTTTTTTGTTTTATTGTTTTTTCCCCATGATATTTTTTTGTAACTGTGAATAAACGTTTTTTTTTAATTTACCTAAATTCCAGTTAACACTGTAAATATATTTATAAAAGCAGACCTAATTAGCGAGAATTAACAGGATTCTTTAACTTTACATGGTATATTTGTTCACTGAAAGAGATATTTTCTGAAATTACTGAAGTTACGTGTTGCCGGATGCGTAGCTGAGGACCGCTTCACAGTGTCGGCATGCGGCTTTCGTCTTGTCCACTGGCTTTTTCTCCTTTTTCGTACTTCACCGGGAAATCGAAGTGATCCCAAATGGGTGATTTTAATGACGCCGGAGCGTCTTCCAGCTCTGGCTTCTTCTCGTTGTTGCTAGCAGCTAGCATTAGCCATCACATTCTCAAGACATACAGACGTTTATAATGAAGGCGGGAGAATAAACGATCCGTCACATCCTGTGGTTCACTGGAATCTCCTACTCTGTGAGCCAGAGAAGGTCCACCGCAACTGTGTCGCTATGAAGTTTTAGGTTTTGTAATTAAAACAGTTCTGTACATTGGCCATTCTTCATACCGTGGAACACCTCTGTACCGAACCGAAAGGACCTTTACAGTACGGTTCGGTATGAATACGTGTATCGTCAGACCCCTAACTTATTCTAAAGTAAAATGAAAGCCAGCAAATATATTTTAGTGATGGAAAATTACAGTACTTTTATGAGACGGTTATGGAATATTTTTACAGTGTACCTCGGAGTTATAAATTTAATTACAGTCTCATATTTCTGAGCTTTCATGTTGTGCAGAGAATCATCACATTCAGCGAACCCAGTCAAACTGTGGGTTTTCTTAAAACACCATCCTGCATTTTTTTCTCTTTCTTCCTCGTTCAGCAGGATTTTATAGCTCCGTGCGTGGGCCCGTCTGCTCGGTGCATGACCTGAATGTTGCGTGATCTAGGCCACGCTGATAAGACGAGGAGGAGGCTGGGCGGGGAGCGGCGCTGCAGCTTTATCACCTGCGTGGCCTTTGATTTGGTTTCACTGGTCTCAGATCAAAGCCGCCGCCGCCGGCTCTGTGGACCACGGCGGTGGACTTGAGCCGACGTTTGCACTTCTGACTTCAGGTCCGGTTGTGTAACGATGACAGCGAGGAAAAACCGAGCGTTTGCTGCGCGTGTGATCACTTCTTTCACCTCCTGGATGTTTCTGGAGCAGGTGTCTGATTTCCATATTAGGGATTTCCCTCATTTACAGTTTCCTTTCCGCTGACGCCTCCAACCGCCGCCGCGTTGTTTGCTGTTTAGAAATAGAATCCCGCTTCTATTCTCTGTGGATTTCCCCTATTGAAACTGAATTTAAGACGTTTCCAAGGAAGTCGGTGATGGATCCGCAGGTTTAGCTTTCTGTACCTGTGAGGCATCGCTTTCAGTAACAGCTGAAGTTACAGGGGAGGAAATCGGTCTGCTGAGGGGATAATGACAGTTTTCACTGGTCGGACAGCAGCGATAATCCATCTTTTGCCCTTCGGTGACATTGCGTGCTTTTGTCTGACAGCAGTGTCAACACGCTGCGCAGCCTCTCAGAAAACACATGTGTGTGATTTATGCTCATACAGTATATTTAGTGAGACGCAGCAGCTCAGTCACGTGTTAAAAAATACCACAAACAGGTAGCAGACTGGAATCTGGAACCAATCCATCAGTCGGAGGAAGAAAAATCAGCATGTTTTCTGTGGATATATGGCAATTTATAACAAAAATAACCTGATAAAGTCCCTTTAGTACAGAAATGGTAGTAAAATTATCATAAATACCTGCAAAAACTTTACTTTTCTTAACTTTTGTTGTGTAAATGTATACTGTTTTGTTGGATTTTTTAAGTTGTTATCTGTAAATTCAACAAACAGCATGAATTTCTAAAAGCTTTAAAGGTGTATTCTGTCTAAAACCTACTTTCTGTCCAAGCATTTGTAGTTTCAAAGATGTATTCCACCTAAAATATTACTCTCTGTGCAAGTGGTGGGTTTAAGATTTATTTCTTCCAAAGTACTGCTTCCTATCCAAGTATTTCTGGTTTTGAAGTAGTACTTTCTAACTTGTAAGTTGTGGTTTGAAAGGTTTAGTGTGCCCAAAAAAAGAAAAAACTTTCTGTGCAAATACTTGTGAATGACAAGTATTTGTACAGAAAGTAATTCTAGATGTAAAAGGTTTTTCCATCCAAAGTACTGCTTTCTGTCTAAGTAGTTGTACTTTTAAAGGTTGACTTCATATAACATGCCAATTTATGTCCAAGCATCGGTAGTTTTAAAGGTTGACTCCAGCTAAAATACTACTCTTTGTCAAAGTATTTGTACTTTTACAGGATTACTCCATTTTTGTCCAAGTTTTTGTAGTTTTAAAGGTTTATTCTAGAAAAAATAAAAAGTCAACCTTCGGTCCACATATTGTAGTTTTAAAGGTTTATTTCCACTCAAAATATGAATTTCTGTCCAAGTATTTGTAGTTTTCAAGGTAAAATCCACAAAAAAAAATAGTTTGTCAAAGTATTATAGCTTTAAAGCTTTATTCCACCAAAAACACAAGTTCTTGGCCAAGTATTCTACCAAAAATACTACATTCTGTCCAAGTATTTGTAGATTTAAAGGTTTATTGTCCCCAAAATACGAGTCTTTGTCAAAGTACTTGCAATTTTAAAGGTTCATTCCACCCAAAATGCTACTTATGGTTCAAGTATTTGTAGCTTAAACAGTTTGTTCCACACCAATAGTACTTTCTAACCGGCAAGTTACAGTTTCAAAGGTTCATTTCACCCAAAATTAGGATTAAACAAGTGACTGCCATGATTTCTTGCACAAAAGACTTAATAAAAAACAATGCCGTTCTACAAATGAAATGTAGCATCCACTGCTGCAGACACATTACATTCAGACTGCTGTTTGCAAAGTTTACCTTTGACTTTTTGTCATCAGTCTGAACAAAATGCAGCCAAACATTAAATAAATTGGGCCTAGAAGTCTCCATTAGGTCGGGCCTGTCCAAAGTTGTGAAAAACAAGGGGGTGTTCACAGGTTATCTGGTCCTTTTGCCCCTCAGAATAGTGGAATAATCCTGGAAGGCTGCTGACATGGAGTGTTTCTCTTTATGAAAATAACACCAGAGATTATCCAACTAATGCTCATTTGGTTTGATGAGAGCGAACTGGCCAAACAGCTGACGGAAACATGGGACGAGTTTGCATCTAACGCTCCTAAAGCTCCGACTAGCGCAAAGTTAACCAACTAGTGCGTTACATAAAACCTCAGAAGGTTTTGAATTGTGCTGCTGAACAGTAATGTATGTGAACTGTCACTCTGCTGCACAGCTGACAAACAACTCATCAGCTGCGGCGCCATTTGTTGCAACATTTGTCTCGAAAGAATGAAAAACTTTGAGATTTTCTTGCCCATCATTAAAGTGCATCAGATAATAAACAGATACAGAGAGAAGAATTTCACCCATCTTCTAACAAAGTATACGTGTCGTATTTCTGCAGCAGCTACAGATCTGGTCGTAAAATAAATGTGCTGGTTGCGGGACGTCGCCGTTCCTGACGGATCACGGTGACACACTGCGGTGACTCACAACATGTGTCTCTGTTTTTGTTCCTTAAAGATGAAGGAGAAAGAACCACGAAAGGCCTACTGACCTTTTTTTTCTTTCTTTTTTTTTGAAAACACCAGCTGTCAAGTGGACGAGCTGCTGCATTTGAGAACACGTGCAGGTTTGTGCACGTGTGTGTGTGTGTGTGTGTGTGTGTGTGTGTGGTGTGTGTGTGTGTGTGTGTGTGTGTGTGTTGCTGTCATCATCCCGACCACAGTAAATTAAACAGTAGCCGGCGGTCAGGTCACGGTAAATACATCATGACTCATGTACAGTTTGGCCGAACAGATCTGACGTGTTCGGCCAAATGTTGGTTTTTCAGCCGTTGGACGCTAAAGTTCTGGCATCGGAAGAGACGAAGCAGCAGAAATATAAAAGCCTCTCAGTTAATAATAAACAGCACAAACTGCACATACAAGAGACGGAGACGACTGCCGGCTATCAGCGAGGGAAATAACGGAGCTGATTTAGATGAGGAGGGTTTTTTTTTTCTTAAGAGCCAGAGACTGTACATTCACACCTCGCTGATAAACTGGACATACAATCTGACTCTACAGGAGACTCATGAATTAATGAAGAAATGTTATTTCACAGAGAGTAAAATGTAATTTAACATGATAAAACCCTTAAACAGTAGGGAAATGACCATAAATACCTGTAAAAACTTCAGAAAAATGGTGATTGTGGACAATATTTACATTTCGTTGTAAAGTTATACTTCTTTTGTTGGATTATTTAAGTTATTACAGTCAAACGTGGAATAAGAACAAATAAGTATTCGTAAAAATACAGATTTTTCATGTGCACATATTTTTTTTCACTCATTTCACTTATTACTGTGTCTTTAATAACGCCGGGAAAATCAGTAGAATAACAGTAAAATTATTTAATACTTTTTCTTATAGTCTACAGGCGTATAATTTATTTATGATTTATTTTTAATTTATTACCTGTAGAATGACACAAATATACTTGAAAATATTAGAATTTGTATTAAAAATAGAGCAAAAATCTGTAATTTAACATGATAAAATTCCTTTTGGTACAGTTGTAGTCGTGAAATGACCATAAATACCTGTAAAAACTTTATGATGGTGATTGTGGACAATATTTACAGTCTGTTGTGTAAATTTTTATTCTTTTGCTGAATTTTTAGAAAGTTATTACAGTCAAACATAGTATAAGAATAAAAAAAAACTTGAAATTTTACATTGTAAAAGAATAAGCATTTGTAAAAATACAGCACCTGGAGGTCAAGACAAAAAAACAAGCAAGAAATAAAAATAAAACAATTTTTCAGTCCACAGTAAACCAGATTTTTCTTTGATATATCTGTAAAATAAGATTTTTGCTGATTTAAATACAGCAGAAAAATAATAAGAATTTCACAGTTAAACATAAACTAAGAACTAATAACTATTGGTGAAAATACCGTTTTTTGATGTGGACATAATTTAAAGTTTGGTCTTTTTTTATTGCAGTTAACATGTATAATAATATATTTTTACTGTCATTTCACTTATGTGTAATTTAAATTTAAAATTCAGTAAAATAACAGTAAAACTATTTAATACTATTTGTTTTTACAGTGTACAACCATATAATTTATTCACAATTTATTTATTACCTGTAGAATAACACAAATATACCATGGAAATATTAGAATTTCTATTGATGGAATCCGGGGGGGTGGAATCCGAATATACGGATCTCAAATAAATATTCGGATACCCCGTCACGATCGAATATTCGGATCCAGCCCTAGTTTATTTGTGGTTGTTTTCAGACTTTCTGTAGTAATTTAGTGTCTCTCTGTAGTCATTTAGTGTCTTTTTGTGTTTGTTTTGTGTCTGTGTGGTTGTTACAGGATATTTTGTGGAGATTGTTCAGTCTTTGTGGTCATTTTATGCACATTTGTGGTTGTTTTGCTCATTTTTATTAGGTGTATCTTTTTGTAGGTGTCTTGATATAGTCACTGTGGTTGTTTTGGGACTGTCTGTGGTCACCTTGTGTCGATTTGTGCTTGTTTTATGTTCATTTGTGGCTGCTTTGGCACTTATTGTGGCAATTTTACCCTCTTTGGGTCATTTCATGCCGCTTTGTGGCTGTTTTGGGATTTTATACAGTCATTCAGTCAGCATTTTTCCCGTTTGTGGTCGTTTTGTGTTTCTTTGTGGTTGTTTAGTCCATTTTTATTTGGTGTTGCATCTTTCTGTACTTATTTTATGTCTAGATATTGTCACTTTCTGTATCTTTGCACTCACTTTGCATCACTCTGAGGATGTTTTTGTGTCACTTTGTGGTCATTTTGTGTTTATTTGTGGATGTTTTGGGACTTTATGTAGTAATTTTGTGCTTTTTTGTAGTCATTTGGTGTTGTGTGTCTGTGTGATTGCTTGCTTTTGTGTGTCTTTGCTTGTTTGGTTCATTTTTTCTTCATCTTTCTTTTGTTGTTATTTTATGTCCAAGTGTAGTCACTTTGCACCACTGTGCAGATGTTTAATGTCATTTTATGGTTGCGGTTTGTGGTTGTTTTGTTTCTGTAGTTGTTTTGGCACTTTAGGTCGGCATTTTACCCTCTCTTTGTGGTTGTTTTGGCTCTTTTTGTGGTGTTTTTTCTCTACATTATGATCATTTTGCACCTCTTTGTAGTCAGTATGTCTCCTACAAGAACATTTTGCAGCTGCAGCTCTGGATGTTCTGGTCTGTTGGCCAGTAGTTCCTACATCAGTGCCGTCTCCTGCCACCAGAGGCAGCATTGGCCTTAGTGCTGCTGAGGATAAATTTATACTGCGAAAGAAGAAGAATTCGGCCACCATCTTTGATCTGTCATAAATTTTCCACAAGTAGAGGAAATATGTCAGTTTTGATGGAAAACATGGTGGAATACTGTTCAAAAACTGAAAGAAAAGACAATAGCAAATATCTTTAAAACTATGACATTAAAGTGAATTTAAATACATTAAAAATAGCACCATTTTATGATGTAAAACAGTGTTGAGCCATATAATTTATTTATTATTTATTTATCACCTGTCGAATGACACAAACATACTGAGAAAATCTTAGAATATGTTTTAACAATAGAAAAAAATCTGTAATTTAACATCATAAAATCCTTTAGTACAGAAATGGTAGTAAAATTACCATAAATGTCTTGAGAACCATAATAATTGTGGATATTTTGTTTTGCAAAATAATACTTTTAATAGTGATTTCATTAGTTATTATCTGTAATTCAACAAACTGTGTAAAGTGGATGATATAGGAGTGATAGCAAAGTATTAAAATAAATGTCATTTTGATTTGAAATGTGTTTATGATTTATCAAATAATTCAGGAAGAAATATATTAAGGCTGTAAAGATTTATTTCACAAAAAATATGACCTTCTGTTCAAGTGCTTGTGGTTTTAAAAGTGAATTCCAACCAAAATGCAACTTTCTGTCCAAGTACTTGTAGTTTTGAAGGTGTGTTTCACCCAAAATACAACTTTCTGTGCAAGTACTTGGAGTTATAAGGGTTTACTGCACCGAAACACTAGTTTCATTCCAATTATTTGTAGTTTTGAAGGTGTATTTCGCCTAAAATATGACCTTCTGTCCAAGTACTTGTAGTTTTGAAAGTGTATTCCAACCCAAATACAGCTTTCTGTGCATGAACTTGGAGTTGTAGGGTTTGTTGCAACCACAACACTAGTTTTGTTCCAATTAGTTGTAGTTTCAAAGGTTTATTTCACCCATACTACGGCCGTCTGTCCAAGTACTCGTAGTTCTGAAGGTGCATTTCACCCAAAATAAAACTTTCTGTGCAAGTACTTGGAATTTAAGGGTTTATTGCAACTAAATACTAGTTTTGTTCCAATTATTTGTAGTTTTAAAAGTTTATTCCACCGAAAATACAACTTTCTGTGCAAGTACTTGGAGTTGTAGGGGATAATTGCAGCCAAAATACTAATTTGGTTACAGTATTTGTAGTTTTAAAGGTTTTTCTCACCCAAAACATCACCTTCTGTCCAAGTATTTGTAATTTTAATTGTTTATTTGTCAGGCTGGCAGCTGCCAGGCCTAGTTAGTGCTCTCTCCCTCCCCTCTCCACTCTTCCCTGCCAGGACAGCCCAGCAGCGCAAAAGATGCAACAGGTGTTCCCTATCGGTCACAATTAGCCAGCTCCGGAACAGGTGGAGTGCAACCAATGGAGCGTCAGCTTGGCTGCAATATAACCAGACGCCACCCAGCTCTCAGCGCCAGATCGTCACACCGCTCAGAGAGGTTCACAGCGTGACTATCAGCCATTCTGTTAGCTGCCCTGCAGATCGTCTAACCCTCGGTGTCCTCCTTTGTTTCAGTTCTGGACCCACCTGTTCCTACCCTGGTCGCCTCCTCCGAGCAGTGGAGATCCACACCTGAGCTGACTCCCTCCTGCTGGCGTCCTACCCCGCTCACCTGTTGCAGCTCAACCCAGGCTGCCAGTGCTGTTAACCGGTCCTGAGCATCCCAAGTAGTATCCGCGTGTAGTTAGTCCTAGTTATCGCTCTTGTTACTGAAGCTCCGTAGTGTGACGACTCCAGTCTTTGTTCCCCCCTTCGTTACCTTCATAAGGCGAGCCTTAAGTTAAGTTACCCTTTGAATAGACGCTTCTCGCCTAGGAGATACCTACCGCAAGTTGGTCAGAGTTTTTGTTGCGTTTCAGTTCCGCCCGGCCCTTAGGTGCCGCTGCAGGATGCAGAGCTTAGTGCGCTCCACGTTTTGTATGCCTTGACTTCTGTTGTTGTCCCAGAGGACATCGTAAATAAATCTGAGTTACACTCTATTCCCGACTGTTCATTTCCTGCACCTGAGCTTCCACTGAATCCCGTAACATTATTGTACTGAAAATACTAATTTCGTTCCAATCATTTGTAGTTTTAAAGGTTTATTTCACCTGAAATATGACCTTCTCTCCAAGTACATGCAGTTCTGAAAATATATTCCACACAAAATGTAATTTTCTGTGCAAGTATTTGGAGTTTTAAAGTTTCATTCCACCCGAAAGACGACAAATCTACAGTCAATCTGCAACATCACAAAGTCCCTTTAGCAAAGAAATGGCAGTAAAGTTACCATAACATACCTGTTAAAACTGTGTAAAGTGCAGGAAACTGAGGCATTCATGTTGCATAATAAGGGGATTAAATTCTCTCTGCCAACTATAAGTACGATATGTTGCTTTCCTGCAGCACTTTTTCGTTAGTGTATAATTACTGTAAGTCTGATCGGTTTTGCCACATCAGGTACACCCACCGACTTAATTGAAGCCACCTACCGCTGCGCTGTGGCTGAAGCCGGTGATTTTTCTGATGGAGAATGTCTACATCTGTCTGCTTTTCCCTTCTGTATCTTTCCATCTATCCCTCCCTGCTCTCCTTCTCCTTCACCATGTGTGGCTTAAATTACAAAGCTTTCACTCAGAAGTGACTCACGTCGAGAGAATGCACTTCTTTTTCTCCCTCTCTTTCTCTTTTTTTTCTTCCTCAACTGTCTTATTGCCTTTCAATCACACTCACCCTCCATTTATCTCCATGTTTTCTTCCTGGGCCATACTCTTCCTGTGCTCTTTTCTTTTTCAGAGATGATTTAAAACACCTTTTTTTTTCATTTCTTCCTCCAGAAGAGTTTTTTTTGCTGCAGATCCGGAAGGACGACAAATGACAATGAAAACTGGGAGAAAATGGAGTCGAGGGTAGATGGATGGACACCAAAAAAAAAAAAAAAAAAAAGCAGCGCTGCAATTAGTCATCGATTTCAAAGACAGCATATAATAAAACATTTCCCCCTTAGGTAAACCTGGTGAATGCAATCACGAATTAGCCGCCCACGCTAACTCAGTGAATAAGGCTAAAAGAATGCATGACAGCCCACTCATCCAACACCACCGAGCCACTCTCTCCCCTCTCACTCATTCTCTCTCTCCTCTCTCCGCCGACACATCTTATAATGGCTTTCACCTCCACCACTCAAACACAGGCGCAAAAAAAAAACACACACACACGCATATTTGAAAGTAAAATTCAAACATTGTTTAAAAAAAAAAAGAACAAGAAGGGGGAGGGGGCTTGAGAAGTGACTGTCAGTTTTTTAAGATTTTCATTTTGTTTTTTCTCACAGGCATGGTGAAATAGCAGCACAATGACGAGGGCGTGTCAACCTGGTGAAAAGGACTGTCGGCTTTTTCAGAATCCCATGAAAAGCATGGTGTGTTTTAATGGAGACGCGAGGATGCGGCGTGCAGGCGGACAGACACAATCCAGTGGAAAGAAACACAGCAAAGGCCACTAATGCTGCGGGGAGAATTATGAAAATACAAGTTTCGCTGCACATTAGCGAGGGCAATCCACTATTAAACGGATGAAAAGCGGCGAGGCCGAGCGGATGAATGGCGCAGAAACAAATGCAAGCGAGTAAATGCAGTGTTTTAACCAGAGAGGTCGGCGATCGAGACCCGTCGTGTCCGGCTGTCAAAGCAAAAAATCAGCGTTTTATCCACTCCAACACAAAAAGGTGGAGGAAAAAAAAAGAAAAAAGCATGCTTTTTTTCTTTTTTTTTGAAACCACAGATTCTCACCTGAATCTGTCCTCGCTGTTACCAGAGCAACAAGCGAAATTTTTCAAGGGCTCTTGTGCTGCACCGGTTTGATTTCTTTATCAAACATGCATTTCCCCCCCCCCCCCTCTCTCTCTTTCTCTCTTTCTTTTTATTACACAAACACAGTCGCTCATGAAAGTCATTGTAGTCGACGCACAAGCTGACAATCAGCAAACAGCGGCTGTTTTTCGGGGGTGGCGGTTGGTGCTGATGGTGGTTGGTGGGGACGCAGAACAAAAGAGCAAGAAATTCAAAGGCAGAATTTCCCAAAACCACATGGGCGTCTTACAGTGTGTCAGAAACATCAAAACTCTGACAGAGGTTAACTGAATGAGGGCTTTTGTGTTATTTGGTGTGTGGGCACAGGAAGGCGAAAATAAAAAAGACAAGAAAAAACAAGCAACATCCCCTCCTAAAAAATAAAATAAAACCTCAAGAAACGAGACGAAGAAGAGACCGTGTGATCCGTTCGGTGACCCGGAGTCCCGGCTTTTACCCCCAAGGTTACGACTGGAGGGAAACATCCGCCACCGATCTGACTCACATCACAGAACTGAAAACTGATTCTGTCATTCTTTACTTTCTATCTCACGCACACTTTCGGAAACACTGTAAAACATCACACGGGAATTCAGTCAAATCATCTTTTCTGGTTCACTTCATGTAAATACTTGAGTTTTCCAGATTTTTCTGGTCTTTTTGAGGCATTTTGACTTAAAATAGTCGTTGAATGAACAAGCAGAAACTATTTAAATTAAGTTTAGAGGAAATAAAAGTAGTATTTAAGGAAAAAATCCCAGAATGCATTGGTAGAGAGTTAAAGATTGTTTTTGTAGTTTGAGAAAGCAGACATATTTGAAATTTGTAGTATATAAGTTATGGTTAAAACAATTCTAACCATGACCAAAAGTGCTGAATTCAGTCTGTACAACATAAAAAATAATCATGCTTTCTAACAGTTATTTGTTCAAGAACTTACTGTTATTTTACAGATTTTGCCAGGTAAATTACACATAATATCTTGTAAAATCAAAGAAAAAAGCAACAATTTACACTTTATGTCTACAGCGACTGGCAAGAACTGTAAATAATGACCGTGTTAAACTATCTGTATATTTACATTTTTGTTACTTTTTCTTTTACAAAGTATTAATCTTTATTTTTTTGAATTACAGAAAATATCTAGTTAAAAATTACTTAAAAATATAAAATTACATTCTAACCCCAAACAAGCCAAAATGCTCAATCAAAATAAAAAATATTCATATTTTTTACATTTTCTCAATAATAAAAATGACAGATAATAATAAAAGTCACCTAAAAAAGGATTCATTTACATTTAAAAAATCTGTATTATTATTTTTACAAGTTTTTTTTTTACAGATTATCTTTTTATAAAAAGAAAATACAGATATTATCTAGCAAAAAAATCACCTAAATAAAAATAGTATTAATTTACATATTCAGTCAAAAACAAGTCGAAACTGCAAATAAAATGTATTTTTACAGATGATAATTAGTCCTTTCACAATAAAGTTACGCTGTTTTACTGTATTCAGATCATCTAAAAAAGTTTAAAAATCATTATTTTACATATTTGAAAAAAAGTGGGTATAATATGGATTAAATTCATTAAATCATCCTTTCAAATAACAGACAGAAGTATTTTTTACATTCTGATTGTCAAAAACAGGTCAAAACTGTAAATACTGTCCACATCAAAAATCTGTATTTTTTTTATAGCTAATTATATTATAAAATTGACTGTTTTACTGTATTCAAACCAGACATACATACAGTTATTGTACATATTATTTCAAAGACAAATTATGTATATTAAGGGTTTGAAAATGGTAAATCATCTTTCGAAATCACAGTAAAAAGCTCTTAATTTACATGTTGACTATCAAAAAACAAGTCAAAAAGGTAAGTAATGTCAGCAGAAAACATATTACATATTAGCACAAATAATAATTTGTAATTTTGCAATAAAATTACACAGTTTTACTATATTTAAATCAGCTAAAATGTCATTATTATACACATATTGAACATTACAGTATTCCTCCAGTTTTAACATTTTTTGTACCTTTGCTGACAAATTTTCATAATTTTTTTGACGTGAATATAGTTTTTACAGTGTGCCTGTACGTTTACAATTGATCTCCGTGTAACCAGAAGCAGTTTAATGTCTTTGTACCGACTCTGGTTTCTCAAACAAAACCAAACAGAAAAAACCCGTCTGTCTGTCGATTGAACTTCATACCTGAAGTTTATCGTCTTCTACGCTCTCACAACTCTTAGGATGACTAATTAATGAAGCAAAGGGCAGTTAAGTCACATTTTTAGGGAAACTGAATGAACGATTTACAGTGTATGTGACTACGCTGCGATCGAAGGGAAACCACAGTGAGTCAGGAGCAAACCACAAACAGCAGCGAAGCCTTTCACTGAGGGGAAACACGGTGACATCAGACGTGACCTTAAACATGCTGATGAGCTCTTCACACACACACACACACACACACACACACACACACACACACACACACACACACACACACACACACACACACACACGCACGGCTGTATTATTATTATTGTACATGCAAATACACAGACTGGCGAGTGAGAAAACCCCACTTTAATGTACTGCATCTCACCCTTCATCCAATGAGTGCAGCAGCAGCAGTCGCAGAACTACTGGAAACGACTCGGCGTGCGAAACTGCCCACTCTTTGTTTGACTACAATATTACTTCAGAATATTTCCCCCTCTTTATTTTCTCTCTCTCTTTTTTTTAGCGAGAGAGTTTTCAGTGCTGCAGAAGCTCACTTTCTCTGCAACTCTCTCGGGCTGTTTTCACGGAAGCTAATCAGCATCTCCTGCATTAGTCACCTCTTTTACCCTCTCCATCCCGCTTCCTCCGTCCCCGCCGTCTGCCTTCTGTTTGGCTGCCTAAGTGTCCTTTTGACTGTCATCTTGTCTGGGGCCTCCATACACTTCCACCTCCTCCGCTTTTTCTGCCTTAATGTGTATGAGTCAGGGTCTTAAGCACAGGTTTTTACGGTGGTAAGTGTTGAGGAGGGCTTTTTTGTGTGTTCGCCACAGTGTGTGTGTGTGTGTGTGTGTGTGTGTGTGTGCCGCTAATGCCACTAGGTACCATTATCTTCCCAGTACTTCATTAGAATTAAATGTCAGAGCTATTACCTGTGTCTGTGACTCACCTCTCAGCCAGGTGCTTTCTCTCTGCTCCCACATGCAACCTGCACGCCAGGAATCCACAGAATGCAGATACTCTCACACACACACACACACACACACACACACACACACACACACACACACACACACACACACACACACACACACACACACACACACACACACACACACTCTCAGCTCTGACACATGGAAGAAGAAGAATGGGAAGTACCCTATGGCCAAACTGCTCGCCCACAGATATACCTGACATACCGCGGATGAATCGGAGATATCATCACCTCTTAGCAAACAACAACAAGCGCTACCTCAAGTCCAGACTCATACCGCCGCCTCGGTCTTAACCCTTTCTGCTTTTACCTCATTCTAGTCTCATGTAGCCGGTAAATTCTGCAGAATATAGGAGCATGACTGAGATAAAGGTTCCAAAATGGCAAATTTGTAGTCACATTTGGAGACCCTGCAACATACTCCCCATTAGAAACAAGAAAAGCACTCAGGGAGCGCAGTACTCCACCAAGGCTGCTCAGTCGTATCATTTCCAATGGATGAAATCTTGAAAAAATTTGTGGCAGAAATCACGGCAACATAGAATGTGGCCATTTAGTATAGATTTATCCACAAGCAAAATGACGTTGCACTGAGTAGAGGCGTGTGTTATGTATGTGTACGTTATGTACGAACACCGAATCACGTGACCTAAATATGTAGCAGGTGATGGGAATTGACCCCCACAATTGAATCAATTGTTCCTTGTATCATTTCAGACGGTAAGTCCAGATAAGTCTGCAGCAGGGGATTTGTAGCAGGATCGCAATCATGTGATTTTCAGCAGGCAGCTGATGTAGCATTTACTTGTTGTCATAGTTACAGTGACGCCATGCTGCTATCTCGCAATGATACAGAAATCTTTAACAAATCCATGGATCCAGACCATAAACTACATCATTGTCAAAATCTAATCAGGTGGTCCTTGTGTCATTTCTGACCTTCCCTGAAAATTTCATCCAAATCCGTTAGTCCGTTTTTGAGGAATGTTGTGCATGGACGGACAAATTGATGGACAAACGTACGCTGATCGTCACATAACTCCACCTTGGACGGAGTATCACACTTTTTGGGCTATAAGCCACTACTTTTTTCTCACGCTTTGAACCCTGTGGCTTATACAACGATGCAGCTAATGTATAGATTTTTACGGGCGAGCTTCATGCCGTCAATACGTTTAGCCTCGTCACATCAGACCAATGAAATTACTGAACAGGTCACAGTGGACCAATGAAACTGTTCGAATGAAATCAAACGCATTTACACGAAATTCTTCAGATCAGTCATTTTGCGCTTCATGCACACACCCTCATCATGGAAAACACACGAAGAAATGCATATGATGCAGCTTTTAGCTTAGCTTTAAGTTAAAGGTAATCGATTTGCCTGTCGAAGAAGGAAATAGAGCCGCTGCACATATCAATGAATCCATGGTGAGACGTTGGAGTCGGCAGCGGGAAGAACTGACTCAATGTGTTTTATTGCTGTGTTACAGGCACTGTTCGGAAAAAGCATTTATTTACTTAAAAGTTAAAAAAATCTTTCTGTGTAAATATCTCATGTTACAACGTGAACACCTGTGGCTTATAGTCAGGTGCAGCTTATATAGGTACAAAACTTTTTTCTTTTTAAATTTAGTGGGTGCAGCTTATATTCAGGTGCGCTCAATAGTCCGAAAATTACGGTAATAAATCATTTATGAGCCTGGCAGGTTATCAGCATGCATATATATATGTGTATATATATATATATATATATATATATATATATATATATATATATATATATATATATATATATATATATATATATATATATATATATATATATATATTCGGCATTTTTCCGATTATCTGTATCGTTATTTTCATATACCGATAACCAATAAATTAGGCTCAGATGCAGCTGCTTCTAATAATAATAATAATAATAATAATAATAATAATAATAATAATAATAATAATAATAATAATAATTTTTTTTTTATAGGTGCTTTTCAGAGCACCCAAGGACACTGTACAAAGTAAACAGAGTTAAAAAACAAAAAACATCTAAATAAATAACATAAAACTTAAAGATGTAAAAAATTTAAAAGAAGGAAATTTAGAAATTTTAAAACAACAGGAGAAGAAAGAGGAATAGCTTCTGTCTGTCTGTAATCATTCTGTGGTCTCAGAAATGTCTCAAACAACACCACAAACAAGGAAATTAACGAGGGAAGAGTGGGGTAAGATGAGCCAGTTTTTACTTGAGGTGTCGTTACAGTGGAGGCATGACAGTAATGTCTAAAAATAAGGCAAGTACACATACTTCAGGATGTGGGGCATCCCTGGGAATAATTGGTTTGGATATGAAATAGACAGTTTTTAAAAAATAAAAATAAGTTTTCTTGTCTAAACTCACCCCCAGCAAGGGGTAAAATGAGCCTTTGGAGAAAGTATGTTGGGGTAAATTGTGCCATCAATTATGTTGAAGTAAAACTGAAAGTTGTACACCACATATAATGCAAGATCTGTCACCATTTGTTCCCCCAAGACCTGGTGGACATATCCTGTTCTCTTGAACTCTGTTCTGGTCACTTAGCGTTTCTATTGTTTGTTTTTTTGTCCATGAATCGAAAGTCATTCTGTCGATCTTCCTCTGCTACCTGACGTATGGACTTCCCATTCTTTACTTCTCCTACATCCATCCATCATCTATATATTGCTTAGTCCTCATTAGGGTCGTGGGGCAGGAGACACCCTGGACCAGTCGTCAGTTTATGAAAGGGCAACACATAGAGACAAACAATCACACTCACATTCTCACCTACAGACAATTTCGAATCACCAATTAACCTCAGCATATTTTTGACTGTGGGAGAAAGCCGTTGTACCCCGAGAAAACCCACGCATGCAAAGGGAGAACATGCAAACTCCATGCAGAAAGATCCCAGGAAGGCTGGGATGCAAACCAGGGATCTTCTAGCTGCAAGGCGAAAGTTCTAACCACCAAGCCACTGTGCAGCTCTACGTCTCCTGCAACCCTCTCCAAATCCTTTAGAGTAGTTGAAGCCTGATCTGTCTTCCACTGGTCTCAAAATCAAAATGTCATATCATTTTGGTTACAGACTTATTAGCTTCATATGAAGCATCCAGCATCCATCTCAGGTCATCAGGGACAAGTTTACTGTGTGTTCCCAGAATCAGAACCAAGACTAGTGAAGCAGCATTCCGCTATTATGCTCCTCACCTGTGGAACAAACTTCCTGAGCACCCGAGGTCTGCTCAAACTGTCGGCTCTTTTAAATCAGGCCTGAACACCAGATTGTTTACTGCAGCTTTCTCTTAGATGCTCGATCTGTTTTTTGACTTTTAACGCACTTTTATGTTTTATTTCCATGATTCTCATGTCTACTTTTAAATCATTTTTATAGTTAATTTTAAAGTCCTGTGATGCATCACTTTGCCATTGTAAAGCACCTTGAATTGCCTTGTATATGAATTGCCATACAAATAAACTTGCCTTGCCTTAAACTGAAGCATAGTTTTTCTTTTTTTTTTCTAAAATGCTTTATTTGATTGCATCAAATGCATTTCTTCAGTATCACAGTGTAACTGCTGCATCATGACATTTTGACTCCAGTCATTGGTCGGCTGCTGCAGAGTCCGACTGAGTTCAATGTAGAAGTTTCCAAAGTTCCTGAGAGATCTTCAGATTATCAGAAAACAAAAAGCTGGTTTGCACACTGAGCAGCAACCTGAAGAGAAAACACACCATGTGTTGTCTGTCCATTAGGAGGGAGAGCTTTCTAATATCTTTTGTCCTTGCAGCTGCTAAACTCCTTTGACTTGTCGCTGGACTGACAGTTCGACGACAAGTCAAAGTTTCAAATCTTGTTGGACACAAATGGGTTTTCTGATGCTCTTAGACAATCTGACAAGCACTTTGTTTTATGCAAACCAAGGCCCCGATCAGGTTAGATCGAGCTGTTCTGGCCCATAGAAGACCAACAGGCAAAGATAGTTATGTAAGTTTGGAATAAGAGGGTTTATACCACTCTCACCACATGCACTGACAATCTGCTAAAGTACTGTGAGAAGTTCTGGGTCACCAGTTGAATCCTTCGCTGTGAATCCAGGGTAACGACAGTTTCCATCCTCTGGAAAGTACCAAACTGCAAACGTTGAAACCTGACAGCCATGTGTCACGTCTAAGTGTGGCTGTGTGTCTGTGTGGCAGAATCAATCTAAAGTTACTCATGTACATCTTTTTCCTTTCCTGACTTCATCCAAGTTGGTTCCTCTGAGCTGCAAGATAATGGCCAAAAAGATAAAGATTTTTTTGATCAACACAGAGATACTGGGGAAACATATTATGTTTGTTTGCATCATAAATATGTGTCCAATCAACATATCTTTGTCATTTATATATTTGCTTCACTGTCGCTCCTGTTCAACCAACCATCCATCCATCCGTCCATCATCTATATAATCCTCAGTAGTGTCGTGGGGGGTTGGAGTCTATCCCAGCTGACTTAGGGTGAAGGCAGGAGACACCCTGGACAGGTCACCAGTCTATCACAGGGCTACATATACAGACTAACAATCATACTCACATTCACACCTACGGAATTTAGAGTTACCAATTAATGCATGATTTTGGACTGTGGGAGGAAGCCGGAGTACCCAGAGAAAACCCACGCATGCACAGGGAGAACATGCAAACTCCTGGGAAGATCCCAGGAAGGACGGGACGCAAACCAGGGACCTTCTAGCTGCAAGGCGAAAGTGCTAACCACCAAGCCACTGTGGAGCCCTTCAGCCAGCCAATCATATGGTATTATCATTATTATATATAATAATAGATGGAGCTGGGCATGTCACCATGGTAACTCAGAAAATGGAGGAGAAGCTTCAAACGTGTAGTGAAAGACTCAAAGTTTAACCCAAACCAAGTGATTTTGGTGCCTATCTTTAATATTTTATACTGTTCTATGTATACTGTCAGTACAATGTATGTACTGCATATATGCTCCATCTCACACCCTGTCCATTGGTCTACTGTTCATAGTGTTCATACTGTTCTTCCTGGGTACACTACCAGTCAAAAAAATTGGACACACCTTCTCATTTAATGGTTTTTCTTTATTTCCACGACTATTTACAGTGTAGATTCTCACTGAAGGCATCAAAACTATGAATGAACATATATGGAAATATGTCGTAAAATATGTTTTATATTCTTGATTCTTCACAATAACCACCCTTTGCTTTAGTGCTTCTTTGCACACTCTTGGCATTCTCTCGATGATGAGGTAGTCTACATATATCTCATAGCATTAATACTGTTTATATCACTATTTATCCCTACTTCCATACATGTATATTGTCTATTATCTATTGTATCCACAGCTATTGTGTTCATATACTTATTGTGTTCATCTCATTGTTTATGTCATTCATTCTGTTTATACTGTAACATTCCTTTAACGTATATGATGCATTTTACAGCTGCTGTTGCACTTCTGGTGAGATGCTAAACTCCATTTCCTTGTTTTGTACTCCTCAAATGACAGTAAAGTTGAATCTAATCTTATCTAACCAATCTTCTATCATGGTCAGATTAGATGAAATTATTTTTATTTTATCGTTTTCGTCTAAAAAAAAAAACTTAAGAAAACAAGCCTAGAACATTGCACAGTGAAATTTTAGCACCCTTTAAAAGGTGTTCTATCTAAGGTCAGTGGAAAATCACTAGCTCCAAAGTAACAAGAATTAAGAGATAATAAGATTTTTTAAACCAGTTTGGATAATTGAGGTTTGTGTCTAAAAAAGCGTGATATTTTCCTAAACCCAACCATTGTGGTGCCTCAACTGAATCAGAAAGTGAACAAAAACAAAGAGTAAACCCCGACAGAAGTTGGAAATGAAGACTGAGACCGATGTTCTGTCCTCTGTCGCAGGACACAAATTCTATCTTATAAATTACATTTATTTCAAAAATGAAATTAGGCTCCCCTCAAAGCGTAATTGAGAAAGAAGTTGAGTTGCACAGGAACTTGTTATTCTGGGACTCTTGCTGCCTGATTTTAAGTTTTTTATGATAAAAGAAAAGAAAATGCAGAAATGAATCATTTCTAAAGACAAAAGTCATGAATTTAAAGAAGCAGAAGTATGAGGACCGACCGGCGCGGCAGATGTTTTATCACAGGTGAGCTTCCCTTCATCTCATCTTGTTGCCGTCTCGCTCCGTCTGCATGTCATCTGACCCCAAACCTTGACAAATCATCTGGCGTGGCCATTACTCAGCGGCAGCAGCTCCGCTCGAGGCCGTCAGCCGCTAACAGCCCAACACACTAAATAAGCACCAGTCTGCGGCGTGACCCCCCCCATCGGAGGGGATTATTATGGGATGTGTGGGGGCGAGGGGCTAGGTGACAGAGGCAGGTGAAATTAACTCGGAGGACCTTTGGCTAAGCGCCAGAGAAAGAACTGTCAGTGCAAAAGTCCCGGTAATTGACGATGTACAGCAGTTCCCGCCGCTAATATATCTCTCGCCTGCCTACCAACGCGACGCCGCTCGGCCCCAACGCCTACGCAGTCATAAGGCCGCTCTGTATCGAAGGCCTTGAGCTCACCAATGCAATGTTCTCTGGCTTTAAAAGAGCATGTTTCCACAGCGTCTCCGAGGATTCAATTTTCTCTTCCCTTTTACATGCTTTGTCGGGAGCCTTATATTTCTTTGACCTCCTCGGCACTCTCCTCCGAGTTCGGCATCATCGCCAGCCTTATAGGCACAAACCCGGCCGCACATATACACATAGATTCGCCCAGTTGTTTACGGTGTTAAGGTGGTGTCAGCGCTGCGAGGAGCCGCGCACATCGGATGCATTAAGCCGGGAGAGACGCTGCGAGAATCCCGGGAGTTTTGACTGCACAAATGAGGCAGAAATATGCCTCCATTATTACACAACACATCATTGACTTCTCATCTCTCTGCATGGGGCGATGTACGTCTTCCCTCTTTGTCTCTCTCTCTCGATCTAGCTGATCCGCCGCCACACAGGCACCACATTTGCAAGATTAATTACGAGTTTATGTTAAATACAACTCCCCAGAAAAGCCTCAAAACAGAGACATAAAGGTGCCGCAATGTAAACGTGCAATTTAACAGGCGCTTTACACGAACACAAAGGTCTGTTAGGATGATAAAACTTCACCTCAGAACACCTCGTTGTGGCTTAGATATGATTAATTTTATGACCTTACTTCACCTATTACCGCAGAGAGGCAGAAAGAAGGCCAGCTACGCCTGTGGGCAGCAGCCGTTCAATGCACAGCTCTCAATATAGTAAATGAGGTACCTGTGTGCCAACATGCCTGTCTGTTTTTGGCTCGCAGATTTAATTTGTCGTATTTGAATACGTTTTTCGCTGGTGGCAGCCCTCCGTCAGATCCGACATGCTCTACTTGCTCGACACGAGTCTGGTGCCAGATGATGACAGAACTGCCTTTTCCTCGGCATTAAAGGAAGACACCCCACTGCTGGCAGGCTGCAACGTAAAAACACTCAGTGATGCCACGTTTGGTTTTTTTTCCTGTAGAATATTCGTTACAAATCAGCATATATGACATAAATGATCACATGCCGCTATGTTTTATTCAAAACCGAGCAGCCCGGATGATAAATGTTGGGTAATGAGATGCAGTTTAAGCTCTATTAGCACAGTAATAACTGCAGAGGTCATCTGTATTTGGCAGTAGTCCATGAAGGATTCCCCTGCAAATGACCTGCAGTGTTTCTACGAAAACTGTTGGCTATATTCTCAATTAGACTTGGGAAAACATACCTAGAGTCTCATATGGTGAGATTGTTTGCACCCTCCATAAGATGTTGAGGACAGTGTTTGCTAATTGTGGTTTCATTTACTCAAGTATAATAGCCATTTTTGTGTACTATATGTCTGAAACAAAAGACACTGCATGGATGTCTGTCAAACAAAGTGACAGACTCCATGTTTTCACTGTTTGAGGAATAATCATGGCCACTGTTGTGCATAATCTCCCCCTAAAGGCTTATTCTGAGCCAGGGCATTCTGTATTTCAATATCTTAGGTTTACAAAGATAAAAACAGAGAAAAGACAATCTGAGACATGTGGGAAACAACAAATACTTGCCATTTTTGTTTTGCAGAATAGTTGCTGATTAAACTAGTTGATTTATTGTTTGGTTAAGGTCATCATATTAAAGGTGATTCTGGAAAAGCTGTTGTTGCTTAGCTAGTCAGCATATTTAAATAGTTAGCATGTGTCCAATTTACCATGTCTGTAATCTACTGACACTTTTTCCTGTCCTGTGCACAAATTTGCATGTAAAGATGCACAGGAAGTCAAATGAACAGCAGAATTTTGCTACCCTTATGAGTCGGCACCAGAAATTCTAGTAAGTTCAACAGTTAAATGAATATTTTGTTTGTGCACACTGGTGATTTTCTGAAACCCTGACCGACTGCAGGCTCCTCTGGTGTTGTAAACCAGCAACTGAAAGCACTTTGTTGAAATTTTGATGTAGAAAATAAAAATGTGGTTGCATATACTCTGTGCAGATTAAACTAAGATATAACCCTTGGCAAGAAAAGAAGATTGCTGCCAACATTGCTGCTAACTTTAACTCAGGCAAACCAGTATGACCATTGCTTATCAAGCACTGCAAAAGATGTGCTTTCATTGAACTTAACTGAAGGTTTTGGACATTTAATGGAACATACAGAGCCTGAATACATGGAGCTGGAGCACAACCAGTGTTTTCGTACTTTTATGCCAGCTGACTCGTTTAAATTCCAATTACAATAGAATCAACAGTTGCTATGAATGATCTTGAATCGTGTCATTAGAAGCACTTGCTCAAGCTTTAAACCCCGTTCAGACTGTGGTAAAGTATTTACCAGACTCTAAGTTAAGCTCCACCATCAAGATAGAAATCATAGGAGGTGGTTTATCATAGACAACATGGACTTTATTAACTATATATTCACTATAATCCCAGGAAACGCAACTCTTTCCTTGCAAAAACTTAGAAATATACCAACAAATACAGGGAATACAGAATGGACCAACAAGTGCACTGTTTGGGCCAAAAGTTCTAATTATGTTGTGAGAGAAGAATCTAAATTTCAACACTGAATCTTCAAGGTGAAGATCATCTGTGTCACCAACCAACTAGCTTTTTTTTGTCCATTAAAGCTCTTCAAACTAATCAAAAGCACCTTTAATGGACAGTAAGTTAAGTCTTGGTTATCCACACAAACAACTGTGATGCAACAGTTCTAGTTCACACCGGTGGTTACAGTTTTCACCTTCGAAACAGTCATTAATGGGCTTGTTTTCTGCTCTGAATGTTGAATCAAGCTTTTGGAGGGAGCAGCCGACCGAACAGATCGATGACCAAGATACCACTGTAATACTGCACTTACTGATGAGCTGATTAGTGAGGATGCGACACTTACAAAACATAAAAACAGTACATAGTCAGTGATGACGGAGCTGTGAACTGAGCTGAACAAAACAATTAGTCTGAGCGAAGTGACTTGCAAAGGTACCCAACCTTCCTGGACGGGTTGTTTCTCGGTAATTCAGGGTCTTATTCTGTTTGTTTCTCAAAATAAATGATTAAGTATTTTTGCGCCTCTATTATTTAATGTTTGTTTTTGGGGTTTTTTTTTTAACGAAACCTTATGAGCCACATTTAGGAGGCTCATCTAACATGTTCATCATCGCAGCAAGGAGACCCATTTAGAGGAGCAAATAAAATCCATCAAGACGAAAGAAAACTGCAGTTAAAGACGTCGAAGACACGCATGACAACACTGGTGCTGTTTGTGTTCTGCTACCGCTGCTGAGTTTCAGTCAGCTCTTAAAACAATCCGAGAGGGTTTCATCAGTACATGTGAGCGATACGCAGACTTTATAACATTTTTTTTTGTTTGTATTAAAGGAAAATGATGTAACACCTGTGCAAATATGATGGGAATCCAGCTGTGAGATTAGAATACAAACTCCACAGTCAGATTCAGTCTTTAAAAACATCCAAAATACCCAGTAAGAAAATGCACTTCTTACTGGGGAACGAAATAAGATATTTTTCACAAGACATGAGACTAAATAAATAAAGGTCACACAGAACATTTTGTTCCTGAGATGACAGTTGAATGTAGTTTTAGTGCCGCAAAGCTGTTGATAAATCAGTTATATATTGTCTAATGTGTAATCTACCAATAAATAATGTAATTTTTAGGCTTTTTAACCCCTAAATCTTTTTTTTTTCACTGGACAGGGTCTTTTAAACAGACAGCAAACAGCAGCTTGTGTATCACAACTCAGCAACCAACATGGCAGATCATCTAAAAATACAGCAGCTAACTCGTCTTTATTATCTCCTTCAATAGTCCTTGTGCTGGATCACCAGTTTATCTATTTTCAGAAATCATATGAATGTATGCAGCTGCTTCGCTCAGGGTCTTTTCTGATCATTTCAGTAGAAAATAACCACGTTCAGATGATTTAATATTCTGCAAATACAAGGTTTTTATCTTCAGAATTCATGTAGGCTAATAAGGTTGCAGGTACGGTGCACTTCTTTTTCCTTTGCAACCACTCGACTGGTTGAATCGTATGTATGATTTCAAAGAAAATCTTGGTTTAGCCCCAGCTATTAATGTTTCAGCAACGCAGTATTGGTGTTTTGCATTTAACTTTTAAGCGTCCTTGATTCTACATGTACTTCTTCTCACTTATTCTCTTCTCTTCTTCCCGTAAAACACTTTTGTTTTGTCTGGCTCCCCTCGTCACGTCGACCTACTGACAGTCAAAACAAGGTACAGTTTGGCCCCGAATGGATCGATTCCCCCACCCACATATCTTTCCTATTCCGCCATGCCACCGCTGATATGTGAGTATTTTCATATTCAAAACAGATCTCGCCTTTTGCAGCAGACTTTAATATTTGCCGGCTCCTGAGCTGATCTTGTTTGTTGCACTGTTTTATGATGGAAAACAAGGCAATATTCTAATGATTGATATATACCAGCTAATCATCTTTACTGTCAACATCCAGCTTTGATGACCAGTGGAAATTAGTCCTTAAAAAGCCCCCTTTTTTTTCTTGTTTGTCTTCATTCAAGGGCAGCAGCACTTGAGCGGCACTGCGAGGTGTGATTACTGCAGAGCTGAATAGGAGATGGAGAATAAAACAAAAGATTCACAAATACATGCTACTGGAGGCTCTGTCAAAAAGCTACAGCACACTCCTACACAGTGCCGCCCACACACACACGCACACACACACACTACACAAACACACTACACAATAATGCGTATGCACACATTCAGATGGTGGCTCACAAAGAAAGACAGTTAGACGCACACATGCTGCACAAACACACACAAAAACCAGCACATGCACATAGACAAACACAATGGCCCAGAGGCTTCTTTTGAAAATCTGAGATGATTTTTTCCTTTTTTTTTCCCTTTAGCCTTCTCTTCAGTGGAACCATATGGGGAACGGGAAGAGAGAAAGTGCAGCAGAGGTGCAGGTTATCTTCATATTTATTCATCAGGGTTCATCTCTCTCCCTGCAGACAGCGCTGCATGAGAACATCAGATGGTGGGTAGGATCTGCCTGCTATTCTCAGCTACAGGCTTTTTCTCAGAGCCCGAGGTGTACTGAAGGTCCCAGAGGCTGCTTTTGCAGGTCCGTGGTGAAATAACCCTTTTCCTTGAGACCGGAAAAATACATCTAAAAAGATGCGGGACTTGAGGGATTTGTAGAATGAGCCGGAGTCGATGCTATCATGTATATCACATGATAGCAGAAGCGTTTAGCACTGTAAGTCCTCTAGCATTCGGGAAAATCTGGTTTTACATTTGTTTTCACGCCAGATTCTCCATCTCGAACTCATAAATCCAATTATTTGGCCCTGTTTCCCTACATGCTTGTGAGAATTAACAAGTGCACCTTGCTAATGTGGCTAGGATTTTTTTTTAGGTATATTTTGCTTATGCTGTGTTTTCTAGCAAAACAACAGCAAACAAACAAAAACACAATCTATCTAATGATCCTGTTCTACTTTGAACACATTTTCCTGTGTGTTGCTTATGTTTTTACTTCCTCCCTTTGTCTGGTTTTCCTTCCTTTTTTGATTGCCAAATAAATTTCACCTGTGTCTTCGTTTGCCAATTTGTGCATTTAGGGTTTTTTGTGTGTTTTTACTAAATGTGCTTCCCTCCTGTTCATTTACCTCATCTAGACAGATGCAGGACTTCAGGGATTTGTAGAATGAGCTGGAGTCGATGCTATCATGTATATCACATGGCAGAGGCGTTTAGCACTGTTGGTCCTCTAATACTCTGGTTTTAGAGTTTTTTTCACCCTAGATACTCCATTTTGAACTCATAAATCCAATTATGTGTCCCGTTCCCCATACACACTTTTGAGAATTGACATATGCACCTTATAAATGTGGCTACAATTTTTTTTTACCCAACTGCACTTGCATATGCAAGGTACACTGCCGGTCCAAAAAAAAGTTGCCAGTTGGATTTAACTAAGCCAACAGGTAAGAGCCTCCATTGGATGATTACTGCAGTGATGAATATGTTTCAGCTGCAACAACTTATTTAACCCTAGCTGATGCAGTGAGGAGCTTCTCATTTCTGAAACAAGCATGTCAGAAGATAAATCCTGTGGTCGTAGAAAGGATGTTAATCTGTCTCAGAAGGGTCAAAATTACTGGCCTCCATCAAGCAAAGAAAACAACTTAGGAGATGAAACTACTAAAATTGGGTTAAGGTCTGTCCAATGCGTCATTAAAACCTGGAAGGATAGTGGTGAACGGTCATCTTCGAGGAACAAATGTTAGACGATCGTAGGAAATCAACAGTAGAATTCACGGCTAGTGAAAGTAAGAGCATTTCCACATGCACAATGCGAAGGGAACTCAAGGATTGGGACTAAACAGCTGTAGCTCTAAGAAAACCTCTGATCAGCAAGGCTAGGTAGCATAAAGATTGGACTCTGGAGCAATGGAAGAAGGTCATGTGGTCTGATGAAACCAGATTTACCCTGTTCCAGAGTGATGGGGCATCAGGGTAAGAAGAGAGGCAGATGAAATGATGCCCTCATCATGGCTAATGCCTACCAGCCTGTGGGGGTTAGGGTTATGATCTGGGGTTGGTCAGGTTCACCAACGTTATGTTCCCAAAGAATGAGGTCAGCTGACTACCTGAAGATACTGAATGACCAGGTCTCTCCATCAAGTTTTTTCTCCAATTCTCCCATCATCAATATAAGATCTTGATAGAAAATGAATCCAACTCTGGACAGAAATAAATGCTGTGACATTGCAGAAGCTTACTGAAACAATGCCACAGTGAATGTGTGTCGTTCTCAGAGCTAAAGGCCACTCATTGAAATATTAGGTCCTCTAAACTTCAGGAGGATCTGGTTTTAGATTTTCTCACCCCGGATTCTCCACCTCAAATTCACGACGTAATTGAACTGTTTTTTCCCATATATTTGTGAGAATCTACATATGCACCTTGCACAGGTAAGTGGGAATTTTTTATGCCCAACTGCACTTCTATATGCAAAGTATGCATTTTGTGTGTGTGTGGATGGATGTGTGTGTTTGTGTGGGCCTGAGGAGCAGAGGCTAAGGTGAAGTCTGCGTTAGCCAGGCTGAGTGGATGGATGGCGAACATCGGCGTTAGTCGTGACTGCTCAGGCATCTGTAGGAGGATCTGACTAGCACTCGCTGCTGCCTTATATAACACGCTGGAGCACACTGAGCGCTGATTAGGAGGCCACAGGTCAGCTCTCTCAACACCTCTGCAACGGTGCGTGTGAGCGTGAGTTTGCAAGATTTTCGGATTACACAATTTTAGCGGAGGCGTGGTTGATAAAAGGCTGCTGCACGTGCAAACTGACCCACAAAACAAGCCGAATTAAAACAATGACAAACATGTGTTTACCTTCTTTGCATCTTCGGAAGTTTTTCCGAGATCGGAAAATGTTTCATTCACTCTTCTTACCTCGATATTTTTTTCAGCAGATGCTCACAAGTCTCCCAAGACAGACAGCATGTACCACCCACCCACTAAACAATGACTAAAATTGAATGCAGCTCTCTAAATATATGTCTATCTATCTATACATATATAAAAGATTAGATGTTCCTAATGACTAATCTTGCTCTCGATTCAACGGAAATTCAAAGTTGAACTAGTTTATAAGTAAGAAAATACTGAAACTGAGCACAATTTAACCCGGCAACAACACAACAAGGCATTTAAGAGCCATTTATCATATTCTTCAAAAAACAAATCATATTTTAAATACAATTGCATTTTGTTACGTGTTGCTCCAGTTGAGTGGGTATATGCTTGGCTTACTTTGATACATCCTACATACAACCTTATTTTACATGTTCTAGACTAGACAAACTGCATCGCTTTTATCAGATATTGTTTGTTCCATTTTCCACTTGGAAGCATATTTTGTGCAGTCACTGCTGCGATGAGCTGCATTATCTTTGCAAACCAAGTGCGAACACATGCGACACCATGGTAATTTGCTAAATTAAATTGTGAAGTACTAGCGCTGGCAGCAGCTTAACGTGTACATGGATGTACACTTCTGTTCAAAAGTTTGTGGTCATTTAGAAATGTCTTTATTTTTTGAAAGAAAAGCAGTTTTTTCAATGAAGATCACATTAAATGAATCAGAAATACAGTCTAGACATTGTTAATGTGGTAAATGACTATTGTAGCTGGAAACAGCTGATTTTTAATGGAATATCTCCATAGGGGTACAGAGGAACATTTCCAGCAACCATCACTCCTGTGTTCTAATGCTACATTGTGTTAGCTAATGGTGTTGAAAGGCTCATTGATGATTAGAAAACCCTTGTGCAATTATGTTAGCACATGAATAAAAGTGTGAGTTTTCATGGAAAACATGCAATTGCCTGGGAGACCCCAAACTTTTGAACGGTAGTGCATGTATCTCATCGCACCGGTCAGATGGTAAAATGCTACGTTTCTTCTGTCACATACAGCCGACATACAACTTCATTTATGTTTTTGATATCAAAATACTGACAAACTGTGCCGGTTTAACATCTTTTAGTTAGTTCAACCTGCTATTATTTCTGGTGCCAGCTAATAACATTTATACATTTACATATAGTTACAAGGTGCAATTCAAACCGTTCAGACTGATGATATTTGTTGTGTACAGTTGGAGGCAGCTGGATCCAGTAAAAAGCATCTATCACTTATTCTCATGATAGTGCATTCATGTCTGACTTGTAGTTCTGTGAAGCAACTCTTTATGGAGATTGTATCCATCACATTTAGTGATAATAGCTTTCCATAACATCATGGAGGGAAGAGCTGAAGAAAAGAATGAACAGTGTAAGTGAACAGAAGATAATCCTGCAGGCACTTTTCATCATCATTGACTATAATAACTGATGTAACTGACCCTTTTATCTTTAAATATTAATATAACATTAAATTTAATATGATAATAATGTATTTAGATATGTTTGGGATTGTAATTTCAGCTGTTTAGTCTGGTCTATTGGTCAGTCTACCACTTTGAGAAGTTGCAGTGAAATTTAATAGAGGTAGTCGGGATCCCTGTAGGATGAACCACAATGACTGTGGTGATTTCTACGAATCCTGCACCACGATGAGGCTGACAATTCTGTTTATGCATTAAAATATCGCTGCAGTGACTGAACAGGTTAACTTTTGTGCGAGCATTTACGGTCCTCAGAGGATGAATCCTAACGGTATGTGTCCACAGGATCAGTCCATTTCTTGCATCCCATTCATTGTCTATGTGAAATGAACCGCGCTGCATTCTGCATTTTGAGCTACATTGCGGCGTGTCGCCCCGGAGTTGCCTGCAGCTCATTGGCATAAAGTAGATTTGACTTCTGCTTTATGCAAATTCAGTGCAGGGAGCGGAGATCTGACACATAGCGAAACTTTCTTAAAACGTCTAAACTAGTCGTTGTTGAACTAAAATGAGGACAGATTCAGCAGCTTATTTCTCACCTCAAATGCTTTCGCAAATACTTTTCACTGAACTGTTTTCGTAATAAAAGAGAAAGTTTGCGACCAAGCTGCCATTTTGGTCTGATGCTTATACTAGTATGAAGGTCTGAAGGGCTGTCATGTGACCACCTAGTGGCCCACTAATGCACGGCAGGCCATATTCAGATGCAGACCTTTTCTTGTAGTGTTGACAAATCCAGGGACTCTAAATCCAAACTGACAGAATTTATTGTCATTCTCATCGCAAACTGAGGACCAAAAACTAGAATTACCCCGTCATGATTTATGCTTCCAACAACCAGTAAAGTTACAGTTTGTGTTGCATAGTCAGACCAGCGCTGCGTAGAATGGTCTGACCGCTCCTCAGTTTCATTCTCCAATAGGGGGACTATTTGAATATCTTGAAACCAATCACAATCATCTTCAGTGAGGCAGCAATGGTGTTAACTTAAAATCATGATGGGGAAATAGTTTCAGTAAAATATTTGCATACGGGGAAGCAACTACTGTCATAAAAAATGTATAATTCACGGGGGAAAAAAATTGGGCTGCATGATCCAAACCTTCAGCAAAACTTAAAATTCTTTGTGACTTATTGTTGTGAAGAGGATTCTGAAAACTACAGTACGTTCATAGTGGAAAGACTTGATACCTGAAGGCTACATCTGGTGAGTCAGACTAACTTGCACTTTATGTTCATGTCCATCCAGATGTGACCATCACTTCTACTATCAGACATTTGTGTGAAATCTTGTCATAATTAGCATTTTAATTCTTTAATTATGGCCAGAAAGATAGTCTGTGAGGTTAAAGTAAACAAAATTCAATCAATTTGTGCCAAATTTAAAGAAATTTCCTCAACACATTCTCACATAATGGCTGTCACATTAAAAAAAATACAAATGAAGCAGTTTTCTTCTGTGTTTATGTGTTTAAGTGCAGCAACTGTTGATGAAATGCATGTGTGCACTCAAATGTGCAGAAAAATTCAAATCAAGTGAGGATGCTTTCGAAAGCAATGCCATGAATAAACTCCCAACAAAGAGCAGTAAATAGACAAATGCTAAAAATACAATTAATTAAATTTAATATTAGGTGTCACCACTTTTTCCCCTAAACACCAGTTCTGCTACAGAATTTAGGTTTTTTTGAAGCATCTCAGAGAACCTGCCACACTGTTTGAAATATTAAAAATGCAGCAACAACAGTTTGATAGCAGCAGGTTAGAAAAGGCCACTTGCAGTTTTCCTACTCAGGTCGATTTTAAAAATGCTGCATCGTTAATTTCCGGAAAGTTTTACTCTCAGCTCAAATCATAGGTCGAATTTTTTATTATTGCCTCCGTTCATAAAAGCTTCATATGTCTAATTTCCTCACGTTCACACCTGTTTTCTTATCACTCACCTGAAAGCTGGATTTCTTTCTCAAACTGCGGCGGATGGATCGTCAAATCAATACGATGCAAACCTTAAATACAACCAAGAGAGGAGAGCATTGGTGTGTTGGTTGAGAAACTGTACAGGTTGTCTTTTAAGATTCAAGATTATAATCTCACCTTCTCTGTGTGTCTCTTTCTTCTTTCACACTCTTTTTCACAGTGAATGTGAGTCCAGATGGAGTGTGCGTTTGCTCTCAGATGGCCTTCTGTCTGATCATCCCCCGTACACCTCCATGTTTCACCCTGCTGCAGGCACAAGCAAACACACACCATACACTCCTTTTTTTTTCTTCTTCTCTCTGACGCACACTAACACATATAAAGTCACTTTATTAAGAACGCCACACCTTTACTTTCAGCTCTGTATGAGACGTTGGACACCTTCCTCTGAGATTCTGCACCGTGTTGTTGACATGATTCATTTCTGCAGATTTGTCAGCTGCATATTCATGACACTCATCTTCTGTTCGACGAGGTACAAAAGGACTCAGATCTGCTGAGTGGGGAAGCGAGCCGCTAAACTCACCATGTTCATGTTTGACTTTGGTGCATTGTTGTTACGAGACGGTAAACTGCGGCTATCGAGGGATGCACACGGTCAGCGGCAACCACCAGAAGAGTTGTAAGTAAAAATATACGTGAGTCATCATCTGGAAAAACACTAGAATAGATGCTCCAAAGAACAATCTGGCTCTAAAGAAAAAGATTTACACCTTGGATACACTCGCTCCAAAAGGGCTAAATGAGGAATTTGACTCGTGGTCCTCTTGTAGTGACTTTGTGTATTGACTTTTTGTAGTGAGTCTCTCTTGCAGGCTCCCTATTGTTGGTGTGTGGGTTTGTAAATACGGATGTAAGCTGTGATATTTGGATACCTGTCAGATTACCTTCGAGGATGACAGTATATTCCTCTATGTTGTCTTGCTACCTGTGTCATATCTTTAAAAACAACAACAAAAAAACTAATAAAAATCATCCAAATTACAAGATTCACCAGAGCCAGAAATTGAAACAACATTTAAAAAAATCAATGAATATTCAATTTTCTGACCATCCTTGAACTACTTATTACTCTGCCAAGGAACGCAATGGAGTTATGTGATGGCATCGTACGTTTGTCCGTCTGTTTGTCTGTTCGCAACATTACTCAAAAATGGACAAACAGATTTGGATGAAATTTTCAGGGAAGGTCAGAAATGACACAAGGACCAAGTGATTCGATTTTGGCAGTGATGCAGCTTATAGTCTGGATAGACGGATTTGTTCAGGATTTCTGTATCATTGCGAAATAGTGTCACTGTAACTATGACAACAAGTGAACACTACGTCAGCTGCCTGCTGATGATCACATGATTGCGATCCTACTACAAATCTACCGCAGTGGACTGATCGGGACTTATCCTTCGGAAATCATGCAACGACGGAGCAGCCTTGGCGGAGTACTGCACTCTGAGTGCTTTTCTTGTTTGCGACATGCAGTTCAGTTGGAAAAATGATCAAAATCTAAGCTTAAAATGAACAATATTTCATCAAAATCACTTTATTTACCATGTCTGATTGAACAGTTCCCTCAAAACAAACCTTGTGCATTAACCAGAATCTAAAAAAAATTAAGAGAAACAAAAAATCAGGGACTTTTTGACTGAACTGCAGGCAGTGTAATGGAACCACATTAAAATGGTGAAAAAAAAAAGCAAATAGAAAAACATCTAAATATCTGTATTATGTAAAGTCCCTGTTTACTTCCAGTTGGTAACACGTGGAAAATGTCCAGATTTTTACAATTTTTGTTTATAAATCATCCAAATATCACACAATTTTGTTTCTTTTTCAAGCATTTGTGGCATTCTGGCTTTATTATAGTGCACAAAATGCATCTCTGAGTTCATTTCATTGTTATGCTGTTGCCTTAGAGGTACAGGACTTTATATCACAGTGAAAAAATGAGGCCACAACGAGTAAAAATGTGACAGGATGGAAAAATGCTCAAAGTAAGTCACGTGTTGCCCCGTGTATTTATGATGGTTCACACCTGATGCTGATGTCAAGTGAGGTTCAAGTTGTTTGGATTCAACCCTCTGTTTAGATGTACAAGGTCACTCTTATTCTGAATGTACCATCAAACTTTCTATATATTTTGTAGCTCTCATCACTATTTATTTATGTATGCACATAGACACCATGATTATTACTATATGAAGGCCATGTCCTGTGCTTATCAAGATGAGGTGACCTGTAATAGTTTATATTGTGTGTTCCTTTGAAAAACAGCATTTACATCACATTTTACCCCCTTCTGCAGCTTGTGACCTTTACTTATGATTATATACCTCATGACTGGCTGATTGGATAATTGCAGGTTTAAGCACAGGTGTTTCCAATGAAGCCCTCAGTGTGTAACAGTCAAATATTTTTGCCTTCGTTTCCATCCGTCACTGAGCATCACCTTCTCCACCATTGCTGAGGTGTGAATTACAGGACTTTGCAACGTGTACGTGCATATACAGTCATTTTTTTCTATGTGAATATGATTTTCGCATCCTGCTGAATGCAATGTGTGACTGATCATTTGCATTTCCAGTTGTCAGTAGAATGATTTGCAAACAAGTCTTATAATTAGCAATTTCTTCTTTTGAATTTCGTTTGTTTCTCCATTTAATTATAGTTCTTTGCATTCTCAGCGCTTCTTCTCTTAATTACTATCTCTGTTCGTGCATGGTGAAGGACTCTGTTTTTAATTGTGTTGAGTTTCAGTAAAGCATATATTTTTTGACTGGCACATCTGCACTGTCGGGTTGACGTCTGATTCAAAATGTTTTCTTTTTTTGGCCGTCGGAGTCCTTGGTTGAACTGCATTCAGCTTCTCATGTACCAACAGGAAACACAGCATGCAAAATTGTTATCAAAAATATCCATTAAAATGAATATGCACAACAGCTAGGGCTGTGACCGAAGCCACCTCTGCGATGAGGAGGCGATAAAAAAGGAAGTGAGATTTGCTCTCATAAAGGTTTTCGATTACAGTGAGCTGTGATTGTGTCAGAGGGGAGGGTAAATCCAGACATATTCAGAGAGGTCAGGGGGGTCAAATTCCTCAGGAAGAGAATGTAGAGACGAAGGCAGAAACATGGGAACTCAGGAACCCACCCTGCAGCTCTCGCTGCACCCAGCGCTAACTGTTGCTTAGAAACCAAACAGCGCTCCTCACTTTTTTCCTGCCGTCCTTTCTTTCTTTCTGCCTCTTTCTGGCCCTAAACCTACAATTTTCATTATGATTTGCTGTTAAAAGAAGCGGCGTTGAATTCTCGAGGTGAATTGGTCTGCTGATAATCATGTGCGACGGGGGGTTTCTCTGACAATTGTGCTCTGATTGTGGCAAACACAGGCGCTGAGAATTACTGCACTAAAATGCTGGGTGTGGCTGGTAAAGGACAGTGTTGTGTGGCAGAGAAGAGATGAATGAAGATAAGGAGAAAATGAGATAGAGCAAAGCGGTGGAAGACTCAAGTGAGAATTCCTCTTTTCTAAACTTTCATGTGTCCTTTCCTTCTCTGCAAAAAGATGTGTCACAAAAAAAGGCATCCCAGAAGAGCCATTACTGCTCTTTTTTCATAAAATCTACCATCATCATCATGCATGCCATCGAGTGTTTTACCGAATTCCACCAAACTTTCATTTTTGTTGTTAAAATATCAGAAATCGAAGTTTTACCAAAGAATATCGCGGCTCACACAAGGTCGAGCGCCTCCCAAATGTTGCTACAGTTACACATGCAATTATGTAATGTTACGTAATCTGGAAATCGAAAGGGGATTTGAAACTACAACCCTCCGATAGCTCTCTCCGCTCCGTTAAATTTGCACCACATCTAAAAGACACATCCACTGCATGTGTTTTTCGCTCTTTGATGCGGAGCGGAGAGGAGGGAGGACGATGGAGAAGGAGGAGGAGGAGGCAGAGAGCATCAGGACTGGGACGGATGAGGGTGGAGGACGACGTAGGTGTAAAAGCAGCTGGGGAGAGGAGGCAGAACTGACACACAAAGGTGGATGATGCTTCATTTCCAGGGAGATGCTTTCCCATGAGTCCTCTGCCTCCTCCATATACATCCACAGAAGCGGCCGAACCCTGCAGCATCCGGCCACCGAGGCAGGGATTTCTCTGGCTGTTATCTTTGTTGACTCATAGAAAACACACAGGTGAGATCCAAGGTTAAGTACATGGGGAGGACGAGAAGGATCCAACATTATACTGTGTAATATGTAACCCTGGGGAAGTGGTGGGAGGAGTGTGAGAGCAGTGGATGGTGGTGTGCAAGTGCATGTGTGGTAGCGGTATGTCGAATTCTGACAAGATGAGACGACTTTTAACAGACTCTTAACATCCACAGTTTGATAAGAGGAGGTGTTTTCTTCTGATGGGAACGATGGTGCAGAGGTCTTCCTGGAACTCCCATAATCAATGTTCCCTCTAATTTTTCCTGAGTCTGAGCAAACACACAAACTCCCTGAGCGTCCCTTGGACCACTGTGAGCAACATCAGACGTGTGCACTGTGGTCACACCAGCATCACATCCATTCAAGTTACATGGTTCATTAAAAGAATCAAATTACAACATTTATATTTCTGTTAAAACACTTTGTCAGCAGGAGCCAGTTGAAGGCTGCAGTGATTTTAGTGACACTACAATGTATAAGAGTGAAGTTATTGAATATTTGTCTCTCTTTACTGTTGCAGCGGTTTTGCAAATTGCAGACGGACCCTGTTCACTCCATAGACACCAATGTTATTCCTGTAGCTTGAAAGACAGCTACTGTTGATAAAACTGGGCTTGTAGCACATTGTCTGCCTTGCAACAATGGGAAAGAGGCACCGTTTATGTTTTGACAACCTATATCTAATGAGTTATTGATGCTGGAAGTCCCAATCTGTGAATATCTTTCCAACTTTACTGAACTTGGGGCCACTACCACCTAAGGAGTGATATATTTAATTTTGAAAAAAGCATTTAGCCATACTTAAAGCTTTAAGTGCTTTATTAACACGGAACTAAAAATTTTGTGTTGTTTTATTATCACAGGTTCTGTCTGAAAAGAGGTGGCATCATTTTAAACAGTGAAATCAAACTAATAAAATGTAATGACCAACCAGTGAGCAATACTGGATTCTGCAAAAACATAAACAACTTTTTAAAAAATCCAAATCTTATCTTAACAGTTAATGTATTAACTTATTTTTGTGTGTATGCATGTATTTATTGATTTATTTAGTACTGTTAACATATCAGAGTTCTGAGTGAATTTTTCTTAAGATAGGCAAAGGCCATTTATTGATTACATATAGGCTGTTAAATGTTTTTTAAAAACTAAAAAGCATTTAAAAAAAAAACCAACAACTTAGGCATTTATTGAGTCACTAAAATACTGTAGAGTACAGACCACATCAGCATGATTATAAGCATCCTCTGGTAAATTAACAACCAGATACTGATGTCTCTCACCATATGGACTTCAGGAGATGACTGGGGGATGATAAACTGTGACCTACTGGTTGGGTTCTCTCTGTTCTCATGGTTCTTACATGTTTGTCCCCTGACAGCCGGGTCCTAATGTTTTTTGAGCAACACACCATACTATGACGTTTGTACAATAATGGTTCTACTATGGAACCAGTTTGACATGTTCAGGTGTTCTTTGTGTGAAAACTCAGAGATTTCAGGGATCAGAAGGTGGTTTTCAACTTTCTTTAACTTTCTGCTTCAACTTTAAACTAAATTTCCTTGACTAACCCCGCCCTCTGGACTTCCAGTAAGCTGTGTTCCTATTGGCTGTCCAGGTGGCTGCTTGGTATTATCAGGAACACCTGAGCAGCTCAGTGTCTTCCTGCTTTATGTGGCTGCAGCCAAACATTTCCTCTGCTTCTCTTCCCCAGTGAACTGGGTTTGGCTCCATTGCTTTAGTTTGTTCTTTAGGCGTTGGCTTGCAGCTTCCAGCAGTAAAATTGTCTTTAATGTGTTTCTTGGTGTGTTTTAGGGCTTTGTACTGGATAGTTGTCTTGGTAAATGTGGTTCTTTAGCCACAGTTAGCACATGGTGCTAATGTGTGCAGTGATTAGTGGATTTGGTGCAGCTGAGTTGTGTCTTTATCTTGGCTGTAGTGAGTCTTTAGAGGTTTCTGGTCAGACACATTCTGTATTCTGGTTTGAGAACCAGCGTTGGTTGTCCAGAAGGTAAGAGTTCCTGTCCTGATTCTCTGTTCTCAGAGGTTCTCTGGTAGGCTGCAGGAGACTTTAGCGTTTGGGTTGTACTAGTTTGGTTTTTGTACGGTTTCATTTGGACGACTATCTTGAGGCCCCTCCATGTGGTTTAATGAGGTTTTCTGGAACAGTTCTACAAAGCAACCTGCAGCAGAAGAGACTTTGAGAGTTTTTAGGAAGTTCTGGAGAGCAGACTTTAGAGCAGCAGAAACATTTGTCAGCAGTTTGAGCAGGAGAAGGTGAGCTTCAGAGTAGAAATGAGATGGAAACCTTCTTGACCCGTGTGGTGAGGTCCTGTACCAAGAGTTTGAGCAGGTTGTGAAGAGTCTGTAGTTCTTTGGTCTGAAAGCACAAGAAGAATCGACTCATTAAAGGAGAAAACAGGAGATATTGTTGGTTCTTCTGTCGCTCTGCAGTTTCCTTAGACTGAATATCAAGTTTATATTTTAAATGATTTCCCATGTGAGCCCAAGAAGACTTCAATAAACTCCCTCCATCCCCTGGACACAACATATGTTATTACCATGTGAAATTTTATTTTTTTTTTTTAATTTATTGAGTTTTAATCATAGTTTTAGCATGGTTCTTTTTGTCTTTGCTTGTCTAGTTTTGTCGTCTGTGTAAAAGGTGCTAAACAAATAAAGTTGCATTGATAAACTGAATAATTGACTAACTCATGATTGTGACAACAGAAGTATTTTTTTGTGATTTAAGGGTTTGTTTCATTTTTAAGGCTGAGGTTAAAATCTTAACAGGAAAAAAATGAGATTAAAGAAATAAACTAGATAACAAAAAGCAATTAAATCGAAGGGAAAAAAATTTAATACAATAAAACTTTTAAAAAGTTTTATTATTAGAAAGATTAAGAAATTTAAGATGTAATTTTCTAATTAAACATTTAATTTTTTAATTAAATGTTTTGTCTTTTTAAAGGTTTAATAATCTAATTAAATGTTTTGCATTTTTTGAAATGTTTAACACTCTTCTTCTTGAACTGTATTTTTTTAAAAGTTTAATTGTGGAAAATATTTTAGCTGTAATTTTGAATATTTGTATTTTAAAAATTCTGTTTAATTTCATAATGACATGTATCTTGTTGAATTATCTCATTCAATATTTTGTCTGTTTAATGGAGTTAAACATTAAATACAATTAAATTATATATACATATACCACCTTTTAATGTTTAGTTTTCTTTTTAAATGCTTCATTGTATTTTCTGTTTAATTCCTATTTGAAGTTTTAATTGTCTTTAGGATGTAATTTTCTAATTAAACATTTAATTTTTTAATGAAATGTTTTTTGTCTTTTTAAAGGTTTAATGATCTAATTAAATGTTTTGCATTTTTTGAAACATTGAACCTTCTTCTTGTTGAATTGTATTTTTTAAATGTTTAATTGTGGAAAATATTTTAGCTGTAGTTTTGAATATTTGTATTTTAAAAATTCTGTTTAATTTCATAACGACATGTATTGTATCTTGTCGAATTATCTCATTCAATATTTTTGTCTGTTTAATAGAGTTAAACATTAAATTACATTAAATTATATTAAACAGACAAAATATTGAATGAGATAATTCGACAAGATACAATACATGTCGTTATGAAATTAAACAGAATTTTTAAAATACAAATATTCAAAACTACAGCTAAAATATTTTCCACAATTAAACATTTAAAAAATACAATTCAACAAGAAGAAGGTTCAATGTTTCAAAAAATGCAAAACATTTAATTAGATCATTAAACCTTTAAAAAGATAAAACACAGGTGCCCGTATAGCTCAACGGGTTAAGCAGGTGATTCATGTATAGGGGCTTGTCCCTGATACAGCGGTCCGGGTTCAGTTCCCACTCGCGGCCCTTTGCTGCATGTCTTCCCCCTGCGTTTTCTAGTCTGAAACGAAAACATCAAGTTGTTTCTTCAAACATTTCCTCTTTCTATGTTCTTCGTTTGATTGTTTCAGGAAGTTCTGGAACTGCACGTATAAAGAGCAAAAACTGTACCCGATTTAAATTTGGCCGCTGTCCCTTTTGAAGTGGTCTTCTTGCACATGCTCCAACCCTTTCTGGAAACCCTGTTCTGACCACTTGTAGTTACACATTTGTAATTTCACCAAGGACCTTAGATAGATTTGGGTCTACAGGAAGAGCTTTTACTCTCCAAGACTTAAAGGAGACACATCAAGTTGAGCATTTAAAGAATTGTACACTGTGAATTTGTCCTGTATGATCAGATCCTGACCACTAAGGTCTTCTTTAAAAACCTGTGGCCTTTGAGGAAGAATGTTCTGAACCACCAACATGTAAAGTCACCCTCCTTGCCAGATTTGCCTCAATACGACTTCTTCCTCTTTCCCAAAATGAAATGAAAAAGGAAATTGGGTGTAACATCTACAACCACAAATAATCCCACAGTTTAAATATAAACTTAAGAAACTTGACATGTAAGCCAGCTGATTTGAGTATCAGCAGGCACCGTCAACAGCTGGATTTAAATGAAGGTAAAAAAATGTGTTTTTTTAGTTATTCTTTTTAGTTTAATTGCAACATTAAATCTCTGTTTCACAGAACTGAGTTGAGTCTTTTACATTGCCGGCATTTTGACTTGTCACAGCGCAGGTGTCACATATAAAATGATTGAAGACTCTGTTCCAGTGAAGCAGGAATGTATAATACCAGGACCATGAAACTGTCACACCTACAGAAAATGGTGCCATTTACATTTGACGTGCTTGACAAGACGTCATGTCACAAGAGCTGTTTAAAAAAAAAAAGTCTGTGCACTTAAAATATCTCTATACTTTCCCAACAAATGCTGTTACTGTAAAGACTTGTACACACTTGACATCAACTAGTGTTTTTCTAATAATTTATAGAAAAGCAATTTGAAACAGTGAGTATGTTTACAATGACATGGTGACATTTTCTGTCAGCATAACCAGGAAGTGTTGTTAGTTTACATACTTGGCACACAAATGTCGCTAATTAACATGCAGATATATGTTTTCTAAGAAGGTGTGTGTTACAGAACAATATTGTAACTACAGCATTATTAAACTGTTGTGTTTAGGGAATGGCTGCACATCTTATTACATAGACTGGAAAATGCCATTGAGACTTAAGGAACTGTGCTAAACTAGTTTAAGTCATATTTATCAGATAGATTTCATCCATCCATCTGTCCATCCATCCATCCATCCATTATCTATACACCGCTTAATCCTCATTAGGCTCATGGGGGGTCTGGAGCCTATCCCACCTGACTTGGGGCAAAGGCAGAGGACACCCTGGACAGGTCGCCAGTCTGTCACTCTCACATTCACACCTATGGGCAATTTAGAGTTACCAATTAAAATCTGCATATTTTTGGACTGTGGGAGGAAGCTGGAGAACCTGGAGAAAACCCACGCATGCACACGGAGAACATGCAAACTTCATGCAGAAAGATCCCGGGAAAGCCGGGACGTGAACCGTGGATCTTCCATGCAAACCACCACACCACTGTGCAGCCTCAGATAGATTCCAGTTTGTTCATATTAATGATGATTCTTCCATCCACACCAGAGTTAGTTATGGAGTTCCAAAGGGTTCTGTGTTAGGACCGATACTATTTATTTTGTGCATGCACCCCCTTGGCAATAATATTTGTAATGTTTGAAATGTAGCATAAATATTCACTGTTACGCAGATGACACCAAGTTTTATGAAGCCAAATGAAACCAGTTAAACTCCAAGCATGTCTTAAGGAACGTCCGTTTTTTTTTTGTTTTTTTTTAACATGAACATGGTCAGCGCAGTCTGAAATATCTGCAGAACTCATCCACTCTGCAGGAAAACTGGTTTAAAAAAATAGTAACTAACAATTAAGAGTGGAGTGGAGCGATGACTTAAAATTTTCCAATCGGCCACTGCCCGTCCAACAACCAGCAGATGTAATTTTGGAATTTGTCTGACACTCTTTGATAACATCCAGTGGCTTCAGATCAGTGTCTCCTAAACACTGATTTATAAGTGACAGCCTGCCACAATATAAATACAATGACCGCATACTGTTTTTCTACTGTTTTACTATTTAAAATGGGTACAAATTCTCTCTTGTCAAAATCTTTGAACAGACCTCCTCTCCTGACACTCCAATCAGTACATTTGCGGTTGTACGATTGTTGTCGTCTTTTCCAGGCAGAACTGACTCAGTCCAGACTTCACGATTGTTTAGTGTCATGAACAGCTCTGCAAAATTTGTTCAAAAGTAATGCACTCAAGTTAACGTAGATTAGTCTACTCCTTCAATTAAGTTGTTGTGAGCATGTCGGATGCCTTGTTATTTGTCCAAATCCATGAGAAGGAGATTTATGGTGTTAAGTTCCATTACTCTTATCTACTTGCTGCTACATAACCTTTACTGTCTGGATCAGCTCTGCAATGAGAGATAGCGAACACATAATACAACTTTATTCCAGAAATTTGAGCCTATCTTTGTATTTTCAAGCTGATGACAGAGGCTGGCTCCTGTTTACTGTTAGTACATGCTTTGAATTGTGTTTTACAGATTCACAATTTACCAATTTGAATTCTCAAGAAGACAAATCAGCCAAATAAAATGATAAAAATCACAACCAGCTTTGGACTTATCGCTGACAGACAAAACAGTGTCTAATCACCCAACCCTAACTGAAAAACATAAATATTTTTCTAACATAAAGTGGTGATTTTGCAGAGCTAAACCTCAAAGGGTTGTCTGCATGTATGTCTGGCTTGGTCTGTAAAGAACTCAATTGTAACACATGCACCATATCAGCCAGTATTCATTTACAACTATATTTTAAATCCGCTGAGGGTTGTGTAGTATTGTTACAGCTCCCATCAGTCAAATTTGCCAACTATGTAGGTGTTTCTGCCCACAAGAAATGACTCAAATGCAAGAACTGGTACACCCAGTAAATTTTAATAATAGCAGAATGTTTTAAACATTATCTGTTCACATTTTGACCACAAAATCTACACAAAAACAGCCACTTGAACGAAATATAGTTGATTTGTGTTCTGTTTTCAAACAACTACAATTATAAGTAACATTACAACAACTGTATCTATCATTGGAATGCATCCACTTTTGGGTTAATTCCCCACAATTTGTGTTTTACGATAGCAGACACATGTAGGTTGTTTGGCTAAAAATATGGCATATCTTGTTGAAAAAAATATCAAGGTAAATGAGTGAAAAATGTTCCAATGACTCTGTGCTTTGTGCACCCAACATCCCCAACCACCTCGGATCTCTTCTTTGAACACACTGATGATGTTTGCCACCACAACATAACTGTGAAAACAGGGTTGAAGGTATTAAATTGAAAGGCCGTACAAAGAGGAGGGAAACTGTATCATCGGACAGCATCCAGTTTTGGTGTAATTCTTCATGATTGGGTTTCTCTATTAGAAAAATTGCCAGTGTTTTATGATCACAAATATGTGTTGGCTGTTTGGCTGTCCAGTAATGTTCCACCCAACTACAGTCACTATTTGAATTCTGGTGCAACAGCCGTGTGCTTTGTGGACCCAACATCCACCCTGACCACCTCTGACCTTTTCTTTGAACACAAACAATGCAGTGAGGATGTTTGCCACAACAACATAACTGTTAAAACACAGTTGATCAAAACATTGAAAGGCATTAAAGGTAAATGTTCACACAAAGAGAAGGGACAACGTAGCATCGGAAAGCATCCATTTGTGATTTAATCCTCACAATTTCTTTTTGCTCTTAAAATACTGTACATGTTTTGGGATAGCACACACGTGTAAGTTGTTTGGCTAAAATATGGCACATATTGTTGTTTTTTTTTTTTTATAGTGTTCCAATGATTGCAACTATTCTGTTCACCTAACTTCAGTCTCTATTTGAATTTTGGTGCAACAGTCATGTGCTTTGTGGACCCAACATCCACCCTGACCACCTCTGACCTTTTCTTTGAACACAAACAATGCAGTGATGACTTCTGTCACCAAAACATAACTGCTAAAAGACAACTGATCCACAATATTGGAAGGCATTAAAGGTAAATGGTCACACAAAGAGGAGGGAAAACGTATTATCGAATAGTGTCCATTTTTGGTTTAATTCCTCACCATTTGGTTTTGCTAAATGAAGCGTTTCAGGATAGCAGACACAGTTAAGTTGATTGGCTAAGAATATGGCATATATAGTGATAAAAAAAAATGTTCCAGTAATTGCACCTAATAGAGGAGGGCAACTGTGTCATCGGACAGCATCCACTTTTGACTTAATTCGTCATCATTTGTTTCCTCCATTAGAAAACATCCACCCTGACCACCCCTGAACATGATCCATGCAATGATGACATTTGCCAACACAACATAACTGTGAAAACAGGGTTGATCTATTATGTTTGAGGTGTTAAAAGTAAACGGTCACACCAAGAGGAGGGAAACAGTATCATCGACTAGCATCCACTTTCAGTTTGCACCCAACATCCACCCTGACCTCCTATGACCTTTTCTTTGAACAAAATCCATGAAGTGGTGACGTTTGCCACCACAACATAACTGTGAAAACAGGGTTGAAGATGTTAAGAGTGAACAGTCACACCAAGAGGAGGGAAATAGGCTGTCTGTAATGGAAACTAAAGTGACAGAAATATTTCTATGAGGAATGAAAAAGTTGAATTTTGAGGAGAGATTCAGATTATGGTGACTGTCATCCTTGCACATTCGATCCATTGGAAATTTTTGAGAAAAACCATGAGGGAAAACCACCCTAAACCCAGTTTTGTGTTGGATATGTGTGATTACAGTGTCCTGATGCTTTCCCAGAGGACCACAGATCAGTTGTGTACCTCCAAATAACAGAGCCGCGTACTCACAATGTGTACTTTTTAATTGTGCTTCTCCCTCTTCTTGGTTTCTGCAGAAAAGCACACATCCGAGTGTTTCAGGTCTCAGCCTCTCGTCATTAGTAAATGGCATGTCGCTAATTGTGCATTTAGAGCTTACGGCAGGTGTAAGCAATCAACCGGTCCAATCACATTATTACTTCCACTGAGAAAAGGGGACTGAAAAGCTGAACCGCTGGCATTTCAGTGCATATATAACTGACACTCAACGGTTTCCTGCGAGCGGTAAATTGAGACATCAGACACGAACAAATCATTGTCATTTTGCATCAACCCTTGAAAAGTGGTAATGTTTGCCTCTATTAAATGCGATGCAGTGCATTGTGGGGGGGTTTGAAAGGATTTTCTGTTCTATTGGTGAACTTTCTGAGGCACTGCCTAAACTATACACTTCATAGTCACAATTTAAACAGTAAATTATCCCATTTTACTGCTTTCAGTCTCTTTGTCTTATCTGTCCTCGACCAACAAATCCTTGTGTTCCATTACAAATGATGTTTTACTTCCCAAAATGCATGTGGAGGAGGTCTGCTGAAGGAACTCTGAGGAGCGAGGATGCACAGATACATCCTCGATTGAGTCTATCTTGCGCCCAAAGTATAAAAGAGGCAAGATGCAACTGGAACATTGTGTAAATAGAACATATGCCAATCAATTATAAGACATACATCACTTCTTGTCTATGTTCCTTGGTCACTTGGTCACACAAATAGAAACATTTTTTTTTTGCATTGAACTTTCATAACCGACTGAGCCGACTGATGAAAAGTACCACAAACACAAAAAAATAAACTAATCCAAATAGAAGAAATGATTCTCCAAATATAACAAAGAAAATATTTTTTTATGTAAAATATGGATGAAAACCCCCATCTTTGAACTTGTATTACACAAAAAATTGATCACTTAGAAGTCAACTAGTGATATTTCTGAATCACATGTTGCTGCGTGTCACAATAATACAACACAAAACATATAAAATACTTTATAAGATGAAATACTTGTTCACAAAAATGGAAAAAAAATTAAATATATTAACTTTCATAACCGACTGGGCAGATTTGATGAGAAATCCCACAAAAACAAAAAAATTATAGATAAAATAAGCCAAATAGAACAAATGATTCTCCAAATATAACTACGAAAAAGGAGAATTTTTTTTGCAAAATATGGGCATATTTTCATTTTCTGACCCTACTTCCCACCTCTACGTCTGTTGTGTGAGAACATCTGTGTCTGTTTAACTTATCTGTGAATCTGCCCAACTGAGTAATATGTTGCGTTCTGACATTTAATCAAGCGTTTACAGTTAATTTACTGAGTCACACAAGCCACGAGAACAAAATGTGAAAACAAATGATCATAAACATCATACCCAGAGCATATTTACATTCATATTTAACGACACTGCCTCATTGTTTCAAAGCCAGGATGACACTAATGCAGCTTTTATGAGTGAGACTGGTCGTTTAAGTCACAGATTAAAAAAAAGTACCAGAAATAAAAATGTGGAAGTTGCGTGTTTGTCTTGAGATGATTTCATGGTGATTTCCCAAATAAATGTGAGCAGCTCACAGTGTTGTTGGGGAGGGGATTTTCTCTGTGTCGGGATGCAAAAATAAAACAGCTCATCAGGACTCGGGTTGGGGAATTCCAGTAACAGCAACACAAACACCTGTCCACCTGCACACACATGCATTTATGTGTTTGTTAGCTTCACTAATGCACAATAAAACAACATGAGGCTCATTCATGAAGACCTGAGCAGAATGGATCAAGGTTAGATTTCTGTTTGGCTTGATCCAAAACCATGCAAATGTAGAAAACGAGATCAGGTCGGCTGCAGGCATCACATCCAGAGCATGATGGGAAACACCTGATCTAGTATCTGATTGGTTTAGATGTCGGCTCAACTAGAAGCTTGCTTTCACTTTTGATCAAATTGAAGAAACTTTCCTTATGCTGGTTGGATTTTCAACCTTTAGTCTGAACACATGCGGCTTGATTGTGACAAAAAGCAGATTATTAACCACATTCAATGTCTGTTTAATTATAATCTGTTGTTTATTAAAAGAAAATGGATTTAATTGTTTAAGTATTTTATTATTTTTATTAATATACTATATTTAGATTGTTTAATACTCTTTTTATTGTAAAATACCAACACAATTTTGCACCTTTGTCCTTCTACCTGCATCTATCTATACCAGCCCAATTCAATTAGCGGCCCGCGGGCCACATGCGGCCCTAAAGCAACTGCCGAGTGATTGGGACTTGGGTCCGAGACAGAAAAACATCTTTCAGTAACACTGAGAAGTTCTTACAAAAATTCCAACATTATTGCAAACATTGAATGCAACACTTACCGTAACCTAGCAACAAACCCACAATGCATTGTGTTGAGGAGACACGTTTGAAAAGTTAACATTAGCAGTTCTATACAGGCGGAAATAGCAGCATGTCTTTTTCTGTCCTGAAACGACAACTCGGCGAGGAAAACCGTCGGTTTAATCCTGCGTGGACTGACAGGTATTTATTTATTTACCACCAAGTCCGAACGCCAAACCAATGCGTTTACTCTGCAACGAGTGTTTTGCAGCGCAGAAAGATTATAATGTCCGAAGACACCACGTTGAAAAAACATGCCGCGTTTCGGACAAACTTTCCCGAGGGATGTCATGAGAGAGCGGCTATAATTCAGAGTTTGACTGCATCTTACAACCGGAGCTGTACTACAATGAAGCGGACTTGCACAGCTCAGGAAAGGGCCACGAAAAAGAGGCCGTTCACAGACTCAGAAACTGTGAAGGACTGCATGTTGGCTGTCGTGGATGAAGTTTTAACGGACGATAAAGTTAAGACGAGTGTGACATCTGCTATCAAACAGGTACCCCTGTCTGACACGTCAAACATTCGCAGGGTTGATGTTCTCGCCACAGATGTCATGGTAAGTGCAACAAAGCAGCGTGCTGTAGCAGACACTAAAGGTAGTTTTATGTATTTATGTGACTATTTTCTCTTCACTTCTTAGAAGTTTAATATTTAAGAAAGGCATTTTGTTTTGACAGTTATTTCTCTTAGTTGCACTTTATTATGCACTTTGATGTCAGCTTTATTTCATTTCAAAGGGATAGTAACTATCACTGCGCCCACTGTTTATTTTTTTTTATTATAAGCACTGAAGATGTGACTGTCTCAGATGAGACCAAATATGGACAGGGACACACTCTGTTTTTTGTTATTTCAAAAGAAGAAAAATGTCTCAAGTTCTGAAAAGTTACTGTTAAGCAAGTTACTTTTTAATGCACTTTGAGATGTGACCAAAACAAAAGATGGTGTTTTAAATCGGCACTTAGTTTTTATGTTCATATGCACCTTAACCTGTGCTTATATTTACCTATCAAAATGTGTTGAAGTTGTGTGTTTGAAATGTAAAATTTAAAGAAGCAGTATTTCAGCACAGGTTTAGTTTCAGTACTGCTCTTCTATTGTGTTTATGTCCTTTTGGATGTGGCAATACGTTAGTAAACATCCAGTGTGTTTGTTATCTTACCTGTTTGTGTTTATTTTAAATGGTTAACTTTGCTCACTGTCTGCTAAAAACATCTGGCCCAGCTCATGTTCTTAGTCTGAAAAACCGTCCCGAGTCAATTTTTAATTGAATAGCCCTGATCTATACCTTCTATCTATCTATCTATCTATCTATCTATCTATCTATCTATCTATCTATCTATCTATCTATCTATCTATCTATCTAATCATCTACTTACCTACCCAAACCTTCCATCCATCCATCCATCGACCTACCCAAACCTTCCATCCATCCATCCATCCATCCATTGACTTACCCAAACCTTCCATCCATCCATGAGAAATGAAAATCTGAATATCACGTAAAAGTAATGAAAGCTGCCACAAAGCTCCAAACTACACTGGTTTTACTTTTTTATTTTTTAATCAGAAATGTCATACGCAACATTAAAACTGCATTTGATTTAGATTTCAGTTGTCATTCCTCGTATTAATTAGAATGTCAATAATAAAACAGATAAAAAGTTGTTTTCTGCACCATGTAGGGTTTGGTTTGTTCGATATTAGTAAAAGCAGTTTGATTTTTTTCTTATCTTTACTGTTAAAGTGAGAGAAGTTGCTGATTTTGTGCCTTCAATGGTGAGAACAGCATGTTATCTTTGGTTATCTTTATTAAAGTGAATCAGTGATGAGTCATCCTCATGCATGAATCATCAATAACAGCCTCATGTTATGCAGGATCCTCAGCGGTTGATGAAGATACAGGAATATAGAACTAAAAGAACAAATAGAACAGATCATTAGTGGTAAAAATACAGATTTTTGACCTGTTAAACAGCTGAAAAAAATGATTTACCAACTATCTAATCCTAAGTATACATATTTTTGCTTTCAATAACTGCAAGTATCTTTAAAATAACAATATTTTTTGCATTTTTTAAATACAGCAAAAATGAGACCTTTTCCATTTACAGAAACAAAATTTTTGATGTGGACATGATGTACAGTTTTGTACTATTTTTGTTTTTTGAAATTATTATTTTTTTTAACAGGTAAAATATTACTTTTCTTACTGGTTATTTAGCTATAACTGAACAAAACTGGGAAAAGCTGTGAACTAATATTTGTAGCCAATTTAAATACAGTTAAACTGTAATTTTACAGTCACATTGTATAAGAACAAATTAATATATTTACAAATACAGATTTGTGATGTGGACATTAGTTACAGTTTTGACCAGATTTAGTTTTTTTTTTGCTCTCATCATGTAAATTATTACTTTTTGTAATTATACAAGATATCTGTAATTAACAAAACAGGGATTTGCTGTCAAACAGCACCCAATTTATTTAAACAGTCACAGTTAAGAATGACTAAAAAATGTGCAAAAATTGTGTAATTTTATGGTCAAAAGTTGACCATTTTTATTATTCATCTATTTAAATTATTTATTATTTAGTTAGAATTTAACAAAATTGGGAAAACCTGTGAAATAATATTTTTAGCCGATTTAAATAGTCAGACGTTGTAAAAGGACAAATTTGTTCTTTGTTAAAAAACTACACATGAAAAATACTAAAAAATAAAATAAAAATATTCATTTTTGACAGTGTCCAGTTATTTTCTTTTTTGTATCCTAATCCTGAAGCCCTGTGATGTTTTTCAATCGAGAGAAGTTTGGAAATAGGCTGATAAAATCTGACAAACTCTAAAAATAAAGCTAAATATCTGCCTTCATTCCTGCAGTTCCTTTGCCAAGTCGCATCAAAATAATCTCTTATCTACAATATATGAAAACTAAACTTTCAGATTTCCCAGAGAACAACAAGAACAGCATCCCACCTTTCTGTGCTCTCACAGTGCATTAAACCAACTCATCTCTGCTCCTCTTTCTATGCAGCTTTTGGAGTTTTTAGTGTAAAATCCTGCCGTCCTGAATCCAAATGTCACTCAGCTGCGTGAAGCATCTCTGCACTAAAACGAACCGGCACCTCGTTGACTTTTCTCTAGTGCTCTTCCCTCAGAGCGGTGAAAGTTCAACTACCTGCATCATAACGTCATTATGGACGAGGACTCTTGTCACGCGGAACACAACTTTCCCACCTGGAATATCCCGAAATAAACCAGTTACAGTTGATGTAAAACAAAACAAAAAAGCAGAGTGGAACAGAAGGGCACGTTTACATGAGCTGGATCGGTCCATGTCAGTTCAGATGGAAATATCTGGTTCTGAATATGTTCACAGTTGACTTATTAGGGATCCATATGTAAGTTCTGTGAAATATTTTGGTAGTTTTCAGACCTTCTATATTGTATTTTCACCTTCAAAATAAAAAAGGTTTTCTTGGGAAGCCATTTTAAGAGTTCAATTATGCCACAAACTATGTAATAATTCAGAAAAAATAAAATCCATACAAAAACTAACTAAAACAGTAAACTGGGTCAGTCTATGTCATTTCAAAAAGCGGTGTTGCTGCACCGTCTCAAATTTAGTTCAGAACTGACTTATTATTAGTCATTTAGGACCCAAAACTAACTTCTTTAAAACATTTCAGTTGAATTTCAAGAATTTTTATGTTTTCAGACCTTGTATGTTGTATTTTCGCCTTCGAAATAAGCCTGTCTTACCCAGAAAGCCATTTTAAGAGTTCAATATCTCCACAACTATAACTACCAAAGTCATAAAATTGGGTGAGGATGCAGACAGAATAGTTTCCTGTATATCTAAATTATTGAATGGCTCCAACAAGGGCCAAATTTGTCATTATTGGCCCTTGAAAATGGGAATATAGTGCAAAATCATTGAACAATGGTGTTTCTGGGGCCCCAAAGAAGATCCTGTAAATAAAAATATATGGATGGATCCGTGTTTCCTACTAAAAATACAACTTTTACTCATTTCACCAATTTCTAAGGCTTCTAACGTCAGTAGAGTTTGACGTGTCAGATTTGTCAAGCCAAGGTTCCAGTTTTTTGCTGTTTTGACAAACTGGTGATACAAAGTCGCAGTGTTGTGCTTCCATGTTGTCTTCATGGTAAAAATTCAACTGAACAATTGTGGATAATTTTGCCAAAAAATTCCCAAATATATAAGTGAAATAAAATCATCCAAATCATCATTTTACCATGTCAAAATAGCAACAAAAACTGGAATCTTGCCTCACCAAACCTGCTACACATCAAATTCTGCTGACATTAGAGGTCTCAAAAGTTTGTGAAACATCGACCAAAGATGTATTTTCAGCAGGTAATATGGATCCATCCATATATATACACACTTACAGGAACTTTGTGAATTCCCAAGACCATTCATGTTTCAAATGTTTGCACTTTCTTCCATTTTCAAGGGGTGATATTTAAAAATTTGTCCTCTGCTGGAGCCATTCAATAATTTAATCTGCTGGAAACGGTTTTGTCTGAGTCATAACCAAATTTTAAAGCTGTGGGAGTTTTATTGCTCAATATTTTGAACCCTTAAAATTGCTTCTCAGGAGTTTTTGCAGTTGATAATATGAGAAGTCCCAAGTTTGAAATAATATGAAATTCTCAAAAAATTTTTCCATTTTCAAGGGCTGATAATTTAAAAATTGTCATCTGTTGAGGCCATTAGATTATCTGGATGTACTGGAAACTATTTTGCTTGTTTCTTCACCAAATTTCATGGCGGTTGGGGTTTTATTTGTGGAGATACTGAAACCTTAAAATGGCTTTTCAGGAAAGATAATTGTTTGAGGATGGAAATACAAAAGTCTGCAAACAGATAACATTCCCAAAATTCAATTTTGGGTCCCTATTCAGGCTAAAAATCAATTTGCAGACTCTTTATAAGTTACTTAATCTTCCCAATAAGAACACATCAAGTCTGTTTTATCCGTGCAGTTTAATTGCTGGTTAATTTGAAATGTCTGCACTGTATTTTCTCATAGGAACTGTTTTGTAATATGAATTTAAAAACAGCAGACTCAGTGATCATTGTGATGAACGTCACATATGAGCAGAAATTTAAACCACTCGAGTTAATCTGAACCTGATGGCTCCTCCTCAGAGACCTGAATGTGTCTCAGTAAACTGAAATTGAATTACAGGAACGGAATTCGTATTTTAAAAACTGAATATGAAGTCCAATGATTTGAAATTAAAAGAGAAGATAATCCTTAATTAATCCCACAACAAGGATGTCTGCAGTGTTACAGCAGCAAAGAACGTAGGAAAATCAGTAAAAAAAAAAAAAAAATTACCATAAATACACAATAAAACAATAGTAAGTGAAACAGGAAGTGGTAGCACATAAGAAAATATAGATAATTTACAGATTGGAATGCATTTAAGTTGCACCACAGTGAAATATATCTGAAATTTGTGATTTAAAACACATTTTCAGGATTCGAGCTGAGCGATTGAAATTGAGTTTCTATTTACACATATTTCTGATAGACTCAAGTCAAGCAATTTTAAAACATCTGCAGAATGATTTTCTTACTTTGCAAATGTTCAACGTGATGGAATATAGCAATTTGAAAGTTAATTTGAACTCGAACGAATGTGAGTCTCAGTAAATTAAAACTGAATTACATGAACTGAATTTGAATATGGAACTCAGTTCACTTTATATTCAGTAATTTCCAATTAAAGAGATTAAATAATCCTTATTTAATCCCACGGCAAGGAAGTTTGCAGGGTTACAGCAACTGAGAACGTAGGAAAATCTGTAAAACAACAATAATAATTATTTTATGTACAGTATATAACAGTAGTAAGTGGAACAGGAAGTGGTTGCACATGTTGTACATAGGAAATGTATAAAGAAAATGTAGATCATTTACAGGTTTGAATGCATTGATGTTGCACAAGTTGAGCAACTGAAATTGAAATCTGGTTTTAGTTGGACATATTTCTACCTATAGACTCAACTCCAGCAATTTTTGAATATCTGCAAGATGATTTTCTTACTTGTTCATTGTGATGTATGTCACATATGAGCAGAAATTTAAACCAATTGAAAGTTCATTTGACCTCGAGCGAATGTGAGTCTCAGTAAATTAAATTTAAATTACATGATGTGAATTTGAATTTTGAAATATGGAACTCAAGTAATTTTAAATTCGATGATATCAAATTATAAGGTGAGATAATCCTTAATTAATGCCACAGCAAGGAACCAGAATGAAGGAAAATCTGTAAAAATAAATAAATAAACACAAGAGCACGTCATTATAGTAATATATAATACATTTTCAAAGTATGTGATGTAAGTGAAACAGGCTGTGGTTGCACACGTTGCACATATGAAATATATAAAGAAAATGTTGATAACATGCAGGTTTGAATGCATTAATACAGCACCAGAGTGAAATATGTCAGAAATATATGATTTGAAGGCCATTTTTTGGTAGAATTATTCAAGTTGAGAAAGTGAAATTCAGATTCTGATTCAAATTCAGCTTCTGGTGGCACATGCTTGTTTCAGCAGCTGTAATTCGTACACGGTCGGGCTGTGGCTCGTTCTCTGAGGTCACGTTTATTCACTTTCCGTCGACTCTAACTGTCCACCAGATCAAACCTGGGACCGACTTCACCAACAGGTTCGCCATGTTGAGGATATTATCAGCTGCGTGTCGCTGAACGAAACCTTGGATGCAGCAGGTTGTAATTAGCGCCGCGTCGATTCAGGCTAATAAACACAAATAATTGGTGTTTTCAATGATTCCATTTCCTTATTTGAAGCGTTAATTCAGAGGAGAAGTCGCAGCGCGGTGCAGAGGTCGGGTTAATCTGACAGACTGAGGAATGAAAATGCAGCTAAATGAGCTTTTCATCTGCAGACGTCGCGAGTTCAACAGGACGCTTTGGATTGAGAGCTGATGATGAATGAAATGATGTTTTCCCGCCTTTGTCTCGTCGTTAGTTGATGTTGGCAAGGTAGATATAAATAATTTTCTTCACTTTACTGCTCAAAGACTGCTGGCAGCTTTAAAGGTGGAAGGTTTTCCTGCGTGTTGCTGACACAGTTCGACCTTTTCATTAGTTTCTATTGGCTCTCGTTTGACGCTTTTATCACGATTAAATCTTCAAGTGCATAAAATGAAAGGAATCTGAAGTTCAGCAGCGTTATACCTACATCTGAGGTTATTCTGGTCTCACTTTCTTAAAGTCTTTGTCTCGTCTCAACTGCATTTTTACTTGGTTTTTTTCTCAAGAAGATTCAGGATTTTATTCCAAGATGACGACGATAGTTTGAGGCTTCAAATAGAAACGATGACTCCACCAGTTTTTAATGGGAAATTTTTATTTTTTTCATCATTGTTTAGGGCTGCTTTGGTTTTGTTTTGGTCTTGATTTAGTCTCAACCCATCTCTGTCTTGTTTTATGTTGTCTCAACCAACCTTAACAGGAATAAATGGAAACCAACTGTTTCAGGAGCTAAAGATAGTCAAAATGCTGTCAATTACAAGTTTCATAATGAACTTTTTTAGTGGTTAATCAAGAGCGTTTAATTCCAGGAGTTCTGTCAAGCCCACTAGAGCTGCAACGATTAATCTGTTAGTTGTCAACTATTAAATGAATTCATTTTCTTGAGAAAACAGTCTAAATTGTTTATTTCAGCCACTTAAATGTGAATATTTTCTGGTTTCTTTCCTCCTTTGTGACAGTAAACTGAATATCTTTGGGGTTTGGACAATAAAAATAGTCAATTACAGCCCAATTTTCAATCACATCAGATTTTTAAAAGAAAATAAAAGTCTCAATTGTCAGATTCTTAAATGTGAATATTTGCTGTTTTTTTCTTCTTTGTGCCAGAATGTCTTTGAATATATTTGGGTTAGGGATAAAACAAAACATTTGAGGACATTGTCTTGGCCTCTAATCAACATTTTTCATTGTTTCTGACATTTTATCCACAAAACAACTAATTGATTATTTGGTTTAAGTAATTTTTAAAGAGAAAACTTAAAAATTCTCTGAGTACAGCTTCTTGAATGTGAATATTTTCAGGTTTCTTTCCTCCTCTGTGACAGAAAATTGAATGCCTTTGGGGTTTGGACAATGAAAACAATCAATGACAGCCCAATTTTCAATCACATCAGACTTTTTAAAGAAAAAATATTCTCAATTGTCAGATTTCAGCTTCTTAATCGTGAACATTTGCTGGTTTCTTTTCTACTTCATGGCAGTAAACTGTTGTGGATAAAACTAGACATTTGGAGACATCATCTTGGGCTTTAATCGACATTTTTCATTGTTTTCTGACTTTTTATTCATAAAACAACTAATTAATTATTTGGTTTGAGTAATTTTATGACTGCAGCTTCTTAAATGTGAATATTTTCTGTGTTTCTTTTCTCCCATGTGACAGAAAACTGAGCATCTTTGGGTTGAGGACAAAGCATTTGTCATCCTGGGCTTTGGGAAACAATCTTTGGGAAACAAGTTTATAGGCCAAACAACTAATCGATTGATTTTAAGCCTTTCAGAAATGTAAAGGAACATTAATTTATTCTACCAGTCTCATTAAAAATCTCATTAAAAAAGTGAAATATCCAGATTACATAATGGTTTTTGTACATTCGGATTAGAGCTGCAGTGATGAATCGATCAGTGGTCGACTATTTTGATGATTGATTGATTTGAGTAGTTTTTTTTAGGTAAAAGAAACTAAAACTCTCTGATTTCAGCCTTTAGTGACCTGAATAACTGGGATTGTGGACAAAACAAGACCTTCAAGGACGTTTTGGAGGATTTTGGAATCAACTTCTATTCAACTGATGGATTAATGGAGAAAATGATCCTTTTTGCCCCTATTAGTTGCAGTTAAACATTCAATTTCATCACGGTTTCTTGATCAGCAGGTAGTTATGATCATATTTTGTTGCTTCTTTATGTGCACAACAATTCATGATGTGCGAACGCAAGCAGCCAAGCACCTGATCTGCAGTAAATGAGGAAGCAAAAATGCAAATATTTGTGTTCCTGAATATTCAACATAAAGACGCCGCAGTCTGTTTCCTCTTCATGCATCAGTCTAAATAGCTAACTTGGCAGCCAGTGAGGTCATTGTTCGTACGTAGGTGTGTGTAAATGTGCAGCTAAAGAAACCCAGGCTGTGTTTGTGCAGCCCTGAGCCGAGACTGTCGTCACTGCGACGGGGACGAGAAGGAGCTTTGAACAGGCAGAGAATCAGAAAAGTTTCCAGCAGCAGTCAGAGTGAGAGGTGTGCTCTGTGTCGGGACTCAGCCCAGAGTCCCCGAGCGGCGGAGAAACCGGCGGGGAATTCCCTGTTCGAGCTGCAGGGAAATCACACACATATGCAGGCATGCATGTGCACATTTCCCCGTCAGACGGACAGTTGGAGCGCGTGAACGAGGCTGATTGGCGGCTGCAGTCATACGAGGCGACGGCTGTGTGTCGGCTCTGGTGGGACGAAGACGTTGGCTTGTGGTGAGCGCTTCCTGTCAGTGACGAGTCGAAGAGACCACCTTTATCTCGGAACAGGAGGGGAGAGCCCCCCCGATTCCCCGACTGCGACTCCTGATACCGAACCAAACTCTGCTGCTTCCCCCCCGAGCAGCTTCACTTATCTCCACACAAAGACTCTGAGCGTTTGTTCATTGAGAGCCGATTCCCTTCGAGGAGTTCCATCTCTGCTCAGTTTGTTTAAACCAAAAGTCCGTCGGTAGCCAGAAGTTTCGATAATCTATTTATCGGTTAGAGGTGTTTTTAAAGAGGAAGAAAATTCTCCCGGAGCCGCTGCAACCATTCATCGATTACTTGTCAACTAATAACATAACCACTAAAGGTTTGAGTAACTTTTTAAAACAGAAATAAAGCCAAAAACAGGGGGAAAAAAGGAGCAAAAGTAATATATACATGACCAGTCAAAGTTTGGACAAACCTTCCTATTCAATGGTTTAATATTACATGGATTTTACAGAGTTAATCGTATGATTCCAGCTTTCTACATATTTTTCATATTATATCTGATGATATTTTCTTATTTTCTCCTTGGCCATTGTCACCATTTTTATAGACCAACCAACTAATTCATTTTCAGTGTAAATTAAATCACATTATTATCACTTCAGTAGTCATTGAGGTCTTGACCAAAACATACAGAAATAAGGTTGAATGCTGTTATTTCAGCTTCTTTTAGGATTTACTGAGTGTTTTTTTTTCTAATTCCAATAGTTCTGTCAAGCCCACCATTAATCGATTCATCAGCTAGTTGTCAACTATAAAAACAATAACTAACAGTGTAATTTTTTTTGAGAAAATTAAGTCTAAATTGTCTGATTTTGGCATCTTAAATGTGAATATTTTCTGGTTTCTTTCTTCCACTGTGAGAGTAAACTGAATAACTTTGGGGTTTGAACAATGAAAATACTCAACATTCAATCATATCAATTTGTTTTTTTTAAAGAAAAAGTCTAAATTATCTGTTTTCAGCTTCTTAAGTGTGAATATTTTCACTTTCCTCCACATTATTTTTCAGTTCAGTATTATTAAACATTTTTTAGTTAGTTGTCACCAATGGTTTTAGTAATTTATTATTATTATTATTATTATTATTATTATTATTATTATTATTATTATTATTATTATTATTATTATTATTATTATTATTATTAAAAATAATAAAATCTCTAAAATAAATGAAGTGTAAAATCTCTTATTGCAGCGTTTAAAATGTGAATGTTTTCTGGTGTCTTTCCTCCTCTGTGACAGTAAACTGAAAGTCTTTGGGTTGTCAACCAAAACTCTGAAGTTTTACAGAATTAACAACTAATTGAATAAGTGAGAACATAATTGACAGTGGAAATAATTGCCAGTTGCAGCTGTACAACCCACACAACTTCCTTTGAAATAACAAAAACTCCTCTGCTTTGGGAAACCCTGATTATGATGTTCCGAAATTTTATTGACTGAATAGCTAATCGATTAGTTTTAAGTTTTAAAGAAATGTAAAGGCCAATTAAATCACATACCAAAAGTGAAATATTCAGTTAATATAACGACTATATGGTTTTGTACAGTAAAGTTTGGATTAGAGCTGCAGCAATTAATTGATTTATCAGTTTGGGTCTTTTTTTTCAGAGAAAGTCATTAAGTTTCCATATTTTTTAGTGGTAATCAAGTGTTTCCTTCAAGAAGTTCTGTCAAACTCACCAGAGTTGTAATGAATTAATCAGTTAGTTGTCAACTAGTAAACACATTGTCAATGATTTGAGTAACTTTATTAATGAAAAAAAGTCTGAATTCTCTGGTTCAAGACTGTTTAATTTATATATTCTTTATTTTTAATCAAATGTTTCCTTCAAGCTTCATTTCTAATTGTTTAAACCCACTAGAACTGCGACGATTAATCGATTAATCAGTTATCAACTATTTAACTAAACACAATGTGTAAGTTTTTAAAAAACATTTCTTTAGAGAAGGCAAAATTCTGTTTCCAGCCTCTTAAATGTGAATATTTTCTGGTTTCTTTCATCCTTAGTGACAGTAAACTGAATAGTTTGGGCAAACAATTTGACATTTGTCATCTTGGATGTTGGGAAACACTGATTTCACCATTTTCTAACATTTTATAGAGAAAACAAACAATTGATTAATTGGGGAAAAATATAAGAAATGAATGAACAATGCAGATAATTATGATTTTGGACTTTGATGGACATGTTTCACCACTGTCTGTGACAGCAAACTGAATATATTTGATTTTTGGACACTAAAGTAATCATTAGTTGAACACAGAACAAAATACTTCTCATCCCTGTTTGCATTCCATTTTTAAGCTGGTTTATGTTACTTAAGATGAGCATTTAAACTTATACAAAAGTATAAAAGGAAACCAACTATTTTGCATAATGAGAGCTGATTTAAATTTGTAAATCTGAATAATTATACAAAGGAAATTTAGAAGATTTATTTGATTTAGAGGTTTAAAAATGTTTCATTTCCCTCATTATGAACAAAACATGGCATTAAATGAGATCTATAGAATTACATAAAATGAAACAATGAAAGTTTTTTTGAAGAAACTGAAAGCTAAAAATAGTCATCTATATTTAGCTTTGTGCTGCTGACTCTGTGGGAAGAAATTATTCACACAACATACGTTTCATTTTTGGGAAATTCTCATCTTTGCTTCTGGCCAATGAGATTCACCGAGATCAGAGTGAAGAAAATAAACCCAAAGACGACGACACAAACTGAGAAACTTTCACCTTCTTAATGTCATTTACTGTCAGCACAACATCCCCAACTTTCCCGTGAACAATCCCTTCATCACAGAAACCCCTGATTTCATTCACAGTCCGACGTGCACAAACAACACCTGATTTCTCTGACAGATAATAGAAAAAAGCTGCTTTGCTTGAGCTTTAAACCTGAAAACACTTCAAGGTCATTTTTTGTTTCTGTTGACGTCAAGAAAATCAGCTTTGACAATGCAACATTCTCCTTTGTTTAGACGATTGTTGTATCTTTGTCTCATCTTCAAACAATTAAAATGAAATGACAAAAAAAAACTACAAGTAACGGTAAGAATGCAGTATTTGCACGGAAAAAAACAAAAAGCAAACATGGAGCTGTGTCAGCTGCTGATGAAGAGACTGTGATATAATTGAAATTATTGCTGAAACTAATGATTGTTTTCATTGTTCATAAATCTGTCTATTGTTCTGTTCATTAATCAGTTTAGAAAATAGTGAAAAATGTCAAAAAATAAGCACCAAGCTACATGATAAGTAGCATGAATCTCATTAAATAATTCTGTAAATTTAACCTTCTAATTTCAGGATCTTAAAATTTGGCAAAATAAACTATTGAATAACTGATTAGTTGTTGCAGCTAAGGAGGGTTTGAACAAAGTGAAACAAGACAAACTCGTTTGTCTTTAGGACATTCAGAGAACATATAATACATGTAATATTTCTTGAAATTATCAACTTATTGTTAAATTTTGTTATAACGGACCTTTGCCAGTTAATCTGTTTTTCATTTTCTTGATTAATCGATTAGTTGTTTGGTCAATAAAATGTCAGAAAATGTTGAAAATGCTGATTAAAGCTCAAGATAACATCCTCCACTCAAAAATATTTTAGTTTAATGTCACAGAGATGGAAAAACCTAAGAAAATATTTGCATTTAAGAAGCTGGAGTCACAAAATTTTGAATTTTTCTCTTTAAAAATTACTTAAACTGATTAACTGATTAGTTGTTTGGTGAAAAAAAATGCTTGAAAATGATGAAAAATATTGATTAAAGTCCAAGACGACGTCCTTAAATGTGCTGTTTTATCCACAACCCCAAAATATTCAGTTTACTGTCACAAAGTAGAAAAAAAACCAAAAAATATTCATGTTTAAAAAGCTGGAATCTGACCTGATCTTTTTTCTTTGACTTTTCAATTAATCAGTTAGCAAAATAGTTGTCGATTAATTGAATAGTTGACAACTAATCAAGTAGTTTTGTTCAAGAATATGTGTTGTGCGTCCATTTTCCATTAACATGTTTTTTACTTTTCTTTCAAGAGAATCCTTTTATCTGATTCAGATTCAGAGAACACGGTGCAATATTTGACAAAGTTTTTCAACTTATTCTTTAATTTTGTTGAAACTGCTAAGATATAATGTTGTCCATTAATCTCTATGAATTTCTCTATTAATCAATTAGTTGTTTGGTCTTTAAAATGTCAAAAAAAATGGTGAAAAATGTTGATTAAAGCAACTTCTTGGCTCAATTTTAAGCCTTTAGTTCTTGCTGGGAAAATGGTGGAACAAAAACTGTTTGATTTTAACTGCTGACAGATATCATTTTCGATTTCAGTTAATTCTTGATTAATTGATTAGTTGTTTGGTTTATAAAACGTGAAAAAATGGCGAAAAATGTCGATCAAAGCCAAAGATAACATACAACATCAGTGTACTGTCACAGAGGAGGAAAGAAACCAGAAAATATTTGGGCTGGACCCAAATATCCGAATATTCGGTCCCGACGGTGGTATCCGGATATTAATTTTGAGATCCGAATATTCGCTCCCCCCGGTCGGTCGGACGATGTCACGCGATCGGTATTTGTCTCGTGAATTCGCCCAACGTGTCCCCCCGTCGGACGTTACTATACGAACCGAAAAATATCGATTAAAGCCAAAGATAACATACAGCATCAGTTTACTGTCACAGAGGAGGAAAGAAACCAGAAAATATTAGGGCCGGACCCGAATATCCAAATATTCAGTCCCGACGATGGTATCCGGTATCCAAAAAATGTCGATTAAAGCCAAAGATAACATACATCAGTTTACTGTCACAGAGGAGGAAAGAAACCGGAAAATATCTGCTTTTAATGTGACTTTTACTTTACAAAAAATGATTCAGATCAATTAATCAGTTAGGGAAGTAGTCGGCGATTGAGTAGTTGACAACTAATCAAGTAGGTTTCTTAAAGAACAAAATGTGTTCTGTGTCCATTTTCCATTAACGTGTTTGTATTTTTCTTTCAAGAAGGTCTTTTTACCTGGAGCAGTTTCAGAGAACACGGTGTAATATTTCACAGAGTGTTTCAACCGATTGTTCGACATAACTGCTGACACAACTGGCAGAAAGAGAAAAAAAACACCAAGCGATTGGAGGCTTTCAGTGAAAATTCGTGTCATTTAACTGAACAACTAGATTCCTGGTAGCAGCTTGGCTGGACTGTTGCCGTCCGTCCACACAGGCTGATTTTACTCTCCCACTGAGAGAATTCATTCTCCCATGTGTTTGGACGACGCTCAAGCTTCAGTCTCACTGCCAGGCTGCACAGAAATCCTCCGATCGCCACACGATTGCTGCGGACGAATATTCAATTAGCAGGTTGGATTCTGGTTACTCAGATCGAGGACTTTTTACTTTCCGCTGCAGCGACGGACGATGAGCTCTGAAACGGAGCTGAAGAAAAGCACGAGTTGGTTAAAAAAAAAAAAGCGAACGAAAGAAAAGAAGAAAGAGGTGCGAGGCCCTCGTCATGGTTCGCCCACACACATTCCATCCACTTCTCCATCATCACTCCATTACCTCCATGTAAATGACAGCTCTCCGTGTCCCGCTGAGGGGAGAAAAAGGCCTATTAACGCCGGAGAGCCGAGCACCGTTCAGCCCACGCTCCGTGATCCTCCTTCACCCTCACACTCCCACACAGCGACGCCAAACAGTCCGACGTACCGAACACATCAACGCAGCTGGCCGGGGGAACAACGAGAAGAAGAAGAGGAGGAAGAGGAGGTCTGCAGGATGGTCATTCAGCTCTTAAAACACTAAAACAAGATGGAGTAGCTCGTTGTGGCCTTGATTTGTTGGCAGGCAGCAGCGGTGACACCTCGAAGGTCCATCCAGCGCCAAGGATCGACCTGTTTCCAACCTTAATTCCTCAGTTTTTCATCTGATTGTTCAATTTTCAGTAGATATCGTTGTTGGCTAAATATCTGTCCGTTGATTTTTTTTAATTAGTTTATTTGTCATTCTATAAAAAGTCAGAAAAAGGTGAAAAATTTCCTCCTTTCAAAGACATTCAGTCGATTATCAGAGTAACTGGCCATTAATTAACTAAATAATTTCATATCACTGCTGACTAAGCTGTCAGTTGACTGGAAAGAAAACCAAAAATATTCACATTTAAGAAGTTGCAATCAGGGAATTTTTACTTTTTTTCATAACAAGGGTGAAAAACGTTGATTACGTTTTTAACGGATTGTTAAGTTTTCTTATAACTCCTGACAGATATCGTCGTCGATTAATCTGTTGATTTTTTTTGATGACTCAATTACTCGTTTGTTCTATAAAATGTCAGAAAATGGTGCACATTTTTTTTTGTCCTAAACTCAAATATGTTCAGTTTACTGTCATTGAAGAGGAAATAAACCAAAAAAAACACCCCACATTTAAGAAGCTGAAATCTGAGAATTTTTCCTCAAACCATTGGCGATTAATTGATTAATCATTGTAGCTCTGGATGGTTTGAACAAAGCAAAACGAGAAGAAAAGCAGATTCAGAACAGTTTTCAACTTATTCTTCAATTTCCTGATACTTGCTGACAGATATCGTCGTCGATCAATCTGTCCGCTGATTTTTTTTGATTGATTAGTTGTTTGTTCTATAAAACGTCAGAAATGTTGAAAAATATCCATCAAAGTCCAAGACGACAAATGTCTTTTTTTGTCAAAGATATTCAGTTTACTGTCACAGAGGACAGAAACCAGAAATTTTTCACATTTAAAAAGTTGAAGTCAGAGACTTTAGATTTTTTCTCATGAAAATTTACTCAAACCATTGTTGATCAGCTTAATAGTTGACAAATAACTGATTAATCGTTGCAGCTGTGGAAGGTTTGAACAAGCATGGTGTCATAGGTTAAGTTATCAATTTATTGTTAAATTTCTTTATATCTGCTGACAGAGATCAGTGTCGATTAATCTGCCAGTTATCTTTGTCAATTTAACTCTAGATTATTTTGTTGATTAATCGAGTCGCTGTTTGGTCAATAAAACATCAGGAAATGGTGACAAATGGTGATTAAAGCAACTTGTTGGCTCAGTTTCATGTTCCAATTTCTGGAACATGGTAAAATAAAGCTTTTTTTAACCAATTGTTCCATTTTGTTGTAACTGCTGACAGAGATCAGTGTCGATTAACCTGCCAGTTAATTTCTTGATTAATCGATTAGTTGTTAAATCTGTAAAATGTCACAAAATGGTGAAAAATGTTAAAGCCAAACATAATGTCCTCAATTGTCTTATTTCATCCTCAACCCAAAGATACTCAGTTGACTGTAACAGAAGAGGAAAGAAACCAGAAAATATTCACATTTATCTTTGTCTTTTAATCTCTGGATTATTTTGCGGATGAATCGATTAGTTGTTTCTTTTATAAAACATCAGAGTGGTGAAAAATGTTGATTTAAACAACTTGGCTCAGTTTCAAGCCTTAATTTCTGAAAAAATGGTGGAATAAAGCAAGTTTTCAAATTGAATGTTCTATTTTATCATACTCACTGATGGAGATCACTGTCGATTAATCTGTCAGTTAATTTCTTGATGAATCAATTAGGTTTGTTCAGAAAATATCAGAAAATAGTGAAAAATGATGATTAAAATGTCCTCAAATGTCTTATTTTTTTACTGAACCCAAAGAACTTTAGTTCACTGTCACATAGGAGGAAAGAAACCAGAAAATATTCACATTTATCTTTGTCTTTTAACCTCTGAATTATATTCGTGATTAATCAAGTCATTGTTTGATCAATAAAATGTCAGAAAATGGTGAAAAATGTTGAGTAAAGCAACTTGTTGGCTGTTTCAAGCCTTAATTTCTGGAAAATGGTGAAACAGTAATTAGTAAAAGTTTTTTTTTTAACTAATTGTTCAATTTTGTGACAACTGCTGACAGATAGGTGTTGATTAATCTGCTAGTTAATTTCTTGATTAACCAGTTGGTTGTTGGTCCCAAAAACATCAGAAAATTGTGAAAAATGTTGATTAAAGCATCCTCAAATGTCTTGTTTCACCCTCAACCCAATGATACTTAGCCGACTGTTACACAGGAGGAAAGAAACCAGAAAATATTCACATTTATCTTTGTCTTTTAATCTCTGGTTTATTTTATGGATTTATCAGTTTGTTGTTTGGTTCATAAAACGTCCGAAATGGTGATAAATGTTGACTGCTGGCTCAGTTTCACGCCTTAATTTCTCTCTGGGAAAACGTTTAAAGCTCCCTCTGTTGAGATAATTTGTGAAAAAACAGTGTCAGGACACACAAACGGTCAGAGCGGCTCCCAGATATCCGTCCACTTCCCTTCCATAACATCATGGAGCCATAATATTTGCAGGGGGATGGAAAAGACAGCGGCGGATCACAGCCCCCTGAGCTGTGTTTGTGTTGCCGCTGCTCTTCTAAACCACATTTGGAATTTCTGATTGCAACGTCAACACAACTGTGTGTTTTCTCACTTCCTGGCGGCTGCAGGGTCCCAGGGAAGATTGTTCGACTGCCACTCACACCGAACACCTTTCAGCGTGATAATAAAGCTTCCTGCAGCCGGCTGGAGGCCACATGGGAGAAAATAAAACTGAAGTTGAAACTACAGGGTTTTTTTTTTCTTTTCAGGGTCGATACCAATTCTTCGTAACCAAGGAGACCAATAACGGATATCTGCAGGAAAAAGGAAAATCCTGGTGTCAAAATTTAGCAAAACACAGACTCCAATGTTTAAATTAAAGAGAATTTTAAAATATTATCCCTGAGTGTTGATTGGCTGTTACCTGTGAGGAATCAGACGGCGATGTGGGCGGGACATTGCTAGTGAAAAAGCTGTATCGGAGCAAAAGAATTATGTTTTTAAATTACTTAATCGGGAATCTGTTTTTGAAAATAACGATACAGATATTCAGAAAAATGCTGAAAATTGTATAAGATATTCAGCCAAAACAATAATCAGTTGATTCTTTGTGGAAATTAATGTGCACAGATTAATAAATTACAACTGCAACTTGTATATATGAACCTCTGACCCTCCAAAAAAGGTGAGTGGATTTAAGATTAAGCAAATGTCGAATATGATATTTTGTATTTTTGTGATTATTCGGACACTGTATAAAGAAATCCCATTTAAAAAAGGGTGAAAACTGTAAAATGATTAAAATAACAGCAAATATCTGCTAAATATTTTTTTTTTTTTAATGAATTTAGATACTGTAAAGCCCATTTTACAGTCACACATTGTAAAAGAATTAATGAATTAAACATTAAGTTTTTGTTCTTTTTCTATATGGACCATGTCAATAGCACTTAACAAGTAATTTAATAAAACATAAAAAATCTGTAGAACAACACCACAGACAGTCAGTCCTTAATAATTTTTCTTGAGCAAATATCTCTAAAACCACAATATTTTTGGCTGATTTAAATAGAATTAAAATGGGGTCATTGAATAATTGGATGTTGTAAAAGAACTACTATTTGCAAGAATATAGATTTGGCAATTATTTACAATCTCTAACTATTTCTTCTGTGATTAATGTAGTTATTAACTGTAACAAAATGGTAAAAATCTGCAAAATACCAGTTAATTATTTAAAAAAAATCACAGTTTAAAAACATAAACAATATGTTACATTTTTATTTATTTTATTTTTTATTGAATTAATTCCTCATAATTATCAGTATCTAACTGTAACACTGATGGATCAGTACTGAAAACTTAAACTGAGTAAAGAAATGCAAATTGTGAAAACGATAAGGCATTTTGCCAAAGTTTTGTGTTGGAGTTTGTGGTATTCTTCATATTAACACAAATTGTTTCCATTTTGCTGCAGATTGATACGTTTTTTTTTAAATATCCGTTTTAAGTCTTGGCCTTTAAAAAAACAATCAGTTGACTGCTGATTAATGTTCAAATGAACAGAAAAATGACAGAACTGTAACATGTTCTGGAGAAAACAGAGAGACAATCATCCACTCAGAGCTCAGTGTAATTATGCTAATTAAAATGAGACACTGTGGAAGCTCTCTTTATTGTTGATGCATATGTTGCATTAAAGTGGGTCCGGGTGAACTATCTATATATAATGTCAGGAAACAGATGGATTTGCACTTTATCGCTTTTTTCCAGGCTGTTATAGAAGCACACAGGATTCTACACTATATACACCATATACCACCAACACAGCTGCACATGTGCTCTCACAGGAGCACAATTCTGCCTCGATTGCATGTTTTTTTTATCACTATGAAGACGAATAATTCCAGCTGGACCCTCTTATTTTGTTGCTACGTAAATGCACAAATGCGCCGCAGCTTCCTACAGATGGATGTTGATGACCGTCGATGCAAAACGTGTCGTTCTCTCACACGTTTCTCGATCTGTAATTGTCCAATAAACGGCCGCGCTGCGCAGGAAGATGCCGCCACATTGTGCCCGTTCTCTCTGCAAGATGAATGAGCGAATACAGCAGCACAAGGTCATCAGCATCCGAGGATCAGAGCCGGGAAAATATTTTTAATTAAAGGTAGCCGTGGAATCGCAATACGTTCACTCATTTATTTAGATGCATCTGCAGGGTGAAGCAGATAAATAAGGATTTACAACCTTTTTAAAAGGTTATTAAAAATAGTGGTGTTTGGTAAATATTGGAAAAGTGAGATGTACCAGAAGGAAGGACATATTTACTTTAAAAATATTTAATCAAATAAGCCTTTTTCTTTTTCAACCAAAGCGGTTTTACAGCTTAAAGCGAGTGACCAATCGTGGCTGAAAAAAACATTTCCAGTTATTGAAATCCTTGCACCAATGAGGTTTTATCCAAATGAGGGCTGCAACTACTGATTATTGTCCATATTGGTTATCTTCTCATTTACAGATTAGTTTGTTTGGCCCATAAAGTCTCAAAAAATGGTGAAAAATGTTGATTAAAGCCTCAGATGATGTCCTGAAATGTCTCGTTTGGCAAGAAAACTGAAAACATTCATAAAAAGCTAGAATAACAGGTATTCAAAAAAATTACTGAAAACAATTAGTTTAATAGATGACAACTAATTGATTAACCGATTAATCATTGCAGATCTAACTGAAAGCTCCAGAAAGTAACTGAACCAAACAGTTTCTAAAATAAACTCCTGAAAAAGGAGGGTTTTTACTGAGGTTTTATCCAAATTAGAGCTGCAACTACTAATTATTGTCCATGTTGGTTATTTTCTCAATTATAGTCTGTTTAGTCCAAAAGATAAAATTTCGATTAAAGCCTCAGATGACGTCCTGAAACATGGTGTTGCCCAATATTTCAAAGATGTTTAGTTTACTCTCCTAGAAGATACAAGAAACCAGAAAATATTCACATGTAAGAAGCTGGAATAAGAGTTATTTATTTTTTAAAAAATACTGAAAATGATTAGTTTAATAGATGACAACTAATTGACTAATCGATTAATCATTGCAGCTTGAAGTGGGAGCTCTAGAAAGCAAGTAAACCAAACAGTTTCTGAAATAAAGTCCTAAAAAAAGAAGTTTTATCCGAATTAGAGCTGCAACTACTAATTACTGTCAATGTTGGTTATTTTCTCAAAAACAGTCCGTTTAGTCCATGAAATTAAATTTATAAAATGGTGAAAAATGTCGATTAAAGCCTCAGATGACGTCCTGAAATGTCTCGCCCATAATCCAAAGATATTCAGTTTAGTCTCATAAAAGAAAATATTCACATACAAGAAGCTGGATTAAGAGTTATTTAAGAAATTACTGAAAACGATTAGTTTAATAAATGACAAAGAATTGATTAACTGATTAATCATTGCAGCTCTAACTGAAAGCTCCAGAACAACTGCTAAACTAAATGGTTTCTAAAATAAACCGATGAAAAAGGAGTTTTTTTTTAATGACGTTATATCCACATTAGAGCTGCAACTACTAATTACTGACAATGTTGGTTATTTTCACAATTATATAGTGTGTTTAGTCCATAAAATAAAACAAAAAATGACAATGAAAGCCTCAGATGACGTCCTGAAACGTCTCAAGTTGCCCAGTACTCCAAAGATATTTAGTTTAATTTCATAAAAGAGGCAAGAAAACTGAAAATATTTAAGAAGCTGGATTAAGAGTTATTTATTTTAAAAAATAGATGACAACTAATTGATTAACTGATTAATCATTGCAGCTCTAACTGGAAGCCCCAAGAACCGCTGTTAAACTAAATGGTTTCCACAATAAACCCCTGAAACAGGACGGTTTTTTAAAATTGTTGCAGCTACATATTTGTATGTCGCCCCACTTAGTCTTTCAAGAATTCATCCGATTGTTGCAGCATTTCCCCAAATCTTCCACTATTTCACTATTCATGCGGATTTCCTTAAAGCTCCAAATGCACATTCTAAAAATAAAAATAAAATGTGCATATTGGTTAGCTCATGCTTTAGCGACGTGCGTGCACACATTATCCTCCCTGATCCTCGATGAGCTCGGCACAAGGCCGTTTTTAGCTTGTATGACCGATTTCTTTCTCTCTTTCTGTCGCCGTCCTTCCACCACCCTCCGCTCGTCCTTCGTTTTCTCCACCTGCGGCCGAGATTTGAATAAAACCGTACATGCAGGTGTTATCTTAGGAGGAGAGTTTGTAAAAATCAGGACATAAAAGAAGGAAAATGCAGCGTTTAAAGGCACATGTGCCTCTAAATATGTATACATGCACGGTGCAGCTTCAGAGGGAGGAGGCAGTTTAGTTCTGGCGTAAAGATCATCAGGTGAGAAACGAAGTTGTTGAAAAAAGAAGAAGAAGCGAAGTTTGAAGAGTGCAGCAGAGTGAGAGGAGAGGGCTGTAGAGCCTGAGAGGGGAGGAGAGAGGGGAGGGAAGGAAGGGAGAGAGAGTTAGAGAGAGAGAGAGAGAGAGAGTGGAAGGGGGAGAAAGACAAGAAGAGAGTCGCATTGAGACAGACAGATGGAGGAGAAGCATGTAGCAGCAGAGGAGGAGGAGGAGGAGAAACAAAGCGTGTTGACTGAGGAAGTGTTCATGCCATGCAGGCCATGTGCTCAGGTAGGTTCCATCTACTCTCTGCTGCTTCTGCGCCGCATTTCTGCACACAAAAACGCCACTGACAGCTCACAAATCTCATGCAGTTTGTGTGGTTTTTTTTTATCGCTAACGTGGTGCTTGTCAAGTTTTTGTTTGAGTTTGGTTGCAATGATGTGACAAAAAGAAAAAAGTTGGTGCAGATTCCAGTGCAAACGAGGAGCTTTTTTTTCTTCTTCTTCTTCTTTCTTATTCCGGCTGTGCATGTGTGATGGTCAAGTGTACTGGTAGGATATTGGCAGCACTGAGGAATGTGTGAGACTTCGCCCCAGATCTCTTTGTTCCCTTCATTTTCTTTCTCCCTTTTTTTTTTTCTTTCCTTTCTCTCTCTGGGGTTTGCACACACACACACACACACACACACACACACACACACACACACAAGAAAAAAGCCAAGTTGAAACTTCCCACCGGCAGGAGAGAAAATGTCTGGAATGTGATTATCACGTATTTGTGTTTATTTTATCACTGCGGGTCGCTCGCAAAAAAAGAAGAAAAAAAAAAAAGAGGAAACCAGATCAGGCACATGCCCGGCACTTAGTGTGAAACTGTGTGTGTGTGTGTGTGTGTGTGTGTGTGGTGGGTGAGTGGGTGAGTTTGTGAGTGGGTGGGTGGGGAAGGAGGAGAGGGGTGGGAGGGTAAAGAGTGAGAGCTATTTGGCAGTGCACGTGAGTGTGTGGGTGGTTGTGTGGGTGTCAGGGTGAGTGGGTGCAGAGCTCTCTTTGAGTGAGAGCACATGTGACTCCGAGTGTGTGTGTGTGTGGGTGTGTGGGTGTTGTGAGTGCATATATGTGTGTGTGTGCGTGTGTGTGTGTGTGTGCAGAAAGGTGAAAAAGTGTGTGCAAAGGTGAGGTTGATTGTGTGTTTCCAAGTCACCTTAAAAAGAGGCGGAGGAGGGCGGAAAAAAAAAAAAATCCAAACCCCCGCCTTCTTTCTTTCTTTATTCTTTTCTTTTTTAAAACTCGTATGCTCATTTACACACATGTACACACACACACACACACACACACAGTTCAGGCGCCTGTCAAACCCAAGCGCATTCCTGAGCGCTCGAAACACACAAGAGTCTGAATGGTCGGGGATGAATGCGGGGAAATTCAGCTGAAACGTGAGGACAAAAGCCAGGGGGACATTTAAGAGGGTTTAATTCGGCAGAACCCTGGGAATCAGGGGAGGAAACACACACACACACACACATGCACATGCACGCTTACAGTGCAATAACCAAAGTGTGTATACATCCCGACACACACTCGCATATGTACAGCTGCAGGCTGGAGCTGAGGGGAATTCCCAGGGAGGAGGCAGTGAAAACACGCTACACCTCTGCTGCCGTTCGTATACACAAGCCGAGGCCCTGGGAGCCGACGTAGCAGCGAGGGAAAACGCCGCTGCCACCGCGCTGTCGATGGTAAACCGGCCGCTTGAATTCGCCCAAACCACCGATAGCCAAGCTCTCAAAAATCCGCCGCTTCACGAGCCGTTTCCGGGCGTCACTGCCCTTCGAACGAAGCAACTTTTCTCCCCCGCTGACATCACCGTTATCGCCAGAAGTGTTTATCTGAGAGCTTCAAAGGCGGCCGCCGGTATCTCTTTCGTCAGGTGTTTGTCGTCCGTGTTTAAGCAGACAGAAAGACAAGAGAGAAAAAAAAAAGAACCGAGGGAGTTCAACGGTCACACTCTGATGTCCTGATGCATGTTGGGATGTGACGTGTGAGGAGGAGGAGGAAGGGCGGAGTGAGGAAGGGTCGTGTTGACATGAAATCAGTGTGGCGGTTTGTCAGTCAGAGGAATCGAAAACACGGCGGCCGACAATCCTGTAGAGTCGTGCGCCGCCGAGGTTTCAGCTCAGATTAGCAGCAGTTGATCTGCTGCTGCAGGTTCGGATTTGTTTGCTTCCAGGCGGCAAAAACATCCTGATTTCCGTGAAATTTTCCGTAAAAAGTCTTAGACGGAATTCCATATTGTCAAACGCAGCTCATAGAAATCTCTTTGAAACTAAAGCTTCTACTCAGCTTGATATTGATCACATGTAAAAGCATTAAAAACTGACATTTTATCCGTTCTCTGCTATGAAAAACTGGAATTTCATTGGATATCTGGCCGAGAACTACAGAATTATGAGAAGGAATTAAATCTCTGACTCTCACCTGTTGTGTTGTGACTGAACTGAATCTCTTCAAAATCCAAATCTTGGTATTAATTACATGTCAAAGCATTAAAAATAGACTTTAAGTGTGTTTTGTGCTCTGAAAAATTGAAGTTTCTTTGGAGTTATGGCTGAGAATTACAGGATTGTGTGAAGGAATGAAATCTGTGATGCTCACCTGAATTGAATCTTTTCAAAATCTCGATTTTAATCACATATAAATGCCATAAAAGCAGAATTTAAGTGTATTTTCTGCTGCTGGGTCTATGAAAAATCAGTAATTCCTTACGACTTGTGGCTCAGAATCCCAGTATTGTGTGAAGGAATGAATTGAATTGAGCTGAAATTCACCTCCTGCTCAGTTTGTGGGGTTTTTGGGGTTTTTTTTTTTCGAGGACCCCTGAAGGCTCCGGGGAACCATTGCTTCTTTATATATGTATTTATGTATACGCACAATATATAGTGTTTCCTCTGCAGATTCAGATTCATCTGCATCAGCGCAGCAAAAACATCCACATTTATGTGATTTCTAGCTTATCTAGCTGCAGTCGGTGGAGCTTTTTGTGTGATTTAAGACTTTCATCAGCCTCCTCACTCGAACGCAGCTCCAAGAAAATCCTAATCTCAACGTTAATCACATAAAAAAAGCATTAAAAACAGAATTTCAATGTGTCTTCTGCTGCAGCGTCTGTGAAAAATTGAACTTTTCTTTGAACTCGTGGCTCAGAATTACAATGTTGTGTGAATGACTGAATTGAATTTGGGTAAATTTCACCTTCTGCTCAGTTTGTGGGTTTTTTTTTTCTTCTGAAGGTTCTTGGACCTCCAGTTTGGGAACCATTGCTTCTTTTTTATATCTATATACACACAATATATAGCCTTTGCAAAGTAAAAATATGCTCCGAAATGTTTGTAGCTTCTAATTTACACCTGTAGAGCTGAGATTTGTGTAGCAGACGGTGCAGGGCTTAGTGAATTAAAGTAAAAGGCAACTTAGCTTCTAAACGCTGCAAAATCCTTGCTCTTCTTTAAAATAAAGCTCGACTTTTCATGCACTTTGCAGCTTCTGAGTTATTTGCTTCAAGGCAGCGTGGCAAAAACATGCAGATTTATGTCATTTCTTCCTTGTTTAGTGTGCAGGCGGTAGAATTTTTGCACAATTAACACCGAATTTCATTCAATCGAACGCAGCTCGTATAAATCTCCTCTAAATCCCAAATTGAAGCTTCCACGAGCGCACAAAGGGTTAAATCATTCTGTCATGAAGCTTACAGAAAAACTGCGAACACCAGAATATTTCTGGGAAGTTTACATTGCAGAAATACCCATCCCAAATACCAGAAACTGAGCTCATAACTGTACTCATAACCAGATAAGAGAGAGAGAGAGAGAGAAAAGAGAAAAGAGTGGGCACAGTAATTTATTCAGGGAATTTCACATTATGAACCCCAGTCGCGGTGCTGGTAATATTGTCAGTGTGGTTTGAGAGACCTCATAGCTGCTCCTTTCCCCCGACCTGAGCCATGCAGCAGCAGAGAGAGAGAGAGAGAGAGCACAAAGCAAGCGGCGAAAACATTTGTTAATTTCCCAGATCGCCGCAGAAACATCACTCTGGCTCTCAGACCGAGAGTGATGAGGCAGTCTGCGAGAGAGAAAACACAGGAGGGGAAGCAGCAGGTGAGCGATGACAGATCATTCTGCACATTTCACAGGAAATTTTACACAAATCTAGATGCTCAAATCTAACTGAGCAGGTAGAATCCCTTCGCAGGTGTATTTCCCCCCCTCGGTAGAAGCTATTATTCAAGGGGGAAGTCGATTTGCTGCATAAAAAATAACCTCTGAAGGGTAGAAATCCAGCATTTATGCTGCTAATTCTTGGTTAATTTTGCAGAAGCGCCTCGCCGAGTTCTCGCTTTTCACTCTTCTTCTTTATTTGAGCAATTAAGACTTTAAAAATGGCACAAGGCAAAGAGGAGGGAAGAAAGGGCAGATCTTTAAAGGGCTTTATGATAATGTCAAACTGTGACATTTCTTAAATTCATTATTAAAGTGAGGAGCTATTAGGAGCTGCTGCCAAAACAGAGGAGAAAAATTTGCATTTTCCACAAAACCTCCACAGATAATGTGATGAAATCTGTGCTCACCTGTTGATTCAGACTGAATTCACCTGGTGATCAGCTTCTGGGGGGATCAGTAGTGTAACTAATCCTGTTTATAATTAAGAAGTGAAAAACTGAGATCTGTTGTCTGTGCTGGAAAGTTGTGAATTTGCTGTTTGCTTTTTTTTCTGCTGTTTGAAGGAAATCCAGTTATAATGTGTAATATATATCAGAGAAAGTTGTGTTTTTGCAGGATTTGAAGGGTTTTTTTTTAAGTGTTCTGCAGACGGTTTTTTTTCTGTTTGATTCTAGCAGATTAGAAATGTGTCCTCCTCCCCCCCTTCTCTTGCATTCTCACTTCTGTTCTGCGTGCAGGTGTTTTGAGATGTTGTCACCGGGCTGTGGCATCATCCAGCTATGAGTGTCCGCGGTGGCGCGGGGCGCACCGGGGGGGACGGTCCCTGCAGGGAGGGAGGGGAGGGGAGGGGAGGGGGGAGGGAGGGAGGATGGTGAGAGGAGGGGGGATTTCTTGCGGGGCTGATGAGGTGGACTCTCGGGGGGCCCGGAGAGAAGAAGCTCCGGCCGGGCTGCAGAGTGCCCGAACGCGTCTCCACTCCGACGCAGCCAGCCGGTGGCATTTCCGAGCGATTCCGGCGCAACAAAAAAAAAGCCCCGCGGGCGGGCAGGAGGGCAGATAGATAAAGCAGAGAAGACAGAGGAGGAAGAGAGAGACTCGCATCAGATGAGTAATAGAGCGGACTTCGAAATTTTCTGCGATGATGAATCGATCCTCCTCCTTTTCTCCTGCATAAATATCGCTCGTTGTGCGAACACTTTTTTTTCCCTCTTTTGCGCAGCGGCAACAGCAGCAGCAGCAGCCCTCGGTGATGTTTTGTTGCCTGTTGTGTTGTATTTTTGCGTGTGTGAGAGCAGAGAGCATGTGCCGTGGAGCTCTGCACTCGAGGAAGCTGTCTGCAGCTGCTTTTCCTTCTGCAACTCGACCGATGCGCACGACGCGAGGACGCAGGTATTTCACCACGATGCTTCTAATCAGGGGATTTATTTATTATTAGGTGTCGTTGTTCATAATAATTGCAGAAATTGTGCAGAAAATGAGATTAATGGCGGTTTAATGGGACTTGTGTGTAAGTTTTTCGTGCGTCCTGGCTGCGTTTTTACGCGGCGAGATGTTTGGAACATGGCACGGCTACAGTGTGTGGTCCCCTCTTTGGCTCCGGCACTGGGCGCGCTGTTCACGTGCGCGCCCATGTGTGTGTTCGTGTGCGTGTGAGAGAGAGAGAGAGGGAGAGCGAGAGGAGATGTGGTATGTGAGTCGGGCTGGAGGAAATTCTTGTGTTTTGGAATGCGTTTACCCCGAGGGAGACCCCGTGACTCCGGCAGAGACAAGGGGAGCAGAGAGGCAGAGAGACGTAGAGATGCATGGAGAGAGAAGAGAGAGAGAGAGAGAGAGAGGGAGAGAGAGAGAGTGACCTCTGATTGCTTTAGCTTTCTAAGAAATCACTCACTGATGAAGCGTTGTTAATGCAGCACTTACAGATAACTGGAATCATTCTAAATCCGGTGCCAGCTCCTTTAACTCCACGTCAACTACTAACATTTTCACCCCCTTTTTTTGCATTTTTGCTGCCTGATTTTTGCTGATTATTTCTCCCTCAGATGACTTTAATTAAAACCATGTTCCCTCACTGTTAAGACTCTGTTCCTGCATCCAACAGGGGGCACTTGTGGCACATGGAGTCAGAATTGAGAGAGGAGTTGAGCCACATAATTATTAAATGTTTTATTGGTTGTTTTTTTAAATATTGATAAAAATCATATGTAAAAACTTTAAAACTAAAATTCACGGTGTTTTCTGCTATGAAAAATCAGAAATTCTTGAGGATTTCTGGCTGAGAGTTGTAGAACACAGCATGCAGGATTGAAATCTCACCTGTTGTGAGTGAGTTGAATTTAGATGCTCAGTGTTTGGGGATGTTTTTTTCCAAAGAGGCTCTTGGAGCCTCAGTTTGGGCACCATTGCTTCTTTATTTGTTTATATACACACATTATACAGTGTTTGCAAACAAAAATGTGCTTCGAAATGTTCCAATTTGTACCTGTAAAGCTGTGGTTAGTTCAGCAAATGCTGCAGTTTCTTGTGTTTTTTAGCCAAAAGTCAGAAAAGGATCATTTAAAAGCAACAGTTTTGCCTCTATACTGCAAAATCCTCATTTTCCTGCTCAACTTCTCATGCATTTTGCAGGTTCAGATTTATTTGCTTCAAGGCAGCACAGCGAAAACATCCAGATTTATGTGATTTCTTCCTTATCTGGCTTTTTATTTAGCTAAAAGGCAAAAAAAAAAAGACAATTTTATGAGGATTTTGCTTCTAAACTCTGCAAAATCCTTCCTTTCCTGCTCAACTTTTCATGCATTTTGCAGCAATGCATCCCACAGATAATCCAGTCTGTTGCTTAATGAATTGCACAGCATATTAAGTGCAGATATCGGATCAAATTTGGAGCCTCTTAATCCTCCACCACCTTGCTGTATCATCAGGACAGCTCTGTGCATCATGTGTGCTTTTAAAATAAAACATCTTCTGCCTCACATTGTGAATTTCTGGCAATAAATCAATAAATAAGCAGCTTCGTCCTCCAGGGAGAAACCTGTGCGGCGGCTCTATAGCAGCAGGCTGAGCTTCACATGTTCCTGCTGCAGTTGCTGTATGTCACATACTGTACTCCAAACTTGGACAGAAGTTGGGTTTACTTTTCTTTTTTTTTTTTAACGGACAGACTGAGGTTAGGATCCCGGTTGGTATTGGACAGAGAACAGTGTTTCTGGAACAGTGCTGGAGACTAGAGGGAGAAGGACTGCTAAAAGCTCGCCCACACACAAATGTGAGATATTCTAATGAGCAATCTGGCCCTTCTGAATATTATTCGCAGCACATTCATCCTACGACATGTGACATTGTGCAAGTCGATCAATTTCTTGTAGATTTCTTTCTTTTTTTTTTCTTCCTCTCAAAAAAACAAAATAATTCCACTTTGCTAAAGGTGTAAGAAAATGCGAAAAGGCTCTGGATGATGTGAGTGACGTGCTCCTCTGCCTCCTGTTTTTTTCACAGCCTGAACTTCCTCTAGATGCACATCAGTGAAAAAGGCGGCGCAGACGTGCTGATGGAGGCTCTGCTGTCCTGCTGGTAAGAATCGCACCTTTTCTGTGACTTTCACCGACGCACAAATAGCTGCAAGAAGTCGTTTGTAAAACCGAAAAGTCGGGACGGGTCACTTGGGGTTCCAGTTAAATCTGCATATTTGAGCATCTTCCACTTTTCGATGCATCTCCTGACCGATCGGATCACAGAACCTCCCCTGTAGCTGCCCTTTATAAATAACCTCCAGCCAACAGTGCAGGACTACGTGAAACATTTTGGGTGCATTTAATGTACGACCTGGCAGCATGATTCAAACACACATGCGGCGTGTTCGTCCCACACACTCCCACGTGTTTCCCTCTGCCTCCTCTCCCTTCTGATGTAAGGCACATGACATCATTAAAGAGGTGCTCTAAAAATCAGTGTGGGTACGGCATGTGGGCAGGCGGCGTGCATGCAGTGTGTGTGTTTTTGTTTCTGTGTGGGTGAGGGGAATGAAAGCCAACAGCTCCCAGAGCCGTGGGCCCGTGCTGGCTGTGTGTGTGCCCAGCCGGAGGCTCTGGTCCTGGGCTGCGCTGCCTCCCACGCCGGGGTACGGCTGGGGCTGAGTGGGAGGGAAGGAGTGGGAGGGAAGAGTGGGCCGGGGCGGTGAGTCAGTCGGCTGCTGCCGCCGCCGCTGATCCCCCAGACAAGAGACCACGGAGGGAAGAAACACACCGCGAGAGTTCCTCCCTCCCTGCCAGCGTCTGAAGAAGTTTACTGTGAGGACCGTCCTGGAGAATCACAAGTAGCCGTCCTCAGAGGGCTGCGGGAGGCAAAGCTGGCTGCTGAGAGTGCAGATATTTGTTTGGGAAGAGCAGGAAGTGGCAGAGGACACGTGAGGTTGTGTTCGATTTGTATCTGCAGATCTGGAGTTATTAAATCAATAGGCAGCTCTGCCAGAAGGAGCAAATATCCCGTGTAGTTAAAGCTGAAATAACTGGTCTTCTCTTGTAGAATTTTAATCTTTAGATGATTTAAAAAAATGCAATTTTGGAAGACTGATCAGAAACTGTTAAAACAGAGAAAATTATGGTTGCATTTACAAATAAACAACAGTCCATGAACTACTCATCTGTGACCTGCTGTAAAATGATCTAAACTTAAAATCCAAACATCTCAACAAAATCATTTTGTTCAGAAACTGCAAACACAGAGAAAAGCATTGGACTGTAAACTTTTTTAAAGTCCATGAGATACCCATAATGATCAGAATTGTTTTTGATCAGAAACATTGTATTCTACAAAGACTGCTAAAAAAAATCACTAAAAACAAAGCATTTCCACTTAACAGATTCTGTAAAAATCTAAAAGTTCTACTCTCCTTAACCCAGCCGAGAAGCTGTTAATGACTCAGCTTTAACTGAAGCAAATTTTTAAAAAGTATCAACATATCTTTAGCATGTAGAGCCACTTTTTTTTTTAAAAAAAAGTCAAGTTAAGTCCACAAGCATTGCTGTTGCTTCTCAAACTCCATATGAATGTGCTCCCTTTGCAAATTGTAATCTTTCATTGTAAAAATATCTGCAAATTTAGACCCTTTATCAGAGCCACAAATGGTAAAAACTGAGATATTTGATGGAATTTCCAATTTCTGACAGTCCATGAACTACTCATCTCATCTTATTTCATCAGAATGATTTTATTCTGCACGTCCATTCAAAAAAATTACAAAAAATGAAGCATTTCTGCTACACAGATTCTGTAAAAATGAAATAATGACTCTGCTCCAATTGAAGCAAACTGAAATATTTGGTGTTCCTTCATAGAATTTTAATATTTTGTTGAAAAAGAATCTGCAAATTTATACCATTTTTCTCAAATCAGAGACAGAAACTGCCAAAAACTGCCAAAAACTGAGAAATTTGACAAAAAAAATGTGAACTTTCGGTTGAACTGCAGGCTGTGTTTACACCGAGCAGATAGGAGACGAGTGTGGAAACAACTAAAAAGCATCATGTACCGGTTGTGCTGGTTTTGTAGCTGCAAATGTGGAGGTTCCTAAAATGAATAGCTGTGCTGCTTCTCAGGGCCCTGCTGTGTATTTTGGGCTTGAATCTGCACAGCCTCATTTTCTTGCTCTTCTGAGACAGATGGCGGCATCAGACCCAAACCCATCTGCTGGAGCCGCTCGCTGCTTCTCGCTCCGGCTGAAAGAAAGGAGCTGAGAAAAACACAACTCCACGCTGCATGTCCATTTAATCGCCTGTGAATTACATGCTCACATTCCGCATACATACGCACAGTCCATTAGTCATAAGTGATGGGGAGCGTTTGTCATCGCTTAATAAACCCGTGTGGACCTCGCACGCGCCTGGCTTTACAGAGTTAGCCGCTTAAATGGCTGCAAAGTCATTTCTTAGTTAATTGCACGGAGGAGCTTGCAAGAATCGATGTGGGCATGATTCACCGCTGGGTGCTGGAGTTAGATGAGTTTAACGTTTAGAAGAGATCCTTGGTTGTGGAAAACTGCAATCCCTGTTCATAGATTTGGACTGAAGGCATCCTCTGTGTATTTAAAGCTGAAATGTTTGGTTTTCCGTTGAAGAATTTTGTTCTTTTCGTTGGTTAGATGTTTTCTGGATGAAACCTCTGAGCCTCTGTTATTTTTAAAAAGAAAATCAGCAAATTTAGACCATTTATCAGCTGTATAAACAGAGAAAATCATTGAATATTCAACTTATCTGTGACCTTATAGGCTTAAAATCATCATATTTCATCAGAATCTAGAAACTTTTTGTGAAAAAACTGCATTTCCACAAAGCAAATTTAGGAAAAAAAATTTAAAAAATTATGCTCTTCTCAATGCAACTAAGAAGCTATTAATGAACTGGAAGTGACTGACAGTCTTGCTACAAAAATGATACCTTTTAGATTGAACACTGCAGGCTGTGAATACACAAAGCAGAGCGGAGACAAGTGTGGAAACAAATTTAAAATGCAAATAATTACGCATTTATATATCATATGTTCATAGATCTGGACTAAAGTTATTCTCTGTTTATTTACAGCTCAAATGTTTGGTTTTCCATTTACAAATTTAATTTATTTGTTGGTTGGGAAACACTCTGATTCGATGTTTTCTGGATCTAACCTGTTTTTTTTTCATCAGTAAATTTAGACTATTTATTAGGTGTAAAAACAGAGAAAGCTGTGAAAATCATACAAATCTAAGCTTAGAATCGTCATATTTCAGTAGAATCATTTTATCCTCTTCATGCGTCTGTTGAACTTTTTTGTAAAAAAAAAAAAAAAACACGCAAAGCAAACTTAGTAAAAAACTGAAAATTCTGCTCTCCTCAGTGCAACTGAGAAGCTATGAATGAATCAGCTTTGACCGACAGTCTTGCCACAAAAATTATAACTTCTTGCTTGAACTGCAGGCTGTGTATACAAAGTATGGAAACAAATTAAAAATGTAAAAAATTACACGTTTACATATCATATGTTCATAGATCTTGCCTGAAGGTATCCTCTGTGCATTTAAAGACAAGATACTTCGTTTTTCGTTTACAAATTTAATTCTTTGGTTGGCTTGGAAACACTATGATTAGATGTTTTCTGGATTTAACCTCTGAGCTTCTGTTATTTTTTAAAAGAAAATCTGTAAATTCAGACCATTTACCAGCTGTAGAAACAGCGACACTCACTGGGTTTTCAACTTATCTATGATCTTATGTGAAAATCATCCAAATCTAAGCTTAAAATCATCATATTTAATTAGAATCATTTTTATTTTCTACATGCCTCCATTAAACTTCTTTGTAAAAAAACTGCATTTCCGCTAAACAAATTTAGCAAAAAAACAAAAGATTCTGCTCTCCTCAGTGCAACTGAGAAGCTGAGAAGCTATTAATGAATCAGCTCTGACCGACAGTCTTGCTACGAAAATTAGACCTTTTCGATTGAACTGCAGGCTGTGTATACACAAAGTGGAAGTATAGAAACAAATTAAAAATGCAAATAACTGCATATCTATAGCATGTAGAGCCACAATTTTATCCTAGTATTGGTAGCACCAGTAAATGTTTGCTAAAATGTTGTACATTCTAGATTTTACCAATATTTGTGAAACAAATCAAAGATATTCAACTATATTTTTTTTAGGATTTATGGTGCTGTAACTGTCATACTGCACAAGACATTTTTTATAGCTCTATTTAGTTCTAGTTATGGCTGTGCTGGACTTTATATTGTCGTGAAAAATGAGCCCACAGTGAGGAAAAACCGACAGGAGCAAAAACTTCTGGTTAATGTGGTCCCAGAAAATTGTAAAAACAGTTCAGCTAATGTGAAGAATTTGTCTCTAAAAGCGGGGGAGAAAGTTGCAGATTAATCTTCCATTTAAAGTTTACACCATAACTGTTCGTTATATGAATCAGGTGGTGTTACAACTAAAATGGGATCAACTACGTCACCCCAGATTCTTCATGGGTGAGCGTACCTGGAGCTATTTTAGTTGTGTTTCATCAGAGCCGGACGTCACGCCCAGTGAGCTCAGCAGCGGTGTTTCTGGGCCGGGCCGGTTGTTCTGATAATGGAAGGTGGTTCTCCAGGAAGCCCAGAGGGAGTCCACCAGTCTGGGGCGGCCCAGGGGTGTGGGGCGGCCCTGGACGGGGAAGTGGGAAACGCTGGACGCTAACGTTGGCATGTGGAAGGGCAGGCGAGGATCGAGGGGGGAGGGAAGCGAGAGCAGGAAACGCCGGCCAGAGCGGAATGTTTCACGAGGAGCCCAGCGTCGGGACGGAGGGCGGCTGCTGCTGTCGCTGCTCCGACCGCCAGCGGGGGAGCTCTAGGGTGACAGTCGTCCTCCTGCTTTCTCCACAGAGCGACCCCTCACCGGCTTGGCAGCTCCGACATCCTGTGAGTGGGCCGGTCACTCGGCCGGCCCTCACACGGCCCACGGAGGAGACGCACAGCCTCACACTGGAGCTGCTTTTCCTCTGACACCTCTGGAGGGAAGAGGAAGAGGAAAGGGGGAGGACAGAGAGGAAAAGGGAGTCACAGGGCAGGGATGATAGGATGGAGCGACGCCAGCAGGGACTTTTGAAGGAATGCTGTCGTGCATAACAGCAGACCAACGTCCATTCATTCAGACGTCATTTCAACTCCGAGTACAACCAGAAAATAGCAAAAACCTGAACTAGATATTTAGTTAAAGCTAAATAATTGGTTTTCCCGTTAAAAAAATGATTAATTCCTTGGCTGGAAAACACTGATTATATGCTTTCTGGATCCCTCTGCCATATTCATCTATTCATTCATTCCACTGTCAATTTAATGTACATTTCTGTCATCTTCAACAAAAAATCTGCAAATTTAGACCGTTTGTCAGAGCCAGAAACTGTAAAAACAGAGAAAACAGGGAGCTTAAAAGGAATGGTGTTGCGCACGGTAAACGGTCTGTATTTATATAGCACTTTACTATACCTGAAGCGACATCCAAAGCGCTTTACATTATACATCACATTCACCCATTCACACACACATTCACACACTGCACAACAGCAGACCGACATCCACGCTGCCATAGTCATTCAATCAACCTTCATTTAAAGTCAGAGTACATGGAGGATGTTGGTGAATTGAAAGAAATGAATCAACCAAAACAAGAACAGCTGGAAATGAAATAAGATGAAATTAAAAACCTTAATTAATCAAAGGTTGTGTTGATTCTTCTGCGGGTTATTTCAGGTTGTAGGTGCAGAAAACTTACAAAGATTCAGTATAAACAGCAGACAGAATAATCCATTCTTAAGTGTTTTCAGCAGGAACCCGCAATGAAAGACAGTAATGGTGTAACGTGAGGCAGTAAAACAAACCAGTTAGAGTCTTAAAAATAACTAAAACCCAGTGTCTGCCATGTCTTACAGGGAGCACACCAGAAACAGATTTAGTACGTCACGATGCGTAGTATGTCGGATGTAGCGAGCCAAAAATACCGGAGTGTCCGACTACATCGGGTCAGATTTTGCAGTTTGCAAGCCAACATGCTTTCTGACCTACAATCCTCTGTGCAGCTGCATTACAGTATATTGTGACACTTTACGTACGAAGTACTTCGTCCCAGTTGGACAGATACTGCATGAAACAGTACGTGGTTTGTGAGGAAAACTGCACAAAGTAAAAAGATGAAGATTTGAAACACAGCCATTTAACTGCATACGTAACTCATCTCTACACTCACGGTGATCATCTAATGTTGTCGTATTGGGCGTTTTACTTTCCAATCATGAGAGCATTATAATGTTTTTTTTTTTTTACCTGAAGAGAAATTAAAAATTACAATTTAGGATGTCCCGTTGCTAAGATCCTAAGATTGAGGTGTATCAGGGCAATTTTTAACTGACTGGTATTTGCACAAACCAAATCTCAATCTTTACTTTTCCTGATATTTGCGGCTTCATCAATCAATAATTTCCTCATTTACGATTCAATCTAAGCACACTGGATGATTATTTGATGCTGATATAGCGAGAATTGCCAAAGAAGCGCTATCCTAGTTGATTCCAGCCTGATTGGTCATTAAGCACCACAGAAGACTTTGTCATGGTGCCTCTTTACTAGCTAAACCTCCACTATGTTTTCCGTTTGCTAACAGGAAACAATAATGGATCTGGATCCTGTATGTCTATGATGATATATGGAACCTGATCCTCTCTCATGAGTAAAAGAACAAACAAAATTGCACAGAAAGTACGAAACAACCAAAACTGTATCAGTTTTGGAGAAAAATTTCAATAAATGACATCACTAAGAGCAGAAGGAAGTTTTCTTATCACCTTTAGTAAATGACTGCAACAAACTCAAACCTTCATGAACTGATTAGTTGTTTGGTCAATAAAATCAGAAAAATTTAGATCTGTGTTTCCCAAAGCTCAAGATGACAAATCTTTTGTTTTGTCTACAGCCTAAATATATTCTGTTTATAGTCATAGATTAGGAAAGAAAGCAGAAAAAAATATTTACAATTAGGTAGCTGCAGTCTGATAATTAAGAAGTTAATTTCTATAAAAAACTGATAGAAAGCTGGGCTGCAGTTGATTATATTTATTGTCCAAACTCCAAATATATTCAGGTTACTGTCATAGAGGAGGAAAGAAAGCAGAAAATAGTCATATTTAAGAAGCTGCAATGACAAAATGGACTTTTTCTTTAAACATTACTCAAACTGATTGAATAATCAGTTTTCAAAAATACAGTTGACAACTGATTAATCACTGCAGATCCATGCTATAGTATGCAATGCAAGTTCTAAATCTGCACTTCTGTGTCTTTATGCAGAATATATTTTACTTTTGTGGTTTCATTTTTACTAAAACTTGTACGGAATCAAAGTACCAAGGTTTTTCCTGCATACAGAGGGTTTTTCATGCTTCTTAAAGATGTTTCAGGCAGCTCTAAAGGAAAATCACCTGCACCTGCGATATATCCATCTTTTTTAAACCATTTTATTTGGTTCAGGTTTAATTTACTGAAGAATGAAAGACATTTTTTATTCAACAAATAGTCAGCAAAAACAGAAAAGTGTGCAGATTTCCAAATCTGCCCTTCTACTTCTGTATTCTAAGTACATTATGTTTTACTTTAACTTTTGTGGTTTAACGGATTAAAATACCAGGTTTTACCTGCATTAAGAGGAATTTTTCATGCATGTTGAAGATGTTTATGGCACCAAAACACTGAGAACTGAAAACAGCACAGAAATATTTTTAAAACTATTTTTGACAGTTGTAATTTACTGAAGATTAAAAGACATTTTTGTTCATGAAATGGTCGGAAATAACAGAAAAGTGAGATTTCTAAGTACATTATATTTTATTTTTGTGGTTTAACTTTAATAAAACTTGTCAAGGCTCTAAATACCAAGGTTTTTCCTGCATATAGAGGAATTTTTCATGCATGTCAAAGATGTTTTTGGCACCAAAGCGATGAGAACTGAAAATAATGTAGAAATATTTTTTGAACTATTTTTAATAGTTGTAATTTACTGAAGAATCAAAGACATTTTCGTTCACGAAATGATCAGAAATAACAGAAAAGTGCATGGATTTCCAAACCTTCACTCTACCTCCGTTTCTTTAAGTGTTTTAATTTTAATAAAACTTGTAAAGGATTTAAACACCAAGGTTTTTCCTGCATGCAGAGGATTTTTTTCATGCATCTTAATGACACTTTTGTTCATAAAATGGTCAGAAATAACAGATAAAGTGTGCAGATTAAACCCACGCTCATTGCCTCAGAAACATTGTCATCACTGAGTTAGATCAGATCAATAATGTGCACAGAAATATAAGCAACAGGTTGCAAACAAACATACTTCGAAGATGAAACCGTCAGCATCACAGCTCGTAGACATTTCTTTACAGTTGTAAGAAAGTGAAATTCTGCTCGACTGCATTCTTTAAATAGCTTCACCTAACAGTTACTCAGTGTGTCACAACAGAAGCATTTGTTTGTGGTATAATTAGAGACTCTTGCATAAGTAATGGAAAATTCAAGCAGCGATGCGGCTTCTGCACGCTGCTGCTGTGGAATCCCTGCGTGTCACTAAACTCCGGGGTTATCGCCGGGCGACGTCACGGCGGGCGGAGATAAGACGTGGAGTCATGCCTCGCCAGCGTGACCGTGATGTCACAGCTGTATGTGCGTGAAGCAGAGCGGCCTAATATAGTCAGGAGGTGGAGGGTCCGCTGCCAGATTTCCATCCCCTGGCCTTGGTCGCTTTGCAGTTGTGTGTTTGCGAGTCGGTTTTAGTGAATGAAGCGACGTCACCGTCACGTCTGTTCTTGTCTGTCAGAGCTTCAGTCTTGGCAGAAGACAGGTGCATCTCTGACAAAGTTTCCTGCTGCGTTTGTGTATGTTGTAATGAAACTAAATATAACTTGGAACAATGCAATTAGCAAAACGCAAAGTCTACAGTTTTGGACACAACAGTTGCTGTAATTCCGTTTTATGTCATTTAAGCAGAAACTTTCTAAAGCTGTTTGTGCTGCACATTAGTAATATGTGACAAAAAGTACATATATCTCATACATGACATAACAGAAATCATATCCCACAAGACTTTACTAAATAATAATCTCTTATTAAAACTACAAATGTGTTTGTATTTGCAATATGCAACAACAATTCCTACGGAAAGTTCTGCACAAAAGAGGAAACCTGCAGTAACAATAAATAAAATAATAGAAATCATGTTTCACAAGGTTTTACAGAATAAAAGCATGAAATTAAAATGAACATGCAAATGATTGTATGTTTCACAGCAGGTCTGACTTTTTTTATCTATTATCAAAGCTACCAAAAAACGTTTTGCAGCGTCACACGTGTTTTTCTTAGGATCAAAACTACAGAAATCATAAATTCTTCACAGTCTATTCCCAGTATTTGACAAATATGGCAAACAAAAGCTCTGTAAAAATAGAAAACATGAAGTATCTCTTAATTGCAGCTGTTTCACAGGATTTTACAAAATGAAAGCAAGAAAGAATAAATAGAAAACAACATGTTCAGATTATTGTCAACAATTTTGCAGTTTTTACAAAAAACACTTGCAAAGTCTTGCAGCTTTCAGAGCCCAGACATGTCTGTTCACCGTCTTCACAATAAATTAATATTTGTCACATGATAGAACCGTGCACGTTGCAGTTTGACGTAAGCTCACTCATTTATTAGCCACACCTCGCACGTGTGACTCAGTGTGTAATTCATTTAATAAATCCATTGCGTCCTCTTTGTACGTATTAAACGCTCCATTACGCATTTTAAATCTATTACACAGTGAACTGAAGCTTGACTTTACTCAGTTACAAACCAAACTGCTGTCGGAAAAATCTCATTTATGCAGATTATTTCCTCAAACCGTTTATTGTTGGGTATGAATTCTGAAGAAACTCCTCAATATCACAAGAATGTTTTAATGCTTGCTTAAATTTTGAATTTAAATCATGCCAAAACAGTAGTTAAAATAATAAATTAAACACTGACATTTTAGTGTTTTATGTGGCATGCATACCTTAGTTGTTTAACTACATATTATTTTAACAATAAAAGTAGAACTGCAGTGATAAATCAGTTAGTTGTGCAATCACACATTTGAGCTAAAACCTGTTTGGGAAGCACCAAAAATTTCTCTACACTTCTTAAATGTGAATATTTTTGGTTTATTTCCTCCTCTGTTACAGTAAACTCAGCATCTTTTGGCTGTGGACAAAACCAGACATTCATGATCAACACTTTTCACCATTTTCTGACTTTTTATTGACCAAACAACTAATCGATTAATCCAGAAAACATTCCAGAGGTTATTCCACAATGAAAACTGTCTGCAGTAAGAGCAAAATTAAACTACTAGTTGAAAACCTGTGGAGAAATTACACCGTGTTCACTGAATCCACTTCACAAAACAGATTTTCTGCAACGGGAGGAATTTTTTAAAAAGATTGTCAATTCATCAACTGGTGAAAAATATAATTATGTAAAAGGAAAATGAAAACAGAAGCACAATAACATGCCGCCATTAGGCCAGTTCAGTGGCTGTTCTGGAGCTTTCAATTAGAGCTGCAGTGATTAATGAATTAGTTGTCAACTGTTAAATAAATCACCAACTCCTCTGATTATCAATGAATCAATTTGAATCTTTTTTTTTTTTAATTTAGTTAAAATTCTTAGATTGCAGCATCTTTATAGTGAATATTTTCTGGTTTCTTTCCTCCACTGTGACATTAAACTGAATAGATTTATGTTATTGAAAAAACAAGACATTTTTCTTAATTCTCTGACGTTTTATAGATGAAACAAACGACCGACAAATTGAGAAAATAATTCATAAATTAGTCAACAGTGACAATAATTGTTAGTTAAAAAAAATTGTGCATTTTTGGACACTGAAGGACAACGACTGGACCTGTGCTGGTCAGTTTTGGGTGTTTTATATTCTGGATTTACTTAAAACTTCAGTTAACAGCAGCACGAAAACTTACTGCAGCTGTTGATTTCTGTCTTGCATCTTTATCCGGACTGAACTAATGAAACTGCAGTGCAAAAAGAAAAAGGAGCATAGCAACTGATAACGTAATAACGACCAATAATGTAATACCTGTCAATAACGTAATGATTCTGGCCATTTTAAATGTAGTAAAACCTAATGTAATAAAAATTTTTGAGCCAATAAAATAGTAACATTTTGCCAACAAGAAAAGCGCTCAGAGAGCGCAGTACTCCGCCAAGGCTGCTCAGTCGTATCTTTTCCGACAGATGAAATCTTAAAAAAATTTGCGGCAGAAATCACGTCACTATAGAATGTGGTCATTTAATATAGATGTACCCACAAAGAAAATGACCATCCGCTGAGCACAGGCGTGTGTTATACATGTGTACATTATGTACGGATACCAAATCACATGACCTAAATATGTAGCGGGCGGCGGGAATTGATGGGACTCAGAAAAACAATTTAATCAGTTGTTCCTCGTATCATTTCTGAATTTGTTTGTCTGCCTGTCTGTTAGCAACATCACTCAAAAATGGACAAACGGATTTAGATGAAATTTTCAGGGAAGGTCATAAATGACAGAAGGACCAAGTGATTAGATTTTGGCAGTGATTCTGCTTATAGTCTGGATCCATGGCTTTGTTAAAGATTTCTGTATCATTGCCAGATAGCGGCACGACATCACTGTAGCTATGACAACAAGTGAACGCTACATCAGCTGCCTGCTGACGATCACATGATTGCGATCCTACTACAAATCCACCGCTGCAGACTTATCAGGACTTATCCATCGGAAATCATAAAAGGAACAACTGATTAAATTGTGGGGGTGTTTCCAAGTCCCATCAATTCACGCTGCCTGCTACATATTTAGGTCACGGGATTCAGTATCCGTACATAACGTACACATACATAACACACGAATGTGCTCAATCCAAGGTCATTTTGTTTGTGGGTACATCTATATTAAATGACCTCATTCCATGTTGCTGTGATTTGTGATCATCAATAACTAATAAACAAATGCTGCACTTCCACACAAAAACGCTGCATTTCTGCCAGAGCCATATGAGGGAATGAACAGCCTTGGCGGAGTACTGCGCTCTCTGAGAGCTTTTCTTGTCTTACCTATAGACTTTTATTTTATTCCCATTAAGGTAAAGGACATGATAATTTCTCACATCATTCTCTAAATAACTGCAGTATTAGCAGATGTAGTTGCATCTAAACCTACAGCTCCTCCTGCATTCTTTGTCCTGTTGTTTGAATTCTTTGACTTTATCTCCGCGGCCCTTTCTTTTTTCTTTTTTTTATCTCCTCTCCGTGTGTCACCAGTAAACTCTGGTCAGCCATTAAACTGCCTCTCAAGCCAAACCCGGCAGAATTCCCAGGCTGCTCGGCTGCCTGAGTTCACACCTTTTTGTCCACAGGAATCTCAGGAATCCCCAGCTTCCTTTCCACCGCAATCTCCATTGTGTGTGTCCGCGCGCGTGTGTGTGTTAATGTGTGTTCGTGTGTGTTTGTTGTGCGACTACACGAAGGAAAGGCCCCCGCCTGCGTTGTGCATGTGTGTTGAAACACATCTCCGCCCTCGTATCCACCCAGAGAAAGCGAGCAGGCGGCACTCAGTTTGTGCCCACAATAGACTGAGTCACATTCTAAAATGGCAAAGCTCTTAGTTACTGTGAAACTTTGCTCTTTGGGGAACAAACTCGAGCACAAGCCTTTAATGTCAAACCCAAGCTCACGTGATGTGAAAATGGCAAGCTGAGATTTTATTGTGTAATTCTGTCAAACACACACACACACACACACAATGGCAATTTATTTTTCCTATCAGGCTTTTTGATTTTAATATTCTAAACCGTTTTCAGGTTAGATAATTGCAGATGTTGTCATTTGCCGAAGCCAAACCGCCGGCGCTTTTTTTTTTTCATTTTACACATGAAATTACCCACTTTTAAAAGAAAGAAAAACATAAAAACTAATTTCTCTCCCAGTGACTCATTGTCCCTGGCTTGCAGAGCATCTGAATAACAAGATCAAGAGTAATCTGTCAGATCGCTGCTTTTGGCTGGAGAGAGTATTAAAAAAAAAGAAGAAGAAGAAAAAATGAAACGGTTGAGCTGAAATAGCTCCACTCAGGAATACAATTTGCTTTCAGAACAATTTGGAGGAAAATTATCAGAAAGCAGTGAAAGAAAGAAAAACCCTCCTCGTAGGTTAACGCTGCCAGTGGTTGTCTGGAGGCAGGTCTGGAGTCATTTAACCGATCTCACCCTGAGTCATCCTCAGCCTGCCGCCGCTCCACATCCGACACACTGAAGAACATACAGAAAGTCTTCCACACGCGACAGTCCGTGATTCACCCACACCCACTCAAAAACTCTCTGGATCCACACAGCAAACAGCTATATGAGCCTTTGATGTTGGAGCCGCTGCCCGTTTAAACGCGATTAATGGGGATAGAAATAGAAAATCTGAGACTAATAAACACACAGAACAACTTCCACTCATACCAGGTCATCCTGGGGTGAAATGAGAAGTTGTGGTGAATAAATCTAGCCAAACGGTGAGCGAAAACAAATTTATTTCAAAACAAACATACACTGTAGGTGTTCAAGAACTTGTTCATTTTTTTTTTCGCAAGAAAAGCTGCTCTTTTGAAACTGTATATGAGTGTATTATGAGGTAAATACAGTTCAGTTGCGTAGGAATGGATTTTTTGGGAACTTAGTGAACTCTGGTACTTTGATTTTAGTCGCTGAGATTTGGCATCAAAACCTGAACAAACAGTGAGCAAAAACAAATTCATTTTAAAACATACATGCACTGCAGGTGTTCAGGAACTTAACGTGTTATTTTATAGGAGAAAAAAGGCACTTTCAGAACATAAATGCAGTTTAGTTGCGTAGGAATGCATATTTTGGAACCTTATTTTTAGTCACTGAGTTTTGGTGCCTAAAACTAACCAAACAGTGAGCAAAAACAAATTCATTCAAAATATAAATTTAGTTATCTGGGAACGCAATTTTTCAGAAACTTGATGAACTTTAGCATTTTCTTGTTTCTTGTTGCTGTGTTGCTCGCTACCCAAGTAGTTTTGGTTCCTAAACTGAACCAAACAGTGAATGAAAATGAAATTAAAGTCAATGGACAATTGTTTGGTATTTTTGGTAGCCGTTTCTACTACATTACGGTCTTACTGTTACGTAGGAACATCATTTTGGGGAACTCTGTGACCTCAGGCACAACACTATCAGTAACTGAGTTTGGTGCCTAAAACTAACCAAACAGTGAACAAAAAAAAATAAAAAATCCACCTCAAAACATATATACTCTGTAGGTGTTCAAGAACTTAACTTGTCAACCTTTTTGGGGAAATAAACATAAATGCAGTTTAGTGGTGTAGGAATGCATATTTCAGGAACTTAATGAACTCAGGTACTTTCCTTTAAGTAAATTTTGGTTCCTAAAATTAACCAAACAGTCACTGAAATGTCTTTCAAAACATACTCACACTGTAAGTGTTCAAGAGCTTTCATTTCTGGTAAGAAAATGACCCTCATTCAAAGCATAAATGCAGCTTTTGCGTAGGAACACATATTTCAGGTACTCAGTAAACTCAGGTACAGGTACAAAGTCTTTCAAAGCTTTTAGTGATGTAGGAACGCAAGTTTTGGAAACTTTGGCACTTCCTTGTTAATAGCTGTGGTCAGCATGGTGTTGCTCGCCAGTCAAAAAGTTTTGGTGCCTAAACAGTGAGCAGAAACAAATTTATTTAGAAACATACATGCAGTGTAGGTGTTGAAGAACCTCGTTTTTGGATAGATGGAAGGTTGGAGGGTTTTTCTCCAAACCTAAATGCAGTTTTGTTGCATGAGAACATAATTTTGGGAACTCAAATTTGGTGCTTTAATTTTAGTAGCTGAGTTTTGGTGCCTAAATCTAACCAAAGAGTGAGTAAAAACAAAATACAGTTTAGTTCTATATAATTGCATTTTTGGGACTTGGGTGAACTTTCTTTTTAGCAGTTTTGGTGACAACTATTAGATTAATAAGCACAAAACAACATCATCTCACATTCGGAGTTTTATAAAACTATGAATGCTCGAAAGTTTCCAACACCGGTTTAAAAAACAACCAATCAAGAAAGACTTATTTTTATGCTCCTAACAGAAAATCCAGGCGATGTGTCCACAGCTGCAGGAGGACGAGGTTTCCATTCAGGACTCTTTAAATCACTGCTGAGGTGAGAGAAAGCTTCTTTCTTCTGAGATAAATCCGTGTTCTGTCTGCAGACACGTGTTGGGTTTGCTCTCCGGGGTGACAACGCAGAACAGAAAAGTGTGTATATGGGTCAAATATTACTTAAGCCGGCTCGTTACATGAGTCACCGAGGTTATTTAAATAGTTATGAATGGAGCCTGACAATGACTGTGTGTACCGCAATATGTGTAACGGGAGCGTAGCGTTGGGTGCAGCACGGCCTCTGGTGAGTCACATGGCCTCCGGTGAGTAACAAACCAGCTATGCGATTCCTTAAGTTCAAGACTCCCGTTGAAAAACCACCCAGCCCACCCCCACGCACAGCGGCGGCAGGGTGGAGGAGGCGGGGCTTAGGTGTGGTTGGTAGCGATGGCGTGGCAGAATGGCAGGATGTAGGTGAGAGCCGAGGGGATGCAAGGAGGGGAAAGAAGGGCGGTGAGCCGAGGACGGGGGCAGGTTCAGGTCAGGAGCTCCGAGTCGGTGGCGTCTGTTTTATTCACCCTTGTCTGCCAAAATATACCTTCAAACTGCATTCACTCACTAATGTGCTTCCTAACAGCGTCTTAGAAACATATATTGGGTGAAGCAGAACTTGTAAATCAGAAAATGGAGGAGCAGCTTTTAATGTGTTGTCAAAGGGCTGTATTTCAACCAAATCAAGTAACTGTGGTGCCTAAACCTAAACAAAAGCTCTAATAAGTGGTCAAAAGTGTCCCCAAAGCCACCGAAGCGTGAGCGTTTAATTTTCTAACAACGATGGCTGCAGTCTCCGTTCTGCTGGGTGAAGGTTCTGTAGATGACACATGCTGTCGGATATTAAATGGAAGCTTTCCCAGTTCACCACAGTTTTACCTTTGGATAAGATATGTTTATTTTAAGACATAATTGGGAATGCTCCTTATGTGTACACTGATGTTACTTTTGGGAAACCACACTTTAAAAAAAAATCATATCATGATGCTTTCCTAAACTGTTTACCTAAACAGTGATTGAAAATGAAATTTAAGTTGAAGAAAAATGGTTCCATTCAGGTTTTGAGCCCTGGTCTCTTAAACGAAAGTCCTGTTGTTGACTTATATCTCCATGTATGTGAATGCAGTTTAGTTTTGTAAGAACGTAACCAAAACGTTTTGGTACTGAAACCTGACAGTGAGCAAAAACTACATTTACATCGAGGAACAACAGTCCCACACAAGACGTGAACCTCAGTCTCCCAAGTGTTGCTGACTTAGGTTTAGGAAATAGCACTATTACGGTATGGAGCAAAAATTACATTAATGTCAAAGAATCAATGTTTGTCATTGGATGTAAACCCCAGTCTCTTACAAGAACTAAGTGATATCTCCATCCTCCTGAAACAAACATTGAATCTTCTACAAACTGGACGTTTTCCTTCTCCAATCTTGCCTTTCGGGTAGAAAATATTTTTCTTTACGAATGCCGTTTAGGTGTTCAAGAACTTAACTTTTGGATAGAAAATAAGTAAATGCAGTTTCCTTGCGTAGGAATGTCATTTGTTGGAAGTCAAGTACTTTCCTTTTAGTAGTTGTGGCCGTTATGAGGTTGTTTGCTAACAAAGTAGTTCTGCCTAAACCTAATCAAACAGTGAAAATGCGAAAATGAATAGTGTTGCTGTTTAGGAACTTAATTTTTGTTAACTCAGTGAATTGTGGTACTTTTATGTTTAGTAGCTGTGATTATCATGGTGATGCTCTTTACACAAGAAGTTTTCATGCCCAAATCTAACCAAACAGTGACCAAAAACGAGTTTAGCTGTAGAGGAACATTATTTTTTGGAACCTTATTTTAAGTCGTTGAGTTTTGGTGATTAAATCTAACTAAACAATGATCAAAAATAAAATTCTATCAAAACATAAGTTTAGTTACCGGGGAATGTCATTTTTTGGGAACTCCATGAACTCAGGTACTTTACTTTTAGTAGCTGTGGTCACCATGGTGATGCTCTTTAACAAAGTAGTTTTGGTGCCTAAATCTAACCAAACAGTGAATAAAGACAAATACAGTTTAGCTGTATAGGAACCTAATTTTTGTTAACACAGTGAATTCTGGTACTTTGTTTTTAGTAGCGGAGTTTTAGTGCATAAATCGAACCAAACAGTGAGCGAAAATGAATTCTTACTTAATTACTTAATTTTGGGGAACTGAGTGAACTCAGGTACTTGGTTTTTAGTAGCTGTGGTTGCCATGGTGATGCACTTTAACCGAGAAGTCTTAGTGCCTAAATCTAACCAGTGAGCGAAAGTGAATTCTCTATGATAACTTAATTTTTGTGAACTGAATGAATCCTGGTACTTTGTTTTTAGTAGCAGAGTTTTAGTACATAGATCTAATCTAAACAGTGAGTGAAAATGAATGCTGTATGGTAGCTTAGTTTTGGGGATTTCAGGTACTTTCTTGTGAGCCCGTGTGGTGATGGTGAGGTTGCCGGCTTGTTTACAGGCCCGTCCCGTCCTGTAAAACTCTGGTACTTTCTCTTTGTGGTCACAATCAGCCTTTTTATTATTTGTCCATCATAAATTGACTGTGGCACGGTTAAAGGGGATAAAGCTGAGACGTGATGCTCGTGCGGCGTTTGTTGTGGGTGTCTGGGTGGAGAACGTCCCCCTTAAAGCGAAGCCTCCCCTCATTTAGAGCCGGAGGTCCCTTTTCCTCCAGACCTCTCCGGCAGGGGAGTTTCCTGCTTTTGAAGACCCCAGAAAGAAGAGCGGCGGAGAGGCTTGCCCTACGCTCTTTCTTTCTTTTCTTTTTTTTTTCCTCCTCCTCCTCCTCCGCCTCCTCCCCCTCCTTCCTCCTTTCCCCTCCTCTCCCTTTTTTTTTCTCAATGGATGTCCTCTTCCTAACCTCAATTGAGAGCTGTGTAACAGGACACTGCCCTCCGCCAACAGGCTCGGCCCCCTCCAGCAGCCGGAGCTATAAGAGTGAGCGGCGTCGCTCCCTGAGAGTGCATGTGTTGGAGAGAGTATATCCGACAGTGTCAGGAGGGAAAGAAGGGGAGGGTTAGGTTTTAAAAAAAAAAAAAAAAAAAAAGGGGACTGCTGTGAAGCATGTGATAGTGCAGGTTTAGCCGGGCTTGTAGGGAGTTTAACGGCTGCTGTGGTGTCTCTGGGAAAGCACCTTTAGCCCAGAGGGAGCCTCACAAACTGTGTGAGAAAGTACGAGAGGAAGAAAGCCGGTTATGTAGCTGCTGCTGTCACTTTAAGCCTGTTACTGATTACACTCAGAAGAATGCAACGGGAGGAGGCTTTAAAAAAAAAAAAAAAAGACAAGGGGGGAAAAGAAAAAGATGAGGAGACATGTAGGGATGAAATCTTTTTAGGATTTAAGAGCCGAGCGAGTCTTTTATTTTTTTTTTGCCGTGGTGGACAGTGACGTGGGTGAGAAGTTGTTACCCAATCTTTTTCTTCTTCTTCTTCTTCTTCTCTTTCACTCCCAAAGTGAAGGGGGAAGCAGGATTCCCCTCTGTGAAGCTGCTGAAACAAGAGGAGAAACTTAAAGAAAAGGACGCCGGGGACGCTGGGAAGAAGCGGGGGGATCCCTGGGTCCAGCGCCGGGAGGAACTCTCACCCAGACGGGTAAGTGAAAAAAGAAAGAATGAAAAAAATGGAAAGTAAGAGCTGCTGCTGCTGCTGCTGTTGATGGATATCATATGTTACAAGTTAAGGTTGAGAAACTGCTCCCAGATCCTTAATGGGAACGGTGCCGGTCTGTGGGCTGTCAGTGGAGCCTGATAGGGGAGAAATGCCTCTCTTTTTTTTTTTTTTCCTTTCCTTTTGGTTCCCGATCACCTACATTTGTGTCGTTACCTCACGGTGTGATTACAGAAGAGCTGATTCACCGTTACACAGTCTGGCCGACGGTCAGGACGGCGGATTAGGCTCAGCGTGCTGCAGCGACACAGCCTCATCCGAGATGAGAGGCCATGTGACTAAAATAGGTTTTCTGCGGTTAATAGGCTTCTTTTTTTTTCATGCAGAGGCTCCACTTCCTCTCGCCGCCTCAGTCACGCTGTGTCTCAGCCCCCACCTCCGCCCCACACAGTCCACTCCTTCTGCAGCAGAGGGCATGAATGAACTGAGGCTGGGTGGAGGTGGAGGCGGTCTGGGGTGGCGTTGGTGGGGATACAGTATCACACGGCACGGACGAGCGCCGCGCCGCTTCTTTATGAATGGACGGCCGCCGCGATTGGCCGAGCTAGAGTGACGACAGCGTCGCAGAGCCGACGTTTAGATGCGTTGGTCGCCGCCGCCGCCGCCGCCGTATCTCCCGGTTCCCACCTCTTAAAGCTGCATCGGAGCGCATGCGGGTGAATCAGTGGTTCTGGGTGACATGTGTTTGCCCAGCCGAGGCTTAGTCACAACCTGAAACAGTGGGGAGTGTGTCTTACAGCTGGGGATTTCAAAAAAAAAAAAAGAAGCGGTGGCTGTTGTTCTTCAAATTATCTCCCACTCTGTGTGACTAAGGCGACGGTCTGTGCAGCCGTCGTTTGTCATGTAATGAGAGGTCTGCACGCTGCAAAAAGAGAACTTAAAACAACTGCCAACACGCAATTCAACTCCAGATTAAGTTACATTAGTGCCACGGGTTTCAGTTAGAGCCGCTCCTCAAATAAAACGGAAAGTTTGTATTTCCTTTCTCAAAATGGAAAATCATAAATCATAAACTGTAAAAACCGAACGTTTGTGATAACTGCTATTTGAAGGATTTCTCCACCATTTGTTCGATCACAGATAATAACGAGCAAAATCTCAGAAAAATAAGTATTAATTGACATGTTTATGGCAAAGAGAAACAGGCCAAACCTTTAGATAATTAAATAATTACAGTTATTAATTTAAAGAAATCTGTATTTTCACAAATAATTCATTCTTTTACAATGTTTGACTGCAAAATGATACTTAACTGTATTTTGATCAGCAGAAACTGTCATTATTTCACACATATTTGCAATTCCTTTAAAGAAAATTGTGCATATTAAGCTCTGAAAAATAGTAAATGTCTCAACCTTCAGTCCCTGTTTTCTTTACAAATAGTAATTCATTCGTTGACCACAAAATTACACAATATTTACTGTATTTAAATCAGCAAAATATATGATTATTTTACAAATATATGAGAGAAAAATCATGTATAAGCATTTATATTTCTTATTACAAATGGAAATTCATTATTTCACGTATAACCATAAAATTACTTAATTTTTGCTGTATTTAAATCACCTAAAAATATCATTATTACAAACATAATTGTTTTTCAAAAGAAAAATTAGACATATTACATACATAAATAGATATTAAGTATTTAAAATTGGAAATATTTCAACCTTCAGTGCCTGTATTTTTATTCATGATAATTCATTCTTTTGCAACAGTCAAATGTAAAATCACATCGTATTTACTGCATTTCAATCAGCAGGAATGTCAGTTATTTTATAAATATTTGCTGTGATTTAAGAGAAACGTTATGTATAGTATGCATTGAAATGATCAATAATTTACCTGTCATTCTTCAGCCTTTGTATATATACTAATAATATTTCATTCCTTTACAGTGTATGACCATGAAATTTCACTATTTTCACTGTATTTCAATCCGCTGCAAAAATCAGAATTAACACAAGATAATTGCTGTTATTTGAAATTTAAAAATATGCATATTAAGTATTGACAAAATATAAATATTTCAGACTTCAGTCCCTGTATTTTCATTAATAGTAATTTGTTCTTTTCTAATGTTTGACCATAAAATAACACTATTTTAACTGTAGTTAAATCAGCAAAAATTATCATTATTTAATAGATATTTGCTGTTATTTGACAGAAAATGTTATTTTTTATATTAAGCTTGGGAAAACGCACAATTGCGCAATATTTACTGTTATATTTGACTCATATTTGCCATAGTTTGAGAGAAATAATATATATAATATGCATTGAAAAATTTGAAATAAACTAATAGTAATTATTTCTTTATCGATGCTTGACTGTAAAAAAAATTACATTGTTTTTATGGTATTTAAGTAAGCAAAATATATTGTTATTTTACAGATATTGGCTGTTATTTAAAAGAAAAACCTGTTTAATAAGCATTGAAAAATGCTAAATATATTTCTGAAATGTCTCAACCATCAGCGCCTATATTTTACTAATCATAATTCATTCTTTTATAACATTTGACCATAAAATCACTCTATTTTTTTGCTGTTTTTAAAACCGCTGCAAATATAATAATTTAAAATGACATTTGTTGTTATTTATGAGGAAAATTACGCATAATAAGAATTTAAAAAATGTAAATATTTGAAGCTTTAGCCACTCTATCTGTACAAATGGTCATTTGGTCACTAAAATTATTCAGTTTTACTGTATTTAATTCTGCTAAAAATCTCATTATTAACAATTATATTTGTTCTTACTGAGAGAGTGAGAAAAAATATGCATAATAAGAATTTAAAGAAGGTAAATATTGGAAACTTTAGCCACTGTGTTTGTACAAATGGTAATTTATTCGTTTACGTTTGACCATAAAGTTACTCTATTTATCCTGTATTTAAATCCACTGATAATTTCATTATTTTACATGCATTTGCTGTTATTTTCAACAGTTTTTACAGTTTTTGAACATTACAGTATTCTGCCATTTGTAACCCATTACTTCTGACCCTGGATTTTATCCAGGATTTAGTTTTTTTTACAGTGTACTTGAAGAAAACAGGGTTTGAGTTGCAGCAGAAAGCCTCATTCTCACACTTTTGCTGAAATTCCTACTGCAGTTTAAATGGATAAAACGCAATTCCAAGTTGGCAGGATCCACTAAAGTAAACCGCCTCCAACAAAGCAGAGAGATGAGTGAGATTTAATCGAAACGCTGCTTTTTTTTACAGCGCCGAGTGTCTTTTTGAGTCACTTGGATAAACTTGAGAGGGAAGTTTCCTCTATTTGCATTCAAAGGAAGCGCCGCTGTCAGTCTGTCGATGGTGAGAGATTGCAGCAGCCGCCAAAATAATCTGCGAGAGACAGAAAAGTTTTCCGTGCGTGTGGTCATGAAGCCACCAGAACCCACCGTCATGGCTGCCAGCAGCCACATGGGCCTGCACAGAGTCTTTGTTTTACTGCAACACAGCGACGGCCGCTCCTTCGGCTCCACCAGAGGACATTACTGCAGCTCCCATCGGCTCCCCAGAAGGTAGTTTATGGTAGCAGGAGGCGTGATAGAGGGAGGCGCTGATAAGGGACTGTCATGTTGGAGCGCAAGAATCCGTCGGCTCTTATCAAGGCGGCGTTTCCGGTGCGAACGTGCGATAGTGGAGGAGATCAGCGGCGAGATGCATCGCAGGTATCTTGATGAGCGAGATTAAATTCCCTGGTGGAGATTAGCGTGGAATCTGCCCTTTGGCTTATCACGCTGCCTACACACTGAACCCTGCCCTGTTCTGTCCTACTTGGCAGCAATCGACTCAGCAAATGAGCCCTGCGTGTTCTCCAACATTTGTGGAAAGTTTCTATATTGAATCTCAATAAAAAAAAGAAAGAACGCCAGATTAAAACACTTGTAAACATTACATTTTATGCTATTGTTTTGTTCTTTTTTCTGGTGGAACGTGAATCAGCATCGCTAAAGAAATCCTAAATATTGGAGCCATGAGGGAATAACAGTTTGAGTGATGTTTTTTTCAATTTTAAACATGCATTGTTCAGTAGGTCTAATATATTTTCAATAAATATTCATCTTCCTGCTGTAAAACAAGCTTTTGCAGTCTGAATATTAGAGTTATTTTTGGCAGAATTTTAACTAATCAACTGAAATTTACTGTTGGTGATAAATCCAATTTAAACATGGTTTTCTAAAGAACCCCACACACCACTTTCTCATAAACCACAGTTATTGTGTTATTTTCTTGGTTGTTTTTCACATTTTCTATTGTTTTTCTATAAAATGTCTTGCTTGGACTCTTTTCAAACAGTTTTCACTATTGTCTTTGCTAGGAATCACTGGTTTTAATGGTACTTCACTGAGTTATTCAACCAAAGAAAGTCTTAGTTGACCGAAATCAACTCTTTAACCAATTGATTGCTAATAAATCCAGTTCAAACACAGTTTTCTGAGCTTTGCGGGCCACTTTCTGAGAAAAACTACAATCACTCTGTCATTTACTTGGTTGTTTTTCACTTTTCATGCTGTTTTTCTGCAATATGTCTTGCTTGGACTCTTTTCAAACATGGCTTTCACTATTCTCTTTGCTGTTATCACTGGTTTTAATGGTATTTTACTGACTTGTTCAACCAAAGAAAGTTTTCGTCAACGGAAATCAACTCTTTAACCAGTCGACTAGTGATGTGTTCAATTTAAACACAGTTTTCTGAAACTTACAAGCCACATTTTCTGTTACTTTCTTGGTTGTTTTTCTCATTTCATATTGTTGTTCAGCAAAATGTCTTGTTTGGACTCTTTTCAAACAAGTTTGACCCTAACCAAAGACAGTTGACTGAAATCGATTCTTTAACCAGTCATTTGGTCAGAAAACCAATTCAAATACCCCACAAGCTATTTTCTAACACGGTACAGTCAGTGCATTGTTTTTCTTGGTTGTCAAAACGGTTTTTCTGCAGTGTCTTGTTCGGATCCTTTTCAAACAAGTTTTTCATATTATTTTTGCTAAGAATCACGGGCTTTAATGATATTTCACCAGTAGTTATTTACTGGGGCTGCCGTCAATGAAAGAAAAATATGGGCTGCACTGAAATTGTCCCTACTGCTGTAGTTATTGGAGAACAGTTACCTCTACGATCAATAAACCAGTGTAACAAAGGTAATTTATAGTGCCATTTTCATGCAAAGAAGGTCTTATTCGACAGAAATCGACTTTTTAACCAATTCAGTGGTCAGAAATCCAATTTAAACACAGGTTTATGAACCTTACAAATCACTTTCTATCCACGTTACAGTCAGTCTGTTTTTTTGTTCTTCATGTTTTACGTTGTTTTCATGCAAAATACCTTGTTTGGACTCTTTTGAAACACAGTTTTCATATTCTCTTTGTAGGGAATCACTGGTTTTAATGGTATTTGACTGAGTTTTTCACCCAAAGACAGCTGACTGAAATCGACTCTTTAACCAATCAATTGGTCAGAAAACCAATTCAAATACCCTACAAGCCAGAATCACTAGTTTTAATGGTATTTTACTGTCTTTTTTACTGGGGCTGTCATCAATCAAATTAAAATCTGGCTGAACTGAAATTGTCCCGACTGTTAGAAGAGAACAGTAACCGTGTCATGAACAAACCATTGCAAAGGTAAATGTTACAGGCCATTTTTCACCAAAGAAAGTCTTACTTGACCGATATCGACTCTTCAACCAATTCATTAGCGATAAATAGAATTTAAACACAGGATTCTGAACCTTCCAAGCCACTTCCTAACACGCTACAGTCATTCTGTTATTTTTCTTGGTTGTTTGTCATGTTTTGTATTGCTTTTCTGCAAAATGTCTTGCTAGGATTCTTTCTAAACATGGTTTTCATTACTCTCTTTACTGGGAATCACTGGTTTTAATGGTATTTTTAATAAGTTATTTATTGGGACTGGAGCCAATGAAAGAAAATCTTGGTCAAGTGTGGGCGTTTTAAATTAACATGTATTTTTGAAAATCATGAATAAACCAGTTTTAGGGTTTTATTCAACCAAAGAAAGTCTCAGTTGACTGAAATCAACTCTTAAACCAACCAATTGGTCAGAAAAACAATTTAAATACCCTACAAACCATTTTCTAACACGGTACAGTCATTTTGTTGTTTTTCTTGGTTGTCTAAACAGTTTTATGCAAAATGTCTTCCTTGGATTTCCTTCAAACATGGTGTTTATTATTCTTTTCTCTTTCTTCTTGCCATGAAACATTGGTTTTAATGGTGTTTGACTGCGTTATTTATTGGGGCTGCAGTTGAAAGAAAATCTTGGTCAACTGTGGGCGTTTTAAACACAGTTGTCTTTCTATCATGAATAAAGGAGTACAACAAAGGTAATTTTTAGGGCTGTTTTCAACCAAAGAAATTCTTACTTGACCGAAATTGACTCTTTAACCAATCGATTGGTCATAAATCCAGTTTTAAACACCGTTTTAACAGCTCCACGAGCCACTTTCTAACATGTTACAGTCATTCTGCTATTTTTCTTAGTTTGTTTTGCACATTTTAAATGGTTTCCTACAAAATGCCCCGCTTGGATTCTCTTCAAACACACTTTTTATTTGCCTCTTTTGCTAGGAAACACTAGTTTTAATGGTATCTTTCTGTGTTAATTCCGCAGTCAGTGAAAGAAAATCCTGGTCAATTGAAACTGTACCTGCTGTTCTAAGTGAACATGTGGGTGTTTTTTAAAAAATATAGTTGTTTCTCTATCATGAATACAGCAGTGTAACAAAAAGATTATTTTTAGGCTTGTAATATACCAAATAAAGTCTTGGTGAACTGAAATTGAACCTAATCTTGAACCAACTGTCTAAATGAGTTGTACAAAAACATAAAGTGCAAGTACTAAAACCCACATATTCATATGATTTCTGGAACTAGAACGATATGAACTGGTGAACCAGCACAAGACCTACTGATGACTGGAACACAGACAAGTTAGCTGCTGTTTTTAGACGACCCAAAATCAAAAACCGCCGTTTGCAAAGTTTACACTCCATTTTTTTGGCCATCCGGTTGAACAACATGCAGTCAGAAAGACATCAGTTGGGAGCCGTAAACATTAAATAATGGATTAATTCTGGAAAACTGTTGATTTAATGCTTTTCTCTTCATGACAGTAGTGCCAAAGATAGTCGAACCAATGAGAAATTGGTCAAATGAGAGCATATATACATTACAGCCTTGTTCATTGTATTTTTTTGCAGTTAAATACTTCCATAATGTAATATACAAGTTAGAACAAGTCTGTCCGTCTATACAGAGAATATACCAGAGCTGTGATGGGTTTCATTACCTGTCAAGAATGAGATTCAATAAATACATTATTTTTAACCAACTTCTATGTAGTTTTCTAACCTAGAGAAGTAAAGACTTGGTTGAAGATAAACATGCAGAAAATTAGGTTTATTAAAGCAGCAGTTTTTTTTCCTATTCTGCAAATTTAAGCCACAGTTACAACAATGGATTGTTGAAAGGTTCAATTAATGATTGCAGGTGTACGAGAAAATGTGTTTGAGCTTCTAAAATCCAACCTTTGCGTCCAGTTTTCAATTTTCAAGAATAAACCGACACAATTTTTCGTTGATTTTACAGCTTCTGCTGTAATAAAAGCAGCTTTTTGTCGGTTCCTTTCACCACACTCGACGACACAATAGATGCGTATCAGTGTTTTATGTGGATCAGGTGAAAGGTGGCGGATGATTCAGAGAGGCGGGAAAAGGTTGGAGAGTCGTAAGTCACCGGCGGCGGGGTTTGGTTCGAAACCACATTCTTTTGACTTTGACTTGAGTCATTCCTTCTTTTCTTCGCCCGACTTTCCTTTTTTTTTTTTTTTTTTTTTTTTTGCATGACTCGTCTTTGTTTATACAGCAACAAGTCACAAGTTACACAAGTCCGTCGTTCACAGGGGCCGATGGCAGAGTTAAAAGCTTAGCGGCATAACTCCGACGTCACCGGCTCTAAAAGCAGAAACACACAACGAGGAGAGCGTTACTGCCTTTGTGTCGTCTTTTATGTGTGTGAATGTGTGTGTGTGTGTGTGTGTGTGTGTGTGTGTGTACTCAAGAAACACTCGCTCCAACGGTGTACTAACCACACACACCTGGCCTGCTTCCTCCTCTGCTCATATATGGGCAGAGCTTCCCCTACCTGGGCCTCACGCTGAATTCCAATAAGCGGCAGTGTGTGCGTGTGTGTTTGCGTGTGTGTGTGTGTGTGCGTGTGTGTGTGTGTGTGTGTGGAGACGGATTCGCGTCATGGAAAACCAGGATCAATGGGCAAGGCTGCGTTTTTAAGGTGTTCCTTTTGTTTTCCAAAGGTAATCAGTTAACACAGTGACTCAGCCGGCCTGATTATTCAGAGTGGCTCAGTGAGGAGCTCTGGTCATGCAGCTTTTTTATGCAGCCTGACAGCAGCAAAAAAAAAAAAAAAAAAGAAACACACTAGATCAGCAGGATTATTAAAACAAATAGGACTTGATTAAAAGAAGACATTACGAAACAGTTTGACAGTTTGATGAGCAGCAGCAGCAGCTTGTCGGCCCGGAGTCGTCGGCCTCTCCGGGCTATTTATCAATGAGTGTGTTAGTATTTAGGGTGGAGGCGGTGGAGGTATCAGTAGCCAGGTTGTACCTCTCTCAAACAGAGCTCACATTATAACGTTATAGCCTCTACGTTGCCTTGTGTTGGGACTAATGAAGCAGATTTACGGCCGTGTTTGCCAGGCTGCAGCGCTGCTTAAACTCTGTGACCCAACAAAAGCCCAGAGTGCCCTTACGCTGACTTTGGAGGCACCTTTCATCCTCCTGTCCTCTTCTCTATAGCTATATTTCCCCTCCTCCTCCTCCTCCTCCTCCTCCTCCTCCTCCTCCTCTTCCTTTCGCCTCCTTTCTCGGCTCTCTGCATATTTGCCAGGCCTTCATAAAGCAGCTCAAGGAGGGAGTTAGCTTTCCTTGGTCATCTCGCCAGCTCTTTCCCATCAGTCCAGCCCCCTGGAAGAGCCTGCAGACATCCCTCTCTCTCCCTCTCTCTCGGCCTGGGGGCTGAGCCTGGGGCTGGGGGCCGTTTGGAGGCTGGGGCTCCCTCTGGAGAAGCTCTGGATTCAGCATTCACCCCCACCGACAGCCACCTCAGCAGGAACCACTTGGGCTCCTCTTACATGTAAAGCCCGTTTCATCTCCTCACTCTGCACTAAGGACAGAAAGTGGGAGACGATGGGGGGAGAGAGTGACTTCAGCAGTCTGTCTGCCAGAGGCCGTCCGCTGGTGAGCGGAGGGGAATATTCTGGGACGGGGAACGACTTTGGACGGCGGACAGAGGTGGCAGCGAACACGGAGCTTCCATAACCTCTGTCTCCGCAGAATCCCAGCGATTGGCTTCCCCTCTCTGCTTGGAGGCTTTCACTCAGCCATCACAACCAATTAGACTCTCAGGCCGGGGTCTGTTGGAACCTGGGGAGCCGAGAGCCCATATCTGATTGGCTGCCAGCCTCGTGGAACGACGGCTTAATTGGTGGCAAAGCTGTCGGTGAGCGCTGCATTATGGGACTTGCAGACTAAGCATCTCTGTCAGTCGGCGAAAACCTGCTGATTGGTGCAACGTCTGATTGTTCGTTTTCAGTTCGTGAGCAAATCTAAATTACTCAGATTGTGTGGGAAAAAACGAAGATCCGTATGACGTACAAATGGACGGATTTTTACAGAAAAATTGTAGAACTTTAAGCCGTTTTCCACCCAAACCTTTGTGCCCGTTTCCCACCCATCCAGCAAACATTTTCTATATCTGCAAAACGTAAAGTGCTTCTCAAAGGTGGAGGAACTTGAGCATCGTTTTAAAGGCAACTTGGAACCTTCCACCTGCAAGTACCACATCCCTGTAAAACCATTTCAGGGCCCTTTTTAGTGGAGAAAAGAGAAGCCACTTTAGGTACGACCCTGAAAACCTGATCACGCTGCTTAGGTGAACTCGTACTGGTGCAGTGAACATCGGCTCTTCAGCGAGGATCAGTTTTCTCCTCTCAGACGTCACCATATATCTTAATGCAACACACCTCCATTGTTCAGCTTCTATTTAATGTGTTTTTGGAGCTCTTAGCGTCAACGTAGCCGTCAACGCTGTTGGTTCCGACAGTGCAGTGGAAATAGAAAGTCTGAAAGGCTTGATTAGGAGGCTTTCTGTAAATGTTTGCGCCTGCCTCGAGCTCCTGGGGTTAAAAGCTGCTTTATATAAGCGTCCTGAAACTCCTGCAAAACAGGGCTGCAGCTAACAATTCTGATTCATTCTTTGTTCTGTAAAATGTCAGAAAGTGGTGGAAATGTCAATCTGCGACGTCCTCAAATGTTGTGTTTTGTAGACAACTCGGAGACATTCAGTTTACTGTCATAGAGGAGGAAAGAATCAAGAAAGTTCACATTTAAGGAGCTGCAATCAGAGAATTTGTGCTTGAAAACTCACTCAAAACAATTATTTAATTGTCAAAATAGCTGCTAATCGATCAATCCTTGCAGCATTGAGGACCTCATATTAGTAAAAGGCGGTGCTTCATAAAAAATCCAACCTTTGCATCCAGTTTTTATGACTCAAAAATGAACCGACACGATTTTTCTTTCTCTTTTTCGAAGGATAACTGCAGCTCATAAAAGCCGGAGCTGCAACAGTAGCGGACTTTAAAGATGGAGCGAGGGAATGCATCCACACCCAGCTCACACATCCTACACACCCACCCACACATGCATGCCCACACATACTTGAGCAACAAACAGCACATGCACACAAGCAGCAGAGCCAATGCTGCAGCGTTTATGTTTGCTCAAACACACGCACGCACACACACACACACACACACACACACACACACACACACACACACACACACACACACACACACACACACACACACGCGCACACACACACACGTACAGTACTCGTACAGTGGTCACCCCCTACTTTGAGGCTAAAGCAGGGTAATGATTCAGTTCCTCTTTGCCTCCTTCGGTGTGTGTCTGTGTGTTTGCTGTGCATGTGGACCCGGTTGTCACTTTGTGAATGTGTTTGGAGCGTGTGTGTGTGTGTGTATGTGTGTGTGTGTGTGTGTGTGTGTGTGTGTGTGTGTGTGTGTGTGTGTGTGTGTATGTGTGTGTGTGTGTGTGTGTGAATGTGGATGTGGTCAGGCCCAGTCATCTTCTAGGCAGCTAAGAGGAAACCCACATCAACTGCCATACACCACACTCTAGGAATAGAACTGGCCAGCGCAGGCAGGAATGGAATGGCACGCCTGGCCTCACCCCTCCTCACCCTTCCTCACACCACCACCTCCTCACCCGTCCTCAGGCCTCCCGGCACCTCACCCCTCCTTACATCTACCTCCTTTAACCTTTAGTCCAGTGCACCTTTCACTTTAACTCCTCATAAAAAAAAGCCCCACATCATTCATACAAACCTTTCTTTTTGGTGTTACTTCCCCCTTTTTTTTTTTTTTTTTTAAACTTACAATTTGTGTGACTTCTTGTCATCGCTGCTGTTATTCTGAGTAGATCTGCAAACATGAGCTTCAAACTATGGCAACACACTGTACCATGCTTGTAATTAACCCTCTGAACCCCTGAGCAGCTTCTGGGTGGTTTTTTTTTCCTTTGCTCCTGTCATTTTTCACTGCAATATAAAGTCCTGCACCTCTAAGGAAACAGCACAAACATGACTGGAAAGAGAGAGATTAACTGTGCAGTTTAACACAGTTAGTTATGTATTTTTATTTATTTTATTATTATAGTTTCCTATAAATAAAATTATGATGCTGTAAATGATAAAAATTAAAATTGAAAGTTGCATTTATGACACAAAAATTGACTCAACGTGTGCAACATTTTTGCAAATGTCCACTGGCGTTACCAACACTGGGGGGAAAAACTGCCTCGCTTCTACACTCGTCTCCTCTCCTTTCTGTGTAAACACAGCCTGCAGTTCATCTTAAAATCGTCTGAATTTTTTTGACATGGCTGTTTGTCACAGTTGAGTCACTAACAGCTTCACTTTTGCACTGAGGGCTGCAGAATTTTTTTGTTTTTTTACAGAATTTGTCTAGTGCATTTCATTTGTTTTCGTTGAATTTACAAATGAGATGCAGCGCGAAGGGATCCAACCGAATGACGAATCACAGATGAGTAGTTCAAGGACTGTCGGAAAGTTGAAAATCCATCGATTCTTTTCAGTTTTTCAGTTTCTGGCTTGGCTAAATGGTGTAATGCTGGTGATTTTTGCTTAACGAGGTGAAGTCAAGTTTAAGATTTAATTTGCATTTCGTTCCTCAAACGCTGCACCGATCTTGGTGGAGCTGGCGTCGCTTCGTTGAAAACTCCGCCAGGTTTAGGTGCTAATTTGCTAGAGAGTTTCGGTTCCTCTGACATCTCCAGCTTCCAGTGGAAAAATGACCCAAATGGTTTATGTACATTTGTCCTCTCTGCCTCGCGGCGGCGGCAGCATCACCAAAGCATGGAAAAAAGACGGAGATAAGACACAGAAGAGCTTATCACCTTATCTGCAGCCCTGTGAGCTTACTCAGGCTCGCCGGTCTGGACCTGTTAATACCATACTTGTACTCATACCTGCAGCTTTAACGTACAGCTGCTCTTACTTTCTGCAGAGCAACATCTGATTTGTTTGTTTCTTTCCCTCTTTCAGGTCCTGCTCAGATTCTTCCAGTCATGCCACAGAGGTGAGAAAGTCTTATTTTCTGCAGCAACAAACATTATCTTCTCCATTTCCCCTTCCTCGCCTGAATCTTTTTGGAAAACCGTCTCCCCTGCAGCAAGGAGCGGAGCCCGAGGCCACATCCCTTTACAGCGCTTCAAATCTGTCAGTATAGAGCTTCAGCAGGGGCAAAGTCACACCGTTACGTCTTTTAACCCGCAGTTCACAGGTAGAATCAGTCACCGGAGCCGTCATTGAAGTCTAAAGACAAATGAGGCAACTCAAAACGGCAAAAAAAAAACTGCCGAAACCTCTCCTAATCTTTGTCGTCAAAACTGCAAGGGGAGGTGGGAGAACGGTGACAGAAAGCCGACGGGGAGAGGAGCCAGCACATTTCCCTTAATAAAAAGAAATTGGAGTCAAGTGACCATCAGCTGGTCATTTGATCAACATGGTCACGAGGCCTCAGGTATGCAGAGCTCCAGTCGGCATAAAAACAGAGAAAGATCTGCCGCCTCCTCCGCCTCCGTCACCTGCGTGGCGGTTATAGGACGGAGTCGTTGCTCTGGGCTGAGCGCTGAAGCCGGCGTGGCCTCTGCCTGTCACGCCTCGGGGCTAATGGGAAAGAATGACAGGAATCTGCGACTGATAATGCCGTGCTTGGAGATGTTCGTCAGCAGATAATCTCCCATATCCTTCCCCTCCCTCGGGCTCCTCTTCTTCTTCTGCTTGATCTCCACCCTCCCCTCCACTCTACCCTCCTCTGTCCCTGCATCATCGCCCTGTAATTCCTCAACATTGTGTGTTTATGATTTTTTTTTTTTTCTTCTCTCTTTTTACAGACCGAAGTCTCCCCGAACCCTTCGCTTCACAGTTGGCGGCTCCCCGGCTGCTGTCAGTTGCTCAGTAGGCAGTGTAGATCCTGTGTAGCAATCAGCAGCTACATCTGGCTACTGGGTCTCCGACGGCTCTGCCTACTTCCCGGTCGAGCTCGCCCGCCGCCCCGCCATTGGCCGGTGGCACATTCCAACCCCCCTGATTGGCTGCCGTGTCAGGAGGGCTCCATCCTGTGACCCCACAGACAGGATGTTCTCTGTGTCACAACTCCACAAGGGGCCCTTGTCAAGGCTTTTTTTTTTTTTTTTTGAGTGTGTGTGTGTTTTTTCTTCACTCCTTCCTCTTCTGCCGTTCTTCTTTTATTTCTGCTTTACCCTCTTTGTATCAGACGTCCTTGATTGGAGCTAATAAACTGAGTAAACGCTGCGCGCGTCAGAAATTTTGAAATGTTAATTGACGCACGCGATGAAAAGCCTTTCAGAGGAGACCTTTGCTTCGTCCTGAACCTGGCATACAATGTAGATTTCTGTGTGGTTCAATTCTACAGCTACATTGTCTGCTGGGTTTCTGGCTCGCAATATAAGCAGCTCTTATATAAGCCTCAAAAAAAAAAAAAAAAGAAAGGAAAAAGGTGAGTATTCATCTGCTCTGTCGATGTGCCTCAAGTGCCTGACCCTGACAATTCAATAAAAAGGAAATATTTCCCATTAATAGTGACTCGTGCTGTTGTTTGTCAGGCTGAAAGATCATATTTGAAGCGGGGGAAAGAAATCTCAGAATCCGCAAAAAATCTAAATTGATTCAGTGCTGCTTCTGCGTCCCAGGAGTTAACCCGGAGCGAGGGATGCCAGGAATATTCTAGTAACTCAGCACAAAGCCGGGCTGTTGTCTGTCAGGAGGTTGTCAGACTGCTGTCAGGACTGGCTCCTTATTAGTGGGACACCAACGTCTTAGACACACTTACACACACCTGAGATCATACTGAAGCTTCACAACAACCAACAACGCTTCCTATTCTGCATCTGCAGCTCACAAGTTTGTTTTCATTTCACCGAGAATCGGATCTTCACTGAAACACACACAAAGTTTAAGTTTGTGTGTTTCTGGGAGATTCTCCTCTTCACACGCTCTGAGGTGAAGGTACCTACGCGGATGAACACATTAATGCATCGAAACAAACAAGAAAAAGAAAGCGTAATTCAACTTTAAATGTGTGCAGCCCTGCAGCAATAATATCTAACACAGGTGACAATATAATGAGTCTCCACGGCCGAGACGAGAAAAGAAAATGACGCAAAGTTTCCTCACAACAGTAGAGTTTCTCTTAATGTCGTCATTTAATCAAATGGGAACAGAATAAATCTTTGTTTCTGAACTTCAGTGAACAAAATCCAGTCTTCTCATGCAAGAAATTTCCAAGTTCAGCTGATTTTACTGCCAATAAAGCTGAAACATTTAGTCGATTATTCATTTAGTCGACTGACAGAAGAACAATTTGATCTGATTTGCTTTTGTGGGTTTTATATCTTATTCGTTGTTGGTGGAACAAATCAAAACATGCCGTTTTTCATCATTTTCTGTATGTTTCATCAATGAAACTATGAACTAACACTCTCAGCCAGAAAAGAACACAAAGAATGTCCACATTTCACACTTTCTATTAGTGCTTGAACATATCAGGTGTGAGGTACAGTTGTGTCAAGAGAGACAGCCGATAGTAAGCTGAAAATGACGTAAAATGTCTTATTGTGTCTCGTTTATTTTTCACTAATTTTGGACAAGAGAGATTCACTCAACTGCAACTCACTCATGTCACATCTTATCAAAATCCCCTTAATACTTTATTATTGTTCGAAAAATTTGCCAAAACTTCTGACAGTTTTCAACTGAACTGCAGGCAGTGTTTCCACAGAGCGGAGAGGAGACGACAAATGAGGCACGAAGAGGAAAATAAAACATACTTGACCGATAAAATAAAAGCAGCATGGCTCGAAAACAGCAGAGCAGCAAGTCGATGGAGAATACATTCAGCACGGTGAAACATCTTAGTAGAGTTGATGTGCAGAGTAGAGAGAAAAACAGTTTGTAGAGGCTGTAAAAATGTGACTGTCTACAGTGTGTACGTCGCCATTTTTTCCCAATGGTAGCAAAAAAGTATACATATTGGTGCCGGTTTTTCAGTTTTTTAAAACATATACAGAAATTCAACTTGATTTTTATAATATATGTCTTTATAACTGTGTCATACAACACAGAAGACATTTCTAAGTTTTATCTCCTTCTAGTCATGGTAGTTCTGTTTCCATAAAGGTGCAGGACTTTATATTGCAGTGAAAAATGAGACCACAGAGAGTAAAAATGTGACAGGAGCAAATAAAAACCCAAACAATAAACTGCCGGGTTAATGTGGTCGATAAATGGTCGAAAATTGGTGAAATAGTTTTTGATTGAAATAGACTTTTAGAGATTTACTGCAGATACTGCAGCTAGCTCTCTATTGAATAATCATTCAGGCTTAGTTTAGACCACAACAGATCATTAAATGTGTAAATTTGATTGAAGCAGGTGCTTTTATACTTAAAATCAGACTATATTGCAGTGAAATGTGTGACAGGAACTAAAAAGGCTAGTTAGCCACATAAAGCTCGTTTTTCTCTTTAGTACAAGGATCATCCCAGAATTGGGGGATATTTGGGCTTCAAAATATTTGAAAAATACACCTTTTACAGTTTTCTGCTACACATTCATCAATAATAGGTAATAAATTATCAAAGGCTTTATGGCTCAGCTTCCACATCAATGGTACCACTTTTATTCCATGTTTTATTTGCTGTTTGCTAACCTTACTCTAATCACAGTAACAGGGTTGCTAATCCATGCTAATGTTAGCTTTTTCTCAGCAGTAGAAGCTAGATATTTAGCTAGCTGTGGTTGAAGGTGTTCGTTTTTTGAGATAGAAGACAAACTACTTCCCTCCAGTTAAGCTGTTTATTCTGTAAATATCAGCGTCTCAAGGGAATCTTGTACAGAGACCTTTTCTGTTTGGAACAGGAAAAGGATCAAATCAAAAGTGAACACAGCATTTTATTCAGTCTAGTATTGTGTGATAGATCATAGATATGAACATCTAATTCAAATATTGAAATGTGATTGGCTAAAGGTGGGGATAAACCCTGGTTTAGACTCAGTTCTCCCATTAGTTGGTGCACAGATATGTCCATATGTCTTGGCACATGATTCATCCAATCCCCAGGAGCTGCACTCTGTAAGAAGAACCTCCTGCAAACTTTTCCTGCTTTCTACCAGTTAGTCTTATTCCTTTGTTAGCTGAGATGTGATGCAGCCATTAGTGGTATTTCATAGGGAGGATGCAGGTGTAGAAGAAGAAACATTTTTTTTTTGTCAGCGGCTGTAACTTTCCATCCTGACCTCTCTGTATCCATCAGAGCTTGGAGTTTGTGCTGAGCTCCATCTCTTCCCTTTTAAAGGTCAAGCAAAACTCATGGATTCATTGCACATTAAATGGTTTTTATTATCAATATTATAACACTCATACGTAATAGCAATTTCAGTGTTCACTTATTAGTACCTTTGTGAGATAAAAATCCTAACACTGTTACTGCTGACCAAGAGGACAAACTGACTGATGGAAAAAGAATTATTCTGATCCTGATAATATGAGGTAGAGTGAGACATTCAATCAAGGCTGACAATGTTATGAATATATGAAAAATAGAAGAGAGGACATAGCTTTGCTCTACCCATTATTTTGAAAAACTATTTGATGATGTTAATTCCAGTGTTTCATGTGATTCACTGTTTTCTTCTTCTTCTACCAGATAAAAAGGTGATGCTAACAGGGTTGTTGTGGGACACATGTTCCATGTATAATAATTATTATTTAAAATATTATGTTGACTAAAAAAAATGTTCCTACAATTACAAGAGACATCAATGAAAAAATTCATACAAAAAAGAGGAGATTTAAATTTTAACAGTTTTATTTCAGATTCAGTTTGGTCATCAGGGGGGTGGGACAAGAGAAAAATGACATTTTAGGAGGAACTCCAGACTTATTTGCTATTTTTAAAAATATTTTCAAACATTCTTTTCTCCTCTTTTTTTTTTTTAGATTTGGTCTCAGGATAAGAACATTTAGACAACTGCATGTTTTAGTGTTTTGTACATGGAATATTTGAAATGTGATGAGTGGGACATAAAATATCCTCCAATTCTGGAATGACCCATAACTAGTTGATGAAAATCCGAAGTTTCTGCAGATGAGTTATCCACATAAAGCTTATTTTCCCCTTCAGTGCAAGATCCTCTCTTTGTGTTGCTTTCCAGTCTGTCCAGCAAATTTCCTTCTTTCGCTAATCAAGTCAGACATCTTGCTTTCTACCTGAGCATGAGTCTAATGGAGCCCTGAAGGAGTCGCAAATTTATCTGCACATTTCGAGTGATGCTGCCAGCATTATGGCAACACAATGAGGGACTCCTGCACTCAAAAGACCATAATTCTGAAACATATCTGGATAATTTCACAGCACAATGTGGAAAGGAAGTGTCAGGCTGGCTGCTGCCAGGCCTAGTTAGTGCCCTCCCCTCTCCTTCCTCTTCCCTGTGAGGACAGCCCAGCAGTGCAGAAGGAGCAACAGGTGTTCCCTATCTCCCATAATCAGCCAGCTCAGTGGAGTGCAACCAATCAAGCCTCCTCCAGTCCACTATATAACCAGACACGACCCAGCTCTCGGTGCCGGATCGTCAAAAAAAAAAAAAAAAAAGGAAAAGGAAAAAGAGAAGAAGGAACGACGTGATGCTTCTGGACCCACCGCACTGGATCCTGGACTCAGGGTGGAGGAAACACTCACCCGAGCCGACTCCCTCCTCCTGTTGTCCTTCCCCACTCACCTGTTGCTGCTCCAACCCTGGCTGTCACCGCTGAGATCCAATTCCGAGCATTCCCAGTATATGTCATGAGTTTGTTGTCCAGTCTTAGTTATAGCTCAGGTCAAAGAAACACTGTGTTTGAGAAGACTTCAGTTTGTAGTTACCTCTCGCTATCGTTGTAGGGATAGCCTCGTGTTAGTTTCAGTACTCCAGAGCATTCCTAGTTTTACTCATGTTTAGTTGGGTCATAGAAATTGCTCTGGTTTGAAGAGGCACCAGAGTTGTGAGGACTTCTGTCATGGTCACCTTTTTCGCTACCCCAGTGTTAGTCCTGATTTCTGTTTGATGTCCCAGAAAACGTTGTTAATAAACCAGAGTTGCATTCAAATACCGACTGTTCATTTCCTGCGCCCACTGAACCCCGTGACAGGAAGAACAATTAAGTCCTCAAATAGCGGTTTCAGTGCACAACAGAAACGCGAGTGTCCCATTAAGATGAAAAACCTATTCTTCATGTAAGGGTTTTGTTTTTTTTAAAGGTAATGGTGACTAAAAAAACAAGCTAAACACATGCTTTGACATAAAGTGAATGGTGTTCCTTTCAGGTGTCACCTACAGTGAAAAGATTTGCATAAAGGCGTCGCAAGTAAACAAAGGACTTGACAAGGTTTATTATATATTCCTGTGGAAAATGGCGCTTTTTCAAACGCGCTGCATGTTGTGAAATAAAAGCCGAGTAGTACTTTATGTCTGCAGGAACTTGATGAAACAAGAGCAGCAGACGCAGCGGCTTCGACCTCATAAATGTGGCCTTGCAGGACAAAAAAAAATAACACTTTGTTGCATAAATAAATGGATTTGCATTTAGTGTGATGCATCCACAATGAAGCGCTCGATTCATTTTTCTTCATCATCAATACAGGTTTTGTGCGTTTCTCGCTCACCAAGCCCTCAAAGTTCAGGTTTTTGTGACGTGAGCCGAGCGAATCCACCGGGACCCTCTGTGAGAATCCCAGCAATGCGAGCGCTCGCTAATGGGCTGTAATGGGATGGGCGTGTGGGCGGTTTATTGTTGCTTTGATAAGCTGATGACGCTGGTGGTGCGAGGACGGCGAGCACAGTCAGAAACAACACAATGCTGAGAAAAAGACGAGGGAGCTGCGAAGGAGAGACAAAACCAGAGAGCTTGGTGGCCATCTGTCCTCCTCTATCAGTGATTAACTGCACCATGGAGGACAGGGGACGAGGTGAAGGCGCTGCCATCCCAAAGGTGGCATCAGAGACGTCACCGGCCGCCGTCCCGCCTCACCCCGGAGCTACCAACACACACTCCCGCTCGGGTTTTGCGTCATAGCAGTAATAAGTCACTTGAGTTTCACGGAATGACCTCTAGACTCGGGCTTCCCCCATCAGCGAGCCTTCACATGAAACAAACAGGACAGTTTTACAAGTTAACAGGATTCACAAGAAGGAACAAAGTGTTGCTGCTTTCTAGAGCTGCAAAAAACAACAAATTCAAGCAGCTGCCGACTGTAAACTGAATCTGCAAATACATACTTCTAAGAAAAAGAGTCAAAGTTCTATGCAGTTACTGAAGTTTTTAGCTTTTTTTGCATCGTGTTGTAAAGATCTGTAACGATTAATCAATTAGTTATCACCCATTAAAGTAGTCATGATTAAAAAATCTTTTTTTAAAGGTTCAAAAGGGGGTACAAAGTGTTTCTGCTTCCTAGAGCTGCAAAAGACAATAAACTCAAGCAGCTGTCAACTGTAAAATGAATCTGTAAATATGTATTTACAAGAAAAGAGTCAGAATAAGAAGTTTTGACCTTTTTTTGCATCATGTTGTAAAGATCTGTAACGATTAATCTATTTGTCACCTGTTTAATTCATCACCAAATATTCCGATTATTCAATAATCTGTTTGAATAATTTTCTTAAGAAAAACCCTGTAAATGCACGCTCTCTTTTACTAAAATGAGTGTTTTTGCAGTACGTTTGCAACGATTAATCGATTTATTTTCAACTATCAAAGCAATCATGATTAAATAATCCTTTTTTTAAGTTAACAGGGTTCAAAAGAAGGAACAAAAAGTTTCTGCTTTCGAGAGCTGCAAAAAACAACAAACTCAAGCAGCTGTCAATTATAAAATGAATCTGCAAATACGTATTTACAAGAAAAAAAGTCTGATTTAGAAGCTTTTAACTGTTTTGCATCGTCCTGTAAAGATCTGTAATGATTAATCAATTAGTTGTCACCTGTTTAATAAATCATCAAATATTCTGATCATTAATCAGTTTGAGTGATTTTCTTAATAGTCTAAATGCACCCTCTTTTACTAAAATGAGTATTCTCGATGTAAAAAAATGTCTTTTTGCAGCACACCTGAAACAATTAATCTATTGCTTTTCAACAACTAAATTCATCATGATTAAATAATCATTTTTTTCTGCTTTCTAGAGCTGCAAAAAAGCAACAAACTCAAAGCAGCTATCAACTATAAAATGAATGCACAAATACTTATTAAAAAAAAGAGTCAAAGTTCTGTGCAGATTTAGAAGTTTTGACTTTCTATGCATCATGTTGTATAGGTCTATAATGATTATTCAATTAGTTGTCAACTGTCGAATTCATCACAAAATATTCTGATCATTCATTAATCGGTTTTAGTGATTTTCTTAAGAAAAATACTCTACATGCATGTTCTCTTTTACTGAAACGAGTCTCTTTGCAGTACATCTGCAGCAATTAATGGTCAACGATTAAAGTAATCATGATTATATAATCATTTTAAGCAAGTTTTAAAGGAAAAATAAGTCAAACTTCTCTGATTGCAGTTTCTTGGTTGTGAATATTTCCTGGTTTCTTTCCTCCTCTATGGCCGTAAACTGAATATCTTTGGATTATGGGCAAAACTAAACATTTCAGGATGTCATTTGGGGCGTGGATTGACATTTTTCATCATTTTCTGATACGTTATTTACCAAAGAATCTAATCAATAATTGAGAAAATAATCGACAGTAACAATAATCAGTAGTTGCAGCTCCAGTTTAAAGCTGGAAATGAGCTGTGGACAAGAGACTAGACATTTCATGACATCATCAGGGGATCTGATGGACATTTTCTGATATTTTATGGACCAGAAAAAATAACCAACAATAGAGAAAATAATCCACAGTGACAGTAATCAGTAGTTGTAGGACTAGTTTGGATAAAACCGTGCAAATTCGTGCAATAACTGGCAGTGTTTTTTGTTTTTTTGTCTTTTCTAGACATAATTGGTCCACAGAGCTCAATACTTTGAGAATTCATGTCCGCACATGTTTAGGTCACAATCGTTAGGCTGCGAAAACTGCTTTGGTTAGAACACAATTAGATTATTAATGTATCTGAAGGAGCTCCAGCGCGTCAGTGCTTTAATGCATTAATGAAAGAAACACATTTGTTTTCACACATTTGCACGTAATTGTTTTAACAACTAATATTGACATTCATCCTCCAACAGGCAGGAGGCTATAATTCCTGCAGCTGCTAATGAAATGCACCCAGGAAGACTTCTCTGGATGTCTGTGCCCTTTAAACGGTCTGTAAATGTAAGTCCAGCCTCCCTATGATTACAGGTTAACTGGTATTAATTAATCTGACTCGTACAAATGAATCTCTGTTTTCCCTTTAATGAGACCAAACTTTAACCAGGAAACATGTCGGACAGTAATTGGAAATTATTCCAAAAAGAAGGCATTACTACAGAATTCAAAAACACAGAAAAATCATGCAGAAATCACATTTATTTACCAACCACATTATATGCTTATCATCTCTCATTCTGTTAATTACAGATGGGATTTGTGGCTCTTTGAAGGGAGCCGGAGCTTAAGGAGCCGTTCAAAACACTGGCTTGTTGTTATATTCAATTATTTTAAAAGTCAACCAGAAGTAACTCATTTTTATCAAGGAAACAGTCACTGATAGCAGTTATAAGATACGATATGGATCAGAATAAATCAGACTTTCACATCCCACCAATATATACTCTATTGAGTTTTATTTGTATTTTTTATATAAAGATATACAATTTATTCTTATCATTTATATATATTTTTTATCTGTATTGTTAAAATGTTCTTGTGTGGTTTACATTGTTTTTGTTGTTATTATACATACATACACATATATGATTTATGGCAGTGTAAGTTGTTTGTTGACCCGGATTAAAAAGATGTTTTTCTGACAAATATAGCGTTGTCATCCCCAGAAAAGTGCATCCAAATGCTGCTATGTTTCTTTTGACTCTGGCTTATTCATTGTTTGTTACTCTGCCAAGGAACGGCGGAGTTATGTGGCGATCGGCGTACGGTTGTCTGTTTGTTAGCAACATTATTCAAAAACAGACTAACAGATTTGGATGAAATTTTCAGGGAAGGTCAGAAATGACACAAGGACCAGGTGATTAGATTTTGGCAGTGATGCAGCTTATAGTCTGGATCTACGGATTTGTTAAAGATTTCTGTATCATTGCGAGATAGCGTCACTGTAACTATGACAAGTGAACACTATGTCAGCTGCCTGCTGATGATCACATGATTGCGATCCTACTACAAATCCACCGCTGTGGACTTATCAGGACTTATCTGTCGAAAATGATACAAGGAATAACTAATTAAATTGTGGGGGTGTTTCAGTGTCCCATCAATTTCTGCTGCAAGCTACAATTAGAAGCCTTGAACCAACAAGCATGAATGTGTGGATCTCTGAGGACTTAACAAACAAAAGGAAAGCAACAAGAAGACATGAGAATTTCAAGGACAACATGGAGGCTTTAAGATATATATACAGATATAGAGCCTTCAAGTAAAGCTCCGAACTGAATATAAATTAGACGAATGATATTTCTGATTAAATAATTCCAGCTCCGTCTGAACTCCAGACTCAAACAACCAAAGATGATGACGCAGCAAAAAAAAAAAAAAAAGAAAGGCTTGGAAGGAAATAAACATGGTTCACCACATCCGCGTCTAAATAACCATCTTACATACACACAGACGACCGCTGCAAGGGCTGAACGTGAATGCATTTGATATTTGATGACGCACGCTGAATCATGACAGTTGCGTAAAAGCTTAAGTCCAAACCGGTGACTAAACATCACTTGCAACCAGATATTCCAGATTGTGGACCAGAGAGACCAGCAATTACAGCAGAGCAGCGGAGGCTTCACACGCCGAGTCTTTGACCACACTTCACCAGAAACTCAGAGTGTCGGCGAAGGAGGCGAATAGCGGCATGTTCGCCACACCGTTCTCACATACCAGAGCCGGTGAGTCAGGCGGAGGAGGAAACTACCGCAGAGTTTGGTGTGAAGGCGTCCCAACAGCTGGACCAGACTTCACTCTGGAGACAAATTCAATCCCAACCTGACAATGAAAGCTAGCATGATTCCATACAAAACCTCGCAAGGGGGCAGCAATACCTCAAAACAAACTATACAACATACTACAACTAATCTACAATACCTGAAGCATTTTATACGGTGGCCGAGAGGTGCAAACCAAATTTACATAATGCAAAACACTTTTACAACCTCCAAGACAAATTTACAAGCGACAAAACAATTTTACATTTCCAAAAACACTTTTACAAATCCGAAAACACTTTTACAAGTCCGAAAACACTTTTACAAACTCCGAGACAAATTTACAAGCGACAAAACAATTTTACATTTCCAAAAACACTTTTACAAATCCGAAAACACTTTTACAAGTCCGAAAACACTTTTACAAATCCGAAAGTAACCGGAAAGGGAATGTCCCAACTCCGGGGTATAACCGGAAGTGACGACGAGGAGCGGCTAATGCAACTTTTCGTTGTTGTTAATGGGGAACCAAGCGAGCGGGTGATTGTTGCATCGTGGCCCAAATAACTTTGCAAAACATCTCAAGTTTAGTTCAGTTGTTTTTACTGAAGCTCGTGCACAACCACCAAGCACATAGCTTTTAGGTACCGCTTCTTCTGTGGTTCTCTCACAACAGTAACATTCAGTAGGTAACATTACGCTCGTGCGCCCTCTACTGGAGAAACCGTATAACAACAATATAACATTGTAATAATTACTGTCCACAGTATACTTGTACATTTAACAAGCCTTGGTATAACATTTAAAACAATAATATTAAATCCCAGTATACCACAGTGATGTTTTGCCCGTTTTGTGGGTAACATATGAACCGATTGACGCGGTTTTGGTTTTCGTGTGGTCGGTCTTTAGAGTGTTTAGATGTCGCAGCTCAGACCGACAGAGTGCATTAGCCGCTCCTCGTCGTCACTTCCGGTTATACCCCGGAGTTGGGACATTCCCTTTCCGGTTACTTTCGGATTTGTAAAAGTGTTTTCGGACTTGTAAAAGTGTTTTCGGATTTGTAAAAGTGTTTTTGGAAATGTAAAATTGTTTTGTCGCTTGTAATTTTGTCTCGGAGTTTGTAAAAGTGTTTTCGGACTTGTAAAAGTGTTTTCGGATTTGTAAAAGTGTTTTTGGAAATGTAAAATTGTTTTGTCGCTTGTAAATTTGTCTCGGAGTTTGTAAAAGTGTTTTGCATTATGTAAATTTGGTTTGCACCTCTCGGCCACCGTAATTTTATAAGAAAATGGTATCAGATAATTTCTGATCCAATACTGAAGATTAAATGGCTTGAACTGGGCATTTGTTCTGTACTGATATTCCTGTTTTAGTCAACAGTAACATGATATTGTTGCAGGTCATTAACCTCTACAGAAGTCTTTGTCATAGTGCCCATGTCTAGCTACCCCACAATCCTCTGTGTTTGCCAACATGAAATTGCACATAGTCCATATGACTGCCTCCCCACAGTGTTAAATAGTTAAATGTTCTATCTAGTGTTGCAACCAGGTACTACAACTAATCTACAATACTTGAAATATTATCTAACAAGATGGTATGGGATCAGATCGGAGCCGATATTGAATATTAAATGGCTCAAATTGGACATTTGTTCTGTACTGATATTGCTGTTTTAATCAACAAACCATGATATTGATATAGGTCATTAACATCTACAAAAGTCTTTGTCATGGTGCCCATTGCTTGACATCGAGAAACTGCGCAAAGTCCAAGTAACCATCCATCCATCCATTATCTATACACCGCTTAATCCTCACTAGGGTCGCGGGGGGGGGGGCTGGAGCCTATCCCAGCTGACTCGGGCGAAGGCAGGGGACACCCTAGACAGGTCGCCAGTCTGTCGCAGGGCTACATATACAGACACACAATCACTCTCACATTCACACCTACGGGCAATTTAGCATAATCAATTAACCTCAGCATATTTTTGGACTGTGGGAGGAAGCCGGAGTACCCGGAGAAAACCCACGCATGCACAGGGAGAACATGCAAACTCCATGCAGAAAGATCCCGGGAAAGCCGGGACGCGAACCAGGGACCTTCTCGCTGCAAGGCGAAAGTGCTAACCACTACGTCACTGTGCAGCCCCCAAGTCCAAGTAACTGCCTACAGTATTAAACAGTAAGAGGCTCGACCTGGTGTCACAACCAGGTACTACAGCTAATCTACACTACTTGAAGTAAGTATTATCTAACAAAATAATATTGGATCAGATCAGCAAATACTACATTTTAAATGATTTGGATTGGACATTTGTCCTGTGCTGATATTGCTGTTAAAGTCAGCCTGATGCAATCCACAAGAGATCTGCAACTTGGGAAAAGATTTATTTTCCAGCAAGATAATGAGCTGAAGCAAACAGCCAAAGCTACACAGAAATGGTTTAAAGGCAACAAGGTGACAGGAGAAACATAGTGACAATTAAAACCCAATCAAACAGCAAATATCTGCGTCATCGTATCTAAAAAGTGTCAGATTCAACAAAAGCTCAACCTTGAAGTTTTCAAACTAAAACAGCCGCATCTCCAAAACTCTCTGTTTTAGTTGTCCTCAAACTCTACAGAAGAGTGGATGCAATGTACGAACATAGCACAAGATAGGTGTCGAAGTGTTCGTATGGATGCAGCCTCCTATATTTCTACCTGTGAAGCAAATCTCCTTTTCGAGCTGCTTTAGCTCCAAGTCTGTCAGCTCAGAAATGATATTCTTTGTGCTGTGTTTGTCTCGGAGTGTTGCTGCTGTCATGGCCGCCTGCTGCTCCTGACACTCTGGATGAATGAGTTCATCTCAGGTTCATGCCTCTTTTACCAGCAGTAACAGACATTTCATCCACCTGCGTTGGTGTTTGCTGTGCCTTCATGACAAACCTTCTGCTGGCCTGATTTTTCTCTTGTATTTGCACATTTAGCAGCTATCACCTACCTTCAGATCATGGGCAAATCTCTGCAACCGTCGATCCACTGCAGCTCCGCAGAAGAACACTGTCTAGGGAAACACAAATGTGACTCCTTAGCTTCAGAAATACATTAAAATATATTGTTTCAACAGGGATCGATGAGGATTTCTTGCTCAAATTGGAAATCACGGCATTAATGTGATGTTTTCTAAGAACATTCTGTATCTGATCTCTGATCCTAACCAGAACAGAGTTGCAGAAACTGGTCCTGCATGTTTTTCAAGTCGCAATTTCCACATTTTGCATGAAATAAAACCCCCAATTGTCTGAAAGTATCTATTAACCCCAAACGGTTTCTGGGTGGGGTTTTATTTGCTCCTGTCACAGCATGTCAACATGTACATCCCTTTTCCAAGTGCCCACAGTTGTTACCAATACTGGCTCTAAGTACTGTTGATTTACTACTTGTCTCTTCTCTGCTCTATGTAAACACTGCCTGCAGTTGAGCCGAAAAGTCAAAAATTTTAACACGTGACCGGGTCACCCATGGCTTGTTGTTCGTGCCAAGGAGCACATAATTTTATTTTGTTTTGTTTTTAACCTAACCTTGTCAATGCAAGCAGTTCAGTTGTGGCAGTTTATTTCAGCAAGACATGTAGAAGAAATTGATTTTCAGGGAAAAAAAATCCAGTTTTAAAGCTTAGATTTGGATAATTTTGCCAATAGTTTAGGCAAAAAGTCCATTGGTTGCAGCTAAGTCACTCGTGGCTTCTAAGTTGTGCTAAGAAGCTCAGAATATGTTGTTTTTGACAGAATCTTGTGCAAACATTAGATTTTTGTCACATAGAAAACAGTGATTTTCATGAAATGTCACAATTTTAAGCTTAGAATCAATAATTTTCCCAACGAAACAGCACATAATGCAAAAATAGTTTCAGAAATGAATATCTCAGAAAATTAAAAACCAGATGATTCTTTCTGCTTTTACAGTATCTGACTGATAAATTGTGTAATTTTGTCAATTTTCTAAAGGTAACATGCAACCATCAGTTTTCAGGGTTTGTGAAAAGTAAAACCATGAGAAACAATGAAAAATGACTGAAGATTTGGCTTTTACTGAGCTATTATACTGTTTAGGTACAGTAATAAACAGTAATAAATCAGCAATAACAGACAAAAACAGTAATAAGAAAGTCATATTTACAAAACAGACAAGTTGGAGACAAAAAATATCTTTTTCCTTCCACACGATGAATAAATCACTCACTTACGGATAAAGATTTATGTAGATTCTCCTTTATTTTTTAAAGTTTGCTTGTTGTTAATGTTAACTGCTCCTTTGTTTCAATCAGAGCTTACAGTAAAGCACCAGTAATATTGTTGGTTAGTGGTTTCCTGCAGTTTGGGGGCGGGAACACACACTTTGAGAGGAAGTGTTTCAGTTAAAACACACACCCCAAACCACAAGTTGAAGGTACAGTTCAGAAACATGCAGTACCTGCTTCTTCAACAATCAAACTAGTGACTCAACAGAAGTTGGAGGTGTTTAGTTGAATGACTTTCACAGCTAGTTACAGTAATTCTTTTTTCTTTCATATGTTGTAGCTCTACGATGTAAATGCGTACCAATTGATATATTATCCATCAATGTGGCTCGTTGCCTCTATATCAAATTATCATGATCAGAGTTCACGGTTTTACAAATATCATTGAAAAACAAGACTGTGAGAGTCATGCTAGCAGCTCTTTGATGCCTTAGACACAGCTAATAGTGATGCTAACTGCATAGACACTAGACTATCGTTCACCCGAAGGTATGTGGGAGACTCATGAAGTCAACTGGAAGAAGGTTCTTTGGTCTGAACAGACCATAATTGAGCTTTTTGTCCATCATACTAGACGTCATGTTTGGCGGAAACCAAATACTGCATATCAACATAAATACACTATGCCCAACATGAAGCATGGCGGTGGCAGTATCATGATGTGAAACATGGTGGCAGCATCATGATGTGAAACATGGTGGCAGCATCATGATGTGAAGCACTGTGGTGGCAGCATCATGATGTGAAACATGGTGGTGGCAGCATCATGATGTGAAGCACTGTGGTGCCAGCATCATGTGACGGATGATGGTGGAAGCATCATGATGTGAAACATGGTGTTAGCAGCATTATGATGTAAAACATGGTGGCAGCATCATGATATAAAGTATGGTGGTGGCATCATGTTGTGAGGCATGGTGGTGACATCATCATGATATAAAGTATGGTGGCAGCATCATGATGAGAAGCATGGTGGTGGCAGCATCATGTGAAGCATAATGGTGGCAGCACTGTGATTGCATCATGATGTTAGCATGGTGGTGGCAGCATCATGATGTAAACCATGGTAGTGGCAGTATCATGATGTGAAGCATGGTGGTGGCTGCATCATGTTATGAGGATTCTTCTCAGCAGCAGTCCTAGAAGGCTTGTACAGGTAGAGGGTTAAATGAATGCAGCAAATTAAGGGGAAATGCTGGAGGACTGGATACAGTCTGCAAGAGAACTGTGACTTGGGAGAAGATTTGTCGAAGCAAACAGCCAAGGCTACAGAGAAATGGTTTAAAGACAACAGGTGGATGTTGTGGAGTGGACAAATTAAAGCCCAGACCTCAGTCCAATTTAGATTTTGTGGCAGGACTTGAAAAAGGATTGTTCACTCATGTCCCCTGTGCATCCTGACAGAGTTTGAGCTGTTTTTGCAAAGAAGAATGAGGTAATTTTGCAGTATCCAGATGTTCAGACTGATAGAGATTCATCAACAGTCTTAATGCTGTAACTGCAGCCAAAGGTGCATCTACTAAATACAGACATGAAGGGGGTCAATATTTATACAATCACTTATTTTACATTCTATATTTGCATGTAATTAACATCATTTTGTTGGAATATGTTTTCACTTTGACATAAAAGATACTTATTTTTGGTAAATTCTCGTCAGATAAGCCAATTTATACTGACCATGATTCATTGTTGAAAAGTAACACACGGCTTATGTCATAAATGACCTGGCTGGTTGCTTGAAGGTTAATCTGACAGAAAGATGAGTCACTGAACTCTGTATGTTCTGGGAAAACCCTCCTCGACTCAGCACACACATGTGCAGAACCTGCTACCTCTGCAGCCTGAATGGAATAAGTCAGTCATGCGTGCTGATGGCTGCGTCAACCTTGATTTACGGAAACCTAAACATAGCCGCTTCTTCTTCGGCCTCCGTTATGCAGGTGACACTCAGGCGAACACGCCAGGTGACCTCTGGGTATTTCTGTCGGCGGCGTGAAGTCAGAGGTGAAGAGCTGGCATATCTGCACTCTCACTTCAGCCCCTAACTTTACCACGAGAAACACTGAGACAAGCATGAGATCGGCATTCCGGTTGGATTCCTCTCCGCGGGAAACCCTGACGTCGCAAAAAAAAAACCCTCGTCGTGTCAGACAGATGGACGGACAGGCAGCTGACCTCCAGCCACCGCAGCATGTGACTTCATGGGCTCGAGTGTCAGGGAAAGACTTGTCAGGGAGGACGGTGGTGTGAAATAAAAGGGGGGAGATACGGTATCAGGAAGCAGAGTGAAGGGGGAGCGAGCAGCGGAGACGGAATGATGGAAATGAAGAGCACATGACAGCAGGCTGGAAGCGTCTCCATTTGTTCTGAGTGTGGATGTGTGCAGGCGTTGGAGGAATGTCAAGGCCTCCATTTACCTCCGTAATGACATTATAAGCACCTGACTGCTGCTATGATTGACATACAGAGACAGATTTTACTGCAGCGACGAGGAGGTAGTTTGTTTTTTTCAGAGCCATAAGCCTCAGTTTCTTTCTTTTCTTTCTTTCTTTTTTTTTTTTACCCTAAATGCCTCAAAAATACTGCTGTACAAGCTTTCAGGCTGCATGTTTATAGTCATGCTAGCAGCATGCAGGTCCAGTCCGGTGTTAAAAGTCCAAAATGAAATGTGCAATTAAGCTAAAATCTCACTGAAATTGTTGAGGGAATAGCAGCTAAATGCTTCAAACAGAAAATCCAGTTTATAAAGGTTATTTAAAACAAAAAAGTATGAATAAACCCCAAATTTTCACTACTGATCACAGCAAGAAACTATAAAAACAGAATAGAATAGAATAGAATAGAATAGAATAGAATAGAATAGAATAGAATAGAATAGAATAGAATAGAATACGTATTCAGTTGCTAAGGGGAAATTCAGTTGTTACAGCAGAAATTGTACAGTTATCGCCACCATAAATACCGATAAATAAGCAAAAATATGCAGTAAGTAAAAATAAAACAAGAAAAATATGAAGTGCACAAACAGTTAGGTTTTTGTGATGACAAAACAACCAAATCTATACTAAAAATAGGTATATTTGATCAAGAACGTTTTATTCTGCACGACTAATTTCTAAAAAGCTCTCCTCAATGCAACTGAGAAGCCACTACCGGCTCTGCTGCGATTAACTGTCATGTGGTAAAAGTTCTGCAACTTTTCAGCTGAATTGGGCTGAACTGCAGGCTGTGTTTTTTTCAGGTTAATATTCTTTTTCTTTTCGAGCCCTTGAAACATTCCTGCTCAGAGCCTACAAGCTTGCAGGCTGTGTAACTCCAGCTGTGCTAGCAGAATGCATGTCTGGGGAGACAGTAAGGGCTGCTGTTAAAAATCAATTCAATTCAACTCTGTGTTGTATTTTTAAAGTTCATTGTCAAGTCACGTTTTTTTGTACACCACATTTAGAACAACAGCTGTCACGACAAAGTGCTTTCCAATAGAAAAAATAATATGATTGGCGTTAAGAATTAACCTAAGAAATGTAAATGTTGGGGTTAAGACTTGATTACTTGAAAAATTATGGAGAAAAAACCTACAAATATGATATAAAACAGTACCTGACTGTAATACATGTTAAAGCTGAGACCCTGCAGTGGTATTAATTATGGTGAATAACCCCACTGGGCTTCTGTGTTGTATTAAATCTTAATCTTTAAAGTAACTACAGATAAATATAATGGTCTAGAAAGTACAGTATTTCTAAGAAAAGAGCAGAAAATGGAAAAGTAAAGTTTGCTTCTACTTGAGGCTATTTATTATTTAGATTCTTTCGTTTGAAATCAGTAGAAACGGCGCACCACCTTTAAAAAGTCTTTTTTTTTGCCACGTCACTTTAAATAACACAAATGTGCTTTTTATTACTGGAAAACCCCATCTCAAGATTTCCCCAATTAAAGTGTTGATGCAGAAGCACATAAAATTAGTTTATTTTCACGCTGTGGTATCAAGAATCATGGAATATCAGTGGTGCTGGGACAGATTCCTGGTATTGAGATAGCCCTAACTAACTGTGTCTAATTGTACCGAAGCTAATGGCGTTTGTTCCCATCAGCCTCAGCTGCGTTTTTAGCGCTGAGCTAATGTCATCACACAAACACAATAAAGCAGGAGGTCAGTCATGGCCGACATTATACCTGTTGAGCATCCAAATATTTGCGTGTTTGAGCTTAAAGCACATGACGATGTTGCTATTTTTGTTGTATTTATTCATAAGCTTGACAGTGCAGCATTTATTTCTATCCTCACTGGAACTACAATCTGTTGTTTATACACATTTTTTCAAACTCTTCCTTCATCCCAGTATGTATAAACCTTATAGGAGCCTCTATAGCCGTGCAGCAGACTGTCGGATTTAATGCCACTCTTTAGGTTTGAGTCCAACAGCAGCTTCCAAAAATATAATAGACCCCCCAATTAAATTTTCTACTACGGATCCTAAAAGTCTTTTTGGCCTCAGACGTTTTCACAAAAGGTGAAGAAGAGCGAGCGGCCATGTTGGAAACGGTCTGACGCCACTGATGTGGGTTCGTTCCCGCTGGGGGCTTTGTGGTTTTTGTGTGTGTGTGTGCGTGGGAGAGTCGCTTTCCCCCTCTTTTTTTCCTCACCCACTCCTCCTCACCCCGACGCTTAGAGACGAGGAGTAAGTCGCTCTGTTTCAGGAGGTTTGGAATTTGTCTCCTAGCAACAACGTCGTACAATACGACATGGGTTTTTTTATTGTGTGCGTGTGCGTGTGTGTGAGAAGATTTTTGGGAATCTGTGTGTGTGTGTGTGTGTGTGTGTGTGTGTGTGTGTGTGTGTGTGTGTGTGTGTGTGTGTGTGTGTGTGTGTGTGTGTGTGTGTGTGTGTGCACTAATCAGCTGAGCACCACTTTTTCCACTGTCATACATGTTTGGTGGGTTTTTCTGTCGTGTGGAAACCAGTTCCACTCCACTCCACTCCACTCCACGCACAAACACACACTCTAGCACACACACACACGCTCTGACACACACTCTTGCACACGCACAGATACATTCTTCACTCACGGCGGACAGCGGCACTTCCTCCCTGCGTTGACGTTACATAAGAAGCTGAATGGAAACTGGTGATAAGCCGGCGGTTTGTTTTTTTTTGTTGTTGTTTTTTTATCACGAGGACGGAGGCAGTGACCATGAGTCTGGATGGCACAGAACGTCTGTGGGTGTATTAACCGTGGTGGAAGAAGAGGAGGGGGCAAACATCCTCTAAACAACCACCAGGACGCCCACTACCTCCACCTCCACCTCCCACACGGCCACCATGATGTCACCAACCTTGGCTTTGAACTCAAATGTAGGTCACAACCTGGAAAAACTCCTCCGCTGACAGCTGAGATTAAAAACCTGACTGGAAGAAATGATGAGAAAGTGACAATATTTAAGGAACAATCTGATACCATTTTCAGAGATAATGCACTCAACAATGGTCAAGTTCTTCTCCTTCTTCTTCTCTCTTCTTCTTCTTCTTCTTATTATTATTATTATTATTATTATTATTATTATTATTATTATTATTATTATTATTATTACCACAGTTAGCTTTAAGCTCATTTCCATCTGCAGTCCCTTGGTAGGTCACAATAAAAACATCACAACATTAAAATGTTACAAAAAGTACATGACAGTGAAACAAAACATCATACACACACACACACACACACACACTCTGAAAAGCACACACGTACACACACTCACACACAAATGCCAATTAAAAGGACGTTGCTGGACTAAAATACATGAGCGTGAAATAAAACATTATACACACACACTCTTAAAAGCACACATGTACACACAGCCACACACAAATACCAATTAAAAAGACATTAACGGTTGCAATTCTGAGTGCTCTTAAGCAGGTTTTTCAGTTTGTTTTTAAAACTGCTGATGGAAATACAGATCTTAGTGTCAGTTAAGTTGCTAAAATCAATCCAGTGCAGATGCTTGACAACTAGAAGAACTCTGAGATGCATTAAGAAAATAAATGCACTCCTGCATTCAAGCTGTAGGCGGTCATGAACTATCATTATACTGTATTTAGAATATCTGAGGGGGTTAGAAGCGGAGTGGTCTGACCCACAAAAAAACAGAGTTTTATAGAATTTCTGTAATATTTTATGGTGTAGATTTAAGTGATAAAGTGGTCTAACCCACAACCCAAATATAGCGTTACAGTGGCGCTTACAATGTTAGACCATTCTAGAAAAGGCAAAACTTTGAATCCATTTTTCTCAAAAACTGCAGAAAGTTGGTTAGACCACTCTGCTTCCAAACCCTTATTGTCCAAGATGCTTCAAAAACGATCCAAAAAATGATTCCAAATGTGTCCAAAATGAATTGAAAATGATCCAGAATTACAGAAAAATTTCCAGAAATGATCTAAAACAATGAAAATGTGTTCAGAATGACATGAAAATAACTAAAATAACTGGACAGTTATGCATTTCTCTCCAATAATTAAAAATGATCCAGAATTGCAGAAAATTTGTCCAGAATTACACAAAAGTTGTCAAAAATGACAAAAATCTTTCCGAAATGACTCACAAAATGGACCAAAAATGATTTTAAAATGTACAAAATGACTCAAAAAAACGTAGGGTTAGGGTTAGGGAAGTGAATTTTAGCCATGACGAGCTTCAGCCAATACATTTCGTTGTCCGGAATGGGATTTGTCCATGACACTGCCCATTTCTTTAAACTTTTTAACCACCTTCGCCACCACTGAAAAGCGAGGTGGAATCCTTTTTGGATGAAGTGCATTAAAATCATCTGTTATCTGTCGATATGTTCATCCTTCATGTCCACTGAGAAGAACCAGTTCAACTCCTTCTTCTTTTGACAAAGCCATATTTATTAAAATGTCCTGTAGATGTCCAGATTTTGGGACACCTGTAGAATGGTCTGTGTTACAGTGTGTGACTGTCAAATTACACTGTTGTACTGTATTTAAATCAACCAAAAAGATATAATTTTACATATATTTGCCATTATTTAAAACCAAAAAGTATGTGTACCAAAGATTGAAAAATGGTAGATATTTTTTTTTAACTGTTATACAGATTGTCCCTGTTTTGTTATATTACAGACAATATCTAGTAATATCACAGAAAAAATATTTAAATCAGCTAAAAATATAATTATTTTACAGACAATTTCTGCTATTTGAAATAAAAATAGATGTTTTCTAAGTATTAATGAAATGTTAGATGATCTTTTCAAATTCTTGTTATACAGATTTACCATTTTGCTAAATCACAGATAATATCTAGTAACAAAAAAATGAGAGAGAAAAACACTTTGTTAAATTATACAGATGATATCTAGTAATATTACAGAAAAAGTACTTACATCAGCTGAAAATAGAATTATTTTATAGATACATTTTGTTATTTGAAGTATTAAAAAAAGTTTGCTATGCTTTTAAACATGGCAGATATTTTAGTGTTGTTTTGCAGATTTGTTTTTTTAAATTACAGATAATATCATCCATCCATCCATTATCTATACACCGCTTAATCCTCACTAGGGTCGCGGGGGGGCTGGAGCCTATCCCAGCTGACTCGGGCGAAGGCAGGGGACACCCTAGACAGGTCGCCAGTCTGTCGCAGGGCTACACAGAAAGACAAACAAGCACTCACACATTCACACCTACGGGCAATTTAGAGTAATCAATCAACCTTAGCATGTTTTTGGACTGTGGGAGGAAGCCGGAGTACCCGGAGAAAACCCACGCATGCACAGGGAGAACATGCAAACTCCATGCAGAAAGGTCCCAGGTCCGAGCTGGGACGTGAACCAGGGACCTTCTCGCTGCAAGGCGAAAGCGCTAACCACTATGCCACTGTGCAGCCCCCAGATAATATCAAGTTTTTAAAAAAAAGCGAAATATATAATTATTTTAGAAATATTTACCATTACTTTTAAGGAAAAAATATGTTTACCAAGGACTGAAAAAGTGGTAGATAAGATTTTTCAATTGTTTTATAGATTTTCCCTGTTTTGTTATATTACTTATAATATTTAGTAAAAAAAAACAAAAAAACACTTAAATCAGCTAAAAAATAAATTATTATTATTACTTATAAGAAATAAATCTATATACCAAGGACTAAAAAATGATTTTCCCCGTTTAGTTAAATTATAGATTATATCTAATAAAGAAGAACAGCAAAAAAATGCTAAAAGTGTCATCCTCTCACAGATCTATGAGGTTGTTTGCACCATTTTCCACCTTAGCTGCCAGATTTTCACCTTTAATCTAACAGATTTTGTGAACTGATTATTATTGGCTGGTGTGCTGGAGCAGAAAGGGTTAAGTTTGTGGAGCTGTGAAATGTGAGAAGTGATGTCGGAGGGGAGACTAGCGGGGAGCGAAGACAAAGAGGAAGAAGACCCAGATGTCCTGTCTGACAGCTCTGCGGTCCGTCCAGGCTGCTTTCCGCTTTCTCTCGCCTCTTTCCGACCCGTCTGAGGCCGCATGTGAGCGGCTTCTTCGTGGGGACGGAAGGGGGACCCTTTTGAGCGTCGCACCGCTCCGGTACCGTCGAGGTTCTTTCCCCTCCTGGTGTTAAAGCTCAGCAGTAAGCGTTTCCCGCTTCCTGTGCAGCGCTGAATCAGCCTTCAAGAATGTACGAGCACTGACTCACACTTCCTCCTGGATATGACAGAGCTTCCTCCCCACCGCCAACTGATTTAGCCTCCCCGTCCTCCCCTCCCTCCACCCGGCTTCCTTCTGCTCCGCCACCACCCAGCTCTCCTTCCTCTGGCGGCCCGGGAAGGTTCGAGAGGCGACCCGGAGTGGAACAAGTGAGTGTTTGCCGACCGAGCAGGGATCACTCACTGGGTCTCAGTCATCAAGCATCTGAGTCATTTGAATTTAATTTGTGCTGCCTATATTTAGACGTCTTCTAATGGCTCACAGCGGCAGAACAGATGGGTCTCTGTTGCGTCGCTCAGACTGACAACAGGTCCAGCGTTAGCGTCTCCGGGGCAGGTGAACTGCAGTTCAGCTCTTATTAAAGCCGTTAACTTCTGCAGGATAAATTACACAGAGGCTCAGTAATTGATCTCATTACAGGCTGTTAATTGTCTGATCAGAGGGGGAGAACCATGAGAATGAATTCTGTTTTCTTTCATTCAAAATATAAGAAACGGAAGTTGGCAACCAAAGACTTTAGTTTCCTCATTCGCAAAATTAGCAAACCGCAAAAGCTTCCCATTAAACTTGACGCTGTTAGATTTAAGTTTAATCTGAAAGAATCTGGGCTTCCTGTTTCAGGAAGTTTGGGGCATCCCATATCTAATTTCTTGCATTGTAGCAATTTTTCAGCCACCACCTTGTGTCTTTTCGGTGTAAATATAACAAAACTTAAAGAATCATATTTAATTCCTTAATATACATAATTTTTCTTTTGAATCACAGCAATTATCTGTAAAATAAAGACATTGTACCTGATTAAAATACAGTTTTCTGTCCTAAACTGAGTAAAACATTTTTCTGTATATTTATGCTCATGGATGTAGATTTATTCTGAAAGAGTCTGGATTTCCTCTTCCAGGAAGCTTAGAGCATCGAATATTTCATTTCTTGCATTGTAGTGATTTTTTAGGCACCAATTTGTGTCTTTTCAGCATCAATTTCAGGTGAAACTATCTTCAATTATGTAAAGGAAAAGTCAACAGTTAAGACTAATTTTTAAGTCCTTAATATACACATTTTTCTTATTTTAAACTTCAGCAAATATCTGTAAAATAATGTCAATTTAGCTGATTTAAATACAGCGTTCTGTCTTCTTTTGTTCTTTACAATTTATAGTGTACAGATATATTACAGTAGGAATATCTTTTAATTTTATATCTATTTTTTTGTCTTATGTTCATGGATGTAAGTTTAATTTGAAGGACTCTGGGCTTCCTGTTTCAGGAAGTTTGGAGTATAATACTTAATTTCTGGCGTTGTGGTGATTTTTTAGGCACCAATTTCCATCTTTTCGGTGTCAGTTTCAGGTGGAAATACAACGATAGTTAAAGAATCATTTTAATTCCTTAATAGACATAATTTTTCTTTTAAATAATAGCAAATATTTGTAAAGACATTTTAGTTTTATTTAAATACAGCATTCTGTCCAAAGCTGAGTCAAATTTTTCAGTCTGAGATCTGAATTTGTGTCTTTTTAATTTATGGTGGAAATATTTTTTGTCTGTGTGTTTATGCTCATGGATGTAGATTTAATCTGAAATAGTCTGGATTTCCTCTTCCATTAAGTTTGGAGCATCAAATACCTCATTTCTTGCATTGCAGTGATTTTTTAGGCATCAATTTGTGTCTTTTTTGACATTATTTTAAAGTGGAAATGTATTTATTTGCGTAAAAGAAAAGACAACCGTTAAGACTCATTTCTAAGTCATTAATATTCATAATTTTTCTTTTAAATCGCAGCGAATATCTGTAAAATAAAGACATTTAAGCTTATTTAAATACAGTTTTACGTCCCAACTGGAGCCACACTTTTTAGTCTGAAATGTAAATTTTCTTTTTCCTTTCAATTTATAGTGGTAATATCTTTATTTTTATATGTTTAAGCTCATAGATGTAGGTTTCATTTAGAGTCTGGACTTCAGATGCTCAGTTTCTTGCATTGTGGTGAATTTTTTAGGCACCAATTTGTGTCTTTACAGCATCAGTTTGTGGTGGAGGCAAAGAACCAGGCATTAGAGGACAATTCAAAAACATCACAGAATATGTATGGATATAACTGCATTTCCCACAAGATATTCAGTGATTGTATGAGCTCATAATTCAGATTTTTTCCGCCACCGCCTTCCCTGAAGAATCCAAGTGTGCACAACATTGCACTGTAAAAACAACTTGTTAAAAAAAATAAAACTCTGGAAGCAAGTGTGCCAGAAAAATGCCTTAAAAATCTGATTTAAAAACAGTATAATTTAACTGTGGTAAAACATTGCAGAAGAGAAAAATACCACTTCTAAAAATATAGATTTTTGACAGCTTTGACCCATTTATTTGCCTGTTATAGGGTTTTGTTTAGTTTTGTCATTTTTACAGCCAACATGTAAAGTAGTACTATTTTCTCCTATTTTACTAGATATTGTCTGTATTTTAACAAAACGTAAAATCTGTAAAATGACAGTTAAACAATAACCTTGAAGTCCATAATATGCATCGTTTTTTCTAAAAGTAAATCAATAAATAAAATTAATCTAGCAGTTCTGTTGTTTTGAAAGTTTCCGGCTCTGTTAAAGTCTATCATTTTGGATATTTTTTAAAAAGATAGCATACTTTTGCAAACCTGACAGTATGTTTTGGGGTTCATAGAAGTAAAAATGTGTAACAGGACACTTCTAATGTTGTTCTAATGTTGTTCTGTATCGTGTAACTGATTCTGGATGCTACACGATACAGTCCCTGCGGTATCTCTACATCTGTGTGATAGATTCACCTTTGAGTTGAAGTGACAACAAACAAACTATAAATAATATGACCGATATTACATTTTTTATGCCAATATCAGGCCAAAAATATCGGTGGGTGGATATTATCAGACATCCCTAGTTGTTAATCTATTTTTTGTTTCTCACTTTTGCCATTTTTTGTCAAATTTTTATTTGTCGGTTTTTTTGTCACTTTCTAGCTTTTTGTCCAATTTTTTTGTCCCTTTTTTGTTTCTTTTTGTGTCGTTTGCATCATTTTTTGTCATTTTGTTTCTTGCTTTTGTCGTTTTGTGTCTCATTTTTGTCATTGTGTCTCATTTTTACAATATTATGTCTTGCTTTTGTTGATTTTTTTTCTTTTGTCTGATTTTTGTCATTTTGATCATAAAGTAAAACACTACATCATCCAGTTCCAGATACCTGAGACTAAATGTTTTGTTCCTTTGTAGACACGCTGTGATCTGTAAGTTGCGTTGGGTAAATGATAAACTGAGGCATAATGTTGTTAAAATTGAACTTATATTTCTTAAGAAACTTCAGGATGTTTATAATGTTTTGTAATAAGATAATTCCTTAAATGTGGACATTTTCAGAATTAATTTTTTTTTGCACTGAAACAAAGGGAAACATTTGGAGTTGTGGTTATCTCTAGGTTATTTTCCTCTGATTTTACTGGTCTGATCCACTTGAAATCAAATTGGGCCGAATGTAGCCCCTGAATTTGACACATTTAACTTAAAAAGTACCAATAGAGCAAAGTAAAACTGCTCTATTACAAGTGAAAGTGCTGCATGACAAATTCTACTTGAGTAAATGTAAAAAGCAGCAAAATGCAGTTGAAGTATTGCAGTAAAAGTTGTGACTGATAATATATTATTATTAGTGAAGCATCGGTGTGTTACTGTTGGAGCTGCTGCAGTTTAAACTACTTTATAACTAGTTTTATATTCAGACAAATCTGAGGCTCCAAACAGCAAAATTAAAGTTCAAATCCATCATCTTTAAAATTTGCTGAGAATCACTGGATCATTTGAATATTTATTGAAACTACTGAGAAGATTAAAAGGACAATTATAATTATTGGAGCTGTTAACTACTCATAGACATCTGAAACGTGAGCCAATGTCACGCTGTTTTTTGGAAAAAGCCAGAATCTGTAATTATATTTCAAAAAGCTCATTGTATTATCCACTGTATAAAGTCTGCTTATTAACACAGCTACATGTAGCAGGGTAAAAAGTACAATATTTCCCTCTGAAATGTAGTCGAAAGTAGCATTAAATGGAAATACTCGAGTACGATGAAGTGCAGCACTTAAGAGTTACTTTCAGAAGAACTTTTTCTCCAGTAAAATGTGATTACAGTGAGGTGAGTTCACCAGAACCACCAGGACATTGTTTCTAAAGAGACATAAATCTTTTTAATCTTTTCTTCGAAATTTTTAGCACAACAAACAAAATGCCTATTAACCACTATCATATTAAGGCAGCAGCAGAAACCCGGATTGAACAAAAGCCACTCCAATAAAAAACGGCGCCATCACCACAGCTAGACGCCACTTTGAAATTTGGATGTTTGGTTTAGAAAAGGCTTCGTGCCAGAAGGCTTTAACAAGAGCTCTCAGAGCCATCATTAAAACTGCGCCCTTGAAACTCTGAGACGTCAGAACTGAATCCTGCCTGGAGAGTTTTTATTTGAACACATTTGGATCAGAGCCAGAGAGATCCGTCAGAAGAAGAGCAGCGTTTTGCCAAAGAACCGCCCAAAGTGCCACATTCAGGCTAACAGATATGTTTAATTAAAAAGGAAGTTGGCAACCAAACATTTTATTTTCCTCATTCACATAATTAGCATTTGGGCAAACCACAAAAGTTTCCTTTTAAGCAAATATAGACATCATTTTTCTTTCAAATAGCAGCAAATATCTGTAAAAAAAAAAAAATTTTTTTTAGCTGATTTAAATACCGTAAAACAGTGTAAATTGTGTAGAATAGAATCTATGTCACCATATTGGCGTCAAAATAGCAAGAAACTGGAACCTTGTCTTACCAAACTTAAATTCTACTGATGCTAGGTGCTTTAAAAGTTGGTAAAAAAAGTCAATTAAATACTATATTTTTAGTAGGAAATGTGGATACACCGTTAAATATACACTAACATGAATTTTCTGGTGCCGACACTTGTTTGAAAATGTTGCATGTGTTCTTACAGCTTAAAATTACAATTTGTCCTGCGCTGGAGTCATTTGATCATTTAGATCAGCTAAAAAAATTCTGTGTCCACACCAAAATTCATGGATGTGGGAGTTTTATTTATGAAGATATTAAACCCTTAAAATGGCTTTACGATGTATACATGCAAACAACACCCACAGTGTGCGAAAAATTTTCACTTTTAGCATTTTCAAGGACCAATGACTAGAAATCTATGCTCTGCTGGAGTCATTTGATCATTTAGATCAGCTAAAAACTATGTTTTCTGTGTCGTCACCAAAATTCATGGATGTGGGAGTTTTATTTATGAAGATATTAAACCCTTAAAATGGCTTTAGTACCTATACATACCAACAACACCAATGGTCTATGAACATTTTGCACTTCTACCGTTTTTGAGGACCAATCATTAAAAAAACTGTCCTCTGTTGGAGTCAATTGAACATTTAGATCAGCTAACAACTATTCTTTCTGTGTTCTCATCAAAATTCATGGCTGTGGGAGTTACAGTTCTGGAGATGCTGAACCCTTAGAATGACTTTCCAATGCTTTTTGTGGACGAAATTTATTTTTATAAGGTGTGAAAACATCAAATTCTCAAAATTCTGTCAAAATATTTTGTAGAATTTAGTTTTGTCTCCCAAATAACAAAAAAGTAAACTCTAAACAAAGTCTAAGCTGGTTCAACAACTACGCTATATAATATACTACCTATACCGACCAACAGCACCACCTATGGATAAAAATGTTGCACTTTATCCATTTGCGAAGACTAATAGTTAAAAAGTTGTCCTCTACTGGATCCATTCAATCTTTTGAATCTGTTGGAAACTATCTAGTCGGCGTCCTCACCAAATTTCATTGTTCTTGGAGTTATATTTCTGAAGATATTGGACCTTTAAAATGGCTTTGTAGTGTTTTTGGAGGGTGAAAATACTAAAAAATCTCAGGTTTGAAAACATGAAATCCGCAAAATTTCACCAAAAATATTTTACAGAACATAGTTTTGGGACCTACATTACAAATAGGTAAACTCTCAAAGCAACTTGTAACTTTGCACATATAATTACAATATATGGACCCTTAAACATCAGTTTTTGAGTCCACATCACCAAAACTGGAACCTTGGCTCAAAACACCTGCAATACATCAAATTCTACTGATGTTAGAGGGATCAAAAGTTGATAAAATGTTGACCAAAGACTGAATCTTTAGTAGGAAATATGGATACTCCCTTAACTGTACAATTACAGAAACTTTCTGGAGCCACAATACAGTCTACGTTTAAAACTTTTTCACTTTCCTCCATTATCATAAGGAAATCATTTGGCCTCTATTTGGAGTCATTTGATCATTTGGATCTTCTGGAACTATTTAGTCTGTGTCCTCACCAAACGTCATGGCTGTGGGAGTTTTATTTGTGGAGATATTGGACCTTTAAAATGGCTTCGCAGTGTTTTTCGAGGGTGAAAATAAACAAAAACTCTGTTAGATGGCTGAAAAGTTGGTAAAATGTCGAGCCAAGACTGCGAGGCAACATGTTTCCTGAATTCTCAGGCAGAAAACCAACCATTCCACCATAAACCAGCAGCTCTTATCGCTGCCTATGCAGGGAGGATATACAGTTTGACCCTGACGCTGCTGCTTTCGTCGCCTTCTTCCTCCCGTCGGTGAATCTGGGCCATTCCCGGACTACTCGACTGTGAAACGGAGCTCTTTTTTTTTCTCTGACACAGTGGAAAGTTTACCGTGTGACCAAGGTGTGCTGCGCTTGCTGATTATGCAAACATCCCTCAGCCGGCGGCAGCCTGCAAGCATGCGTTCACCTGACCGCCGGGTGACGTCACGCGACGACAGGTGGAGGTGTGTGTGTGTGTGCACGCGCTCAGCGGCTCGTCTGCGGTGTTTACACATAGCAGCGCAATCATTAGAGAGGGGAGCGGACGTCAGAGCAGCCGGTGATGTCACGCAGTCATAACCAAGGAAAATGTTGTGCAATACCTGCGTCACCGCGCACCGGGACAACAGCAGGTCGAAGCCGGCTGGTCAACCTCTAAACAACATCTGTCAAACGGAGGCATCGCAGCGGAGCCCGAGCTTAGTCAAGGCCCAGTGACTGATGAGGCATCAGGAGGTGGAAAGCACCGAAGGATCCAGATAATCCGATGACTGTGGAGGCACTTGAGATGACCAAATATTGTGGTATGTTGTTAAAAGGAAGCAACAGGAGGCCAGATTCAGCTGCGTGTGGACGTTCAAAACACAGCGTCCAGCTCCAATGTGAAGCCAAACTCTGAGCTGCTTCCGGTCTAGTCTGGAGGGCAGGTTTCATCTGGGAGTCACCACAGGGCTGGTAAATACCTGAAACTTTCTGCCCCAACTAGAGCCAAAGTTTTAGAGATCAGAATGTGTGTCTTTTTAGTCCGATACTGCAAGGTACTACCTGAACTGGAACAAAACGGGGCGTTTCAGGTGATTTAAAAGCAGCAAAACGGTGTCATAACACTGCAAAAGCACAAAATAACGGTTATAATAATACAGATTGGACATCATTTAAGGGTATGGCCTGTTTTTGTTGTTTTTTTGCTTTTTTTTTGACAGTCACCATGTAAATTAGTATAATTTTCTATAATTTATGAGATACGTGTATTTTAACAAAACAGGGCGTTTCACATAATTTAAATGTGGTAAAACGGTGTCAAACTGCAAAAGAGCAAATTAACAGTTACGAAAATACTAATTATGTATTTTTTTTTCTTGTTGGTTTTTTGGCTGTTTTTTTTTTTTTTTTTTTACAGTCAACATGCAAATTCGTACCATTTTCTCAGACTGTACTAGAAATCTGCAGTTTAACAAAACGGGGAAAAGAAAAAAAATGTTGAACAATTTTTAAATCCTTAATATACACATTTTTTTCAAATATTTATAACAGCAAATATCTGTAAAATAAAGACATTTTAGCTGATTTAAATACAGTATAATTTTAAGGTCAAACACTGCAAAAGAGCCAGATTTTTGAATTAAACTTTATTTACAGTTTTGGCCTGTTTGTGTTTGCTTGTTTTCGTTTTTTCAATGTGTAAATTTGTAGTATTTTCTCCCATTTTACTAGATGTTATCTGAATTTTAACAAAACAGGAGAAGTCTATTGAAGAATAACTTCTAAATCCTTAATATACACATTTTTTTCTTTCAAATAACATCAAATATCTGCAGAATAAAGACATTTTAGCTGATTTAAATACAGTAAACCTGCCTAATTTTAAGGTCGAATGCTGCAAAAGAACAAAGTACCAGTCATAAAAATACAGATTTTTTTAATCGGGACATTATTTACAGTTTTGGCCTGTTTTTAACCTTTCTTTTTTTACAGTGAACAAGCAAATTAGTACCATTTTTCTCTTATTTTATTAGAAATCTGCAGTTTAACAAAACAAGGAAAAGAAAAATAAGTTAAAGAACACCTTTTAAATCCTTAATATACACATTTTTTTCTTTCTAATAACATCAAATATCTGTAAAACCAAAACATTTTAGCTGATTTAAATACAGTAAATCTGTGCAACTTTAAGGCCAAATACTGCAAAAGAACCAGATATATAATTACAGATTTTTATAATTGAACTTTATACAGTTTTGGCCTGTTTTTTTTTTTTGTTTGTTTCTTTGTTTGTGTGTTTGTTTGTTTTTGCTTGTTTCTGTTTGTTCAGCATGTAAATCTGTAGTATTTTCTCTGATTTCACAAGATGGTATCTGATTTTTAACAAAACAAGAGGAGTCTGTTAGAGAATAACTTCTAAATCCTTAATAAACATATTTTTTCTTTCAAATAACAGCAAATATCTGTAAAAGAAACACATTTTAGCTGATTTTAATGCAGTAATTCTGTGTAATTTTAAGGTCAAACACTGCAAAAGAACCAGTTATAAAAATATAGATTTTGAATTGGACATTATTTATAGTTTTGGCCTGTTTTGTTTGGCCTGTTTTTGTTTTTTCAATATGTAAATTAGCCCTATTTTCTCAGATTTTACTAGATGTTATTGTTATTTTCATAAACAGGAAAAAATTATTAAAGAATAACTTTTAAATCTTAATATACAGGATTTATCTTTCAAATAACATCAAATATCTGCAGAATAAATACAGTAAATCTTTGTAATTTTAAGGTTGAATTTGGACATATTTACAGCTTTGTCTGTTTTTTTTGTTTTTTTTACAGTCAACATGTAAATTCGTATTATTTTTTCTGATTTTACTAGTTGTTATCTGTATTTTACCAAAACAGGGAAAATCTGTAAAGTAATCCTTAAAATGCATAATTTTTCTTTCAAATAACAGCAAATATCTGTAAAATAAAGACATTTTGGCTGATTTAAATACAGTAAATCTGTGCAACTTCAAGGTCAAACGCTGCAAAATAACCAGATATAAAAATACAGATTTTTAAATTGGACATTATTTACAGTTTTTTTGTGTTTTTTGCTTGTTTTTTGTTTTTGTTTTTTTTAAGTCAACAACTAAATTCATATAATTTTCAGTAATTTTTTTATTTATCAGTAAAATACAGACATATTCGCTGATTTAAATGCTTCTTTCTGTCTAGTTCGGTGCCAGATTTCTGAAGCAGGTGAAATGATGAGATTAAGTCAACAGAGTCTATGAAAATAAAGAAAAGGGATTTTCTGGTCAGCATCCGTTACAGCGGTGGAGTTTCCCTCGTTGCCCGGGAAGCAGAGCACCTGTCAGAAGGAGCGCTGCTTTATGACTTAAACAAACATTTCTTCCTTTTAATAATATTATTACTGCAACCGATTTACAATCATCGCTCGCCGTCTCCTCTCTGGCTGCTCATCTGTAAACCTGCGGAGCTAAAAGTGACAAAATGTGACTAAATGGCGTCGCAGAGGGAAGATCTGACCGCTGTTTCAGATTAGCTGCTGATTGATGACGCTCGGAGGAGTCACGGTGACTCAAGTGGAACTCTGGAAGGAATTTAAAGATTCTGGACGGCTGCCAGAGTGCCAGTTGGGTCGCCATCTGCATGTTGCACAGATCTCCCTTCAGACTCTGCCCATCCGTACGAGTCATTTCACAGCAGACAGAAACCTGTTAGCTGGAGGTTCAGTCACCTTGGAAGTTTCTAATGCGGACACCTGAGCCTGACTGGATTTGTGGACACTGCCACCATGTGGTTCTGTTTCATCTCCTGCAGCTTTTATCCTGCAGTTAGATTCAACCAAATAACATGAAAGTTAAAAATCAGCACCTGGGAAGTTTCTTCTGAGGATGCAACATGTAGTAATAATCAAGAGAAATGCAAATTACAGCAAAGATGCACCAGAATAGTGCAACAAACAGGCAAATATTAAATATTTGCAGCTTTCTGAGCCGAGGCTTTTAGTCTGTGATCTGAATTTGTGTCTTTTTTTACTAATTTATTGTGGAAATATCTTTATTTCTTTACGTTTGTAGGTTTCATATAGAGTTTTGACTTATACCAATACCAAAAATAATTAATAAATGTGTAACAATGGGGAATGATTGTGTTTAATAATAATAAAAATGCTAATTAGAGCAAAGATGCATGGGAAAAGTGCAAAAAATAAGTACAAAATTGCAAATATTCGCAGGTTCAAAGAGACAAACTTGCAGATTTTAAATTAAAAATGCACTGAATAGCTTTCTGAGTCACAGTTTTTAGTCTGCAAACTGAATTTGTGTCTTTTTGATTTATGTTTATGCTCATTGATGTAGGTTTAATTTGGATTCTGGACTTCAAAAACTTAGTTCCTTGCATTGTGGTGAATTTTTGTTCACATAGGAAGGCACTTCTCAGGATGTAACATGTAAACATAAAGAAAAATGCAAATTAGGGCCAAGACGCACTGAGTTAGTTCAGAAAATAAGCAAAAATTGATAAACTTGCACATTATAACTGAAAAGTACACTAAATAGCTTTCTGAGCCAAAATTTTTAGTGTGCAATCTGAATTTGTATCTTTTTAATTTATGTTTATGCTCATGTTTGTCATTGTCATTTGGAGTCCGGACATCAAATACCCATTTTTTTTTTTGCATTGTGGGGAATTTTTTGGCACCCGGGAAGGCACTTCTGAAGATGCACCATGTGTAAAAATAAAGAAAAATGCAAATTAGAGCAAAGGTACACAGGAAAAAAAGCAAAATATTTAAATGTTAGCAGGTTCAAATTAACAAACTTGCAGACTTTAAATGAAAAATGCTCTAAATAGCTTTCTGTCCCAACTACAGCCGAAGTCTTAAATCTGTAGTCTGAATTTGTGTCTTTACTTTTATTTATGGTGGAAATATCTTCATTTATGTATGTTTGTAGGTTTCTTCAGCAAAGCGGCACAGAATAGTTCAAGAAATAAGCAAATATTTTAAATATTCGCAGGTTCAAACTGACAAACCAGCAGATTATAAATGAAAAATGCACAAAAAACACACAGAAAAGATTCTTTCTATTAAATATATGCTGATATATTTATGTTTAGATATAAAATTGCCACTGCAGAGCTGAAATGGACAACACGCATCCTAATAATCCCTTTGAATACAGTTAAAATGGCCATCAGAGATTGAATTCACTAATGAAAAACGATGGTAATTTATTTACAGACAAACTGCCACTGAGCCAAATTGCTGTGAAAACAAATCAGCTTTTTCAAGTCATGCATGAAACCTGCAGCCATTTATTGGCACCAATATTCTAATCTAATTGCTAAATTATTATTCAAGAATGTCAGATTTAGATATTTAATTGCTCAGTTGTGCGAGAGGAACATCACCGACACTAATTATGTTAATACTGAAATCATCCGGTGCAATTAAGAGAAGTCTCTTTGGAAGGAAAAAGCACAGCGAGTCGCAGCGGGGAAATATTTTCCCTCTGTACATTTTTAAAGTGTGATTCAGTGTCCACGCCCGCTGATTCATGTTCTGATGGTTATTCATTTGAAACAGGAGAAAAAACACTCCAGAAATCTGTCAGCTTGATAGGAGGCAGGATGGGGTTAAAGCAGCGGAGATGTGGAGGTGATCAAAGCTCTCCATGCCTGAAGGCTTCGTTCAGTCCGACAAAGGAGACGAAGCGAACGTGTTTCAACTGGAACTACTTTAAAAAGAGTTCAACCTTCATCTGATCCGACCTCTCTCCTACATTTCACTCTGAAAGCTGGCCTCACCTATACATTCTGTGCTGGAAATACTTTCAGCAAACTGTTTTTGCATGAATTTATTTCATCAAATCAATCACACGGAGCAAATCTGAGTTAATTCTGGGGTCACGGCTAAAGTGTAGACTGATTTGAAGACTCTGCACTGAACTGAAAGACTATTATGTAATTATATTGTACAGCGATGAATGAAAGAAGCCGAGAACCAACTGTAGCACTGAAATAAATACAATAGTCGAAAAACTGCTTTCAAATCGGTGAGTTGTCATGTAAAGTCACTTGTAGCAAGTCCAAAATCTGCAGGTTAAAATCTCCTTGCAGCAATCTGAACAGCCTATTATGGAAAAGATTTTCATCGCGCGATGAGGCCTTCCTGCTTCCTTAGTTTGGTAATGTTCCACCAAACAAGTTCCCCCGACATTATTTTGCAGGGACATCGTCACTGCATCCTGGGCTTAGCTCCACCCAGGATGACTGTGATTGGTTTAAAGGAATACAAACAAGCCAGAGCGATAATGAGGTGCAGTCAGATCATTCTCCAGTGCTGACACAGTGCTGTGGATATCTGGCTATGCAAGACTAAAAAGCTGTGGATCTACAAAGTTTCCATGGATAACCAAAGAGGAAGGAAGGACTTCTTGAAGATCTTTGAAGATTGATCTTGAAGATTGTTGTAGATCCATAGCTGTTTGAATTCTTGAATTCAAGAATTCGAACAGCTATGGCTCTACAAAGTTTTCATGGATAACCAGAAAGCACAGTCTCTAAAATAGTGACAATTTGCTATTTTTGCCACAAATTTTTATTTTTGTATATCTTCATCATTACAAATCTTGTGTAAAATTAAATATCATCATGCTAGCTTTGCCTCCCTGCATGCAAATTTTCCACCAAAACAAGTTCTCCTGACATTGTTTTGCAGGGACACCATCACTGCATCCTGGGCTGAGCTCCACCCAAGATGATTGTGACTGGTTTAAAGCAATACAAGGTTTTTTTTTATTTACTCCTATAGCAGAATAACAAAGAGGTGCAGTCAGACCACTCTCCAGTGCTGACACGGTGCTGTGGAGATCTGGCTATGCAAGACTAAGAATGTATGAATGTTCAAAGTTTTCAAACTGCAGGGTCTCTAAAATATTGACAATGTGAATCATGTAAAACTACGCTAATTGTAATGTGTGATTAACGGATGAGCCCAGTTCATCTTTCAAATGTTCCACCAAAACACATTTCTACTGGCATTGTTTTGCAGTGACACCATTCGTAAAACTTCATTTTTAAAATTACACTGTTAAACGGTTCTTTAAGCTACTTTTTCTGGCACGTTCAAGCCAGATTTTCACAGATTTCTTTTTACAGTGTTGTTGCTGCTCTCACATCAAAACACTGACCGATTTCTCAAGCAGATGACTTTTACTTGGCACACTCATCTCACTGAGCGTGTGTGTGCAAAAGAATTAAATAAATCACAAGATGCTCATCAAGTTTAACCCGACGCTTCCTGTGAGTCAGACTCCAGAAGAATGGGACTCAGCAGAGAGGAATCTGGGGAAACTTCTGTAGGCTTGTTGTTGCTTTGACACGAGGAAATAAAATGCTTTCTGAGTCCACTGCAGGAGAAGTTTAATATCCACCTGTTTGTTCAGATGAGTGTCTGCAGACCACATGAGTTGCTTCATTCTTCTGTCGCATTCATTCTTTGTATATTTACTTTAACGATACGCTTAAAAGAAGTTTGATTTCTGAGCTGCTGCTACTTTGCTGCATTTTAGATGGAAATATTAACTTTTTATTTCACTACACAGAGATTTTTGACCCATAAAGTATTTATTTGTTTATTGTTTTTACTGATTTTATTCATTATCTCACACTGATGTACTTGAATTGTTTTATAAAGTGTATTTTTCTGTACCTGCTTTGGGACAACAGCTAACTCTGATGCAGTTACTTTTAATTGTCCCTGCAAAATAGATAAATAAAATAAGCACGATTTACAGCTAAATTTGTCAAATTTTCATTCACAGTGACTTTTTTTTTTTAAATTATTTGAGCAGTAGGTTTCTTCTGGCTGGAAATGATATTAACAAGTGATTCAACACAGTAAGACGTTCTACTACACATGTTAATGATGAATTTTAACAGTTTTTATTTATCTATTTTTGGTAAAAATGGCATGTCCAAAATTAGTCATACCCATAAAATTGGTGCAGATTTTTCAGAAACTGCAGCTTCTACATCTTTCAGAATGCTTCTAATGATACTATTCCATCATATTCTAGAGTGTTCTAATAAACAACTAAAGAAGCACTCAGAGAGCACAGTATTCATTCATTCCCCCATATGGCATTGTCAGAAATGCAGCATTTTTTTTTTTTTTTTTAATAAATGCAGCTTTTGTTTATTAGTTATTGATGATCAGAAATCACAGCACTATAGAATGTGGCTATTTAATATAGATGTACCCACAAACAAAATGACCTTCGGCTGTTCACAGGCGTGTGTTATGCATGTGTATGTTACGTACGGATACCGAATCACATGACCTAAATAAGTAGAAATTGATGGGACTCAGAAACACCCCCACAATTTAATCAATTGTTCCTTGTATCATTTAGATGGATAAGTCCCGATAAGTCCGCAGTGGTGGATTTGTAGTAGGATCGCAGTCATGTGATCGTCAGCAGGCAGCTGACGTAGTGTTCACTTGTTGTCATAGTTACAGTGATGCCGTCCCACTATCTCACAATGATACAGAAATCTTTAACAAATCCGTGGATCCAGACTATAAGCTGCAACACTGCCAAAATCTAATCACTTGGTCCTTGTGTCATTTCTCACCTTCCCTGAAAATTTCATCCAATTTGTTAATCCGTTTTTGAGTAATGTTGCTAACAGACAGACAGACAAACCAACGCAGATCGTCACAAAACTCCGCAGCATTCCTTGGTGGAGTAATAAACTGAGAACAGCTCATGCAGTGGTTCTCCACTTGGTTACTAATATAGTGTAAGTCAAGGCTAAAATCAAAGGAGCTTGATTGTTTTGTTTGTTTTTTTTTAAATCCGAAAACATTCTCAGAAATTTTTGAAATGGAAGTTTTCTTTTACTTCCCAGAATGTTCTCCTTCGAGGTAGGATGACCAAAGATGTTCTAAAGATGTTTGGTGATAACATTGTTAGATCGTTAAGCCCCGATGTTCCAAAAATCTGAATGCTGCTCTGAAAGCGTTCTTCCTTTTCGATCACTGTGGAACATTGTGAGAACGTTTGATAGATTTGATGTGTTCCCTCGACAACGTCCCCAGAACATCTGCAGCCAGAACGTTCTACCATGTTTGTCAATATATCGCAGTATAGGAACGTCTTACATAGAACGTTCTGTCATCCAAGGAATCAAGAACATCTTCAAACAGTTTTCTGAACATTTCATTGAGAACATCTTTCCTTTGCTATCACCTTGGAAATGTTTTATTGAAGCACCTTCTATAATTTGTTCCCTCGACAAATATGTTCCTTAATAATTATTTATATTATTTACAATAATTTAATATTAAAGAATGTTCAATGATTTGTTCCCTCAATAAAAATGTTCTTTAACAATTATTTACATTTATTATTATTATATGATGAAATTCTCTTGCAGAAAGGTTCTGACTGTCTTTTTTCATTTGTTTTTGTCTTTTGCAGCCAGAATACACCTGTTGGCCAATTAAAAATTCAGCATAAATTAAAATCTGGCATTAATATCAATAATAAGATGTACACCAGTTTATACTTAAGAGCAAAATCCTGCTTTACTTTAAAGCATGAACACCGATAATGCAATTAATGCACAAGTTTCAGTTGCAGAAGATCATTTGAACATATTTTTATTGTAACTTGATCATAAACAGCTGAGAACAGAGAACATGTGAGTGAAAACTGACATCGAGTGCACAGTTTCATTTATGCTGCATTTATTCGAGATATTATTTTGGGATTTAAATATACTGACTGTATTCACTGCTTGTTCTGGAACTTTAAATGACCAGTTTTGCTGTTTTATATTTAGATATCTTGTTTATATCTCAGACTGTGATGGTAAATGAGGATATTTTTAACATTTTAAGTCACTCTGCTCTGCATAATTCTTCTCTCTGGTTAATTTAAAAGAGGAACAGCTGGATTTTTCCGTTGTTTACATAGAAATGTGCAGATTTAACTCATCCCTGTCCGCATTTATCAGAGAAGTCAGAGCTTCCACCGGATATTAGTCATTATTTGGGGACTTTTCCAGCCTGGTCGAGGCTCTGAATGAATCTTCTGAATGAATCTTCTGACCTCCTCCTTTGGCTCCTTTTCTATCTGCAGCGCTGCGCATGCTCAGGGTTCTGCAGCGGCTTTTATCCATCCCGTTAAAATTTCCACGCGCACCAACGACACGCACGCGACCCACCAGTGACTCAGGCACGAGTCATTGGTGGGTCGCGAGCCGCCGCCCGAGCAGCAGCATCCTTCCGGTTAGTAGAGAATTTTATAGTTTATTTACAGAACTGAAGAGTTTTTAGTTTAGTTCATATTAAAAACTGCATTAAATTTAATTAGGAAAAGGGAAGGTTGAAAGAAAGAAAGAAAGAAAGAGAAAGAAAGAAAGAAAGAAAGAAAGAAAGAAAGAAAGAAAGAAAGAAAGAAAGATGGAGGAAGGAATGAAAGAAGGATGGATGAATGAAGGAAGGAAGGGAGGAAGGAAGGAAGTAAGGCTGGAGGTGAGGTAAGGAAGGAAGGAAGGATGGATGGAATGAAGGAAGGAAGGAAAGAAGGAAAGAAGGATGGAGGAAGAAAGGAAGGAAGGAAGGAATGGAGGTTGGAATGAATGAAAGAAGGAAGGAAGGAATGGATGTTGGAATGAATGAAGGAAGGAAGGAAGGAAGGATGGATGGATTAGGGAAGGAAGGAAGGATGGAAAGGTGGAAGGAAGGAAGGAAGGATGAAGGAAGGAAGGAAGGAAGGCAGGAGGTGAGGTAAGGAAGGAAGGAAGGATGGATGGAAGGAAGGAAAGAAGGAAAGAAGGATGGAGGAAGAAACGAAGGAAGGAAGGAATGGAGGTTGGAATGAATGAAGGAAGGAAGGAAGGAAAAAAGGAAGGAAGGAAGGAAGAATTTTTTTCATCAATTAAAAACTAAATGATAATGTTTAATTCACTGGTTTTTAGTGGGATGAAGGAAGTCTTTTCTATTAACCAATAACTGCTGTAACCATGGTAACCGCACACAAAGATGGCTAGAGCCTCAGAATGCTTAGATGACATAAGAAAAAACACATAAATGAGACTAAATTCTTAGTTTTTGTTCTTAGTTGATTGAAACTAATTTCAAACTTCAAAATAAAATTTTAAAACTAAAACTCAAACAACTAAAACCTAAATTAAGTCAAAATCCAGTGATTAAACTAACAACCTCCTATTTAAACACAGCTGCAGAAGTTCTGATCAACCAGAAAATGTATGAAAACACAGATTTAGCAGCAATTAAAGCATTTTCTCTATTATTGTTACTAAAATTCATGTAGACAGAATAAAAAAGTGTTTTTTCGTTTACATAAAGAATGTTTGCACTTTCTTTATGACTTAAAGGTTGTGTGTTTAACTGTGGATTTAGTTTATTTCTCACTTCCTGTGTTACACTCTACTCTGTCCCACCAGAAACAAAGGCAGGTGGCAGCAAAGTTCCTCTGAATGGAGTGGGTGGTGAAAGTGACTCAGATAAAAACATAAAAAGCTGCAACAGAATGAAATAATGGACCACATGATTACCTCAAGTCCAGAAAACATCACTCAGTGTGAGTGTTGTTGGCAAAACGTCACAAATGAACCCAAACATGCAGTGACTAACGATTGTGCAACAGAGTGAAATAATTGTGTTGTAATTAACCCACGTGCTGCTGTAACTTTATAACCTGGACTTTAGGAGTTCTTTCTGTATATTTCTGAACTTTTAGTGTGATTTTAGTTGCATTTGGTGCGGCAGGATGCAAATCTGTAATCAGAAGAGCAGCACTTCATGTAATTTTTGCATTTAAAAGAGAATCTTTATCTGATTTACAGGCATTTCTCTCATTAATAATGTGCTACATACAATTTTTCAGACTTTTTCCTCTCTTGTTTTAGACACTGTGTTTTTTCTTACTCTCAGCATGAGTATTGCATTTGTTTTAGCTTCTTCACTTAATTTTCTAACCTTTAAAACTGGATTTTATGAGCTCATCTTGTATATTTCAGAACTTTTCACGTAAATTTAGTTGAATGGGCAGCTGCAAGATACAAAATCTATAATCTGAAGAGTCACACTTTCACATTTCATTTCATTTCTGCGTGATAAAAGAGAATTTCCTCTTGTTTGTTCTCAGAAACACTCAGAGCCTTAGCAGCCTCTCATCATAACAACACGCAGCAGAACATCAGCTGGATCTGATAAAATACATCAGAACAAACTGAGACCATGTTGTTAAAACTCGTCACTCAGAAAACAATAAAAGACGTTCAGTCCTCCGTCCGAACCGTCATTTGAGAGCACGTTAACCGCTGACAATATTAAATAAAAATGGAAGTAAAGGGATCCGATCTGGTCAAAACAAACAATATATTTGTGAGTTGTGTCTTTTCAAAAACTCTGGCTGGTTTAGAAATGGCAAAATGATACTTTTAGAGACGTGGCAGAGGAAGACTAGAATACTTCCAGTACTGTACAGTCTGAGTGATTAAACTACGCAGGTAGTTTGTGTTATATTTTTGTATTCCTTTTTACATCCTTGTGAAGATGTTTATCAGACTGGTGGCATGATGAGTCAGACTGTGGTCTCTGATTTTATCTCTGGATTCCATCGTTTCCTCTCACCATTCATAAAAATATGTTTTTTTTTATTGCGACCAGCACATTTCTTTTTATTGTCTGTAGGTGATATTTACATGGATACAGACTTTATTAAGCAGTGATACCGACGTTTTTCGGCAGGTCTTCTTTATCTAGTATCTTTATTTCACACACAACCAGGTCTGGTCTGAATGAATCTGAGGACGAAACATCTGGAGATGGAAACTATCACCAGTTAACCTGATCACCAGTTAAACTGGAACTGTAAATGTCAGATAAATTGTATTATTATTATTCTCCTGCACAATATTGTTTATGTATTAAGAAGACATTGTAGTCCTGCAGTGCCACCTTGTGGTCTGTTCCGCTTTTATTTTGGTAAGTGCGCGTTTCTTCTTCTTCTGCGGTTTTTGTGACGCCGAACTTCCTGTTTCTTTGTCTACACAACGTTGTGCTCACGCATCGTCGGAGAAACGGTAAAAAAACTGTCTAAAAACAGTAGTTATACATCACGTTTATCTATTTGAATTGTATTAAGGAAGGGTTTACATTGTGATTTACCTCATTATACTGTATTCGTAGCTCCGAGCAGCGGCGTATGTGTGTATGTCGAGCTGGAGAGCATGCTAGCTGATGGCTAACACTTAAATTAGCGCCCTTGGAACGGCGGAATGAGGTATGAAAATGTTTAATATGCATTATTATCAGATGAGTTGCGTTTATTTGTATTGGATGTAAACATGATTTATACGTGAATTGTTTGTGATACTACAGTGAAGCATCTTGTATTCTGTTTAATTCTGTAGTTTTTACGGTGCTTATGGTACACGGTGCTGGTCGAGAGTGAGAGTAAATCAACACCCGTTTGAAACTCTGCGTCTTGCTGAATGAATCCAAGGGGCCACTACAGGAACAGCGGCACCAGTAGATGACCAGTATCCCATCATAAACTGTCGTCCACGTGTCGGATCTTACTGTAGAACACACAGAAGTGAAACGTAACATTCTACAGTTAATAAAGTATGGCACTGAAAGTAACATCTGTGGTTAACAGAACAAATTCCAGCTCTCTCCAAATCAGCATCAGACACATGATTGATCTTCTTAAACTGTTCTCCAGCAGAACCTCCTGACTCTCATTATAGAGCAACGTGGAGCTCCATGATTTCTGCGTGGGTTTTCCACTCTTAAAGATAATGAAATAGGAAAAGGGCTCGAGGACAGCCATTCTTTATGTGTTCACGGTCCAGACCAGCTCTAAACTGCTCTTCCTCGGCGACTTCCGGTGTTGCTACAAAATAAACAGTCGTATTTTGTATTTCGGGTTTAAAAAGCTAGAGCAAAAAACCAACACTGTGTTTTTTTTCATTAGTTAAGTAATACATTTCTACATTTAGGTTTTAAAAATGTAAAAACAAAAAAACTGCGTGGTTTATTGGTTTTTTTAGATTTTATTTTGAAATGGAAAAACGAATGAGCGAGCCATACACGGATTATTTAAATATCCTGAGAAAAGACCCTATCATTAATTATAGAGATTAGTCTGGCTAATTTAAATATAAGGTTAATACCCTACAGTGTAATTCATTATGGAGATTATTGTGTCTAATTTAGACCTGAAGTTATAACCCTACAAAAATCTTTTTATTTTTAAGTGTAGTATTTTTTGTTTTATGTATTCATAAATTTTATTTATTTTTGTTTTTTATTTGTTCAATGCAATACCAATAGAGCCAAAGACCAGTGATAAAGTTAACCTTTAAAACCCCCATGTTTGATCCCAGTGCTGACAGTGATTCCATAGATTCCACAGATACGATGGAGCGTACATCGTTATAAAAAGCAGTCTAGTCTAGTTGTGAGAGCATCTATTGTTTTTGAAAGTAGAGAGAAAACCATGAAGTGTAGACGTGTCTGCAAATCCCTCAAAGCTCGTATCTGCAAGACAGAACTTCCACCTCACCTCTGTGAGAAAATTCATGATTTGTGGTGATTCCTCTGAAATAACCTTTGTCTAAAATTTCTATGGCAGATTGAACGGAAGCGTGGGATCGATCCTGGTGTGCCGTCTAGGTCACTAGTTTACTAAACTGATTATGAACATGGGAATGAGGAAAGGATTTGAAATACACCTTTAGAGAGGTTGGTTTGTTTTTTGTTGAACCATAGCGATCAGCTTTGTCAATCTTTAACTACGTACTCAATACCTTAATCAGAGAGGTGTTGGATCAAAAAATGCTCATTTAAACAATTTTTCAATAATTAGGCCAGGTCTGAAATCACGGACGAATAGGAATTGTTGGTCAATAGGATTACATTCTTTAATAATCTTGTCTTTTATCTTCTGGACGTGTGGTACATTCTTACAGAAAGCAGATTTTTGTCCTCACAATGGCAAATACACAGCAAATGATAACAAGAAAAGCAGTCAGAGTGCAGTACTCCACCAAGGCTGTTCATTCATCCATATGGCATTGTTAGAAATGTAGCTTTTTTTGGTTTAGAAATGCAGCATTTATTTATTAGTTATCAGACTATAGCCACATATTAAAGTCCATCATAACTGGGATTATTTAGAATCCAGGATGAAGCAGGAAGAGCAGAGTAATAGGAGGGAAGAAGAACCTATCAGGAGGTTAAAATAATCAGATTTTTGTTGCTCTGGAATGGATTTCAGCTCAGTCCACAGAGGTCAGAAGCTGCTGCACCTGGTAAACTTCTGGACTTCAGTGAAGGCAACACATTCAGGAGGTGACATGTAGTTGTAGGCACTGTTCCCTCAATTGCGCACTGCTGACGCGGTCTCCGCACACAGAAAATCTGCGCTGCGCACAAAAAAAAAAAATCCAACCTAAATTGTAAATAAAATAAACGCGTAACAATTCATTCTGCGCTATTTTTCAATGTGAGTCAGTGAGTGACCGGTGACTGGCTGCTGCAGCCAATGATGCGATTCACATACGTATTTACCATAGACTGTATATAATGGTATTTATGCAGCTAATCAATGTCAGGCGTCCTTATGTGCAGCCACCGTTGTTCTCATAGATATGAATGCATAGATAGGACATGCCCCTTTGAGCTGCGTGCTACGGCGAGGCTAAGCTAGCGGGGGCAAAGTTTCAGTGCATTCCATTGATGTAGACGGCGTGAAAACGGAAACAACAAATATGCCGGCTCACTGTGCTGCATACAGTTGCACACTACGTCGTACGATTGAGACAAGGAAACTTGGAATGACTTTTCAAAGGTAAGAATAGTTTTTGGCTCTTTTTTCATTATGAAATCTTGTTGAGAGCTTCCAGTCTATGAGAGCTAACTAGTTAGCCACTAGCAAAACGCTAAGGCGAGCTAGCAGCTTGACAGCCAAATACCAGACGATTAATAGTAGCTGTAGTGTAGTTGTACAAGCAGTAGTAGGAATACTAAAAGTACAAGCAGCAGTAGTAATATAAACCACTATTGGAGTCGTAGAAGTAGTATCAGCATTTGTAATAGTATTACAAGTTGTAGTAGCAGTTAGTGTACTACCACTACTACTAGAAGTAGTCACATTGCTATTACTACCACCAATACTACCAATAGTAGTTATAAAGCCTAACTCATATATATCCAGATTACCATCTATGTTCTTCCTCCAAACCCATTTTATGATTGGGATTACAGGCAGTTCTTTAGGACTGCTCTCAAATAATTGAAATGTTACTAAACAAGGTTATACTTATCAAATTAAATAGCTCTGGTCTCCAGTATATTGGCGAATTCGGTTCTTTATACTTAATTTATTAGCATGATTTCTTTTTAATATGTTGTGTACAGACTTACTTACTTCTCTGTCTACTTACTCCATGTAGGTTTCCCAGAGACTATGGGTTGAGGAGGAATTGGAAGTTTGTCGGCTTAGACCTGGTGTCATTTCATCAGTGTTAAACTTCCCGGCTCATCTTGGAAGAGTACGTGCCAGAAAGACCACAACCAAGCAGCCTTGAGATCTTAGGCAGCGTCTCCCTGAGGTGAGTGTCGACGGTGTTCACGGTCAGGTCATGGTAATCCCGTCAAAAAACAAAACAGAAAAACAACTAGATTATAAATCAACATGTAACCAAAGCACTCTGTGTATAACGCCATATTATAGGATGTAGTTCAGAAAATGTCAAAGTATAGTATGCTTTACTCAAGAATAACATAGTATGGCCTGTAGTTCATAGTATAGCTTGTTGGCAAGAAAAAAAACAAAACAAAACATAGATTATTATGTGGTTCAAAAAGCGCAAAATGATAGGATGTTGCCTAAAATTGTCATGTATGATATGTGGTTCAAAAAATGTCATAGTGCAGTATATTGTCAAAATAGTATGTAATTCAAGAAAACATCAGAGTATAATGTGTCATCTAAAAAATGCCATAGAATAATAATTTCATTGCACAAGTAAAAGTATAGTAACTTTTAAAACTGTTCGAATTCTTATATGTTGCTAAAAAAAACTAAAAAAACTAAAACAAAAAAACGTCACAGTGATATGTCAATTAAAAAAGCCTATAGTATAGCGTGTTGCCCAACAAACATCATAGTATAGCATGTCGCTCTAAAAACGTCACAGTATAGCCTTTAGTCCACAGCTGTCAGTAGGTGAGGAGCAACACAAAAACAGTCCAAATGCTGGTTTCCAGAGGGTTAGACGAGAATTTATTTGAAAGAGTAAGTTTACAACAACACAACATGTGAGGGGGTTAAAAACAAATGGGTGTTATTAAAATAAAAATAAATAAACAGAACTAAAAGTGAACTTCATGTTGACATTGATGGGCATTCCAACCAGGAACAAAGTAAAAGATAATCAATACGAAAAAAAACTCTTCCTGTTCACCTCTTAAAACCCAAAAACACACCGCAGTAGCACCCTAAACTAAAACTACCAATGGGTTCCCTGTTTTCCTTTCTGAACAATTCAACGGTCCCTCTCTAGCTCCCCATACATCCACCAACTACTGGAACACATCTCCAAAGTTCTGCTGGGCCAGCTCAGCTTCCCCTCAGAAGAAGTGCCGCCACCTGCCAGATGAAGGAGCCTTTTGAGAGGCAGCTGGCATCCTGATTGGACTGTACTTTGGTCTGTTCCAATCCAGCTTCAGCTCCAGAGACGGCAGGCGGGACGAGTCAGTGGAGGCCGGGTGGCCGAAGGCATGCAGCTGAGTACAATCCAGAAAACAACAGAGGAGGAATGCAGCAGCCCAGGGCCAGAACAACCAGAGTAGCATGGTATGTCTCTTAGAAAACATCATAGTATAGCCTTTGGGATGAAAAAACACCATCATATACATCGTAGATTGTACAAATAACAAGTCAAAGGAAAGAGACATACACTGTAGAATTGTGGTAATTGTGGGCTGACTTATTCACTGATTATCAGTATTTTATTTTTTACTGATTTACGGTAATAAATAAATTTTAAAGTGGCGCTACTTTGGCTCTGAACCTTTATCTACCTGTGGTCGCTCTGTCTTCTGGAGTGATTTGATAAACTACAGGCCATACTATGTTTATAAAACTCCTTTACCTTAACATCTGTAAACAAAACAAAAACGTATCAACAAAGTTTTCTGTTAGCGTTTGTGTTCTTCTAAATTTAACTCCAAGATTTTAAATACTTTCATTTACTGCAAATGAATATCCAAATGAATATACTCCAAATGTCTCACTAATAATCATTATCAGCCTTAAGAATCCACAAAACACCCCTCTATACTGGACCACACTTAGTACAGTCCGGTTCCCCCTTCTATAAATCTGCTTGGAATCATCCACTTCCTGTTTGTCAAAGTGGCCTTCTACCTGGACAGGTTTTGTTGGAGCTCATGCATCAAACGTTTTGGGTAACTGCACTTTAATATGGATGGATGACACTGAATTAGAGTCTGTTTTCATGAGACTGAGTTAAGATGTGTAGCTCTGTCATTAAATAGGAAATTATTTCTCAGAATTCACAGAGGAAAGTCTGAAATGTTTGCTAGGTTAGCGTCCCACATGTTCTTTGGCTCAGCTAAAGCTAACTCTCTCCAATTTCTGGATCTCTTGAGTTGCTTGTTAAAATATCTTGCTGTAGGTGCTGAAGCTCAGAAAGTCTGAGATGTTTGTTCAAAATAAGCTCATTCTCAAGTCTTATCTGAACTGTCCTCTTTTGTTTGAACTTTCCCTAAACTTAGGAGTTAATGACAGAGCAGCACATCCAGACTCAGTCTCATTCATGTAGAGCTTAAACTTCAGTGTCATTCATTGATGTTAAAGTGCAGTTTTTCAAATGTTTGTTGCACATGTTCCCGACCAAACCAGTCCAGGTGGAAGACAATGTGAAGAGAAAGCTCCAGAGGATGAATATCACACATTTACGTTGGAAATAAATGTCCTTTAATTAGACATTGTCATGCAAAAGTTGGATTTCCCTTTAATGATGTTCAAGTCTTTGTTGAGTGTTTTGTTGATTTTGGTTTCTAAATGTTTTCTGACACTCGGCCCCAAAGATTAAAACCTTCTACGGCTCACAAGCTGCAACAATTCACACTTTATCAACTATCTTTCTGACTAAACTAAGATAAAAAGTGAAAAACTGCCTGATTCCTGCATCATGAATGTAAATCTTTTTTGGTTTTTATGACAGTAAACTGAATATATGTGGGTTTGACATTTTATAAACCAAAACAAGAAATCAATTACTGGAGAAAACAATCAACAGATTAATGGACAAAGAAAATGTGTTTTCCAACATATATGGCTGAATTACTCCAACATTACAAGATACATACAATTTTAATTCAATTTTATTTATATAACGCCAATTACAGGTCAAATTGTCTCAAGCTGCTTTATTTTGAAATTTTTTTTGTCATATTTAAAATATGACAAAGTAAGAAATTTAAATCTCTTGACTAATCCAATTTATTATTTGGTTTTTAAGAGACTAATGGACAATTAAAATAAGTTTCTTCACTAAAACTAATAAACGTGAGGTCAAATAGAAGGAAGAGTTTTAAATACTGCAGTCCCACAACGGCAAGAATAAAGTTTGTAAACAAAAAGTAAATCTGCTGGTGGATTCCATTAAAGTCCTAATAATTGATAATAAAGTGTGATACTAAAGGTTTGTGGTGCTAAAAATATCAAAGACATCAAGTTGAACATCTGGAAGGAGGTTGATAAAAGTTGACGTCCCTTCATTTCTCTGGAGCGACTCCATGGATTTTATGGATGGTGGTTAAAGACCTGCTCTTCTAGTGATCTTCCTTCTAGTCGCTGTAAAAAGTCAGTCCATCCTGGCCAACTTCAACACCTCTTCATGACAACTTGTTCTGCCTTCGACCTCGTGGAAACTCCAGAAACTCGGGAAAACCTGTCGAGGCTCGAGGAACTCGTGGAGACTCGAAAAACTCGTCGGGCGGGGGAAGGTGTGGTGGGTGGTGGGGGGAGGTGGGGGAGTAGAGGGGGGAGGCCGACACCCACCTCCCCGCCTACTCTCCGCCCTGACTCCACCCAGACTCCGCCTTGGCTCCACCCATGTGGTCACTTCAGGAACTACGATGCCAAAGGGACGACGAATTTATTTCTTTGTATCTGATCTGTAGCTCAGTGAGTTAAGGATTTGCCTATGGAGCTGCAGGTCACTGGTTCAAGACCAGACCCTTCTTAAATTTTCTCAAAATCCTGACAAAGACAAAGAAAGAAAACTGCCAGTGGTGGGTCTTGAACCAGCGACCCTCCACTTGGTAGTCTGTCTCTTATCCCCCTGAGCTATTCGCTCAGATACTAAATTTAGGTTTTTTTGCGCATTTATCATCTATTTTTTGTCGTTTTCGAGTTTTTTTTTAACTCGAGTCTTGACTCGACCGTTTTTCTCAGGAGGTTGGGCTTCAGCCTTTGTGCTGGAGGGTGGAACCCTCAGTTCCAAGACTTTCCAAAGCCTCCACACCTCCCGAGTCCTCAGGACCTGAGCTTTCACACAGTCTGAGGGCTGAAATTTTCTAAGTCCCACAGTAGATCTCTGTTAGATCTAACTTTCAGACAGTCCAAGGACTGATATCTTCTAAGTTCCTGAGTAGTTCTCTGTTAGTTTGAACCTTTAGACAGTCTGAGGACTGAAATTTTAAAAGTTTCTCAGTACTTCTCTGTCAGTTTGAACCTTCAGACAGTCTGAGGACTGAAAACCTAAAAGTTCTTGAGTACTTCTCTGTTAGTTTGAACCTTCAGACACTCTGAGGACTGAAGTTTTAAAAGTTTCTCACTACTTCTCTGTTAGTTTGAACTTTCTGGTTAACAGAAGCATTAAAACTTGTGACCATGAGTCTTGATTTCGCATTTAGACCATCGATCTGAGATATTCTCAGACCTTCACCTGTGGGTTTTATAGAAATCCTCAACAAACTTTGATTCTCTTCACTGAACAGTAAAGTTTGTGGAGATCAGAAGGTAACATTAATTTGATCGATGCGTTCAACTACTAGTAGACTTTATCTGGAAAGCAGTTTTCTGAAATGAGTTCTTAGTAAATCTGTCCGCAATCAAACCAAGAACATAGAAAGAGGACATGTTTGAAGAAACAACTTGATGTTTTCATTTCAGACTATGGCCTTTAACTGTTTTTGCTCATTTCATCATTTTATTGTCTCCTCTGTTTAATTTGATCTTCTAAAGTTTAACTGGTGTCTTTTCAAATGTTTTATCTTTAGTTTGATTCTTCTTAAATGTTTAGTTTTGCTCTTTTCTCACGGTTTATTCTGTTCTAATGTCTGATTTGATTTCAAAATGTTTTGTTTTTTTAATGTTTAATTGTTGTTTTTTCAAATGTTTTATCGGCTTGTTTGAAAAATTTCCTTTTCTTTCCCATTGTTTAATTTTTTGATTAAATCTTTGTTTTTCTTTGTAAATGTTTTACCACCTTTTAATGTTTAATTTTCTTTTTTAATGCTTCATTGTATTTTCTGTTTAATTCCTAAGTTTTATTGTCTTTAAGACTTAATTTTCTAATTAAACATTTAACTTTTTAATTAAACGTTTTGACTTTTAAAGGTTTAATAATCTAATTAAATGTTTTGTATTTTTCTAAATGTGTAATATTCTTGTTTAATTGTAGTTTTTAAATGTTTAAGTATCTAAAATATTTCATCTTTAATGTTTAATATTTTTGTTTAAAAATTTTGTTTAATTTCATAATTACATGCTTTGTATCTTCCATTTAATTATCTCATTAAATATTTTGTCTAATATAATTTAATTGTATTTAATGTTTAATTTTCTTTTTAAAAGTTTTATTATATTAAATGTTTTTTTCCTTTGATTTAATTGCTTTTTTACTGTAGTTTATTTCTTTAAGCTTTTTTTCTGTCAAGATTTTAACCCTAACCTTAAAAATGAAAAACCCTTAAATCACAATGAAAATACTTCTGTTGTCACAATCATGAGTTAGTCAATTATTCACATTATCACGTCAACTTTATTTGTTTAGCACCTTTCACACAGATGACCAAACTAAACAAGCAAAGAGAAAAAACTATGATCAAAACTCAAAAACAAAAAATTTAACATGGTAATAAAATATGTTGTGTCCAGGGGATGGAGGGAGTTTATTGAAGTCTTCTTGGGCTCACATGGTAAATCATTTAAAATATAAACTTGATATTCAGTCTAAGGAAACTGTAGAGCGACAGAAAAACCAACAATATCTCCCGTTTTCTCCTTTAATGAGTCGACTCTTCTTGTGCCTTTAGACCAAAAAACTACAGACTCTTCACAACCTGCTCAAACTCTTGGTACAGGACCTCACCACACGGGTCAAGGTTTCTGTCTCATTTCTACTCTGAAGCTCACCTTCTCCTGCTCAAACTGCTGACAAATGTTTCTGCTGCTCTAAAGTCTGCTCTCCAGAACTTCCTAAAATCTCTCAAAGTCTCTTCTGCTGCAGGTTGCTTTGTAGAACTGTTCCAGAAAACCTCACTAAACCACATGGAGGGGCCTCAAGATAGTCGTCCAAATGAAACCGTACAAAAAACAAACTAGTACAACCCAAACGCTAAAGTCTCCTGCAGCCTACCAGAGAACCTCTGAGAACAGAGAATCAGGACAGGAACTCTTACCTTCTGGACAACCAACGCTGGTTCACAAGAAAACAGGATGTGTCTGACCAAACACCTCTAAAGACTCACTACAGCCAAGATAAAGACACAACTCAGCTGCAGCAAATCCACTAATCACTGCACACATTAGCACCATGTGCTAACTGTGGCCAAAGAACCACATTTACCAAGACAACTATCCAGTGCAAAGCCCTAAAACACACCAAGAAACACATTAAAGACGATTTTACTGCTGGAAGCTGCAAGCCAACGCCTAAAGAACAAACTAAAGCAACGGAGCCAAACCCAGTTCAATGGTGAAGAAAAGCAGAGGAAATGTTTGTCTGCAGCCACATAAAGCAGGAAGACACTGAGCTGCTCAGGTGTTCCTGATAACACCAATCAGCCACCTGGACAGCCAATAGGAACATAGCTTCCTGGAAGTCCAGAGGGCTGGCTCAGTGAAGGAAATTTAATTTAAAGTTGAAGCAGAAAGTTAACAAAGAAAGTTGAAAACCACCTTCTGATACCTGAAATCTCTGAGTTTTCACACAAAGAACACCTGAACATGTCAAACTGGTTCCATAGTAGAACCGTCATTGTAAAAACATCATAGTATGGTGTGTTGCTCTAAAAACATTAGGACCCGGCTGTCAGGGGACAAACATGTAAGAAACATGAGAACAGAGAGAATCCAACCAGTAGGTCACAGTTTATCATCCCCCAGTCATCTCCTGAAGTCCATATGGTGAGAGACATCAGTATCTGGTTGTTAATTTACCAGAGGATGCTTATAATCATGCTGATGTGGTCTGTACTCTACAGTATTTTAGTGACTCAATAAATGCCTAAGTTGTTTGTTTTTTTTTAAATGCTTTTTAGTTTTTAATCAACATTTAATAGCCTATATGTAATCAATAAATGGCCTTTGCCTATCTTAAGAAAAATTCACTCAGAACTCTGATGTTAACAGTACTAAATAAATCAATAAATACATGCATACACACAAAAATAAGTTAATACATTAACTGTGTTAAGATAAGATTTGGATTTTTAAAAAAAAGTTGTTTCTGTTTTTGCAGAATCCAGTATTGCTCACTGGTTGGTCATTACATTTTATTAGTTTGATTTCACTGTTTAAAATGATTCCACCTCTTCTCAGACAGAACCTGTGATAATAAAACAATACAAAATGTTTAGTTCCGTGTTAATAAAGCACTTAAAGCTTTAAGTATGGCTAAATGCTTTTTCCAGAATTAAATATATCACTCCTTAGGTGGTAGTGGCCCCAAGTTCAGTGAAGTTGGAAAGATATTCACAGATTTGGACTTCCAGCATCAATAACTCATTAGATATAGGTTGTCAAAACATAAACGGTGCCTCTTTCCCATTGTTGCAAGGCAGACAATGTGCTACAAGCCCAGTTTTATCAAAAGTAGCTGTCTTTCAAGCTACAGGAATAACACTGGTGTCTATGGAGTGAACAGGGTCCGTCTGCAATTTGCAAAACCGCTGCAACAGTAGAGACAAATATTCAATAACTTCACTCTTATACATTGTAGTGTCACTAAAATCCCTGCAGCCTTCAACTGGCTCCTGTTGACAAAGTGTTTTAACAGAAATGTAAATGCTGTAATTTGATTCTTTTAATGAACCATGTAACTTGAATGGATGTGATGCTGGTGTGACCACAGTGCACACGTCTGATGTTGCTCACAGTGGTCCAAGGAACGCTCTGGGAGTTTGTGTTTGCTCAGACTCAGGAAAAATTAGAGGGAACATTGGTTGTGGGTGCTGTCTCTCTGATTTGGATGTGTTTTACTTCATATTTGCTATTTGTGATTTGAGTTGTTATATTGTTTTCACTTTCTTATTTCATTATCTAATGTGCTTTTTGTAAATAAAACAAGCACTGGAAAGAAAAAACTAACCCAAACCTGCCTGTTAACACGAAAGTAAGCAGCATTTGTGTATTCGGTGAAAATACTATCCTGTGTATTTATCCCAAGTTATTAAACAACCTTTCATACATGCAAATGCTGGACAGTTTGTCTGAGTCACAGGTGTTTATGAGAAACCAGTGGTTTGAAAACACATTTTTAGACTAACATGATTTTCTAACCATAGAATAAGGTTACAGGAAGAGTCCATAATGTCAAACGTCTGAACAAACAGATACAGTTCTCTTGTTTTGGCTTTTTATTTAAGACTCTCTCTTATTGCAGTTTGATCAGATCAAACATTTGGCAGCAGTGTGGAGGAAAAAAAACTTCCTGTTGCCAGGAAGTTGAAAAAAAAACCTCCGTTTGGAATGAGGGTACAGAGGAGGGAGAGAACATGAAGTCTTTGCAGGTTGGTGAGGCCAGTAACAGCATATCTAAACTTATAGCTCCAGATCCAGAGATACCTGCAGAGATGACCAGACACAAAGTTAGCGACATACAATGGTGGCATCTCACCATAAAGAGAGAGGTGAGGGGAGGGGAGGGGCTCAGTGCATCATGGGAAGTCCCCTAGCAGCCTGGGTTGCTGTATTTACATTTGGAGAAAAAACAATGAATAGAGTCTCACATTGAAGTAAATGTAATGTTGAGGCTGTCGTTCACAGCATCTATGTCTATAGTAAAGATATCCACTGAAATGACTTTATCTGTAGACACATTTCATTTGAGGAGTTTACCTTCGGAGTAATCTGGAGCTCTTCTTCTTGGGTCTGTTTCTTCTTGGGTCTTCTTCTTCTTCTTGGGTCTTCTTCTTGGGTCTGTTTCTTCTTCTTGGGTCTGTTTCTTCTTGGGTCTTCTTCTTGGGTCTTCTTCTTCTTGGGTCTGTTTCTTCTTCTTGGGTCTGTTTCTTTTTCTCTCTTTGATGCTGTTATTCATCTTCCTCCTGTTCTCTGACATGTTTCTTCTGTCGTTGATTGTCTGGAGGCTCTGCGAACTGTTTCTTTATCTTCTTAGATTCTGAAGTCACAGCGTTGGGAGAAAAGAATTACAGACGTGTGTGAGATTCACATTCAGTAGTAGTATGTAACAATACACTGTCACCAGGTTCATTGTATTTATATTGGTACCAACCTGCTGGTCATCTGGTTCTTTCCATCCATGTTCTCTCTGTGGCTGTGTGGCTTTTTCTTTGTACTCCGACTTCCTCCTGCAATCCAAACACATACATGGAAGGTTAACTGGTTATTCTAAACTAAATCTGACGGCTTAGTGTGAATGGTTGTCTCTTTGTGGTCGCTCTGAGGTGGACTGGTGACCTGAAACCCCCGCAACTCTATATAGGATAAAAGATGTAGCTAATGGATGGATGATGTCCTTTGTTATAGGCCACAACATACACAAAATAATAAAACACAACAGAATTAGATTTCTTTGTTGTCTCACCTTTTGTGTCACTATAATAAGCATCCCCTCTTCCATAGTCTGTATTCACATGCTGGGGCTGCTCTTTATCTAGTTTCTTGTCCTGATTTTATCCTTCATTTTACTGGGTGTCTTAGAGAGAGAGCTCTAAAGAGAGCAAAAACACAGCAAGAAGGTTCATTAAATCACAGATAAATAATCACATTTGAACCATAGAACTGCATGTGCTCATATTAACATAAAGCTTCTAAAGAGCCAGTTCACTCCATGGACTCACCTTGTTTTAGTTGAGTGGTCTCACATCTCATGCACTGCTCCTGGATCTAGTTCCCATCATCCTTTTCTTCTTAATGACTTCTTTCTCCTTGATGTTCCATCCTTGTTGAAATCGTTGGGGGCCAGGAAGCAGCTATTAGAAAAAAACAAAAACACACGTAGATTGATTTTTCCATCAACTCTGACAGAATTACATTCTCTCAGTCAGTGATATGCAGTATACTAAATCCCTATGTAAACATGCAGTATCTGTAGGGTGATTCTTTGTAAAGTACATGTAAAGTACCAGTGCATTCTGCTCCTTAGAAAGTTGTCCTGTCGTCTGGTTGTAGTCTCTGGGGTCGTCTCTGGTGGGCTCGGTCATGGGTCTGCTGGAGCTGGGACCTGGGGCTGAAAAAAACAACAGGAGAACATGTCAGAATATTTCTCACCTCCTATTGGATATTTAAAAACTTTGTGTATTATGAATATAAAATCTAAACCTAAAACTTACCTTGTCACGGGCCACTGCTGTGCAGCGGCCCGTGAAAGCTTCCTCCCCCCTCCCAGTGTGATTCCACTGAACTCTGGTCCTTGTCGCTGTGGACTCCACTGTGGGTCCAGGGTGGGATGCAGACACACATGTTACTACTTCATGACATGCTGTCTGCATCCTTCTCACCTTTAGACAGAGCGGAGCTTCACTGTGAGGGTGCTACCCCCCAGATCCACCCACACCACTGAAAGGCACCCTGACCCGAGTCCCACTGACAAGGACAGAGTTCAGTTGGAATCACACAGAACACATCCATCCATCCATCCATCCATCCATCCATGCATCCATCCATCCATCCATCCATCCATCCATCCATCCATCCATCCATCCTCCCATCCTCACTCCGCTTGATCCTCTGTAGGATCACGCGGGGCTGGAGCCTATCCCAGCCGACTCAGGGCGAAGGCAGAGACACCCTGGACAGCTCGCCAGTCCATCACAGGGCCACAAACAATAGATAGTCAATTTAATTTCATTCAAATAAACTTGGAATAGATCAGCCAGACATCATCACAACAGTTTCATTCAAATAAAATCTGGTCAGATCGCATCCAACATAAATCACATTTTGCAAACGAACTATATACAATAAAACCTGAAAAAAATGATTCAAATAAAGTCAGAATAGATTGATCAGACATCATCACAACAGATTCATTCAAATAAAGTCTGACCAGATCACATCCAACATAAATCACGTTCAGTTAAACTTAAAAAAAAAAAAAAAAACTGGACTTAAACTATATTAAATGTAAGAGTTTAAGTGCGAGACCTCTTACCTGGAGGTTGGCCTGCTGGAGGCCCAGCACCTCTCTTACCTGTCAGGCAGCCATGCTGCCTGTTGCGCTCCTTCACGAGGGCCCGCAGGTTCCTCACCCACTTTGGAGCCGGACCCGCTGCCAGAGCACGAGGCTTGACAGGAGCCCGAGTAGCCGAAGTGGGCTTAGAGACCCGCCCAATTCGGCCGCTCGGACCGGCTTCCGGATCACAAGGCTTGACAGGAGGACGAGTAGCCAAAGTGGGCTTGGAGACCTACCCAATTCGGCTGCTCGGACCCGCTGCCGGAGCACAAGGCTTGACGGGAGCCCGAGTAGCCAAAGTGGGCATGGAGACCCGCCCAATTCGGCCGCTTGGACCCGCTGCCAGAGCACAAGGCTCGACGGGAGCCCGAGTAGCCGAAGTGGGCTTGGAGACCTGCCCAATTCGGCTGCTCGGACCGGCTTCTGGAGCACAAGGCTCGACGGGAGCCCGAGTAGCCCAAGTGGGTTTGGAGACCCGCCCAATTCGGCCACTCAGACCCGCTGCCGGAGCACAAGGCTCGACAGGAGCCCAAGGAGTCAAAGTGGGCATGGAGACCCGCCCAATTCGGCCGCTTGGACCCGCTGCCGGAGCACAAGGCTCAACGGGAGGACGAGTAGCCGAAGTGGGCTTGGACACCTGCCCAATTCGGCCGCTCGGACCCGCTGCCAGAGCACAAGGCTTGACAGGAGGACGAGTAGCCAAAGTCCGGCAGCGGGTCCGAGCGGCCGAATTGGGCGGGTCTCCAAGCCCACTTTGGCTCCTTGGGCTCCTGTCGAGCCTTGTGCTCCGGCAGCGGGTCTGAGTGGCCGAATTGGGCGGGTCTCCAAACCCACTTGGGCTACTCGGGCTCCCGTCGAGCCTTGTGCTCCAGAAGCCGGTCCGAGCAGCCGAATTGGGCAGGTCTCCAAGCCCACTTCGGCTACTCGGGCTCCCGTCGAGCCTTGTGCTCCGGCAGCGGGTCCGAGCGGCCGAATTGGGCAGGTCTCCAAGCCCACTTTGGCTACTCGTCCTCCTGTCAAGCCTTGTGATCCGGAAGCCGGTCCGAGCAGCCGAATTGGGCAGGTCTCCAAGCCCACTTCGGCTACTCGGGCTCCCGTCGAGCCTTGTGCTCTGGCAGCGGGTCCGAGCGGCCGAATTGGGCGGGTCTCCAAACCCACTTGGGCTACTCGGGCACCCGTCGAGCCTTGTGCTCCAGAAGCCGGTCCGCCCAATTCGGCTGCTTGGACCCGCTGCCGGAGCACAAGGCTCGACGGGAGCCCGAGTAGCCGAAGTGGGCTTGGACACCTGCCCAATTCGGCCGCTCGGACCCGCTGCCGGAGCACAAGGCTTGACAGGAGGACGAGTAGCCGAAGTGGGCTTGGACACCTGCCCAATTCAGCCGCTCGGACCCGCTGCCAGAGCACAAGGCTTGACAGGAGGACGAGTAGCCGAAGTGGGCTTGGACACCTGCCCAATTCGGCCGCTCGGACCCGCTGCCGGAGCACAAGGCTTGACAGGAGGACGAGTAGCCGAAGTGGGCTTGGACACCTGCCCAATTCGGCCGCTCGGACCCGCTGCCGGAGCACAAGGCTTGACAGGAGGACGAGTAGCCGAAGTGGGCTTGGACACCTGCCCAATTCGGCCGCTCGGACCCGCTGCCGGAGCACAAGGCTTGACAGGAGGACGAGTAGCCGAAGTGGGCTTGGACACCTGCCCAATTCGGCCGCTCGGACCCGCTGCCGGAGCACAAGGCTTGACAGGAGGACGAGTAGCCGAAGTGGGCTTGGACACCTGCCCAATTCGGCCGCTCGGACCCGCTGCCGGAGCACAAGGCTTGACAGGAGGACGAGTAGCCGAAGTGGGCTTGGACACCTGCCCAATTCGGCCGCTCGGACCCGCTGCCGGAGCACAAGGCTTGACAGGAGGACGAGTAGCCGAAGTGGGCTTGGACACCTGCCCAATTCGGCCGCTCGGACCCGCTGCCGGAGCACAAGGCTTGACAGGAGGACGAGTAGCCGAAGTGGGCTTGGACACCTGCCCAATTTGGCCGCTCGGACCCGCTGCCGGAGCACAAGGCTCGACGGGAGCACGAGTAGCCGAAGTGGGCTTGGACAACTGCCCAATTCGGCCACTCGGACCCGCTGCCGGAGCACAAGGCTCGACGGGAGCACGAGTAGCCGAAGTGGGCTTGGACAACTGCCCAATTCGGCTGCTCGGACCCGCTGCCGGAGCACAAGGCTTGACAGGAGGACGAGTAGCCGAAGTGGGCTTGGACACCTGCCCAATTCGGCCGCTCGGACCCGCTGCCGGAGCACAAGGCTTGACAGGAGGACGAGTAGCCGAAGTGGGCTTGGACACCTGCCCAATTCGGCCGCTCGGACCCGCTGCCGGAGCACAAGGCTTGACAGGAGGACGAGTAGCCGAAGTGGGCTTGGACACCTGCCCAATTCGGCCGCTCGGACCCGCTGCCGGAGCACAAGGCTTGACAGGAGGACGAGTAGCCGAAGTGGGCTTGGACACCTGCCCAATTTGGCCGCTCGGACCCGCTGCCGGAGCACAAGGCTCGACGGGAGCACGAGTAGCCGAAGTGGGCTTGGACAACTGCCCAATTCGGCCGCTCGGACCCGCTGCCGGAGCACAAGACTTGACAGGAGGACGAGTAGCCGAAGTGGGCTTGGACACCTGCCCAATTCGGCCGCTCGGACCCGCTGCCGGAGCACAAGGCTTGACAGGAGGACGAGTAGCCGAAGTGGGCTTGGACACCTGCACCGCGTGATCCTACAGAGGATCAAGCGGGGCTGGAGCCTATCCCAGCCAACTCAGGGCGAAGGCAGAGACACCCTGGACAGCTCGCCAGTCCATCACAGGGCCACAAACAATAGATAGTCAATTTAATTTCATTCAAATAAACTTGGAATAGATCAGCCAGACATCATCACAACAGTTTCATTCAAATAAAATCTGGTCAGATCGCATCCAACATAAATCACATTTTGCAAACAAACTATATACAATAAAACCTGAAAAAAATGATTCAAATAAAGTCAGAATAGATTGATCAGACATCATCACAACAGATTCATTCAAATAAAGTCTGATCAAATCACATCCAACAGAAATCACACTATACAAAGACAAAATATATAAAATAGAATAAGATAAAATCTATTCAAATAAAGTTGGAATAGATCGATCAGACATCATCACAACAGATTCATTCAAATAAAGTGTGACCAGATCACATCCAACATAAATCACGTTCAGTTAAACTTAAAAAAAAAAAAAAAAAACTGGACTTAAACTATATTAAATGTAAGAGTTTAAGTGCGAGACCTCTTACCTGGAGGTTGGCCTGCTGGAGGCCCAGCACCTCTCTTACCTGTCAGGCAGCCATGCTGCCTGTTGCGCTCCTTCACGAGGGCCCGCAGGTTCCTCACCCACTTTGGAGCCGGACCCGCTGCCAGAGCACGAGGCTTGACAGGAGCCCGAGTAGCCGAAGTGGACTTAGAGACCCGCCCAATTCGGCCGCTCGGACCCGCTGCCAGAGCACAAGGCTCGACGGGAGCCCGAGTAGCCGAAGTGGGCTTGGAGACCTGCCCAATTCGGCTGCTCGGACCGGCTTCTGGAGCACAAGGCTCGACGGGAGCCCGAGTAGCCCAAGTGGGTTTGGAGACCCGCCCAATTCGGCCACTCAGACCCGCTGCCGGAGCACAAGGCTCGACAGGAGCCCAAGGAGCCAAAGTGGGCTTGGAGACCTGCCCAATTTGGCCGCTCGGACCCGCTGCCGGAGCACAAGGCTCGACGGGAGCCCGAGTAGCCAAAGTGGGCATGGAGACCCGCCCAATTCGGCCGCTCGGACCCGCTGCCAGAGCACAAGGCTCGACGGGAGCCCGAGTAGCCGAAGTGGGCTTGGAGACCTGCCCAATTCGGCTGCTCGGACCGGCTTCTGGAGCACAAGGCTCGACGGGAGCCCGAGTAGCCCAAGTGGGTTTGGAGACCCGCCCAAGTCGGCCACTCAGACCCGCTGCCGGAGCACAAGGCTCGACAGGAGCCCAAGTAGCCGAAGTGGGCTTGGACACCTGCCCAATTCGGCCGCTCGGACCCGCTGCCAGAGCACAAGGCTTGACAGGAGGATGAGTAGCCAAAGTGGGCATGGACACCTGCCTAATTCGGCCGCTCGGACCGGCTTCCGGAGCACAAGGCTTTACAGGAGCCCGAATAGCCGAAGTGGGCTTGGACACCTGCCCAATTCGGCCGCTTGGACCTGCTGCCGGAGCACAAGGCTTGACAGGAGGACGAGTAGCCGAAGTGGGCTTGGACAACTGCCCAATTCGGCCGCTCGGACCCGCTGCCGGAGCACAAGGCTTGACAGGAGGACAAGTAGCCGAAGTGGGCTTGGACACCTGCCCAATTCGGCCGCTCGGACCCGCTGCCAGAGCACAAGGCTTGACAGGAGGACGAGTAGCCGAAGTGGGCATGGAGACCCACCCAATTCGGCCGCTCGGACCCGCTGCCGGAGCACAAGGCTCGATGGGAAGACGAGTAGCCAAAGTGGGCTTGGAGACCTGTGGGGGTTGAGGAGGAGAAACACGAGGACAGGGGTTAGAAACAGACAGAGTGGAGGGAGGAGAGCAGTCAGCAGGGAGGGGGGAAGAGCTGCAGGGGGAGTTGCAATAGCAGCGAGGACAGCAGGAGCAACAAGAAGAGCAGCAGGAGGAGCAAGAGGAGGAGATTGAGGGTGACCTCTGAAGAGAAATGTTTTTCTCCTCCGTGGAGATCCGACTCCCATCTGCTGGTACTAAAGAAACCTGTGGAAGAGGAGAAGTAGGAAGGGGGGAGGAGGGTAAGGAGGCGGAAGAAATGGGAGAATACAGGGAGGACAGTGAGGGCACCCTGTGAAAGAAGATCTTGAGGTCGTCCTCATCTGTGATCCTGCAAGACCAGCCAGTCAGTGGGAAAGGAGAAGGATGTGGGTCAGGAGAACGAAGACAAGAGGAGGAGGAGGAGGAAAAGGAGCTGGAGGAAGAGGGAGAGGAGGGTGGAGAGAGGGAGGGAGGGTTGGAAGAAAGCGAGGAGGAGGAGGAGGAAGAAGAGGAGGGAGAGGAGGGTGGAGAGAGGGAGGGAGGGTTGAAAGAAAGCGAGGAGGAGGGAGAGAGGGGGGGAGGGAGGGGAGAAAGTGAGGAGGAGGAGGAGGAGGAGGAGAGAGAGAGGGGGGGAGGGATGGAAGAAAACGAGAAGGAGGGAGAGGAGGGTGGAAACAGGGAGGGACGGATGGGAGAAAGTGAGGAGGAGGAGGAGGAAGAAGAGGAGGAAGAGAGGTGGGAAGGACGGTGGGTAAACATGGTGGTGTGTGTGTGTGTGTGTGTGTGTGTGTGTGTGTGTGTGTGTGTGTGTGTGTGTGTGTGTGTGTGTGTGTGTGTGTGTGTGTGTGTCTGTGGGTAACCAGTTGCAGGAGTCTGCGTCTCCCTGGATCGGTGTTTCGGGGCTTCAGTGGAGGTCCCAAGTCCTCTGGAAACAGAAATAAAGCCACATTTGAAACTCTGCTGCTGTTTGACCTCAGAGACTTTCTGCTCCTCACATCGTCCACTTGGTTCCATCAAACTAAACTGGATCCAGGTGGACACAGTGGTGAAGCTGCTGTCCAGTCAAAGACGGACCCTGATTGTCCAATGTCTATATAAGTGATCTCCAGTGATCACTCATATAGTTAATTTATGTTGTACCAAAAATACATGGCCACAGGCATGGATAGTTGCAAAAATTGTACCAATACCAAAGAACAAAAAGTTGCAGTTTTCTGACTCTAACAGCCGACCAATAAATTTATTGCCAAATTTGAGTAAATTAATGGAGAGGATTGGGTATGAACAGATTCAATTATATTTTTCAAATTATAGCTTATTTACTGACTTCCAGCATGCTTATAGAGAAAAATACTCCACAGCAACAGCCTTAACTCAAATGGTTGATGATTGGTATAATGATCGTGAACAAAAGAAGCTGATTGGAGCCATTCTTTTAGACTTTTCTGCAGCTTTTGATATTCTTGATCATGAGTTATTATTGGAAAAATTAAAACGATATGGATTTTCTTCTTCTGCTCTGTTAACAATCAACAGTTACTTGACCAAGAGACAGGAAATGGTTTGTTTTAATGGAAATGAGTCAGACCTTAAATCTGTGAAACATGGAGTGCCTCAATGAAGTTGCCTTGGGCCTCTCTTATATTCTATTTTCACAAATGATTTTCAATTAGCATTAAATAAAGCTCACATGGTTATGTATGCCAATGATACCACAATTTATTTGGCAGAACCAACAATCAGGGACTTAAATACAAATTTAAGAGAAGAAATGAAATTAGTCTTTAAGTGGATTAATAGCAATAAACTTATTTTGAATGTGTTGAAGACCAATAGTATGGTTACTGGAACAAAACATACATTGTGCTCTAATCCAAAGCTTGACCTAACCATTAATAATGAATCTATCGAACCAGTGAGAGAAGTTAAACTATCAGGAGTTATTATTGATCATATACAAGCTTCACATGTTTCTGCTCCTCAGCACTGATAGAAGATCTAAACGAGCAGCATCAGAGGAGAACATGCTGCTGCACATTACAGGACTCCTTCAGCCCCTGGATCTACTACAGGCAGCAAAGTTCCCATTTACACTGAGAGGACACTGTCAAGGTTTCAGGATGTTTCTTCACATTTCTGCACAAAGATCGGCAGGACTTCAATCCTCACTTTGTGTGTCATTAGTCAGCAGAGACTAAAATCACACTCAGAGCTTCTGTCAAACCTTCCAGTTTTAAATGGCTTTTCATACCTAGCAGCACGGTGACATTTTATTACTTTTATTTCATTTACATGTTATATTTTATTGCTGTTTATTTTATTGTTTTTTTGTGGGTTTCCTCCCACAGTCCAAAAATGTACTGAGGTTAATTGATTATTCCAATAACCAGCATTACGCCTGTTTTAATTCATCCTCATATTGTATCTAGGACATTTCTTTAACCCTCCTGTTGTCCTCATTAATGGGCACCAAAAAAAATTGTTCTCTTGTCTGAAAAAAAATCCAAAAATTCAGCAAAAAAATTCCCCAAATTTATAAAAAAAATTTGCAAAACTTCAAGAAGAAAATTCCTTAAAAGTTTCCCTTAAAAGTTTTATTTTTTTAAAAAAAATCCCCACATTTGGCAAGAAATAATTTTTTTGGAAAATAATTTAAAAATAAAATTTGTAATTATTTTCAAAAAATGAATAAAAGTCTTCCCAAAAAAATTCTAAAAATATCTAATGTGATTACATATATGACAGTAAAAGTTCTAATATTTTCTTTAAGAACATTTGGGGAAAAAATCTTGTTTTTTTTCTGAATGTTCTTTAAGAAACTTTTTAACATTTCTTTTTTCTACCAAAAAAGTTCAAAAATTTCACAAAAATGTTGAAAATGTGGAAATTTTCACTGCGAATATATATATATATTTTTCCCACTTTTTCAAACTTTAAAATGGGTCAATTTGACCCACAGGATGACAAGAGGGTTAAACACAGAATTACAATTTAGAAATGATTATCATTTGTCAGCATTTAATATAAGCATGTTTTCTTTGCAAAAAAAAGAAAACATCTATTAAATGCTGATATAAATAAATATATACAGTAAAAATAGTGTGATTTTGAGGTCAAATATTGTCAAAGAACAAATTACCATTCATAGAAATACAGATTTTTGATGTGGACATTTTTTTTTACCAGTTATTGAAAGTTTTTATCATTTACCATTATTGTGCCAGTTTATGCAGCTACATTTAGAAATGCTGACTTTTTATAATATAATAACAGTACACTTTTCAAAAAAATGCAACTTTTCAAACCCCTAATTTCTCACCTCAACCAGTAAATACTAAATACACAGAACAGATTCAGATCCAGTCCCATGCAGCAGTGATGCATCCACACAGTAACACGTTAATAAAATCATTTCACTGGTGTTTCCACCATCAAACCAAATAATCACATCGTATTAAAATGAACTTTAAATGCGACTGTTTGAAAAGAGGGTGTGAGCCCCTTCACTGATTTCTCCATCTTTCATGATACAATGTGTGTTTACAGAATGCTGCCACAGCCTCCATCACCGCTAGGAAACACTCATCCAGCCAACCAGCTGCAGCGCACCGAGCCGTATGCGTAATTACGCACACTGAACCTCGGGCACCTTGACCAAGCCATGCGGAACCAACAACGAAACTTCTCCAAAATAGGCACACAAACGTGGGAGCTTCTCTCCTGGAACCTGGAAATCATCCAGTCACTCTCACAGTTCGATAAGAAAACAGAGGAGCAGCTTGACTCGGACTGAAAACACATTTCAGAGTGATCAACTAACAACACGTGGAGGTTAAGGCTCCTAAATGATGACAAACGACAGATTCAACACAACAGCTGTTTGTCCGCTGACAGTCACACACTGACTTCAGGTCAGTTCACAACGACACAAATCTAACGGAGGTTTTGAAGCAACATCTGAGCATCAGTTCACAAACAGGATCAGCTCTGAACTGAAAAGGACTTGATGCTCCGACATCTTCCATCAGATCAGCTCAGCTGCTTTGTTTACACCTGCATGTTCTGACGTCACGACGTTCTACAGAACGCTTCTCCAAAGACTTCCATCATCTCCGTGGTTACCAAAAATATGCATCTGTTATTTTATGAAAAATGGCCCAGTCGCCATCTTTGTCTAAAACTTTTAACCTTAAAACATATAGAAATTATTTAACATGTTTTAAACCTACATTAAAAATGATCGAAAAACACAAATAATCCTTTATAAAATACAGATGTTTGATGTGGACAGCATTCAGAGCTTTTGTCTGTTTTCTAACAGTTCCCATGTAAAATGAATCATATTACTGGTCTCGGCACAAACAACGAACACAAAGAACCACATCACATGAAATAAACTTTACATTAGAAAGTTAGAAAAGAGCTTCTGAAGACCTTCAGAGGTCAGAAGAGATCAGATTCTTAACATTTTATGAAAAATGGTACAGTCGCCATTTTCCCAAAACTTTCAAAGTCAAATGTGGCAAACAAGCCCTCCAAATTCTGTTACTTAACAGACTTTAAATTCAACAAATTATTCTCATTTTTGGACTGAAACCGTTTTCAAAGTGTCCACAGAGATCAGGATGAGTGAGACGCAGGAAAAGCATGAAATGAATTTTCTTACCTGAATGCAAACTGCAGGTGCTTCTCTTAAAACTGGTGTTTTCTCCGACTGGGTCTTCTTCTTCTTCTTCTTCTTCTTCTTCTCTCGGTTATCTGCTGAGGTTAGTCTTCAGGAAGGTTGTTCTCAAGATGCTTTGGCGATCAGGTCAATTTGCAACAGGTCCAGACAAAGTCCAAGTGCAAAAAGTGGCCGATCGAAGGTCTGTGGGCCTTTTATATGCGTTCGGAGCGTTTCCATGGTTTTAAAGAATGCACGCACGCGCATGGGCGTGAGGAATTTTATTATGAAGTTCAATAAATGTTCTATCATGTCAACTTATTTGTTTCTAAACTTGACTTTCTCCGTGTATGTATACGCAGGAGTTTACCCAAAATTCACCTCCAATCACACATCTAAAACAGTCACCGTTTGTGCGTAGCGACGATTTGTCTTCATAAAATTGTCCTGACACTCTGATGGAGCTCAGGATTCATCCAGTGAAGCTTTAATGCAAATAATTCCACCCTATAAAGCTTCAATCTGTGCGTAACAGCCGACAGAATGTTATTTATCGTCTGATCTCAGTCAAGTGACCGCTGCTGCGCCACTTGCGTAAATGCGCGTAAAGACGCACTGATAGTTTCTGCTGCTGTGATGCTGCAGGTGTTCATTAAAATCAGAGAAAACAATGTGGCACACAGCAGCTGTGGGCAGCAAACAGGACCTCTGAAGGTGTTTTAATGTTTCTGCTGAATCCAAAGTGACTTTCAGTGAAACCTTAACAACGTTTTTATTTCTAACATTAATCCAACTTGTTCCACATTTTTTTTCTGCAATATTTATGCTACAAACCAATTTTAAGGGGCTGCACAGAGGCGTAGTGGTTAGCACTTTCGCCTTGCAACGAGAAGATCCCTGGTTCGCGTCCCGGCTTTCCCGGGATCTTTCTGCATGGAGTTTGCACATTATTTCATCATATGACACGTTTTTACAACATGTTTGAAAAATCCCATTTTTTTTCGACATAGTATAGTAAGGCAATTTTTTTGCCCCAAAATTCATGATGATTTGTTTTTCAAAGAAAACCTTTCTGGAGTGTTTTTCACGGCCTCCTTTACATTATTTCATCATATGGCACGTTTTTACAACATGTTTGAAAAATCGCATTTTTTTTCGACATAGTATAGTAAGGCGTTTTTTTTGCGCCAAAATTCATGATGACTTTTTTTTCAAAGAAAACCTTTCTGGAATGGTTTTCACGGCGTCCTTTACATTATTTCATCATATGGCACATTTTTACAACATGTTTGAAAAATCGCATTTTTTTTCGACATAGTATAGTAAGGCGTTTTTTTTGCGCCAAAATTCATGATGATTTGTTTTTCAAAGAAAACCTTTCTGGAGTGTTTTTCACGGCCTCCTTTACATTATTTCATCATATGGCACGTTTTTACAACATGTTTGAAAAATCGCATTTTTTTTCGACATAGTATAGTAAGGCGTTTTTTTTGCGCCAAAATTCACGATGACTTTTTTTTCAAAGAAAACCTTTCTGGAGTGTTTTTCACGGCCTCCTTTACATTATTTCATCATATGGCACGTTTTTACAACATGTTTGAAAAATCGCATTTTTTTTTCGACATAGTATAGTAAGGCGTTTTTTTTGCGCCAAAATTCATGATGATTTGTTTTTCAAAGAAAACCTTTCTGGAGTGTTTTTCACGGCCTCCTTTACATTATTTCATCATATGGCACGTTTTTACAACATGTTTGAAAAATCGCATTTTTTTTCGACATAGTATAGTAAGGCGTTTTTTTTGCGCCAAAATTCACGATGACTTTTTTTTCAAAGAAAACCTTTCTGGAGTGTTTTTCACGGCCTCCTTTACATTATTTCATCATATGGCCCGTTTTTACAACATGTTTGAAAAATCGCATTTTTTTTCGACATAGTATAGTAAGGCGTTTTTTTTGCGCCAAAATTCATGATGACTTTTTTTTCAAAGAAAACCTTTCTGGAGTGTTTTTCACGGCCTCCTTTACATTATTTCATCATATGGCACGTTTTTACAACATGTTTGAAAAATCGCATTTTTTTTCGACATAGTATAGTAAGGCGTTTTTTTTGCGCCAAAATTCATGATGACTTTTTTTTTCAAAGAAAACCTTTCTGGAGTGTTTTTCACGGCCTCCTTTACATTATTTCATCATATGGCACGTTTTTACAACATGTTTGAAAAATCGCATTTTTTTTCGACATAGTATAGTAAGGCGTTTTTTTTGCGCCAAAATTCATGATGACTTTTTTTTCAAAGAAAACCTTTCTGGAGTGTTTTTCATGGCCTCCTTTACATTATTTCATCATATGGCACGTTTTTACAACATGTTTGAAAAATCGCATTTTTTTTCGACATAGTATAGTAAGGCGTTTTTTTTGTGCCAAAATTCATGATGATTTGTTTTTCAAAGAAAACCTTTCTGGAGTGTTTTTCACGGCCTCCTTTACTTTATTTCATCATATGGCACGTTTTTACAACATGTTTGAAAAATCGCATTTTTTTTCGACATAGTATAGTAAGGCGTTTTTTTTGCGCCAAAATTCACGATGACTTTTTTTTCAAAGAAAACCTTTCTGGTGTGTTTTTCATGGCCTCCTTTACATTATTTCATCATATGGCCCGTTTTTATAACATTTTGAAAAATCACATTTTTTTTTTCGACATAGTATAGTAAGGCGTTTTTTTTGCGCCAAAATTCATGATGACTTTTTTTTCAAAGAAAACCTTTCTGGAGTGTTTTTCATGGCCTCCTTTACATTATTTCATCATATGGCACGTTTTTACAACATGTTTGAAAAATCGCATTTTTTTTCGACATAGTATAGTAAGGCGTTTTTTTTGCGCCAAAATTCATGATGACTTTTTTTTCAAAGAAAACCTTTCTGGAGTGTTTTTCACGGCCTCCTTTACATTATTTCATCATATGGCACGTTTTTACAACATGTTTGAAAAATCGCATTTTTTTTCGACATAGTATAGTAAGGCGTTTTTTTTGCGCCAAAATTCATGATGACTTTTTTTTCAAAGAAAACCTTTCTGGAGTGTTTTTCACGGCCTCCTTTACATTATTTCATCATATGGCACGTTTTTACAACATGTTTGAAAAATCGCATTTTTTTTCGACATAGTATAGTAAGGCGTTTTTTTTGCGCCAAAATTCATGATGACTTTTTTTTCAAAGAAAACCTTTCTGGAGTGTTTTTCACGGCCTCCTTTACATTATTTCATCATATGGCACGTTTTTACAACATGTTTGAAAAATCGCATTTTTTTTCGACATAGTATAGTAAGGCGTTTTTTTTGCGCCAAAATTCACGATGACTTTTTTTTCAAAGAAAACCTTTCTGGAGTGTTTTTCATGGCCTCCTTTACATTATTTCATCATATGGCACGTTTTTACAACATGTTTGAAAAATCACATTTTTTTTTCGACATAGTATAGTAAGGCGTTTTTTTTGCGCCAAAATTCATGATGACTTTTTTTTCAAAGAAAACCTTTCTGGAGTGTTTTTCACGGCCTCCTTTACATTATTTCATCATATGGCACGTTTTTACAACATGTTTGAAAAATCGCATTTTTTTTCGACATAGTATAGTAAGGCGTTTTTTTTGCGCCAAAATTCATGATGACTTTTTTTTCAAAGAAAACCTTTCTGGAGTGTTTTTCACGGCCTCCTTTACATTATTTCATCATATGGCACGTTTTTACAACATGTTTGAAAAATCGCATTTTTTTTCGACATAGTATAGTAAGGCGTTTTTTTTGCGCCAAAATTCATGATGACTTTTTTTTCAAAGAAAACCTTTCTGGAGTGTTTTTCACGGCCTCCTTTACATTATTTCATCATATGGCACGTTTTTACAACATGTTTGAAAAATCGCATTTTTTTTCGACATAGTATAGTAAGGCGTTTTTTTTGCGCCAAAATTCATGATGACTTTTTTTTCAAAGAAAACCTTTCTGGAGTGTTTTTCACGGCCTCCTTTACATTATTTCATCATATGGCACGTTTTTACAACATGTTTGAAAAATCGCATTTTTTTTCGACATAGTATAGTAAGGCGTTTTTTTTGCGCCAAAATTCATGATGACTTTTTTTTCAAAGAAAACCTTTCTGGAGTGTTTTTCACGGCCTCCTTTACATTATTTCATCATATGGCACGTTTTTACAACATGTTTGAAAAATCGCATTTTTTTTCGACATAGTATAGTAAGGCGTTTTTTTTGCGCCAAAATTCATGATGACTTTTTTTTCAAAGAAAACCTTTCTGGAGTGTTTTTCACGGCCTCCTTTACATTATTTCATCATATGGCACGTTTTTACAACATGTTTGAAAAATCGCATTTTTTTTCGACATAGTATAGTAAGGCGTTTTTTTTGCGCCAAAATTCATGATGACTTTTTTTTCAAAGAAAACCTTTCTGGAGTGTTTTTCACGGCCTCCTTTACATTATTTCATCATATGGCACGTTTTTACAACATGTTTGAAAAATCGCATTTTTTTTCGACATAGTATAGTAAGGCGTTTTTTTTGCGCCAAAATTCATGATGACTTTTTTTTCAAAGAAAACCTTTCTGGAGTGTTTTTCACGGCCTCCTTTACATTATTTCATCATATGGCACGTTTTTACAACATGTTTGAAAAATCGCATTTTTTTTCGACATAGTATAGTAAGGCGTTTTTTTTGCGCCAAAATTCATGATGACTTTTTTTTCAAAGAAAACCTTTCTGGAGTGTTTTTCACGGCCTCCTTTACATTATTTCATCATATGGCACGTTTTTACAACATGTTTGAAAAATCGCATTTTTTTTCGACATAGTATAGTAAGGCGTTTTTTTTGCGCCAAAATTCATGATGACTTTTTTTTCAAAGAAAACCTTTCTGGAGTGTTTTTCACGGCCTCCTTTACATTATTTCATCATATGGCACGTTTTTACAACATGTTTGAAAAATCGCATTTTTTTTCGACATAGTATAGTAAGGCGTTTTTTTTGCGCCAAAATTCATGATGACTTTTTTTTCAAAGAAAACCTTTCTGGAGTGTTTTTCACGGCCTCCTTTACATTATTTCATCATATGGCACGTTTTTACAACATGTTTGAAAAATCGCATTTTTTTTCGACATAGTATAGTAAGGCGTTTTTTTTGCGCCAAAATTCATGATGACTTTTTTTTCAAAGAAAACCTTTCTGGAGTGTTTTTCACGGCCTCCTTTACATTATTTCATCATATGGCACGTTTTTACAACATGTTTGAAAAATCGCATTTTTTTTCGACATAGTATAGTAAGGCGTTTTTTTTGCGCCAAAATTCATGATGACTTTTTTTTCAAAGAAAACCTTTCTGGAGTGTTTTTCACGGCCTCCTTTACATTATTTCATCATATGGCACGTTTTTACAACATGTTTGAAAAATCGCATTTTTTTTCGACATAGTATAGTAAGGCGTTTTTTTTGCGCCAAAATTCATGATGACTTTTTTTTCAAAGAAAACCTTTCTGGAGTGTTTTTCACGGCCTCCTTTACATTATTTCATCATATGGCACGTTTTTACAACATGTTTGAAAAATCGCATTTTTTTTCGACATAGTATAGTAAGGCGTTTTTTTTGCGCCAAAATTCATGATGACTTTTTTTTCAAAGAAAACCTTTCTGGAGTGTTTTTCACGGCCTCCTTTACATTATTTCATCATATGGCACGTTTTTACAACATGTTTGAAAAATCGCATTTTTTTTTCGACATAGTATAGTAAGGCGTTTTTTTTGCGCCAAAATTCATGATGACTTTTTTTTCAAAGAAAACCTTTCTGGAGTGTTTTTCACGGCCTCCTTTACATTATTTCATCATATGGCACGTTTTTACAACATGTTTGAAAAATCGCATTTTTTTTCGACATAGTATAGTAAGGCGTTTTTTTTGCGCCAAAATTCATGATGATTTTTTTTCAAAGAAAACCTTTCTGGAGTGTTTTTCACGGCCTCCTTTACATTATTTCATCATATGGCACGTTTTTACAACATGTTTGAAAAATCGCATTTTTTTTTCGACATAGTATAGTAAGGCGTTTTTTTTGCGCCAAAATTCATGATGACTTTTTTTTCAAAGAAAACCTTTCTGGAGTGTTTTTCACGGCCTCCTTTACATTATTTCATCATATGGCACGTTTTTACAACATGTTTGAAAAATCGCATTTTTTTTCGACATAGTATAGTAAGGCGTTTTTTTTGCGCCAAAATTCATGATGATTTTTTTTCAAAGAAAACCTTTCTGGAGTGTTTTTCACGGCCTCCTTTACATTATTTCATCATATGGCACGTTTTTACAACATGTTTGAAAAATCGCATTTTTTTTCGACATAGTATAGTAAGGCGTTTTTTTTGCGCCAAAATTCATGATGACTTTTTTTTCAAAGAAAACCTTTCTGGAGTGTTTTTCACGGCCTCCTTTACATTATTTCATCATATGGCACGTTTTTACAACATGTTTGAAAAATCGCATTTTTTTTCGACATAGTATAGTAAGGCGTTTTTTTTGCGCCAAAATTCATGATGACTTTTTTTTCAAAGAAAACCTTTCTGGAGTGTTTTTCACGGCCTCCTTTACATTATTTCATCATATGGCACGTTTTTACAACATGTTTGAAAAATCGCATTTTTTTTCGACATAGTATAGTAAGGCGTTTTTTTTGCGCCAAAATTCATGATGATTTTTTTTTCAAAGAAAACCTTTCTGGAGTGTTTTTCACGGCCTCCTTTACATTATTTCATCATATGGCACGTTTTTACAACATGTTTGAAAAATCGCATTTTTTTTCGACATAGTATAGTAAGGCGTTTTTTTTGCGCCAAAATTCATGATGACTTTTTTTTCAAAGAAAACCTTTCTGGAGTGTTTTTCACGGCCTCCTTTACATTATTTCATCATATGGCACGTTTTTACAACATGTTTGAAAAATCGCATTTTTTTTCGACATAGTATAGTAAGGCGTTTTTTTTGCGCCAAAATTCATGATGATTTTTTTTCAAAGAAAACCTTTCTGGAGTGTTTTTCACGGCCTCCTTTACATTATTTCATCATATGGCACGTTTTTACAACATGTTTGAAAAATCGCATTTTTTTTCGACATAGTATAGTAAGGCGTTTTTTTTGCGCCAAAATTCATGATGACTTTTTTTTCAAAGAAAACCTTTCTGGAGTGTTTTTCACGGCCTCCTTTACATTATTTCATCATATGGCACGTTTTTACAACATGTTTGAAAAATCGCATTTTTTTTTCGACATAGTATAGTAAGGCGTTTTTTTTGCGCCAAAATTCATGATGACTTTTTTTTCAAAGAAAACCTTTCTGGAGTGTTTTTCACGGCCTCCTTTACATTATTTCATCATATGGCACGTTTTTACAACATGTTTGAAAAATCGCATTTTTTTTCGACATAGTATAGTAAGGCGTTTTTTTTGCGCCAAAATTCATGATGATTTTTTTTCAAAGAAAACCTTTCTGGAGTGTTTTTCACGGCCTCCTTTACATTATTTCATCATATGGCACGTTTTTACAACATGTTTGAAAAATCGCATTTTTTTTCGACATAGTATAGTAAGGCGTTTTTTTTGCGCCAAAATTCATGATGACTTTTTTTTCAAAGAAAACCTTTCTGGAGTGTTTTTCACGGCCTCCTTTACATTATTTCATCATATGGCACGTTTTTACAACATGTTTGAAAAATCGCATTTTTTTTCGACATAGTATAGTAAGGCGTTTTTTTTGCGCCAAAATTCATGATGACTTTTTTTTCAAAGAAAACCTTTCTGGAGTGTTTTTCACGGCCTCCTTTACATTATTTCATCATATGGCACGTTTTTACAACATGTTTGAAAAATCGCATTTTTTTTCGACATAGTATAGTAAGGCGTTTTTTTTGCGCCAAAATTCATGATGATTTTTTTTCAAAGAAAACCTTTCTGGAGTGTTTTTCACGCCTCCTTTACATTATTTCATCATATGGCACGTTTTTACAACATGTTTGAAAAATCGCATTTTTTTTCGACATAGTATAGTAAGGCGTTTTTTTTGCGCCAAAATTCATGATGATTTTTTTTCAAAGAAAACCTTTCTGGAGTGTTTTTCACGGCCTCCTTTACATTATTTCATCATATGGCACGTTTTTACAACATGTTTGAAAAATCGCATTTTTTTTCGACATAGTATAGTAAGGCGTTTTTTTTGCGCCAAAATTCATGATGACTTTTTTTTCAAAGAAAACCTTTCTGGAGTGTTTTTCACGGCCTCCTTTACATTATTTCATCATATGGCACGTTTTTACAACATGTTTGAAAAATCGCATTTTTTTTCGACATAGTATAGTAAGGCGTTTTTTTTGCGCCAAAATTCATGATGACTTTTTTTTCAAAGAAAACCTTTCTGGAGTGTTTTTCACGGCCTCCTTTACATTATTTCATCATATGGCACGTTTTTACAACATGTTTGAAAAATCGCATTTTTTTTCGACATAGTATAGTAAGGCGTTTTTTTTGCGCCAAAATTCATGATGATTTTTTTTCAAAGAAAACCTTTCTGGAGTGTTTTTCACGGCCTCCTTTACATTATTTCATCATATGGCACGTTTTTACAACATGTTTGAAAAATCGCATTTTTTTTTCGACATAGTATAGTAAGGCGTTTTTTTTGCGCCAAAATTCATGATGATTTTTTTTCAAAGAAAACCTTTCTGGAGTGTTTTTCACGGCCTCCTTTACATTATTTCATCATATGGCACGTTTTTACAACATGTTTGAAAAATCGCATTTTTTTTCGACATAGTATAGTAAGGCGTTTTTTTTGCGCCAAAATTCATGATGATTTTTTTTCAAAGAAAACCTTTCTGGAGTGTTTTTCACGGCCTCCTTTACATTATTTCATCATATGGCACGTTTTTACAACATGTTTGAAAAATCGCATTTTTTTTCGACATAGTATAGTAAGGCGTTTTTTTTGCGCCAAAATTCATGATGATTTTTTTTCAAAGAAAACCTTTCTGGAGTGTTTTTCACGGCCTCCTTTACATTATTTCATCATATGGCACGTTTTTACAACATGTTTGAAAAATCGCATTTTTTTTTCGACATAGTATAGTAAGGCGTTTTTTTTGCGCCAAAATTCATGATGACTTTTTTTTCAAAGAAAACCTTTCTGGAGTGTTTTTCACGGCCTCCTTTACATTATTTCATCATATGGCACGTTTTTACAACATGTTTGAAAAATCGCATTTTTTTTCGACATAGTATAGTAAGGCGTTTTTTTTGCGCCAAAATTCATGATGACTTTTTTTTCAAAGAAAACCTTTCTGGAGTGTTTTTCACGGCCTCCTTTACATTATTTCATCATATGGCACGTTTTTACAACATGTTTGAAAAATCGCATTTTTTTTCGACATAGTATAGTAAGGCGTTTTTTTTGCGCCAAAATTCATGATGATTTTTTTTTCAAAGAAAACCTTTCTGGAGTGTTTTTCACGGCCTCCTTTACATTATTTCATCATATGGCACGTTTTTACAACATGTTTGAAAAATCGCATTTTTTTTCGACATAGTATAGTAAGGCGTTTTTTTTGCGCCAAAATTCATGATGACTTTTTTTTCAAAGAAAACCTTTCTGGAGTGTTTTTCACGGCCTCCTTTACATTATTTCATCATATGGCACGTTTTTACAACATGTTTGAAAAATCGCATTTTTTTTCGACATAGTATAGTAAGGCGTTTTTTTTGCGCCAAAATTCATGATGACTTTTTTTTCAAAGAAAACCTTTCTGGAGTGTTTTTCACGGCCTCCTTTACATTATTTCATCATATGGCACGTTTTTACAACATGTTTGAAAAATCGCATTTTTTTTCGACATAGTATAGTAAGGCGTTTTTTTTGCGCCAAAATTCATGATGATTTTTTTTCAAAGAAAACCTTTCTGGAGTGTTTTTCACGGCCTCCTTTACATTATTTCATCATATGGCACGTTTTTACAACATGTTTGAAAAATCGCATTTTTTTTCGACATAGTATAGTAAGGCGTTTTTTTGCGCCAAAATTCATGATGACTTTTTTTTCAAAGAAAACCTTTCTGGAGTGTTTTTCACGGCCTCCTTTACATTATTTCATCATATGGCACGTTTTTACAACATGTTTGAAAAATCGCATTTTTTTTCGACATAGTATAGTAAGGCGTTTTTTTTGCGCCAAAATTCATGATGACTTTTTTTTCAAAGAAAACCTTTCTGGAGTGTTTTTCACGGCCTCCTTTACATTATTTCATCATATGGCACGTTTTTACAACATGTTTGAAAAATCGCATTTTTTTTCGACATAGTATAGTAAGGCGTTTTTTTTGCGCCAAAATTCATGATGATTTTTTTTCAAAGAAAACCTTTCTGGAGTGTTTTTCACGGCCTCCTTTACATTATTTCATCATATGGCACGTTTTTACAACATGTTTGAAAAATCGCATTTTTTTTCGACATAGTATAGTAAGGCGTTTTTTTTGCGCCAAAATTCATGATGACTTTTTTTTCAAAGAAAACCTTTCTGGAGTGTTTTTCACGGCCTCCTTTACATTATTTCATCATATGGCACGTTTTTACAACATGTTTGAAAAATCGCATTTTTTTTTCGACATAGTATAGTAAGGCGTTTTTTTTGCGCCAAAATTCATGATGACTTTTTTTTCAAAGAAAACCTTTCTGGAGTGTTTTTCACGGCCTCCTTTACATTATTTCATCATATGGCACGTTTTTACAACATGTTTGAAAAATCGCATTTTTTTTCGACATAGTATAGTAAGGCGTTTTTTTTGCGCCAAAATTCATGATGATTTTTTTTCAAAGAAAACCTTTCTGGAGTGTTTTTCACGGCCTCCTTTACATTATTTCATCATATGGCACGTTTTTACAACATGTTTGAAAAATCGCATTTTTTTTCGACATAGTATAGTAAGGCGTTTTTTTGCGCCAAAATTCATGATGACTTTTTTTTCAAAGAAAACCTTTCTGGAGTGTTTTTCACGGCCTCCTTTACATTATTTCATCATATGGCACGTTTTTACAACATGTTTGAAAAATCGCATTTTTTTTCGACATAGTATAGTAAGGCGTTTTTTTTGCGCCAAAATTCATGATGACTTTTTTTTCAAAGAAAACCTTTCTGGAGTGTTTTTCACGGCCTCCTTTACATTATTTCATCATATGGCACGTTTTTACAACATGTTTGAAAAATCGCATTTTTTTTCGACATAGTATAGTAAGGCGTTTTTTTTGCGCCAAAATTCATGATGACTTTTTTTTCAAAGAAAACCTTTCTGGAGTGTTTTTCATGCCGTCCTTTACATTATTTCATCATATGGCACGTTTTTACAACATGTTTGAAAAATCGCATTTTTTTTCGACATAGTATAGTAAGGCGTTTTTTTTGCGCCAAAATTCACGATGACTTTTTTTTCAAAGAAAACCTTTCTGGAGTGTTTTTCACGGCCTCCTTTACATTATTTCATCATATGGCACGTTTTTCCAACATGTTTGAAAAATCACATTTTTTTTCGAGGGCTGCACAGTGGCGTAGTGGTTAGCACTTTCGCCTTGCAGCGAGAAGATCCCTGGTTCGTGTCCCAGCTTTCCCGGGATCTTTCAGCATGGAGTTTGCATGTTCTCCCTGTGCATGCGTGGGTTTTCTCCGGGTACTCCAGCTTCCTCCCACAGTCCAAAAACATGCTGAGGTTAATTGATTATTCTAAATTGCCCGTAGGTGTGAATGTGAGAGTGATTGTGTGTCTTTGTATGTAGCCCTGCAACAGACTGGCGACCTGTCTAGGGTGTCCCCTGCCTTTGCCCGAGTCAGCTGGGATAGGCTCTCAGTGTGAGTATTTCATAGATTTTTATTATTATTTAATTGATAAAAACTCAGATTAAGTGACTTTCTTGCCTGGAATAAGTAACTCAGCTCTTTCACTGAAGCAGCTGACTTCAACTTTACCTATTTAACTCAATCAACATCCCTAAAGAGGAAACTTCCGGAGTATTTGGTGGCTTTTTTGTTTTGTTTTTGCTGCTCCGTCAGCCTCCAGATATTTCACATTAACAGTAGCTGAGCTGCTCTCAGACACATTCCTCTGCAAACCCAGCGCTTCCACAAATGACTATGATTTCCTCTTGGCTGCTGAAAGCTCCTCTCCATCGTCCAAGAAAATATAATTTCTGCCTCCTGTGCGTCCGTTTCCTGTTTCTGAAATACTTGTGTGAGCTTCCATCGCCGTGACTCACCAGGTTTAGGGGTGAAAAAACAAATAGGGAGGGAACAAACACAAGTTGACTCACATGAGTGACTAACACATCTGGAATACACCTTCAGGATTCAGCTTTGATCCTCACAGTGTGTGTTTGTGTGTTTTACGGCGTCTTTCATAGCTACACTGACATCTGCTGGATCCGGGTTTCACTGAATCGCGTTGAGGAGCAGATGAAGGTTGAGTTTTGTGCCATTGAACACTGTAGTCTCCCAGTGTGATCTTATTTAAAATGAAACTGTGCACCAATTACAGCCAAACACCTTTTCCTCACAGCTCAGAACGGCTTCACCTTCAGGATGACGATGAAGCTGGAGATGTGAGCTGATGCTCGAAGTCAATGTTTTCAGGGAAAATGGGCTTTTAATTGAAGTGGGAGACATTTCGTGTCTGGCAGTTCTGCTTCCAAAATGGAAAATATGGATTTTTAAATGATGCAACGCAACAACATGTGATTTTTGGACATTTTAACGAAGTAATGGAAGACGTTTACCAAAAAACACAAAATGCCTGGAGGGAGTCTTTGCTCTGCCAAGGAACGTAGTGGAGTTGTGTCTGTGTGTGTGTGTGTGTGTGTGTGTGTGTGTGTGTGTGGTGTGTGTGTGTGTGTGTGTGTGTGTGTGTGTGTGTGTCTGTCTGTCTGTCTGTCTGTCTGTCTGTCTGTCTGTCTGTGTGTGTGTGTCTGTCTGTCTGTGTGTGTGTGTGTCTGTGTGTGTCTGTGTGTGTGTGTGTGTCTGTCTGTGTGTGTGTGTGTGTCTGTCTGTCTGTCCGTTAGCAACATTAGTCAAAGACAGAATAACAGCTTTGGATGAAATTTTCAGGGAAGGTCAGAAATGACACAAGGACCAAGTGATTAGATTTTGACTGTGATGCAGCTTAAAGTCTAGATTTTAATTTGTTAACCCCCTGACGCCTGAATTCATTTACAATTAAATAAAAAACTTTTTTTGTTTCCCCATTGTGGGATCAATAAAGTTTATCCTTATCCTTATCCTTAGATTATTAAGGTGATGAACCTTTCAAGAACAGGATTTTTACTGATTCTGATCTTATTTTGGTTTGTCTTATTTCATCCAGTGTTTCCTAATTTAGAAACGTGTTTCCTCAATTCCTGTCTTTACTCCTTTATTTATAACAAGACGCTGAGGTTTGTTCAAATTGTTTAATTGAATTTTTATTCTTTCATGTATAAACCACTTGGTATTACATTTCTTTTTTTTTATGAAAAATGCTAAATAAATAAAGTCTGATTGATTGAAATATAATCTAATGACAAACATAAGATTTTGGGGCTGAACTGCAGGCAGTGTCAGACAGGAAGCAAGTATAGAAATTTATAATATCAATTTAAAATATTTATAATATATTAAAACACTAATAATACACGATTTGTCAATATTGGTGGACACTTGGAAAATTTCTGCACGTTGATTCCAGTTTTTTGTCATTTCTTTTGTAAAATACTCAAAGAAATTCAGCTTTTCTTTAATAATTTTTATGATTTATGTCATTATACTTGTATAATCTTTCACAGAAGACATTTCTAGTCATGGTTGTTCTGTTTCCATAGAGCTGCAGGACTTTATATTGCAGTGAAAAATGAGCCCAGAGTGAAGAAAATTTTAACAGGAGCAACTAATAAAAATGCCCAAAAACTGCTCGGGGTTCAGAGATTTAAACATTTTATTCACCAGAACTCATTTAAATTCCACTAAACCCACGTTTCCCTCCAGTCCAGGTTCCTCTCTGTCCTCCAGCTGCCTGTTTAGAAACTATTTACATTGATAATTGCAATATTTATGACCAGCTCCTGCTGGAGGTAAACAGGGTCAAACTGACAGAAAACCAGAACTACCTGATGAATAATTCATGTTTCCTCGCGCTGCATCTTTACTGCGACTAACAGCTGCAGCTGGAGGCGTCGGACTGAACAGCTGCAGTCAGACACTGAATGGGAAGCTGAGGAAGCTGCTTTAGCACAAATGAGACTTCAACAAGCTGTTTCAGGAAGTTAAAATCCTCTCTAGGTTACCAAAATAAGGGATAGATGCAAATTATCTTTGTTAAAGTTCTCCAACGACTCGTGACGTGAGGTTCTGTCAGAAAAGCTAAATAAATCTTAAGCTTAAAATTGTGATATTTTATCCAAATTACTGTATTCTACAGGTGTAAAATTCACCAAAAATAAACAGTTTGCACAAGAACTTGTAAAAAGAAAAAGAAAAATTCTGTGCTCCTCGATGCAACTGAGAAACCTTGAGAGACTCAGCTGTGACCGACAGGCAGGTGGCAAAAATTCAGAGAGTTTTTGGCTGCATTTCCACAGAGCAGAGAGGAGACGACGAGACGCTGAGAGGAAAAGGAAATCTACTGGATCAATAAAGTAAATGCAGCATGGCTCGAAAAAAAAGGAATCAGAGGAGCAAGTTGGTGGAAGATGCATTCTGCATGGTGAAACATCTTTGTAGCGTTAATGTGCAGAATAGTGAGAAAAACAAGCTTGTAGATGTTGCAAAAGTATAAAAAGTAGAACATATAACGTGGAGAAACCGTCTTTTGCAATACCGGGCACTATTTGTAAAAAAAAAAAAATCTAAATAAAGAAATTTTACTTTCTTTTTTTCTTCTTTTTTATGATTTCTGGGTCACACAGCACAGAAGACTTTTCTAAATTCTCTCGACTTCTATTCATTCTTGTTCTGTTCCATAGAGGTGCAGGACTTTATTTTGCAATAAAAAAATGAGCCCACACAGAAAATGTGACACTGGCAAAAACGGCCAGGACTTGCTAAAGCACTTCAGGATGTTGTTTAATAATCTGCGTTTTTGCTCTGCTTTTGGTGTCTACCAGCTCTGCAAAAATAAGGATCTTGAAAAAGGTTGGTTAGTTGCAAAGTTTGTCCTCTGTTTGATATTGTGCAGGTGGAAAATGTAGCAAAAAAATATTTTAAAAAACAGAAAATTGAGTACATACATATGTTGTGAAACCAACTGTGCCTTTCTTCATAAAAAAGAAAAAAGATACAAAAAGAAATTAAACTTTTGTTTTGTTCTTGTTTTTAATGATTTCTGGCATAACTGTCATTCTGCACAATAAAAGACATTTCTACTTCTAGTCATGGTTTTGCTGTTTCGATACAAGGTTCAAGACTTTATATTGCTTCAAAAAAAAATTAGCCCACGTAGGTAAAAATGTGACAGGAGCAAAAAAGACCCACAAACTGCATCAGAGGGTTAAAACATTTCAGGATGTTCTGAAATAATCTGTGTTTTTGCTTTGTTTTTGCTCTCCTCCAGCTCTGCAGAACTAATAAGGAGCTTGAAAAAGTTTCAAAGTTTGCTGTTTTAACTATGCAAGTGAAGAATATACAGAAAACACATAAAAAGATTTTTAAAATATAAAAAACAGTATATTAACATATGTTGCTACATCCTGATGAATAATATGTCTACATGGAAATACAAAAAAGCCAAAACAGGTGAATCCAACTGTCTTCAAGACAGGACTTTATATTGCAGTGAAAAATGAGCCAACAGTGAGTAAAAATGTAACAGGAGCAACAAAAACATCCCAAAATTGCACTGGAGGGTTAAACCTTTTCAATACCTACTTCAATAATTTGTGTTTTTGCTCTGTTTTTGGTCTCCACCAGTTCAAGATCTTTTTTAAAAAAAAAAAGTTTGTTCCACAAAGCCTCAGAGTTGACAAATATAAAAAAAAACACATACAACAACATAAAAACTACTTTAATAAACATTAAAATGAGTACATTAACATATGTTGTTACATCCTGGTGAATAATGCGTCCATATGTAAATGCAAAAAGGCTAAAACAGGTGAATCCAACTGTGTCTTTCTTCACAAAATACAAACTGTGTCTGTATAAAACCCAGAAGTCGGTACAAGGCCAGACTGCAGCTTCCAGCTCTGATATTTTCTGAAATGTCAAACCTCCTCCTTCTTCTCACTTTTGAAGGTAAGTGGAAGAAAAGAAGGGGGAAAAAAACACAACCTGCCATTTCTGTGTTTTTTACGTTGAATTTTTAACTGAAATTTTAAAAGGGTTCGTGAATAAATTAGAGGTGTTTTGGTTGAAGCGGTTGTCAGTCGGTGGGTTCAGAACCGCCACCTGTGGCTCCGATAATGAAATAACTGTCAGACCTGAAGCCTGCAGGACCAATGATCCCACACTCATGACTCATTTTATTACAGCAGCACAATGAATGTCAGCCAGCGAACACAATGAATGGCCTCCATCACAAGTTTGGAGAAAAGGTTGAGGTGAAGGACTGACTGTTAAATGATTCTGGCACCATAAAGGACCAGGGGAAAAAAGTCATTTTAAAACTATTATTCATGCTTTTCACGCCCCGGGACCAAAGTGTTCATGTAAAAGCTCGTCTCACCGACTCAATCAGCAGCTGCCTTTGCCAGAATTTTCAGATTTTCATATAAAGTCAAGAAATGGAGAACAGCAATGGCCACTCAGAGGCCAAATACAGCAGCTAAAGTGTCCGATTATTATCAGTGGACAAAATAAATCAACCAGAACAAGCTGTGATACTGGTTGAAATAATAAAAGGGTCATTTTTATCATTTGATTATTTGTAGTGTTGGCATCAAGGTTTTTATTCATCTTTTCAGCAAAACTGAGACTCCTCATCTGTTTATCCGCATAAAGGAAGAAAAGCTGAAACTGTCTTTTCTTTCTGCTTCAAAACACAGTTATGGAAGTTATACTCCAGTATTCATTTCTGTCCGTCAGGAATTCTTGCAGTTTGAGTATCAAGGATGTGAGAAAGTCACAATATTACTTGGAATATCTTGTCCCAAACAACTACACTACATTACATTTAAACTGTATGGTCAAATGTAATGTAATTTTACATTTAAACACATAGTCAACATGTAAATTTATGCTTTTTTCTGATTTTAACATTTTTCATCCTTAATAGACACATTTTTGTCACATAATGGCAAATATCTGTAAAATGATTGTATTCTTACTGATTTTAAAATAGTAAAACGATGTCATTTCATATTGAAATGTTTTTTTAAAAACTGCTTTCTGATGTGGATATTATTTACAGTTTTGTTTTTTGTTATGGTTCGTTAAGTAATCAATTTTTTCAATAATTTTACTACATATCTGTAACTTAGAAAAACAGGAATAATCTGTAAAATAACAGGTATTTATCAGTGTCTAATTAAATACAGAAAAAAAAATAATTTTACTGTAAAATGGTAAAAAATAAAAACTACAACTGGTAAAAAATAAAGACTTTTAATGTGGACGTTATGTAGACTTTTGGCTTGTTTAGTTTTTTCACAGTCAACATGTAAATTAATATTTCTTTCTGTGATTTTAACATTTTTCAACCTTAATAGACATAATTTTTCCTTCAATAACTCCAAATATGAGTAAAATAATCATATTTTTGCTGATTTAAATGTAGCAAAGTAATATAATTTTATATTTAAACATTAAAAAACACTGCTCTCTGATGTGGATATTATTTACAGTTTTGCCTTGTTTTTTTTAATAATTTTTTTGCAGTTCATAAAAAAATTTCAGTAATTTTACTACATATTATCTGTAATTTCTAAAAACAGGAAAAATCTGGAAACTAACAGTTTTTTGTTAGAGAATTATTTTACAGTCAAACATGGTAGAAAAAATACTATTCATAAAAAATAAAGACTTCATCCTTTCATAGACACATTTTTCTTTCAATAACAACAAATATCTGTAAAATAATATTTTTTTCTGATTTGCTGTAAGTACAGTAAACATAGTGTAATTCTACATTCAAATGTTGAAAATCAACAAATTTCTATTTGTAAAAATACAGATTTTTTTATGTGAACATTATTTATGGTTTTGGCTGTTTTTTTTATTGCAGCCAAGATGTAAATTTTTAAAAAATCTGTGATTTTACTATTATTCATCTTTAATAGACACATTTTTCTTTCACATAAAGGCAAATATCTGCAAAATAGTTATATCTTTTTCTGATTTAAACACAGAAAATAAGCACGATCTAACGTTCAAATGTTGTAAAACAATAAACTACTATATGCGATTTTGCGACTGTTTTATTTAATTTTTTTTCACAATTACCATGTAAAAAAAAAAGTTTCCTGTGATTTTACTAGATATCTGTAATTTAACAAAATAGTGAAAATCTGTAAAACGGCAATAAATTACAGCAGCACAATGTAGGATTTATGCAAAACCAGATTTGATGCATCCAAAGGGAAAAAAAACACAATATTTCCATTGTCAGTGTTCGACTATATTAGAAAGGTTTTTATTAATTATGTTTTGTTTTTTGATGCAGATGCTTTCCTCTACAAAACCATCACCATCATTCTAGAATAATTAATTCTTTCCAAATAGAGGTATTTAAGTTATTTAGTGAAAGTTCTGCATTTTTTCATGTCATAATGTTATTTTTTTTTCTAATGTCCTGCATTAACTTTCCATAAAGTGTCTGAAAAGACTTTTTAACTGCAGGTTCGACATCATTAACGTGGATTTTATCACTCAGATTGAACGTCGACTGTTTTACTGACCACCAACAGTTTGATCTTCATTATTAATGCATCATTTTTATCCATTAAGTTCCGAGGAAGGAAGAAGAGCTCTTTTCTGTTCCTCTTTCACAAACCGACAATTATCCGAGTTCCTCTTTTCTGCTCCCGTAAATCGTGGCATCATTGCTGCTTTTTTTAGATTCCGTGCAAAGAAAAAGAGAGAAGAATCTGAGCTGTGCACAGTTTAATTACCACACAGGAGATAAAACCTTCAATGGAAACATCAGAAGCGCTTCTGATTCCTCACAGCGCCTTTGTTCCGATTCATTATTTCCCCCCTGAGTTCTTCCTCTTCTTCTTCTCTGCTCATCATTCAGCTGGACGTTTAATGAGGCGTTTGTTTCTTTGCTGCAGATTCAGGACCCGGTTTACAGAATAACAGCCTCCAACAGAGTCACACTGCTGCTGCTTTCATGAAAACACACTCGTCTGGCTGCTGTCTGAAGCTTAAACTGAGACTTTTCCAACATTTACTGACGTCCAGTTCAACACTGTGTTAAACTGTTATCATCTTCTGAATGCATCAAGACCACACAGGATCTTTAGACCTCAACTCACTGCTGTTTTCACTTGATTTATATTCAACTTAGTGTCATTTCACAGTCTGGAAGGTGGATTTCAGTGTCTCTGATTCTATATTTAAGGCGTTACAGTCCACAGCTGTGAGAAATAACTTTAAAAAGACTAAAGCTGTGTTTAGAACTTCACTTGGGGAAGATGGAAGTTTTCTGGGAAGCCGACAGAGATGGAACAATTTACTGTTATTTTACAGATTTATCCTTTTCCATGTGAACTATAAATATCATCACAAATCTGCTGTTTTTTTTTTTATAAAGAATAATTTGTTCTTTCATTTGACTGTAAAATTGCTCTATTTTTCTAGATTTAAATCAACAAAAATATAATTATTTTACATTTTTGATTATATTTGAACAAAAGTAATTTAACTTTTATTTTACAGGGTTTTTTCTGTATTGTATTATAAACAAAATCTACTAAAATCTTACAAATTTACTGTAGAAGAAAAAATAAAAATGAAGAATTACGTTGTTTTTCTTTTTACTGACAACACATTTATAGACTGAAATCTTTTCTTTTTAAGGATTGTAACCTTTCTTTTAAAACATTAGGCCATAAACACATTTTTTATTGTATTTAGGTCAGAAAAAGTATGATTTTACATAAAACCTTTTTAATTTACATTTACAAAAACAAAATTTAAAAAATAAAAAAAAAATGGCCCAAACTGAAAATAATGTCCACATCAAAAATATGTAATTTTAAAGATAAACTGATTCTTGTAAAACATGTGGCTGTAAAATCTGACAGACTAAATAAATAAATAAGTAAATAATAAATAAATAAACAAATAAATAAATAAATAAAATGATTTTATTGATATTTGCTGTTATTTGAAAGATAAATTGTCTACACTAAGGACTGAAAAAAATGAAAAATAAAGTCTAATTTTGCAGATTTTCCCCATTTTTTTAAAATCACAGATAATACCAAGTAAAATTTCTTAAAAAAATATAAATTTTGCGGTTGACGGTAAAATAGATAAATAAATAAGAGATCCAAAGTGTACATAATGTTCACATCAAGATACTGTATTTTGACAGAGTATTTCATTGTTTTACAGTATGTGACCTTAAAATGACACTATTTCACATTTAAATAATCTCAAAAGAGCAACTTTGATTTATTTGCTGTTTTTACCATCATTTTTACAGTTAGGGTTAGCTCGCTTTGTTATTTCCTTTTCTACTATCAGATAATGATCCTATTGTGGTGTTTCGTTTATATAGAAATAAGACAAACTGTGTTCCTTTTGCTTTAGCTGATTTTCTCCCACGTCCTGCTACATTTTCTTGTCCAAGAAGTGAACATTATGCTTCCTTCCTTTTTTATTTTGGCTCACCAGTAAACAAAACTGCTGAGTCAGATTTATTTTGGCAGCTTCTGAACAAACTCTTCTCCAAATATGAGACGTTCTGGTTTCTTCTGCATCACTCAGACAGCTGAGAAAGATGAGAGAAAATCTACAATATTTCATAAAAGCAGGAAGCTTTTTGCATCAGATTCAGTCTGTCCACGTGTTTGGATTGTTAAAGATTTAAATAAAACCACAAACATTATCAGAAACTCTTGTTATTATTGTTATATTATTATAGATTATTCCTCAGAAAAGTCCTTCAAAGAACCACTATCTGGGGTTTGGGGTTACATTTTGAGCCGCCTGTTGTGATTATTAGGCTTTTTTTTTTAACCCCCAAACACAAGAAAATATATTGTAAATGTCCCTAAATTAAATGGAAGGACTTTTATTAAGCAGCATTATGTACATATGTATGTTAATCCTCCCAACAGGCTCCTAAAAACATCTCCAAAGTCTCTATTAGTCACTGAAGGTGACCAGAACTCAAGCAAACTCACTAGCTTCTATTAAATCTGTTTTAATTGGTGCTATTTGTTTGGACTAATTTAAAATTTCAATCTCATTTACTTGTAGTATGTTTTTAATTTTTTTTTTATTGGAAAGCACTTTATTCAAATCTTTGACTATCAACACATACATGCAGACGTCATCTTTGTTGCGTTATCATGTTAGGAAAAAAACAAAAAAATACATTCCTCTATACTTTATCTGAAATAGTAAGTGCTCCTTAAAAAGATTACCTGCCCTGATATATAGATAGACATGTTTCCTACACATTTGTCTTTCCTTTTTTTGAGGAAGAAGAAAGTACAGTCTCTGTTGGGCCCTCCCCACCTGGTGTGTAATGTGGGTGGAACCCGAGGAACCTGAAGCTCTCCACCCTCTCCATCGATGTGGAGGGTGGAGTGCTCAGTTCGCTTTGATCTCAAGTCCAACATCATCTCCTTGGTTTTTCCGGTGTTGAGGTTCAGGTTGTTGTGATGACACCATCGTCGCAGATGCTGGACCTCCTCCCTGCAGGCTGATTCATCGTTGTCTCTAATCGGTCCTATGATGGTGGTGTCATCAGCAAACTTGACGATGGAGTTGCTGGAGTGAACAGGAGAGCAGTCGTGAGTGAATAGAGAGTAGAGGAGGGGGCTGAGGACACATCCCTGAGGAGCACCGGTGTTCAGGATGAGAGTGGAGGAGATGTGGTCTCTGATCCTGAAGTTCTCGGGTCTGTTGCTGAGGAAGTCCAATATCCAGGAGCACAGTGAGCTGCCGAGCCCAAGGTTGCTCAACTTCATAACCACCAGCATCCTCACATCGGTGTTACTCCCTTCCAGGTGTGTGAGGACTGTGATGATGGCGTCTTCTGTTGACCTGCTTGGCCTGTATGCAAACTGATGTGGATTGATCAGCAGGAACAGCAGCCTTAATGTGGGATGATTCGAGTCTTTCAAAGCACTTGGTCATGATGGGAGTAAGAGGAATAAGCCGATAGTCGTCCAGGCAGCTCACTGTGCTCTTCTTGGGCACAGGGACGATGGTGGCTGTAGACTGTAGCAGCGAGAGGTTAAAGATGGTGGTGAAAACCTCTGCCAGCTGTTTTGCACATGTGTTAAGCCCTCTTCCTGTGACACCATCTGGACCAGGTGCTTTTCTGGTGTTGACTCTGACCTGATGCTGCTGCAGCTGGATGAGGCCGTCGTCTCTCTCTGGAAGAGCAGTGAAGGTGTGGACCTTTCCGTTGCGTATTTCCTCATAATCCCCTTACTGCTACGCAAAAATTAAATAGAAAAATAAAGCACATTTCACAATCTTAGATTCTATTTAAGGCACATCAAACTTCATTTTTGTCTTTACCAGTTATTACCTACAGTTTTCACACACAGCTAAAGTTAGCAACGTAGCAATAGCCTTTAAGTTTGTTGTTTTGATCACGATTGTGCATTGTTTTAAAAAAAATTGTTTAAAAATGTCACTGTTGTAGACAAAATCTGTGAGAAACACTGATAAACTTTGTGACAAGCAACATGTGATGAGGCTGTTTGCCACAAATTTCAGGAAACATTTATGTACATTAAAATCTATTTATTTACAGTAGAGGCTTTAACTATTTGCTGCTGGCTATTAAACCATGAATTATGCCGGAGAGATATGGCTTTTCTGACGTAAAATCTACTCTAGTTACACCTTTTGCACCACAGACTGCAATAATTAAAGCTTAAGGTCATCATTAGGTCATAAACGTATGATACTGCAAGAAACAGGACGTATGTAGAATGCAGCTGTATAAAAGACAAAAGAACGCGATTGAAACGAGCCTTAATTTTGTTCACCGTGAAGTGTTTTTATCCAAGTCCACATGTCTGAAAATGCTCAAAAGTGAAAATATCAACTTAAATTTAGCACAAATACCTGAAGTAAACATAAACTGAGCTTTAAAACCTCATAAGATGCAGTGAAATAAGCACAACGCAGCTGCAGATGTAAATAAAGACAGTTTTTTGTTTATTGACGCATAAAACATCCTTCAAACAATAAACCCATTTCAAGGTAAGGTCTCTGTACAATGCTTACTAAGCAGTTTATTTATATAGAAAACGTATGAGGGGCCGTGCTTAAAATCACGAGGCTCCTTCAAATTTAATGGCAGGTACTCTGGGAAAAAAAAAAAAAAAAAAGATTACAGCATTCCATCAACAAATATTTTCCAAGCAATAAATATGCATTTATAAATAGTGTAAATTTACATCAAAATAAAAAAAAGAAAGACACAAATTCACTCTTTTGTCTATGTGCAACCCTTTTTCTCTGTGACTTGGCTTTTTGTCTACAAATAGTTTTCCTCTCCCTCGACTTAAAGTAACCGAAGACTCCAGCAGAACAATGTTTGAACCGATTGAAGAATAAAAAAAACTAATGAACAAAAGGAGGAGGGGTGAAATGTCGTGTCACTCAACTGTTCACATTACAAAAGTGTTTTTATCTGGTTTTCCTGACCGAGGAGGTGCGTTTACAAAAAAGACCTGCTATGCTAACTATCGTGACGGAGGGGAGGGAGGAACGAAGCTCGTGTGTCAACCCACAAACAGAATGCAAAAAAAAAATCAAAATAAAAAGGAAAAACAGGAAACTATAGAGTCAGTAGTCTTTTGCGATGTTGCCAGTTCCGGTTAATATGTACAAAAAGTTGATTTTTCATGATTTTTTCGTGTGTTTTGTGGTGAAAAGTCCAGCAGGAGAACAGTCTGGTCGTGATGAGGAGGAGCTGCCGTCCCCCTCCAGTCCACCGGGGGGCAGCGCAGCGCTCCGGGCAGGTTGCATAGACACACAGCTTTCAGCAGCTGCCTTAATGTGGGGGGTAGAGAGCTACAGAGCGCAGTTTGGAGGACTGCCGGCTTTACTTCCTGAATATCAGAAAAGAAGAAGAGAAAAAGGTTTTTCCGGAGAGCTTTCCGAGTGAAGAAGGGTCCGTTGTGGTTCCTCAGAAGAAGAGACGTCACCATCAGGAGGAGGAAGGCAGGGGACTCGCCTGGACGGAAAAGGAAGAAGAAACTGAGCTCTGCAGGCAAAACCGACACGGATTTACAAAATAAAAGTCTATATATCAATATAGATGTCATTATTTTGACATATAATGTGATATGAGTCACAATTTTAGTAAGAAAGCAAATTTTTGCTTTTATTTTTCTCCTAAAAAAACATAAAAACATGACTGTGAGATTGTTTTTTTCCCATTGCCTGTAAAAATCACTGGTGAGAATATTAACAGGCCGCACAGAGGCTTGAGAAAAATTAATAGTGAACTGAATTCTGCAGGGTTAAATCCCAATATTTTGACAGATATTGCAATATAAGCCACAGGCAAATTTTTGCTTTTATTTTTCTCCTAAAAAAACATGAAAAACATGATTGTGTGATTTTATTTTTATAATTCCCTGTAAAGATCACTGGTGAGAATAGTAACGGGCTGAGAAAAATTCAAAATGAACTGGGATCTGCAGGTAGAATTCATTAAGTTTTGACACAGAAGTGCAAAAAAATCTTAATTGTTTAACAGATATTGCGACACCTGTGACAATTTTAGCAAGAACGCTCATTTTTGCTTTTATTTTCCACCTGAAAAACATATAAACATGATTGTTTTTTTCTCATTCCTAGTAAAAGTTTGAGAAAAAATTAATAATGAACTGAGATCTGCAGGTAGAGTTCACGAAGTTTTGACAAGTATGCAAAAAAAAATCAACATTTACTTACTATCACAATATCTGTCAAACATTTTTGACAGATATTGTGATAGTAAGCCACAATTTTAGTAAGAATGCTGATTTTTGCTATTATTTTCCATCTGAAAATACATAAAAACATGACTGTGATATTTTTCCCAGCGTATGTCGGACTATTTCCAGTAAAGATCCTGGTGGAAGAAGCAGGACTTTATATTGAGTAAAAAAATGACCTTCCTTTTATGTTGCAGGTCAAATTGAACCATTTCAAAGTTAAAATATCCTCCAAAAATTGTTAGTTATTTTTTCAGTATGAAACTTCTTCTGCTTGGCTGAACAATTGTAATCAACATGTAGAATGAAAATGGTTCATTTATATGTTTGCAAACCCACCCTGAACAGGCCAGGTGTGTTAAATTTATCAACATCACTCCATGAAAAGAAAAGAAAAATCTAAATGCAAAATAAAATGAATGTCCTGTAAAAATATTGCAGTTATTTCCAACCTACACAATCTTTCAAAAGTTTGGGGTCACTTAGAAATGTTCTTCTTTTTGAAAGAAAAGCAGTTTTTTCAATGAAGATAACATTAAATGAATCATAAATGCAGTCTAGACATTGTTAATGTGGTAAATGACTATTCCAGCTGGAAACAGCTGATTTTTAATGGAATATCTCCATAGGGGTACAGAGGAACATTTCCAGCAACCATCACTCCTGTGTTCTAATGCTACATTGTGTTAACTAATGGTGTTGAAAGGCTAATTGATGATTAGAAAACCCCTGTGCAATTATGTTAGCACATGGATAAAAGTGTGAGTTTTCTTGCAAAAAAACATGCAATTGTCTGGGTGACGGTGGTGTATATGAAAAAAAGTAGCATATTTTATAAAAAACGAGAATTTACCCACATTGCACCACAATCTGTGAGAAGTAAAGAACAACACTGCACTAAATATTGATTGAAATGGTTAGTAATGGAGTTTAAAATGAGATATAAGCATTATTTATTGGGTTTTTTGGTTTCTCACATTTTTGGATAATTAAACTGACCCAGGATTGCTGTTCCTGAGAAACGAACGTAACAGGAGGGTTAAAAAATGAGTCCAAAAGGAGAGAGAACTCAAAAATGTCTTGTGTGCAGTCTGACAGTTAAAAAGCCACAAATCATAAAAGCTGAAGAAACTATAATTGTAGGACTTTATATTGCAGTGAAAAATGAGCCCACAGTGAGAAAGAAAAACAGAAACTGCTTGTTGTTCGGAGGGTTAAACTGATCTGCTGCTGCTGGCTGTTCGTCCGATACTTACGAGCGTGAACTGGTCGTAAACCTGCATGAGGTCTTCGATCTTGTACTGCTCCAGCACCACAAAGTTGTCCAGGTTCGTGCTCCCTCGTCGGGCGCAGTCCTGGCAGTGAACCACGTACGTCTTCCTGCTGTTGCTCTCGCTGGTGACGAACAGCAGGTCGAACACTTCCACCTGGGAGACGGAGAAGGTGTAAAATAAAGCGGTAACGTAACATCTATTCAGCAGAAAGATCTGGGTGCGCTCACTTCACAGATGCTGCAGTAATGCGCCGGTTCGTTCTGGGTCCTGCCGTGCCAAACCAGCTCCTTCCCAGCAGCCAGCAGCAGCTCCCTCTGCATCTGACACTGCTTCAGAGTCCGCAACAAGCAGTACCTAACAAACGCACACCAGTTAGCCAGCGCAGGGCGACACACACGCCAAAAAACACACAAACCACGTTAATAATTCAGAAATCCTCACTTGATCATCTCGAAAAGCTTGTGGTCGGACACTTTGATGTTCCTGGCCATGTTCCAGGAGAGGTGGATCATGGGGACGATGGATTTGACGCTCTGCAGTTTGTTCCACTCGTAGCGCTCCACTGCCAGCTTGTACTGATGGGCTGAGGGCACAAAGGAAAAGCTCATTTTCATCTTTACATCTGTGTCTTTCCAGAACATTTACAAAACCATAGAGTGACAAACATGCCACTGAACCTGTCTGCACCTGAAGGGGTAAAAATCTTTGCACTGGGCTTTGCTTTGTCTCAGAAAACTGCACATTTCCTGGGTTTTTCCAACCATTTCTTATCTCAAATGAGAAAAAAATCTGAATAAAAATGGCATTTTTTGGACCACTTTGGTTAACTGGGATGTCATCTACATTATTGTTGATGAGAAAAAAACAGGAAATGCAAAAATTTTTGTACAGATGGATCAATTATTGGCCTGGATGATTATCTGTCATTTTTCCGATGATCACTACTTATTCGTATTAACTGATGATCACTAAATGAAATGCTCTACTTCAGCCTCCCCTCTTTGTCTGTCGTCACTCTGTGGTCTCAGAAATGTCTCTCTAGCACAGATACAACCCGCTAAAACTGAAAAAGAAACACCAGCTGTTGCCATAAGCCAGGAAATTAGCTAAGGTTTTGCTAACTGCTAGCAGCTAAGCTAGAAGGCAACCATAGATTAGCCTGAAACAGAGTCTGGAAAACAAGAACTGATAACACTTTAGGATCTGGACCTTAGTGGGGAATAAAAGAGACACAACAGTGAAAGATTAAAAAAATAGAGAAGGAACTGTTGACTCTTGATCAATCAGTAGACAGAAGAGAGCATCCTTAATAACAATAAACAAGCCTAGTTATAAATGACAGGTTCTCTGTTATCAAATGCTGTTAAAGTGTAACATGTTGTCTGTTACTGTTCTTGAAAAACCAGCATCAGTCGACCCCTAGATTTCTGTCACACAAGACAACACAGACCAGCTTCTTCTACTGAACTGTTCCCCTCATAAATGTTCCGTTCGGAGCCACCAACGCTGACCTCCGTCCTCCTCCTCTCACCTGTGAGGGGTCCCACATTCCAGGCAATGTTGTTGCACCAGCCGATGGCCTGAACCCAGTGGATGGTGCCGGTGTTGAGCCACACCAAGTCTCCTGGACGCTGGATGAAGCGGTAAACAGGCACGTTGGTCTCGTACAGGTCCTCCAGGTTCGGCCACCACGAGCCCATCAGGAAGTTGATGTTGTTCCTGTAAAAAGGAGGTGAAAAAATAAACTTCACGTGCTGCCAGTTCTGAGCTCCTTTGGGTCGGTTTGTGTCAGTTTAGACGCCGGTGTTGCTCCTCCATGTCCAATTTTGTAGAGGTTAATTATTTGTTATGCAAGACCGAAAAGACTAAAAGAATATTTTGGCTGATTTGAGAATTTCATGCGTTTCCAGACCTGGAAATTTTTAAAAAGACATCTTATTTGGGGAGATATTTTAGAGTTTCAGTAACTCCCACGGCTATGAAATTTGGTGACAAAATAGTTTCCAGTCCATACAAATGATCAAACAGCTTCAGAAAATGACAAATTGTTAATTATTAGCCCTTAAAAATGGAAGAAAGTGCAAAATTTTCAAACATGGGTGATATTAGGGCTCCAGAAAGTTCCTATAGGTGTATATATATATGAATGCATCTATATTTTCTACTAAAAATACAGTCTTTGGTCAGCATTTCAGCAACTGTTGAGGCCTCTAATATCAGTAGAATATGATGTGTGGCAAGTATTATAAGTCTAGATTCCAGTTTTTTGCTATTTTTAAAAAAAAGATTGTATTTACTGGTAGGAGATAAAAACTTGTGTTCATAGGGCTTTATATATTGTCGGAACGTGCAAAGTTACAAATTGTTTCCATGCTGTCTTCAGTGCAAAAGTCTCAAACATGGGTGATATTAGGGCTCCAGAAACTTTGCCGTAAGTGTATACAGATGGATGCATCCATATTTCCTGCTAAAAATACAGTTTTTGGTCGACATTTCAGCTACTTTTGAGGTTCTAACTTCAATAGAATTTGATGTGTTTCAAGTATTATAGGTCTAGGTTCTAGTTTTTTGCTATTTTGACAAAAATGGTTGTATAGACTGATTGGTAGTGTTAGGATTTTTATCTCACAAAGGCACTAATAACTGAACACTGAAACTGATAATACATATGAGTTTATAATATTGATAATAATAACCACTTAATGTGCAATGAGTCCATGAGTTGTGCTTGACCTTTAAAAGGGAAGAGATGGAGCTAAGCTCTAACTCCAAGCTCTGATGGATACAGAGAGGTCAGGATGGAAAGTTACAGAAAAATGGTTCTTCTTCTACACACCTGCACACACTAACAAAGATAGAGTTTTGGCTTTGATACACAGCACAGTCCTGCTTTCTTATAATGTAACAACTAATTGTACTGAAACTGCTAACTCAAGGTTGTTTTAGGGAGAAAACCAGAATAATCCTTCCTGAGGAACACCTGCATCTTCCCTATGAAATACCACTAATGCCTGCATCACATCTCAGCTAACAAAGGAATAAGACTAACTGGTAGAAAGCAGGAAAAGCTTGCAGGAGGTTCTTCTTACAGAGTGCAGCTCCTGGGGATTGGATGAATCATGTGCCAAGACATATGGACATATCTGTGCACCAACTAATGGGAGAACTAAGTCTAAACCAGGGTTTATCCCCACCTTTAGCCAATCACATTTCAATATTTGAATTAGATGTTTATATCTATGATTTATCACACAATACTAGACTGAATAAAATGCTGTGTTCACTTTTGATTTGATCCTTTTCTGGGAGGCTGTTCCAAACAGAAAAGGTCTCTGTACAAGATTCCCTTGAGACACTGATATTTACAGAATAAACAGCTTAACTGGAGAAAAGTAGTTTGTCTTCTATCTCAAAAAACAAACGCTCAACAGTAGGAGATAAAAACTGGTGTTCATAGGGGTTTATATATTGTCATTATATGTGCAAAGTTACAAGCTGCTTCCATGTTGTCTTCGTCTTGAAGTTTAACAACATATGACGCTTATTTTGCCCCAATAAATGTTCCCACACATATAGTAGAAATGAAAGCTGAAAACAAAGCAAAGGATCACATTTCCTTTGTTTTGGGAGTTTTAATTCTGGAGACACTGAAGCCTTTAAATGGTTTTTCTTCTGATGGTGAAAATTCCTGGGTCTGATAATGTGAACTTCTCAAAATTCAGCCAAAATATGTGTATTTTTTGTGTCCCAAACAACAAACAGTTAAAATCTGAACAAAATCTGAGACGGTACAGGAACACATTTCCTAAATTCTGTCTGATTCGACAAGGATTGATCCTTTTCTGTTGCCGTACCTTTCGCAGAAGTCGTTGATGACGCCCCAGTACGGCTCAGGAACAGCGAACCACTCGCAGTCTCCGGGACCGATGTTGATGTTGACCGAACAGAAGTTGTTGTTCTCTTGGTGACCTGCCAGAAGAAGACACGATTACTAAGAGGGCAAGAAAAAAGACACTGACATAGAGCAGTTTTTATTCTGTCCACGTCTACCTGGCGTCCTGCTTCCTGGAACCTTCATGTACAGCTGGACGGTGTTCATGCCCAGGATGGTGTGACCCACGTGGCTGAGCAGGTTCCCGGCCGACACCACCCGGGAGAAGGCAGGCAGTTTAGACAGCTCCTGAAGCTGCTGTTTCCACCTGGAAAAGCGGAAGATTAGCATCGCAAGAAAGGAATTCACTTTTCACAATTAAAGCTCGGAATATTTTGTGTGGCTAGAACTGCAGTCAGAACAGTTCGCTCACTTCTTTTCATCCGAGAGGTCGATGTTGGTGCCGAACTTGAGGTGTTTGAACGGACCTTTCCTTCGCCGCATCATGCTAACGGAGAGTAAAATGTTATTAGCAACATCAAAAAGGCTCAGAAATGAAATTTGACGAGACAGATAAATAAAACTCACCTGTCTGAGGAACCTGCCTCTGCTTCCACCTCCTTCTTCTTCTCATTCTCCTCCTAATACAAGAAAACGCATGGGTTAAGTGCTGCAAACTGCAGAGAAAAGTCCACAGAATTAGCAGAAAATCAGTTATTAAGTAGGACTGTGGTGTTCAGGTTGACCTGAGAGTTTAACTCTGAGCCCCAAAATCAGAAAGCAGGATTGAAAGGGAGGGTTACTTTTTGTTAAATATAAATGATAAAACTACATTGTTTATCAGAACCAGAAACTGTAAAAACTCAAAGAATCATCAGATTATCAGCTGGTCTTTGAACTAATAACGTCTCAATTGCGCTTTTGTCTGTTAAATTACCCAAAATCTAAGCTTAAAATCACTCAATTTAATCAAAAAACATTTTATTCTACATGTCTCATTTTAAAAAAAATAATCAAATATGAACTTTTATGTTATTTATGGAATTCTAACTGTGTGACATAAGATTATAAGAGGTGCATGACTTTATATTACAGTGAAAAATAAGAAATGAGCCCAAAAGGACAACCATGGTTAGAAATGTTGGGATAAATGCCATGGTGGACCCACATTTATAGCTATTTCACTGTTTATATTATTAATGTGTTTACATACATATAAAATCAGCCTGCAGTTAATGTGAAACATCCCTGACATTTTGTCATTAAGGGTCATTTGAATGGCTTCCAGGTTGAGCTAAGGAGTACAGAAATTTTAGTTTTTAATCCAGTAAAAATGGACACATTTTAAATGAGACGCATGAATAAAGTCATTTTAATAAAATATCATGATTTGAAGCTCAGATAGAAGTTTCTCACCAGAATAGCATGTCACACATGCAAATCCCACGACTTTGTCGTTCTGACACATGATGTAATTTTGCCAGTTTCTGTAAGACAACATGCCTTTCAAACCTGCTGGTGGATTTTAGGCCTCAGACAGTAACTGTGCTGCAAATAAAGGCTTTTATTGTTTATTTAAAATTCATATAAGCTAATAAAGTGGGCAGGTGGAATGCACTCAGAGCACTGCAGCACATTTCCTTCATTTAGAGAGAACATGTAGGTACGAGCCGAGTCCAAGATTACATTTGTTTCACTACAGTCCTGTCCTTTCGCAGATATTAACACTATTTTCTGCCATTTAAAAGCTAAACCAGGGATTGTGCATCATCTACAAGATAATGCAGTTTACAGATATGTTCATGTGCATCTTAGTCTTTCCTGCAGCAGCATTGAGCTGCTTGTCTTCACATTTCACAGTTTAATTTGGATAAAGATGGCTGATAACTACTGAATAAAGTGGTGATAGTGGAGCTCTGCGTGCATCATAACATGGATCTAACGTATCAATGGAAGGCTCGTGGTTTAGCGACAGACGCTCCGGTTACTCTGCTGCTCATGGCGGTTCTCCAGGACTCAGAATCTTGTGTCTGCAAGGTGTAAATGTGTCTCCCACTGACCCGCAGAGACTCCTGGAAGGACGAGGCCTGGTACTGGGCGTATTTGATGATGGTGGTGTGGGAGCGGCTGCTCTCGCAGCGCCACATCTTCCTGCTGCCGCTCGGGTCCCAGTTCTCGTCGGTGGGCTGAGCCAGCTGGGTCCGTACCTCCACCAGATGGTCCGGGTTGGCCTCCACCAACGTCTTAGTAGAAAACAGGCCCAAGTCTGTCCAAGGAAAGAAGAGGAGCCGAGGAAGAAGAGATTAAAGTTACATCCACCTGGAAACTGTTTATAACCAGGATTTTTTCATTATTTACGCATAAAATTATCTTAAAATGTGTTTTATTGAACTGTAAGGACTGGAACAAGCTCCCACCAGCAGTCAGTATTAAGAGACAGATTAAAGGGAGCAGGGCAGGAGGTTGTATGGCTCAAAATTCACAAATAAGCAGCAGACAATCTGTCAAATTGGTGTATTATATAACAGGGCTCCAAACAGTAGAAGAGCAGATGTTGGTTAATTTTTGGCTGCAGCTTTCCTCTGTGCAGTAACATTCTCCGCTTGCAGGTGGTGCTGTTGTCATACATGTCAAACCAGAACACACTCCCTCCTCCCATGACTTCAGAGACACACCCACAGAGCCATGTGAGGCTGGAAAAGACAAACATCCAGCCGCCCCTGGATGCAGCTGCTGTCACTCTCTTATGCAGAGATTAAAAAAATAAAAACAAAATACTTCTCGACACAGAAATGCACTTTAGGCGGAGTGGAGGTCATGTTTTTTACATCCTCTTACCCAGTTTGAGTGCTCCTGCCAGGCCTCTGATGACGGTGACCGGGTTGGCCGGGTTGGTGCAGAACTGATGGAGGGGAGGGAAGAAAGCGTCCCTCTTGTTTTCCAGCTGCATGTCAGAGAGGAGACACGTTCAGGCTTATTGGGAGGATCGACACATTAAAGAGCAGCTCGTAGCCAAGATGCTGCTGCTCCAACAAGACACACAACCACACCATGAATACGCACATAAATACTGGGCGTCGGGGGGTTGAGTTTGTCCTTTGGCAGTGGAGGGGATGGAGGGCGAGGGGGCCGCGGCGGGGGACACCTGTCCAGGAGGATGCTGCTCGTCGACAGGCCGTTCTTCCCCAGATTCCTGCATCCAGAGAGAGATCAGTGAGTTTAACAGATCAGGTAACAGCAGGAGGTCACTGACGGCGGCTATAAATCTGCAGCATCATGCAGAACAGAACATCTGCAAGCAAAAAACTGCAGCGATTATTTGGCCTCATAGTTTCCTAGGATACGCCTAACAACAAAACACTTGCAGACAGCTCCACCTCTAGCTAGTTGACATGTCAGTGGGACTTCATTGAGCTTTTGAGGAGCACTTTAAGCCTTTAACTTTTGCACTGTGTGAATATCAAGGGGAGAAGATGAAATTTCAGCACCAACTTTTTAATTTAGGTGCACTAGCACACAATTTAAATGCACTCAGAAGTTTTTGCTGCACATCTTAACTTTTTCATCCGTTCCCACACACACTGGTAGTTTTGGCAACAGTATGTAAATTACATTCATCATGAAATATGTGTACATATCCATACGTAAACTCACCATATCGTATGTAGATTTCACTATGTCATAATGTACATATCTATATATAGATTAATCATGCCTGGCATATTGTCTCTGTGAGACCTTTATATTATTACTGTATCTATATTTTTTAGCCCTGTTGTACTTGTGCTTCAGCTGCTGTAAAATGTACATTTCCTGGGTAAGGGATGAATAAAGTTTATCTATAATTTTACTAAATGGCTCTATAAAAAGCAGTGCTAAATATTAGATATAATATAGATACTATTATAATTTCTGACTCTTCACTGGGGGCTGCTCTGCTGGCCACAAACCCGTTGCAGCACAAGTTTCCTGCATTTTTAACTTTTAAAGTTAGCACGTCAGCAGCACTGACAAAGAAAACTCTGGTCGCATTCTTTGCAATAAATGCATAATAATGGCTGTTTTGTTTTTGTTTTTTTTTTACATGCCAGTGTTTCTCACAGGTTGAGAATTTATTTGTGGTGGTGCAGGGTGGCCATTGTGCGTGTGGTTTTCAAGCTACAATGAACTGATGTTCCCTAAACACCTCACATGCATCAGTAGATGGTAGCTAGTCAGCTGTGTACAGTGAAGCCTCTAGTCTTCAATCACTTAGACAGCTGTGAGACCAAACATTACATTGAAAACAGTGAAATAAGGTGCTGCAATGTCAGATTTTCCTCAATTCAAACAGAGGGATTTTATCTACCTGAGAAGGAAACCCAGAGATTAACAGAGAGACCTGTTAAATGTTAGATACACCACTACAGAAGCCCTGCCAGTGTTACATACATGCATTATAAAACTGTGATTTCACTGGATTCTACTATATGGAGAAGAGTAAAAAGGAACATATTGCACTTTCTGTTGAAATCTTAATAATAAACTATGAGAAGTAACTTGCACTCAGTAAAACAGCGATCAGAATTGTGCACTTGGGTGCCTCTAAGTGCACAAAATCAGTCTACAGTGTTTGCAAACTGTTCAAATACCGCTGCATACACATTTTAAAATGGTTGCGGAGGCTGAAGTCAAACACCAGCAGCAAAACACAGAAAGGCAGATCACGGAGATGACAGCGATGTTCGCAGCAACAAACATACAGTTCACATAAGTGCCAGAGGACCTGAGCAAAACAGAACCTGCACAGGTGTTTGAAAGCAAACCTAACCTGGCTACAAACTGGGGGAAGGTGTTTGTTTTGGAACTCGAGATTTAAAAACAGAATATTCCTGCTAAAACGCTGCTATATTTTGCAGCAGTTTGTTTTCAGGTGAAGCAAGATGTTAACAGTGTGGAGGGTATTTTCTCTAGCAGTATATACTTATTTTTGTCAAGTGGAAGATATTGTAAGCTGTCAGAAATTCTTGATACATCCAGCTCGGACAATTCGGAGGCTGATCAGTTTGCCTGACATGGCTATAACTCTGAATGAAAGCAGGATAGTAAACGTTCGTGTATGAGAAAAAACTAGATTAAACCTAAAGGATGCAGATCAGGATTGTTGCTCCTGAGAACAAAACTGAGTCTCAGTGACAAAAGCAAGTTTTTAGCATCACAACAACTTGCTACAGGAATCAGAATCCACATGGACACACCTACACACACTCCAGAAATGTGTTTTTCATATTAGTGTCCAACATCAGCTCAGGATTCGCGATGGCACAGTGAAAAGTGCAGCTTGTTCTCAACGACACAAAGTGGCTGTTCTCAACCACACAAGAGGAATGCAGCCGTGAATGCACAACGCAGGTTCAAAAAGTCATGACATTTTCAAACTGTGTCAAAGAATCAACACGTGATTCACTTCTACACATGAATTCACACATACGGATGTGTCTGCAGCGCTGTTGACTCTTTTTCTACTCACTATGAGCTTGTGTGAGGAGTTTTATGCACATTTCTCTTAATTTGGCACAGTTTCTGATCAATCAACAGTTGTGAGCTGTGAACTGTGAACCGTCCCATGACATCTATAGCAACCCGTGGTTATTAGAGCTCTCCTCACATTGTCAATCAAATATTAATTGTTCAGGGAATCCTTAGTCAACCGAGCTTAAAAATTTAAAACAAAAGAAGACGACACTGCCAGGGATGGACAGACATTAGAAATTTATAGCTTGATAGTAATTTCAGGAAATCAAAATCACGGGATTATTTCAGAGGGTATAAGATGCAATCAAGAACGTGAAAAATTAGGGTTTTAAACATTTTAAATGGTCATTATTAGCTGCAGTTTTCTCTTCAATTTAGCACAGGGCAAGTAACATCACTTTTAACATTTTCTCTTAAGTCTGGAACTCAAATAATTTCCTGATACTCCAAAAAGTAGACGTAGATAGTTAAATTAATAATGAACTAATGGCGGCTAACGGTTTGAATTAATGACTACTTGTCAACTAGGAAACTAGGGGCAGTTCTAGTGGTCATAAAACATTTTGGATCCATTTTTTGGAGGTTTAATGAGTGAGAAAGAACATTAAATACAACTACAAGGTAGAACTCTCGCTACATGACTTTATGTAACAACGAACACACATGAAATATTTGTATGGGCATTAAACATAATTCACTAGACAGTGAACTGACTGTTTTTTAAAATAAATAATGGTGTTTCCATTGTAAAAACATTAAAGTAATGACCTTAACACTGGAATGTTTGTACAAACAAACACAAAGCACAGTTTTAAAGACCATGTAAAATAGGGCTGAACAAATAATCTAAATATCACTGCAATAGGGCAAAACATCCAGATTACTGGAGCTCGATCTTTTGATAAAGATAAGCAATTTCCCTTCAAGGATCAAGAAACTATTTCTGATTCTTTACAGTGTGAATGAAGCTTTGTGATGCTACAAATTGTATTCTCTACATATAGAAGAATGTGCTTATTTGATGCAAACTGCAACAAAAAACAATCGCAATCGTTCATTGTTTTTGCTGTGAAAAGAAATGTAAAATTGATCATTCCCACTCAGATTAGGACTCAAGCAATTGCAATATCTGTCTATGGAATTTCAATATGATTGCTTTTTTTGCATACTTTCCAGCACTAATATGAACTCACAGGTCGACTGGCTTCTTACCTGCATGCTTTGAGCACTTCGCTGGAGCTGGGGTAGATGGAAACCGAGGACCAGGGCGCCAGACCAGCAGGGACGGCGCGTTTGTGAGCTCCCCCAGAAGGCTCCACCTTCAGCGGGCTCTGGGAGTCCTCGGGCCCCTTCCCGTTGAGCGTGACTGGCCCCTGGCTGTTGGAGTTGGACGGGCTGTTAAGGCAGGAGAGGCTGTTGGTGGCGTGAGGGTCTGCCGGGCGTGGGGAGGGCGTGGCGGTGGCCGAGAGCGGCGACGACGCCACTGAGTGCTCTGAAGCTGGCTTGGCGGCACCGTGGAGACCCGGGTGGACGTTGTTGATTTTCTCTGAGGAGGGCCCTCCGTGGTTGCTGTAGTTACTGTTGTCGTCGTTACTGGTAGTATTGGCTTTTCCCTTTAGCAAGGCTGAGAGCTGAGGATTGTCTGAACTGAGCACGCCGGGGGCAGGAGAGCCAGGCTGAGACAGGCTGGTGGAGCTGTCCGTCACCCGCGGCTGGACGTGATTAGTCAATCCCTGCGCGGGGGCGGTGCCAGGACTGTGGGGCGTCCCGCCGGAATGCCTGATGGCGGCCTCCGGACCTGATGGCAAAGTGGCAGCTGCGCCACTGCTGCCGTTGTTGCCCCCTGAAGGCGTGGTGTCTTTGGTGTGGACCCCTGAGGTAGTAGCGGAGTGGGGAGGCGAGGACAAGTGGTTGGGCGTGGTCTGGGGGGACGTGGGGGACAGAGAGGACGCTGAGGAAGAGGCAGTGCAGGGCCCAGAGGAATGTCCGACCTGATTCAGAATGCCAGAGGAGGAGAACGAGGTCTGAGGGGAGGAGGAGGACGAGGAGAAAGGGGGTTCTCCATTAGGACCTGCCGAATGTGAACCTGGACCTTTTTGAAGCCCCTGGATGGAGACGAGGACACACCCAATTACTCTGAAGGAACGTGGTAAACTTCAGTTCAAAAACATGCAGGAATCAACATTCTAAAGGTCCCATGTGGTGAAAAAATGGATTTGTGGTCGTTATAAACTTACAAGCCTTAGATAAAAGCTGTTGATAAATGAAGATATTTACTTCTGCCGTTCCTCAAACTCCTCCACAACTAGAAAACTCCACAGCTCAGAAGAATTTGACAAAATTTCTACTTCCTTCTTTCTATTATTATTACACTCTTCTACATGCATATTATTTTGTTGCCATATTGTATTTAGACTTTTAATGCTCTCTCTCTGATTGTAAAATACCAACAAGATTTTGCACTTTATTTCTTCTATCAAGACAATTTGCACGACATTTTGCAGATTATAGTTTCTTATTTTTCCTAAATGCAACATCCATAGCAATACTGGATACCTTGAATGTCTCCAAGGGGATGAATAAAGTATCTATCTATCACCATGAACCAAGAGACATCCAGCTCAAACTTCGTAAAACCTTGCTTCCTCATCGCTCGCTGCCTCACAGTCCTCTAAAAAGTCTCTAAAAGCTCACAATTTGCTTTTCCTGCAAGAGTGACCAAAACAGTCTTCATGTACTCCCAGCATCTGAGAAAATGAACACCCAGTGAATTACTTTTAGTTTTTGATGGTAATGTCACCACAAACAGAAAAATCTTTAGTGCTAGCGTGGTTTGCAGCTAACGTGGCTAACATTAGCGTTGATCGTATGCTTATAGCTTAAAGCTCCGTAACTGTAACACAGAAGGACATTCAGAGAAACTTGAATAATGGCTTGAAACCAAAAAGCAAGCACTGGGTGGGTGCTTCTGTGCAACTTAAACTCAGCCAGTGTTTACATCCGTTAGCTTCTCTCCTGCTCTCTGTGCTCACATAAACAGCATTTTATTCCAGCCAAACTTTTAGTTACATATTTTTGCGTTTCTCAGTGGCTAAAATGCAGCCGATTAGGACGACATGTTCACCAGCAGTTACTTCAGAGCCATTCTCGGGCTGATTTTACGATACCGTTAGCAACCAAACACACGAGTTAATAACAATACATGAGCTGTGAATTAAGAGATATTTATATGTAAGATAATCACTCAGAGAGAAAGTTAGAAGAACTGTTTTGCTCTGTGCTGTCGATCACAGAGAGTGTCTTTTCCTAAAGGAGGCGGGGATTTATAGCTTCAAACACTGAAACAGTCCATGTAGAAGAGGACTACAATCAGGAGTTCTACAGTGGATGAAGCAATGCACCATCTTTGCAGTGTTACGAGCCAAAAACGTGAAAGACTTTCATTAATATACTGCAAGGACACACAACATGGGAGCTTTAAAAACCAATAATGGGGATGCCGACATATGCTTGGTACCTGAGTGGTAGTGTTGCGTTGTTGGCTCCTCCATGTCTCGTCTGCATGGCTGGGACTACTGGTAGTGCTGCTGGTGCTGGGGTGACTGGCGGCTGTGCAGTTGTGAGGTAGAGAGTTCTGCTGCGGGTAAGGCACGTTTCCGTTGCTCGCACCGCCACCTCCCAGTCCCAGGGTGTGATTCTTGTCCAGGTGTCCCTGCAGCCCCGCCGAGGGACTCGAAGAGCAGGATCCGTTGGCCGTGGGCTGGGCGACACACGGGGGCCGAATGGCTGTGTGGTTGAGGGGGGAGGTGCGGGGGAGGCCGGCATGGTGGGGGGAGGACTCAGCCAAAGGACCGTTGGGGAGGCTGGGTCGCGGCTGGCCACCCGCTGCTGCCTGCTGCCTCATCTGACACACACAGAGGTACAGATTAAAACACAACGATCAATAACCGATAGAACAGAATGCAGAAAGAGTAAAGTGACTGCTGCCACAATGCAAATAAATACACAGGGAAAAACAGCTAAGTAACGTAAAAAAATAAATTAAAAATAGTCCTACAAAGTGGAAGAGTTTATATTAAACTCCACGGTTCTCCGTGCATTCATTTTAGTCCTCTCATAGCTCCATAAAGTTGAACTCAACATGAATGATTTGTGTAAATTTACTCCATATGTGGACAGATTTCACTGCAAAATGTTGCCGTTTCAGATGCGACTGATGATTTAAACAGAACAGCTCCTTCATAAATCCAATTAATTCACTATTTTTTCTTTTCTTTTTTTAAATTGTCAGTGATTCGCTTGATTTTTCTGGTTTTAAACTGAGAATTTTTAATCTGCTGCATCATTTTCTTTTTCATAATTTAACTTTTTCTTTAATTTGCGTTTGTTTTTAACAGAATCTGGTGGATTTTCTAGCTGGGGTTTACTGTTTTTTTTGTGCAAAAGTACAACATGCAACATATTTTGAGGGAAAAAAAAGGGAAAAATGCACCAAAAAAATGTCAAATGCACACATTAAAAAAAAATGAAGGGAATATTTGATCATCAGAATAGAAGATCAATTTAACTAAACGTCTGGGATAAGGATCTGTGCAGTTAGGGAGTCGAAGTGGTTGTGAATTCATAACTTTGTTTTCCACTGTCCAACCACTGACATACACTGTGGAATTTATGAACAAAATGGTGTAAGAATGAAGTGTTCCTTCTAATGTTTTGAGCAGTGTGTTATAGCAAAAATATACAGAGAGATAAAGAAATATCCTGTAATCAGCAGTGCAACATGTGCAAGTAGTGCAACGAATGCAACAGCAGTACAAGAACATTAAAAACAACACAGATGCTGCAAACAGAGTACTGAGAGCTGCCTGTCAGCCAGAGGTGAGGCGTTGAACAGAGTTATCACAGTGGGCAGCAAAGATTCGTCCTGATTGTCTTTATGCATTAGCACCTATAAATAAAACCAGCAGAGTCCTGTACATGTTTACCTGCTGCTGATGTTGCTGCATGAGAGAAAACTGGTTCTCCAGCTGCTCCAGCATCTGCAACTGAGGAGGCTTGAGGTTTGCTCGGTTGGTCCGCAAGTGATCCAAGTGCTGTCAAGTAAAACATGAAATGCATTTGTAATTTTAAAAAATATTCAGAAAATAGTGCTTGTACAAGACTCCAGCTGTTTCCATCTAAATATGTTGGATGTAAATAACCCCAGATGCATTTATTATGTTTACATTCAGGACAATTTTCTTCAAAAAATGTTTCATTTTACATACAATACAATACAATACAATGACTTTATTAATCCCCAAAGGGAAATTCAATTGTCTGGTCTCATCTGTTTACTTTGGAATTAAATAGTCTGATTGCTGATGGCAAGAAAGATTGTCTGAATCTTTCAGTCCTGCAGCGCAGGGATAGGAGTCGTCCACTGATGTTTTGCTGTTCATTGAGGCAGATATGAAGTGGATGATCCATGTTTGTCAGAATGGCCTCCATCTTTCTAAGTTCCCGTCTCTCCACCTCATCCTCCAATGAGTTCAGTCTGATTCCAACCACAGATCCAGCTTTTTTAATCAGTTTGTTCAGACGCTTTGCATCCTTGTTTTTTATCCTGCCTCCCAGCAGACTGCAGTATAAAACAGAACCCTTGCTACCACAGACTGATAAAACATCTGCAGCATCTTCCTGCAGATGTCTAATGATCGGAGTCTTCTGAGGCAGAAAAAGTCAACTCTGGCCCTTTTTGTAGATAAAGTCTACATTTTTAGACCAGTCTAACTTATTATCCAGGTGGACACCTAAATATTTATATGATGTCACCACCTCCATGTCCACGTCACAAGTGACATATATGAATAAATTAGACGTTCAGGCCACGTGAATGTTTTTTTTTTGTCTGTGATCAGCTGGACAGTAGCAGGAAACAACAAAAAACAAAAATAACAGCCTTTCCTATGGTCTGTGAACATACATGTGAAGGTTCAAGAGGTGAATTAACTAAAACTATGGGTTGAATACCAACCAGGAGACATCGTCCAACCGGGGGGAAGACGAAGGAACGAGTCAAATACTGATGGCGCGACCGGGGGACCGAATATTCAGATCTCAAAATAAATATTCAGATACCACAGTAATGAGCGAATATTCTGGTCCAGCCCGAGGTTATACAATGGTGTGCAGAGGAGTATTGATGTAAAAAAACCAAAATGGAATTTGAGGAGATTGCAGAAATGTAAATAGAAAATATCTTTAACATTTGTTTTTCTTTTTCCTCATATTTATGGCATTCTAACTGTGTCATCTGGCACCATGTACACTTCTGAGCTCTCTCTACTTCTAGTCATAGTTGTGCTTTTTCCATAGAGGCGCAGGATTTTATATTGTAGTGATAAATGAGCCCACAGTGAGTAAAAATGCAAATAAACGGCCAGAACGGTTTAATATCACCTAATGAAATCCTCTGCTGACACTCTTACAGTGGAAACACATTCCAGGGCCTTTTCTGGGAGGTTTCCTGAGGCTACATGCTGAAAGCTGGTAATGCACCAAATGAGACAATTTCAGAACTGTTCTATTGCTGCATTGAGAGGTTTCTGTGCATAAATTGATGATAACGCAAAGACGTTTCCTACCTGAAGCTTCTGTGGCGTTAGATACCAGCTGGGGATTTGCTGTTGGTTGGGGCATGAGTCTGCTGCACCCTGTGAATGAGACAAAACAAAAAAAAAACTGTATAATGGTTCACATTTTTAGCTTAACAGCCATCAGATATAGCGATGCCCGTGTCCTTAACTGTACCTTTGCTGGGCTGGCAGTGCGTTTCCTCTTGGCAGGGCTGGCCTGTGGGTCTGTGTGATTGCTGGCAGACTGGCCTGCCTCCCCCTTACAGGCCTGGAAACCCAGCACAGACACACTTCACTAACAATACCAGCAACGCTGCTTTTCAACTTCAAAACCAGCCCTAATGTGATGTCCCAACAGACGGAGGGCTATAAACTCAAACTTTTCTGCACAATGACACTGAAGGACAAACACTTGATACCACACATTTACATGCACAGCAATTTGAGCATTTAAACAATGCATGTATGACAATACTCTGCTTAAAATAAGGATTATGTTAACACCTTAATCTGATTAGCGGATGCTGATCAAGATCATAATCTGAGTATTCATACTGTGATAAAGATGTGAACTAATGCAGCATTTGGCTGCATTAGTGGACGGAACATGCACAGTCTGTTTCCCAAAACTCTGCAGCATCAGTAGCCATGTTTCCATAAAACTATCCAATGAATTTGAAGCGAGCTTTTGAAATGTTTAACATTTACGTGAATTGGAGTGAACAAACTAGGCGCAATAGACAAAAACTGTTCTTGTCAGAGCTCTAAAAGCCCTGAGAGAAGAAGAAACACACAAAACTTGTCTGTGTACAAGACAAAAATGTATAGAAATGTTCAGAAATTCTATCCATTTGGGGAAGTAGTAAAAATACGCTTTCATCACAGCTGGTATTGGTTATATTTTGTGCTTTCAGGAAACATTACAAGATAAGTAATGTTAGCCACAACAGAATTTGTCTAAAAAAGACGCTTCCATCCCCAATGTGGCATCAACTCTTTCCCAAGCGATCATAAAAAACATTGTTGCAAGTTGCACTTTCTCTTTTCTTGCTGTTTCTTATGCAATACTTCAAAATGTGCATTCTAATATCTTATGGAAACACAGCTCCTAATAGTTACAGACAGTATTTTGTTGCATTTAATCAATCACACATCCAATTTCAATACTGGAGCAAATCAAAATGAGCTCAACATTCATGTTCGGTGACTGCGTAGATGGAGTTGGATGGAAATGGAAGTTATTTGTAGCCAAAAACGAATGATGTCGGTTACATATTTCAATAATACACAAAAAGTAATTATAGGAGGAAAGCAAGAGGATTTAAACTGATGTAATGATGGGGGTGGTACACCGCACTTAGACCAAAACTGCACAGCTAAGATTTACGGCTTTGACAAGTTAAAAAATTTTTTTTTAAAGATGTAAAACGAGTGTCAAATACATGCATTCATACTTCTTAATATACTGCATCCATTAAGCATGCATTCTCAGCCTTGCAGCTTGCCAAGTACGTTGCAATGGCCGCACAACATTTGTGCGCCTTTGCAGAAAGGATAAGAGTTGTGGGACATAATGAGTTCCTCGTAGCATTGCTTCATAATTCTAACACTCGCCATTTGACTAGAGAGGCACCACGGAGGGCAATTAGATTATTGCAATGTGGGCCTCGCTCCAATTCCTTCAGACTGCATCAAGTTTTAACTTTCAACTGGCCCCAGATGCACACCACAATTTTGGAAACATCAATATCGTGTGACGTGGATAAAACGTCTAAAAGTATCGGAGCGAGGCCTCGGCGTAAATAGTCCTCATAAATTTGCGGTTCAAGTAGTTTCCAAGAGGCTGGTGTCTCTTGTATGAGCTGGATCTCACCTGCTGTGCCTGTGCAGTGTTCAAGGCCCCCTGCCTGGACGTGAGCTCAGCAGGAATGGGTAGGCTCCACGCCTCCTCAATACTAGGAAGCATTTTACTCTTATTCTGCAGACTACCTGGCTGTAGGTTACACAACTGAGCCTAGGAGAAATTGTGTAAGAAACAAACTTTAGTGCTTAACTTGGGTTTAACAGTAAAAAGGCACTACAGCTTACGTGCAGGTAAGCGGAAAAACAACAGAAATGTTCAATGCCATGAAGGTATGCTTTACAATTAAGTGAGAGAAAAAACACACCAATATGAATCGTTATTCATATCTCTGTGGTCTGAAATCAAAATGACAAAAGCACAATCTGCATTTTAAAAAAAGCTGATTGCTTTGGCAATGCTTGGCAATAAACACAGCACTTTAATGCACGCACACCAAAATTACTGCACAACATCTAACAGCGGGCGCTGGCTGGTGCGCCATCTAAAAGCCCCACCTGCAGCAGTTTGATGCGTTGTGTGAGTGCAGCGGTGTTGAGGCAGGCCTTGCCGCGCGTAGCGTTGATGTAGCACTTGATAGCGTCGTGCGGCTGGCCGCAGGATTCGTAGAGGGTTCCCAGGTCCATCCAGGCGGCGGCGTGGCTGTGGTCCAGTTGAACGGCGCAGATGTAGGCCTGCAGTGCATCCATAGGCTGGTTCTGCTGCTGGTAGAGCACCCTGCAGGCAGAGCAAACACAGAACGTCCAGGATTTAGGCCCTCATCTTCCTGAGCGTTACCGATCTCACCCACTCTCAGGGCACATAACCTGCTCTTCATACTTCTAACTATAGATCAACTCTCCTGCTGCTCTCCCCAGGTCCTCTGTCGCACTGCAGCTGCTGCATCTCCATGAGGCATTCTGAAGCCACTGAGGTCCTGAGCACAAACCACACCTGAATAGATCAACCATGCACTCACTATTTCTCCCTCCTAAATTCGATGTCAAGAAACCCCTGAACCTCAAAACCCATCAGCAGGTTTGAAAGACTAAAAAAAAAAAAAAATAGTAAAATTAGACCATTTATCAGGGTCAGAAACTGTAAAAAATGAAATGAAAAAGCCATGAGATAATCAGTTGCAACCAAGAGTTACATGGAAAAAAAAAGTTTACAAGCGTCATTCAAAAAATTTAACAAAAATGAAACAGATTTTGTTCATCAAGTTTGGATCAGCAGCAACTAACAGTCACTTTTCGGCTGAACTGCAGGCTGTGTTTACACAGACCAGGGAGGAGACGAGAATGGAAACTGGAAAAATTGCTGAGGAAAATATCTATAGTATGTAGAGTCAGCAACTGATATCCCGTCTAGAGAGATGTCAAAGTCTTGTACATACTGATTCCAGGATTTTTCCATTTTTGATATATGTAAACGGTTTATTTTTTTGTTTTCAGTGCAACAAATACAAAGAAAGATGCTGACTTCCCTGTGGTATGTATGTACAGTAGAATAATGCAGCCCATGTTGTGCTCTCACCCTATGGAGCACCAGGTGTCAGCACTGGCCTCCGACTTATCGATGGACTGACGGTAAGAGATGAAGGCATCCTGCACCTTCCCAATACTGGAGTAGCACCTGGTGGAGAGGAAACGGACAAAAGGAAAAAGAAAGAGAGAAAAAATTTAATGTAGACCAACTACTGACAAGTTAAACAATGCACTGAAAGTCATTCCTACTGTTTGGAACCGTTTCTGTGCTTTAGTTGTTGCATGCAGATACTTGTGTTTCTGCTGAGGTACGTTTACACCAAATCCAAGTTACTTGTAGTGCAAACATTAATCTGCAACCATTGTGACAGCTACACAAAACATGCACAAACTGAAGCATTTAGGGCTGCTCACTGATCATCTGTGTTTTGAGCATCGCTCAAACAATCGACTCGTTGAGTATTTGTTTATCCACCCTTTAACAACACGCCTGTTGCTGGCTGAGCCTTTACTTTAAGGAATTTGTGGGCGACCTGTGTGTGACATAGGTCCAGTGTTGTAGGTTGTGAGTGATACTAGTGCACAAAAGTAGTAGGTTTACCAAAACATAGCCTACAGAAGTGATTAAACAGCAGTGGACAGCTATAAAGGGTGTAAACACGGCCAAGTTTCACTGTAACAGCCACTCAAATGCTGTGTGGTGTGTTCACTACCCTAAAATAAAGGAAATAAAGGCCAAGTTCGTCCAACTTGACAACAGCATCTCTTTTTGCCTCACTCTAATCACTGCAGAGGTGTTTCGGACAGTAACGGTTACAAGTTAAAATGCAAGGAAAGACACTTAGCTTCACATAAGTTGATGGAAAAGGTTATAAACTGGGGCCAGCCCTGCTACACCCTATTAAACAAAAACTACAAATCGCAAGCTAACTAGAGGGTGCAGCTGTAATGTTATTAGCAGAATGGCTGCCAGAGACCGGGACAGAACTAGGTTTGAGCATCATCGCTAACGTTGCCAGATTCGAGTTGGGAGCACATAAAAATGACATTTGGGATTAACATCTGTCCATTTTTGGGTTTAAGACAGATTGACACTTGTTGTGGAGCTTTAAAAGCTAAAGAATGCAGGATCACGGAAACCAGCGAGACCAAACTGGGTTTTGAAAACACGCAATTGAAAAAGATCCACCCTTTCTCGTCTCCCTCAGTAACACTTAAACGTGCACCAAGTAATCATTGCAGGAGGGCTAATCCTTGACACAGAACGTTGGTAGTGCATGAAAGCCACCTCATGTCTAAAAAAACCACAAATATTCTGCAACACATCAGCAAAACTTCCCATTCAAAGCCAATATAAGCTAATTTAAGATAATTACAGGGTATAACGGTGCAGACAGGCGAAGAATAAAAACACAGACACCTGGAGGAGGACAGAGACCACAAAACGCACCGAGATATGCAGAAATACAAATGGATGCAATGGAGGTTTAGCTCTGCAAGACATTGCAGGTTTAACTGAAATGCTAAAATGCTGCTGCTGGTCTTGTGCTATCTGCAGCCAGCTCCAGCGACAGATTTAGCTAGCCATGTGGACATCTCCAGATAGTGAACCATGTGTGTTAGTTTCGGTCTCGGAATAAAACAAATCCCTCCTCCAACTGATGGTAAATAATGGCAAAATCCATTTGAGACTCAAACTGAGCTAAAATGAAATGTGTGCAGATAACTAAGGAAATAACACATAAAAATTGTTCTTTTTCCATTTTTTCATATTAATTTCCTTTCTAGGATGTGTAGGGGTGTCCCATTGGAGGTTTGTTAAGGCCAACCAAAGCACTGACAGGAGAAACTGTCAATCCTGGGCCTCCATTTGCCAATAGCGAATATATATCCAACCAACCACATGTAGGTTATTATCTGGCTGATACCTTGTGGGTCAAACAGTCAGTCCCATCAGAAAACATCCCAGAAACTGACAAATTCAACACCTTTGTTTGTCTTACCTGCCAAGAAAATACCAGGACTGGCCAGAGTTGGGGTCTGCTTCTAAAGACTTCTGCAGACACTGGATGGCATAGCTGTCCTTGGTGCCTTTATCCCCCAGCTGCTCCACCGTGTGATGCATCCAGCCTGCAACAGATCATCGATTAGTCTTCAAAACAGCCAACAAACCAAAGGTAGCTAGCACAAGCAGCGGCAGAATTACAGCCGCGACGGTGTCGGGTACCTGAATCTGAAGACTAAATGTGCAATGAAAAAGGGGAAAATCGCTGTCTGATGTGCAAATGGAGTGAAACAAAACAAATGGCTTGTCCTTCCAGAGGGGCTTCAACCAGAGAGGCAGACAAAGAGGAGGAGGTGGCATTCTTCACACACTTCAAAAGGTTTCATATGAAGCAGCCTTTACAAACAACTCCTCCCTGCTTTCCAAACCGCTTCCACACACACCCAGACGCACGCCAAGCAGTAATGGGTAATTTCCAATGAATACGCCATCTCTCAGGAAGACGAGCAGTTTACTCTCCTATACACCTGTGGCAAGCTCCGCAGGTCACCATGACAACCCCAGCAGGCTAGACTGCGAATGGTTTTTTACAACTGGGTGAGCCGGTGGGGGGTTTCTGTCTGCTGTGTAGAGGAGGAGAAAATGGCAGTCTGTCTGATTGCAGAGAAAAATGCACAAAGAAGTGTTAATCTAACATCCCTGCAGCTACTGTCAAGAGGTTTAACCTTGAAGTGAGGATAAAACTTAATTAACAATTCATCACAAAAGCAAACATCCTTTTCCCCCCGTTTGTTTCAAGTGCAAAAGCTGGTTATAATTTGAGAGCAATCAGTGCAGGAAATTATCATCTAATAAATAAACGAAGGTTCATGTTACAGTTAAAGCTTTTTCTTAAACATTATCTGCCAGGGTTCGACCAGTGTATTGCAAATGTAGTGGCACCAAGTCAACCCTGCACTGGACCAAACCAAGTTTATACTGTATTCTTTTCCAAAAGTTTCAAACAGACCCCTGCACACTGCCTACATTGCAAAAATTAATCTAGTCTAGCACCAAAACGGTGCAAATAAATGTGTTTTAGCTATGAACCTACACATTTAGGTCATGAAATAGGTGTCAGAAGAGCTTTTATTGTTTTATTATATTTTACAAAATTATTTTAAAACTACAGTTAAAATGGGAAACAGAAAAAATATCAGCGTTCTTTACTCTCATTGTGCAAAGACAGGCATTCAACATTTGATATTTCCAATTATCATACCTGGGTTTTCCTGTAAAAATTCATTTCTGACCACCAGAAGGTCTTAGGCAGAGACAAAAAAGCCCCAATAAACTGACAATGAAAGTTTTGGTAAATGGGGTTTCATTCACTTGAGCATAACAGACATTTTTGTTGATCAACTGGTTACAACTAACAGGAAAATGCATGGATTTCTGTTCAATAGGGATACCCAAATTCATCACCTATGCTGTTCAGGAACCAATCAAAAACCCTGAATAAGCTACCTAGCCAACTTACCTAACTACCCAATCAGTAAGTAACGCAGATACTTAAAGAAGGAAATTAAAAAGCCAAAAGACCCCAAACATTTCTTTTAGAAGGCCAAATATTGAAATATTGGAGGTGACTCCAACAACCAAGTGATGCTAGCATAGCCATAGCAGATGGTGGTACGTTCCATCAGTGAGGGCATTTTTAGGCTAATTTTCCTAAATTCACTTTTAAACTCTTGTCTTGGATCATTATAGGAGCTAGCCACCCAAGTTATTATCCTTATTTTTGTCGTAACAGTCTCTGCTGTCCAGATCCTCCATCATTTCCAGCATACTTGCAGATAGTGTACATTTATATCAACGAAAAAAACATCTTGTATTATGAAATTGTTGTTTTTACTTGTATATCACTATAAATCCAGGCAGAAAACATGTCATTTCGTAATTGTGGAGAGGAGATTGTCTGGAATCTTGCAATTTTAGAGCCATGGTGGTGGAATAATGTATAACATTTTCACGTTTACTGGAAAAAAAAGTCATTATTTTATTCACTTGAAGTGTTCACAGTTGACTAGTTGCAGTAGTGGCAAACCAGACACATGAACTTCTCCATTTATTTGATATAGAAATACTAAATGTCAGCCTCCTGACCAATCAGATGCACCATAATCTTCTAATCAAGAATCCTAGTATCGGATTCATGTAGTACTTCAGCAACAGGTGTCATGTAATTATACTTTCTAGTAGGATGTGGAGGAAAATCAACACAGATTCAAGTATTTAGTGTACTTCAGGAAATAATAAGCCTTTTCTGAAGTCTAAATGCATACATGCTTTTGATTCTTTTGCCACATGAGGTTTGTGTGAGTTTTTTTTTTCATTAATTTCATATTTTATTGAATCTAAAGAAATTAAAAGATAAAACACTGGGTCATCTGAGCTGTCATGACTACAATTCACAGTTGATTTACGTGATTTTCAACATTTCTCTGCTCCTTTTCATAGCACTTTATGTGGCCTTATCTGTCGCTGTGCATCAATGTAATCTGTGGAGAAAAGTACATTTCTCGAGAGTTTTGAGGCGAGTATTTTCGCTTCAAGTTATTTAATGCTTCCGCAGCACCACATTTCAAGGAAAAATGTCTGACTTTCTACCCTGCTGCATTTATCTGATAGCTTTAGTTACTTTAAAGATGAAGATTTGACACAGCAGATAATTCAAAAACACCTAGTCAAAGATTAAACCAGATTTCAAATCTTTTTGGCTTCTTTCAACCAGCAGTGTGTAACTGTCTCACATTTTAGATGTGTATGAGATGCTAATAGCGCCACCAAAACATGGTTGATTTCAGTTTAATATCCAATATTTTCGGAAAAATAAAAAATAGAGAAAACCTGAAGGCAGATACCTTTATGAGAAGTTATTTTTGTCTTCTTTTGACTGTCATGAATAAACAGATCTGCTCTCCCTGTATATAAAACTGGAAATAAAATAGTTCACACTGCAGCAGCTACAACAGCAGCATGTTACTGACACACTGATGCTTCAGTGTTAATAATCTAATGATGGCACATACAATTAAATATCAGCCAGAAGGACCGAACTTGGACTTTAGCTACATTTTGCTGCTAATACATGTGTATTAGGACCTTTACTTGCCATGGAGTATTTTCACATTGCTGCACTGGTTTATTTATTTCAGTAAAAATAGAAATACTTGTTCCACTACTGACTGCAATTAGCATGTTCTGAACTCCCTACAGAAATACAGAAACTGTGTCGATGACCTGGGAACACAGAGATGTACCAGATGAGCTTAACTTACAGATTTGTAGCTAACTGGTGACTTATCAAAGCAGGAACAATCTGTTTGACCCCTATAACTGCTGCAGTGTAATTTATATTAAGTGCTTTAAAGCTTTACCTGAATATTCAACGTGTCTTGAGACAGAAAACATGAACAAAACTGATTCTCTGACTTGATTTCTTTGCACTAAACTGCCTTGAATCCACATGAGGAACACAATCAGACCCCTCAGTTAAGCTTCTTCTTCACTGCATGAACTCCTCAGCTTGAAACATGTCTAACTGCACACTCTGAACTCCTCCACCGTTGTTCTACAAAGCCAAGCAAAGCTGTGCTTCCTGCGTCCTGAGACTTTACAAAATAACTTTGAATATGAGATTTAGATGCACGTCTAAACCACAGGTGGGGGAAGGGAACCAGAGAAATCAAAACAATGCTCTGTGGCTGCACACATGCGCAAACCTGCACTTTGAAAACAGGTAGAAAGGAGCAGAAAAATAAAAAATAAAGCAACAGAACAGTAAACTGCAACTGAACAGAACATATGCAATATGTATGATCGCTGACAAACTAAGTAGAGCGTGATACAGAATACCAAAAAGTACATTTTATCTGGAGCAATCTGTTGATAAGATGAGGGCATCGGCTTATTTGAGCAGGAGAGACTCACCTAGTTGTTGCAGTGTGGTCGCCTTCACCTGCGCAGGAAGATTTTCCGTCTGCAGCAGACTTTCATATGCTTCTTTCGCTGCTCTGTATTTCTTCTGCGAAGAGAAAAGAAAAGAGACAGGAGGGTTGTTTAAGCCAGACAGCGTTTTATGGTTCTATCTGGACGCACACAAAGAGTCTAAAGACCTCCTCACACTCGTAATGACCGGCCAGACGCACACTAACGGGGGAGGGTCGGCGAGGAAGACGAGGACAGGCCAGACTCAACACGTCTGGCAGCTCTAAGTGTGCGTGTCTGCACTTAAATGTATGTGTGCATTAAGTGCACTGCATGCTTTGTGTTTTGAGGAAACCCGAGCTGTCTGGTCCGAGGTGAAGCCGCAGTTTGTTTTAACTTGCCGACCTTATTGACCTTGGGTCTGGACCGAGATGTGGAGGCTGAGTATTCCCTTATCAGCTCAAACACAGCGCTCTTAGGAACAAGCCGCCCCCGTTTCTACACACTTTAAAGCTCCAAATGCCCACAAGTCTTTGTGCAGGTTTATGCACACTGCTACAAACACACAGTCTGGTCCTGGACTCTTCCTGTCTGCACACAATAAAGACACCTCAGGGCAAACATTGACACTCGGGGCACATAAATGAGAGGCGCTCTTAGTGGTTCCTTCCTGTTCCAACTAATAATTGTCATCGAGCCAGAGGCCGGGCCAGACGACAAATATCAATATGACAGAATATCTGAAAAGCACCCTGACTAGCATGATCAATTCGAAGCATTTACTTCAACTGAACACTCGATAAAAAAGGTTAAGGTTCAAGTAAACTCTAAAACTCTGTCATCTGGATATGTTTATGTTGAAATTATTGTTTGAGTGAAGGCAAAAGAGTCTTTTCTTGGTGTCAGAATTTCCAATTAGTCCTGGAAACAAGTTGTTTCAATACAATAGAATAATGAAAAGTACCCAGTATACTCTCATATTAGGACATTTAGGAAAGTATTGTTACTAATGAAGAAGTATAGGAGGTTATGGTTAATTAATTACTCATTTTTAAAGGTGTCTCTGTCAACAGTTATGTCCACACTAGTGACACAGTAGAAACTAAAGGTGTAATGGTTCTTTAATTCATCTTGAACCCTTCACTGGCTTCTGAAGTTTAAAACACTTTGTTCATACAAGACAATTACTTGATTTTGATGTCAAATCTGACATTAGGACACCTCATTTCACTTTATTCAAATTAATCTTTGGTCTAACAGCTGTCTGAGCTGCTGAACTGCAGCAACTGAGTGGAGACTAGAGGCTTCTCTGTGCACAATATCTAATATCTACAGTAATCTGCATGTGAGGTTTGGGGAACACTGGTAAATTGTAGAGTATATTGATAAGCAGATGTTCAGCAAGTGAGGCATTTTGAAAGCAGTTATATTTATATTTTGATTTAGGGGCTGCTCTGAATTTAGGCGATGACTATTTTAAGTCTAACTTTGATGTAAATATTTGCACATTTGTAGAAATTAAGCACAACATGAAAGTGAAAGCAGTGCTGTGTCTATGCAAATGAAAAAGTGCAACCGAAAAGATTTTGTCCCTCAAATCAGTGCATGATCATACAGCCCTAGTATGCACTGATGTATGTATGTCGACGTATAAAAACCTAAGAGCTTTATGCTTTAAACCCAGACCGTTTTGTCAGTGCACCACCTGTTCTCTATGAGCGACAACATGCTAGCAGGGTTAGCCTGCAGACACCGTTGACTCACACATGTTTTATTCAGCCTTCCTGCAGCCAGAACCTTCTTCAACCAGACTTCTCTATACAGGCCAGTCGACCAGCTCACACAAGTGGTGCAACAGACCGTAGCTGATCCGTACGGATGCACAGTTTGACGCCCATGTGAACTGTACATTAACTGCAACGCGAAACCATCAGTGACATCAATCAAAAGTGCAGCCCTCTTGCAAGGTGAATTCCCAATTATGCAGTTCTTTATGAAAGTGACACCAAAATCTCACTGGCAATGCTCCACCTCTTCACCATGCTTCAGGAGATTTGACATATTAGGTCGTAACTGTTTGCGCTGGTCCAAAAAAGAAACCAATCTGTTACTCAAAAGCTAAGATCTGATTTGTACTGTGGGGTTTGTGATCTGCATCACTAATTCAGACTTAACAGAAGCACTAAACCTCTGCTCATTTCATTTTTGTTTTGTGGCTTTTGCAATACTTTGTCCAGAAGAGATTTCTGAGAAAAAGCAGCATTACTTTGTGAAAGTCTTGATAATTTAGTTATATATGTATTGCACTTTTCTTAAAGAGCATTTTTAATCTTCCAGATTTTATACTGGAGTCTGTTACTGTAGAGGTTGGGTGCTTTTACCAGTATAGTGGGATTAGTGACCAATTGTTCTCTGCCAAAAACCCACCAGGTTGTGAGTCTCTCTGTATTAAAAATAATATCTTACCATCAAATGAAAGCAAATTTAACTTAATGTTGACTTAATCTGATTTATAAACTGTTTGAACACTCAGTGCTGAATAACTGATGGTGTTAGTAATTGCATAGATGTGTGAAAACGTAGAGAAAGTCAACATGTTATTGTGTACATGAAGTTTAGCACACCTAACACACAGATTAACCATACTTAAAATGTACTGCTAAACAACTTTTCTGGACATGTGCCAGCTAATTAAATCCTTTCACTCAGGCTCTTGTGGGATTTACAACTATAAGATGTATAACCTCATTTCTTCCGTTTTATTTATAGCACTTGAGTAAACGTGGGTATTTCTAATAGTGAGCTGAATCACAGCGTGCCTGCCTTCAGGAATGCTGATGTAGCTTCCTCTGTATTAACATTCATCAGGCAGGCCGAGGTAGCAGCATTACACAGGCACTTTAACATCAGAAGACGACTGGCGACAAGTGACTTTGGTGTTTAATGTGGCCATAGCTGGAAATACTAGCCAACTTTCTTTGGCAAACGCATCTGAAACTGTTGACTGACTGCCAGGACTGTCATGATGAAATAAAAGTGCCAGATTCAATTAGGGAACCTACAGCAGCCGCAAGCTTGATGACAGAACGTCACATCATATCCATAGACTTCATCTATATGCAAGTCTTTCATTTGGTTTGGTTCAAAAGACAAAGGAAGGACAACTGGTCCCTTGAGTCCAATTAAAATTTTACATGAAAATAAAAGGAAACTAGAATACATTCACATCTGTACAGACTCATGAAACATATGTAGAGAAGACTGAAGTGGGGGAGTCAATTAAGAGAAATCCATCCATTATCTATACACCGCTTAATCCTCACTAGGGTCGCCGGGGGGGCTGGAGCCTACCCCAGCTGACTCGGGCGAAGGCAGGGGACACCCTAGACAGGTCGCCAGTCTGTCGCAGGGCTACACACAAAGACACACAATCACTCTCACATTCACACCTACGGGCAATTTAGAGTAATCAATTAACCTTAGCATGTTTTTGGACTGTGGGAGGAAGCCGGAGTACCCGGAGAAAACCCACGCATGCACAGGGAGAACATGCAAACTCCATGCAGAAAGATCCCGGGAAAGCCGGGACGCGAACCAGGGATCTTCTCGCTGCAAGGCCAAAGTGCTAACCACTACACCACTGTACAGCCCCAATTAAGAGAAATAAAAAACAAAATCTAGTTAACTGTTTACATGTTGGGCCAATAAAGTGGATTCTTAAAGAAGCTGTAGCTCTGACAGACAATGATTGAATTATAGATGTTGTTGTAAAGAAGCTATGAATTCCAAAACATGGATTCGTCGCAAACATCTCCAACCTGACAGTCTAGAGGATCTACAGACTGATCAGCCACAACATTAAAACCACTGACAGGTGAAGTAAGCAACACTGATCACCTTGTTAACCCTTTGATGCGCAACATGGGTAAAAAGTGACCCAAATCCAATGGAAAATGGGTATCTCCTGACCCACACTGCACATCAAAGGGTTACAATGCAAAGTTCTGCTGGGAAACATGGATGTTTCCACCCAACTAACCAGCTGCACACCCCAACATAAAGGCAACAGCAGCAGCGTCGCCACACTACAGCACAAATACTGCTGCTTAAGAACGATTCAAGGAACACGACCAAGACCCCGAGGAGCCGAACCACCTCCAACCTAACCCAAATCAAGCACCGAGAAAAGTCTGACCCACAAAGACCCCAATTCACAACCCAAGAATCCACGGCCAATGTCCTAGTGCAAGTAACCACAAAACACCCCAAAAGGTCCCATATCCATGCCACAACATGTCCGTATGGTTCTACACACAGGGAACCCACATAATACTGTGCAGTTGGCTTTATATCATGGCAAATTGGTGTATTGTTGCCACAAATCCAAGGCAAGCAATCAAGATTAGCCATTTTAAATCAAGAGTGGCTATAGCTCCGCCATTAATCAACATAGTCCCCAATTTAATTACATCTGCAACCATTAATCAAGTAGCTGTCAACCATTATAATAATCGAATACTCAATTTTAGTAATATTTTCAAAGGAAAAAGTCTAAATTCTCTGATTACAGCTTCATAAATACGAATATTTCTCAGTTTTTTACCTCCTGTATGACAGTAAATCGAGTATCTTCCACTGTGCATTTTGAGTTATGCTGAGTTATTATCTGCAGGATTAAAAATACATTACAATTAAATAAAACTTAAAATTAGAGAGCGTTCGTAGCCTAATTCAATGACTTCAGCCAAGAGAATGACCAACAAACCACTGCTTGGTCAACAGTGCAAGGGAACAGCTCATGTGTGAATATGTCAAGGCGAAATAAATTATCGCTCCATAATTATACACTTTGTTTCCTGAAACATGCAACCACAGGTCCTTGAGAGTTTCAAAGAGACCATGAGAGCTGACAGCTAACACCCATTTCTTCAACAGCATTAACGGCAAAACAAACACGAACTTTTATCAGACAGTAGGAAAAACTTCAAGAGAAAAGGAGCACAATGTTGCACTACTTAACCTTCTGAACCCCAAATAGTTCCTCTGTGTTTCACTGCTCCTGTCGCATTTTCACTCACTGTGGGCTCATGCTTCACTGCAATATAAACTCCTGCACCTTACTACTTAATTATACAAACATTTGGAAAAATTTGACCAATATGTACAACATTTTTTTCCAAGTGCCCGCAGGCTTTACCAACACTGGAAAAAATGATAATTCTCAGTAAATCGATATTTTACTGCATAGGTTTTTACAGTTTGTACAAATTCAACATTTTTCTGTCTGCTCTGCACATCAAATCTAGAAAGATGCTTCACCATGCTGAATTTATTGTCCAACAACTAGCTCCTCTGCTCACTGTTTTTTGAGAAACACTGCACTTATTTTGTAGTTTCTTTCAGTTTCCTCTCAGCCTCTCTAACTTGTTTGTGAATTTATGACTCTGAAGTTTTGCTTTCAGTTGTGCTGAGGAGTGCTGAATTTTTATCTTATTTTTTTTTATTTTAAACTATCTGATACATTGTAGATTCCACATATTTATAATTGAGACATGTAGGAAAAAGTGATTTCAATGAAAAATCATAATTTTACGCTTATTTTTGGCTATTTTTCAACAATATACCATTCACCCACAGTCCCTCACAAAGTTGAACATCTGACGTTTTTTTCAATTTTCTACAGTTTGGCTTTAATGTTTTAATTTAATCTTTTTTCTTTTAGGTGTCAGAAGGTTAAAAATATTTTAAGCTCAACAACAACAAGCATAGGGGGAAAACTTTCAAAAAAAGATTCTATGCAACATTAGAAAAGTAACTTTGTGCAAAAAAATCTATGCAAAAACGCATCTTGAAAGAGCATTTCCTATTTAAGTGACAGAAGTATTGCACAAATATTGACCAAACTTTCAAAAATGAATGCTGTTTAAGGAGGTTATCCCTCACACTATGATTTCATTGGCAACACAGATTCTTCCTCGTCTGCACCACAGAAAACCTACCCAGGAATTAACCTGATTCTTAGACCCTATGAGCATTCTTCATTCCAGATCTGGACCATTTACAGCACCGAACCTTTGTTCTTAACCTACAGTGCTTAAAGCCTATGGATTAACTTACTGTGCACAACATTTCGAGCTTCCAATTATACTGAATAAAAATGAATTTTAACTTATTGCTTACCTGGATCTCATACAAATGAGCGATGTGGAACTGGACTGTGGAGAGAAAAAAAAAGGAGAGGAGAGAAGAATTAGGGTTTACAAAAGACGTGGGATATTACACATTTACCCCGTGGACCTCAGTGGGTACAGATTGCCAACAGTATGGAGCACAGATGGGAGGGGGAGTACGACACTTTCCCCAGAGTGTACATGTAATCTGAAATCACAGTGTGTCTGTGCAATGTGCTTGCAAGCACTTCCAGCTCTTTCTCTCGCTCCTTGTGCTGTCTCCTAGGCAACCCCAGTCTTGGGCAGAGTCAGCAGGGAAACAGCAGCAGAGAGGAGAAATTGCTCTGTAGGAATATTCCTATGCCCTCTCAATATGTGCCATATATCACTGACAATGTGGTGCATCAAATCTCAGACTACAGTGGACAGCAGCATATGGCTGCTGTCCAAGTGGGCTGCGATAATTAGAGCAGTGCTACTTACTTTCAGCTTTGGACAAAGTGCAGAGATTGGAGTCGATCAAAGCCAGCTGAAAATGCTGCAGAGAGAGAAAAAGTATTATTATGAATGGAGATGCATGAACTTTAGCAAGATTGCCAGTCTAATATCGACATGAACTGCACCTAATTCCTTCTAGTAATTACAGTTGTCAGAACACAAAGCGCTGGATTGTTTAAGAGGCTTTATGCTTTTCAGGAAACTAAGGAGAAAAGCTGTTTTTTTTTTTTTTCTTTCGCTCCATTGAAAGCCCTGACAGTTTCACAACAAACCATGAATGAACCCTTGTGACCGTAACATGAGCACACTGATAGCTGGAGGGGCTGAACCGTAGATATCTCCGGATCACTCAGCCTGCTCCAGCCTCCTCTCCTCTCTCCTGTCCAACCAGAAAACAAAACAAGACACTGATATCCAGAGGTATTAATGGCATCCTGTTCCATCATCTGAACTAAAGGCAGGGTTGCTGGGTAAGGCAGCTGTCTGCAGAGGCTTAGCCGGGCTGACAAGGCGTGGCACACTACTAGGAAATATCTCCATCCAGGGTCACTGATCAGATTAGCCCGTGGGTGCACCGCCCAGCTTCAGAGGCAGAGCTTGGAGGTGTCTCTTCTGGCTTCTCCTGACCCCTTTAGGGCTGCCATTCAACTCTAATCCCTCCCTCAGATGGTGACATGTAGGTAAGCCTCTATTATTCTGATTAAAGTAGTGCTTCAGGGTGTCACAAATACGCACAACAGAGCTGATAGATGTTTAAAAAAAAAAAAAAAAAAAAAATTCCATCAAGGTGTTTGATCCTGCAGCACTTTGATCCATAGGTGGCTTCAAGGTGACAGGTTCCATTGCAGCTACTAATGCAGCCGCATGCTGCTTTCAATGCATGTAAAAAGGCTTCAGTAGTATCTGGGTCAGGAAAAACTCATCCTGAAACCAGGAACTGCTCACACCAATCTAGCACACAGCACTGGAACACACTGTACTGGCTGTTGCCACCGGTCAGCTGTAGAGGATTTCTAGAGAAAATGCTGTAACCTTAAAGGCAAATATCAGCATCTGCCATCTAGGCTAAACGATAGCTGCAATCACCAACACTTACAGCAGACGCTCAATGTCAGACAGATAAAAATCAAACGCCGTCCAGCTGGATGCTCCTTTGCATGCTTCACCCAGGGCCACGCTCGCACGTGCGGAGCCTGCTCAGAATAAACTCCCTTTTAAAGCAGAGCTACGAGCCACCAAACATCCCTCATCACAGCCACATGCCTTAATGTCAGCGCTCAGACACACACACAAACGCGTTTACCTAGACCGCTCTCACATCTCACTCCTCCTGGAAACCCCTCAGCATCCTCCTGTGGATCCCTCTTCTATCCTTTCCCCTTCCTTTCCTTTCACACTTGCTCTACCACCAGGCAGATAATGCAGCAGGATTGTCAGCTTGGCATTCCACCTCCCTCCCCATGTCTCGCCTTCCTCACTCTCTCTGCTATCTTTCTTTCTCTCTCTCTCGCCTCCCTCCTTCCCCCTCTTCTATCCTGGTGTCACTGATTACTATTCAGCAGACGGCTGCAGTGGAGAGTGCAGAGAGATGACACACAATACCTCAAAGCTAGAACAGGCAGGCATACACCTCCTCTCCCTTCGTCTCCCCCCCCTCCTTCCCCTCTATCTCACCTCCTTCCTCAGTTCAAAGCTCGTGTATGTGGCTCTACAGAGACGGCCGACTCATCACCTGCGACACACAGTGCAGGAACCTCATTTCCTCATCTGACTTTGGTTAAATTAGCCGCCACTGATGGAATGAAGTCTGTCTGTGCATGCTGGGGGTATATGAGCTGCAGTGCAGCCGGTGGCTCCTAATTAGCTTAAAAATATCCTCATAAAAATGGGAAGCATAACAGCTTCCTCAATCCAATTTGCTCCAAAGGAAAAGCACCCTTCCCCACACTCATCATCTGCAGAAAACTGTCTCCGCTAACAATTTCCCCTCTCTCTCTCTCTCCTACCTTTATTCAATCTCAGCTGCTCACCCCTCCCTGCAGATAACTGGGCCAGTCGTGTGTGTGAGATTGTGTTGGTGGGTGTGTGTGTCGATGGCAGTGATCCAGGAACGAGAGGGGAGGGAGGGGGGAGCGTCCAAGACAGACTGAGGACGTGCAGCACGTGCAGCTTGCTTAGCTGGATGCTGTAGCACCGAGACGCATGCGGACGTATTTGGAATGTAGCTGTTAAAGTGCAGGCAAAATATTGTGAATGCTTGGTAGATGCAATCCACTGCAATAAATATTTGCGCTGTCGCAAACCAAAGAAAATAACGCCTACTATCTTTACGTCATCTGCAGAACTAAATGTTCCACCATGCACCGACTGCTCTCTGCCTGCAGCCTTATTAGCATAAATGAATTCTAAATCATCATAAAAAGCAAGAATTTGCAGCATGTTACATCATTTCAACCTGGTTATTCTACACTAAAAGATAATAACATATGAATATGATTTCTGAAAATGTATTAACTGGTGATCCAGCACAAGAACTATTGAGGTAGAACACACAGAAGTTATCCTATTGGTTTTAGATTTTATGCTTTGTAGAGCTGCAACGCCTGATTGATTAGCTGCCAAACTATCAAAAGTCACTGTCTAATATTTTCATAACCGATGAACTGGTTTGACTCATTTTCCAGCTTCTTAAATGTGAATATTCTCAGGTTTCTTTCCTCCACTATGACAGTAAACTGAACAATACTTTCATTCATTCACTTCAAAATCACTGGACACTTGGAAATATAATTATAGCTGCAACGATGAATCAATTAGCTGTCAAATCCATTGACAACTATTTCAATAATCGAATAACCCATTTGAGTAATTTTTTTCAAAAATCTCTGCATATAGCCTCTTAAACACAGAAACTTTACAGTTTTTTAACTCATGAAAGACCGTAAACTGAATGTCTTTTGGATTGTGGACAGAATAATACATTTAAAGACATCATCTAGGGATTCAGGAGACAATGACTGTCATTTTTTATCGTTTGTTGACACCCTATAGACCAAACAACTATGTGATTAATTAAAAAAATTATCGACCAATTAATCAACAACGGAAAATGAGATAATGTACATTAGGTACATTTATCCATGATCCCATATGTACTTGTGAAAGGTGTAATTAGTCCTTAATAAAGCTTTATTTTTTTAATCTTTATTTGACTTTTTGTATTTCTTGTTGTGTTTCCTACTGTTAGAGCATTTAACTGTATCTAGCTGCTGCATGTGTGAATTTCGCAGGTGAAGGATCAAAAAGTTTATCTTTTTTTTTTTTTTTTTTTTAAATTGACCTGTAAAACACTGACAAAAAGTTTAGTCCACTGGTCTGAACAAAATGCAGCCACAGTGATGACTTCTTTGCCACGGTGTCAGTTAGTTTGGAGCTGGAAATGTTCAGGAAACATTAAATAAGTTCGACCTAAGAGCCTCCATCAGGTTGGACCAGTTCAAAGTTGTGAAAATGCAGCCTGGTAAACAGGTAGGTGGCACCTTACTCTGCCAAAAACAATGGATTAATCCAGGAAGGCTGCTGATATAGAGCTTTTCCGATCCTGAACATAACACCACAGTCCAACAAATGAGATTTTTCTCAGAGGAGAGCATATCGATCAACCAGTCAACCTTTAAAACTGTTTAAACTGTGTCAGAGATTCAAATTTAAATATTAATAGATAATAATAACCACAATAACGATAAACTCCTGTAAAGATATTAGACAGTGACATAGTTAATAGGCATTATTCTCTTTACCACGTGGTCTTTATATAGAAAACAATGCCCTGCAGAACTTCACAGTATTCCACCGTATTAAGATAATACATAATAAAACCTCGTGTGACAGAATGTCTGGAGCAGCACAAAGCCCAGGATCAGGTAGCCGTCTAACCCTGAAGGGATCCCAGATTCTCAGACAACAATAGATCCATAGGTTGCAGTCAGAAAGCTCGTCGTTGCCGTCTGAGGCTCACAGGTGTCAGAAGCGTGCAGACAGACGGGACAGATGATCCACCAGCCTTTGTTCAACTAAAGGACTCGTGAGGTCAAGTCTATTTAGGCAGTGAGACGGCTTCTGCGGCTGCACATCAGGTTTACAATACACACCGGCGTGAGTGGAAAATGATTCTCCGAGCCAAGACAACTCTGCTAACCGCTCATGTCAGGACACATATTTCTTGTTTTAGCTGCACTTTCTGTCTCCAGTGACTTTGACCGTCAGTTCGTGGCTTATCAGCTGTGTGTGCATGAAGCAGAGTGAGACTGCCACGTTACCAAATGCTAACAGCGGGGCGCCGGCATTAGCTGCTAGTACTACTGCACCGGCGCAAATGTTGCTATGACAACAGTATCAAGATAGTTTGCACATAGTTGCCAGTTGGCCTACGGCTAAATCCGTGTTGAAAACGAAGTTAGACCACAGCCGAGAATGCTTTTCTTCTCAATATTATCAGTCCATCAGAAACCATCAGAACTTCAGCTCCACCTTCCGCTGATTTACCGGGAATTTCTACAGCATAAAATATGGGTATTTATAAAGATATCTGTGAAATTTTACCTTCATATATCCAACATTTTCTGAGATATTTCATTAAAAACTGCCCGTCGACCCACTTTTCATTTTTTACCACAATGACAAATGAAAATAAACTTGCAGAAGTCAATAAAAAAGATGTTTTCATCACTTTCGTTATAAACATCCATTTATTTTGCAGCTGCACTACAACATACTTGTTTGTTAAATAAAAATGGCCACGAAATGTGTCCATTCTGCTGCAGTTTGGAGCCTCATGACACCAATTTAATCTAATCCAAACTCTAAAATATTTTTACCAGTTTAGTGAAGGTAAAAATAAATCATGGCTCAACGATATGGGGAAAAAATCCAATTGCAACTTTGTGGCAGACATTGCCATTTGATTTGTGATATCATGTTTTTAAAGTGTTGCTTTTAGTGATCTAAAAGTGATGAAGCATGACTACATGAGATACCATCAAAACAACGAGGATGGCATGAATTTGAAAACCTGCACCGTCTAAACTGCAGCCTTTGTAATTTCCTAACTGCACGGTAAAAACAATTCATTGCTCACCAAAACCACTGTAATTTACACTAAAAATTACATCTAACCATGACAGGGTGAAAGATTTAGTGCTCCAAGTGAAATACAATTCTTTTATGAATTTGTGAGCTCTATAAAATTTCATACATGCAAACTGCACATTTCTGCAACCATTCAGATTTACCTTTAAGCTTGACTCGTAGTCTGTGTTGACTTTAAACATGAGCCCCAGTCTCAGATGAATCTCTTTAACTCTGGAGAAACTGGGGTCGATGTAAAGCACCTCCTGGAATGCCTTGATTGCCCTGGAAATGGACAAAGAAAGTGACACATTTAACACAAATATTTAGACCAAAAAACCAAGAAGTATTATTGTTGTTGCTGCAGTAATGACTTTTAATCAGCTGGAATCACAGATAGTTTCATCAGTATGACTCAAGACTTCATTGATGACAATACGGTGATAATTCAGATATGCGTGACTGTAAATACTGCAGCTAACAGTGTAAGCGCAACTGAAAAGCATTAAAAACTGGATTTAAATCCAATTTTTGAAACCATCTGTGGAAGTACTTTGAGATGCATTCCAGTCAGAAAAATGTGAAAATGCATTCATTTCCACAAGCTGCAGTTGAAATGATGCAAAAATGACACAAAATTAGCCTTCAGCAACTGTTTCAGTTGATAAATAGCCTGGTTTTTCCTGGCTCAGTATTGCGTTTGAGGAGGGACTAAGCATGATCAGGCTATGTAGAGTAAAGGCAATGAGTCAGAGAAACTGTGCATTTCCCTGTCATTTCTCATAAAACTTCAAATCAACCTCAATTCTTAGCATTTTTGCACTGGTGTTTTCCTTTAGTTCTGGCTAAAACCTGACAAAAATGGCTCTATGTATGCTTGTTTTGCAACTTTTATGCTTTGTAATTGGATGAATTAATACAGATTAACATATAATTTTAATTCATAAAGAATTTCATGTTTTGTTTGTGAGCTGTGATGTAGATTGTGTCTGCCATTTACTTTTTAGGATGCTTTAAACATCTGGCCAAGGACTACAGTTAAAAATTTTCTTACAGAGGCCTATAGAAATGTTGAAATTATGCTCATTATCGCTGTCTGAAATATACTTCTACAACAAAATAATAAACTACACTGCTCAACCGCTTCGATCATTCCTGGTATGGTGTTAAAAGACGTTTGTGTGCATTAGCTGCAACTGCCGGGCTGCAGCAGGGAAAACCCAGATTTGCATGTAGTCCGTGAAATGCAAAATCAACACAATCAGATTTTTGATCTGCTCAGGTAATCACAGATACAAGTGCCTGCTCAGCAGACTATATGAGCAAATTATGAGCTGACGCAGAGCAAGGAAAAGACTAGAACAAATGGAACATGATTGTGCTTTCATAAAACATATATTTAGAATTAGAAGATGGGAAAAATAACATTTGTACTGTGATTCTGCAGTCCAAACAGCTGCAGGCAGTCTGTGAAATTTAAATTAATCAAAGATATTGCTGTAGTATAATGCAGCCGTTACTTGTTGTAGCTCAGGTGTTATTTTCAGTGCTGCAGATACTGGTGTCTGCAAACACAGGTGATAGTCTAGTCTACTCTCAGCACAACTATGGCCCCAGATCAAAGGAATCAGTTCTGCTATATGGGCTGTAAAGATTTTTCTTTTCCCAAAAAAAGCGTCTTTCCAATAATGATACCAAACAGGGCTCCGACAGCAGAGTTCTCGGCTACCCAAATTGATCATCTGTATATCTCTGACCCCGGAAAAGTTTGTTTAAGGTCACATCAGCACAGCTATTTGTGGCTGCGCCAAAAACTGAGGCAGCTGTGACTGAATAAATGGATCTGAACTGTAATCGAGAGCAGAATAACAACATTTAATAGTGGTACTGATGAAGAAATTATACTTAATATGGATCGGCAACGTCATGCTTGATACCTGCTCCTCATATTCTGGTACATCGATAAAGTAAGAAACTGAAACATGATCTGAGGTGGTATGTTTGATGAAAGGGACAGTTTCTTTGAAGTGGGGTTGTATGAGGTGTTTATCTACAGTCAGAGTTTTACTGAAAGTAGACAGCAGTTATCACGAGCCCAGTTTGGAATAGCATAAAAGGACAGCTGGCAGGGAAACTAAACTATGTGCTGAGGCTTTTTCCTGGCTCAGAACAGGCCTATGGGGTGGGGGTGACTACGAATGACAGAAAACATGCCTGGTGAATCCCTGTTACCTTATCTGACAGAAATCTATGCTGTTACCAGTTATTTCTGATCATTTCAAAAGAAAAAATGAAGCACATGGGTTTAAAAAAAAAAAAAAAGAGATACATTTCAGATATACCTTACGCTTTACACCTTTTACCATTGGCGCCAGCTAAAATCCCTTTGGGGATGTCAAAACTTCTGATGCGCAGGAAAACTGTTTTGCTTTGAGGTCTGCAGCAAAATTTATTATAACCGTCTAAACAGAGGTCCAGCTATGAAAAACATAAATAAAACAATCACTATCACTTCAAGCATATGCTATATTTAGATCACTCACAGCCCTTTCACATGCACTACATTTTTTGAACCATTCTATAAGTGGGCATTTTATTGTAGCGTTATATTACACTGCTGGAGCTCTGATCAACACGACTAATCTGCAGCGTAATACAGTGCATGATATGGGTATGTTTGCATGTCGGAATACTGAGCAGTTGAGACAAGGTTTAGAAAAGGTCTCTGTCTGAGAAAATATTGTAAATACAGCGTGCACTGAGTGGACCTCTGTTTAAGTGGCTAGAAGACATTTTGCTGCAGTTAATTACTTTACCTCTCCAAACTCAGTGGTGTGCAGACCATCATCTACTGTAAGTAATGCACAGAATATAGATAAAGCACCATATGCGACTCCACATGAAAGAAACTGAACTATCCTCTCAATAGATTCATGACTGACTCTGCACTTTCTCTTACAAGACGATAAGCTTCATGCTACACTGAACATCGCAAAACTTTACACTCTAGATGCCAACTAACTCTTCTAAAGCCCCTTTCAGACATGGGACGTGGAACATTGCTGGGTTCATTAATAGGTTAAAGTGGCGGCATTCGAGTCATTCAAGCTCCTTTCACACAAAGGTCATTTTTCCATTAATGTTCCTCACGGCTGCATTCACACGTTCCCCCCGTAGTGCCAGGGTAAGCCCACGATATTTGTCATTTATTCAAGACTAGTCCATACACCAAGTGATGTGTAATGCAAAATGATGCAATAATGGACTAAAACTAAAGTGACAGCAGCTGATCCAAATAACCAACAGCCCAGTTTATTTCTGATTTCTTAAAAAGTGAATCTGAAAGTTCAGGAATCAACCCAAAAACCACCACAATGTGTATGTTTTGTCTTTCTAAACAAAACCATCTGTGGCTGATCATAAATAGCACAGAGAGCACATTAACCCAGCAAGAGCCATAGCACTACAGAAATTGACACAGAAATAACTGAATGTGGATATAAGAGTTATATTGCCTGAAAGATCAAGTCTTCAAATGATTGCACAGTTTGTGGACAAAGAGTAGCTATTTGGGGACGCTTTATTGTGATATTTTAGCGAAATGATTGTCATTCTTAAATTGTGCCTGCAGAAAAGATAAGATCAACTTTTTTGATCCCAGTGGGGAAAATTCACCGCAGTTGCAGCTACAGCAGCTCAAAAGACTGGGGCATAAGGGTAGTTAAAGATTATATTATAACCCCAATCGGTCAAAAGTTTGGGGTCACCAAGGCAATTTCATGTTGTCCATGAAAACTCACACTTTTATTCATGTCCTAACATAATTGCACATAACGAGGGTTTTCTAATCATCAATTATTCTTTCAACACCATTAGCTAACACAATGTAGCATTAGAACACAGGAGTGATGGTTGCTGGAAATGTTCCTCTGTACCCCTATGGAGATATTCCATTACAATTTCTAGCTAGAATAGTCATATACCACATTAACAATGTCTACACTATATTTCTGATTAATTTAATGTTATCTTCATTGGGAAAAAAATGTTTTTCTTTCAAAAATAAGGACATTTGTAAGTGACCTCAAACTTTCGAACGGTAGTGTACACTACAAAAATTGAAGAGAAACATGATATACAAAAGATAAGATTTCAAGAACATTATATCCAAAATATCTTGACATGTATGAAAGCTGCAACACCGACAGTCTGCCGTCATGTTAACAAATCATTTTCTCTCCCTTCCTTTTTCCCTCACAATACTACAACAGTCTACAGAGACAAAAGCAAATAAAAATAAAAAAAACAAACACAAGTTTCCAATTGAAGCCACTCACTGTGTAGCTATGACAACAATAGCAACTGCATGTCAGCATGAAGCCTTCTCCTGTATGAAGCAGCAGAGCACTGAGCTCGCTGCTGACCGTGTGCGACACACACACGCACATACATATACATCTCTGACACACACACACACACACACACACACACACACACACACACACACACACACACACACACACACACACACACACACACACACACTGAACTCGTTGCCCCCAGCTCCCTCCTCCCCCATCGCCCTCCCCCTGGTTTATCTGGTTCCTCCCCCTCTCCCTCCCCTCGCTGTTCTGCCTTCACCCTTTCCTCCCTCAATCCGGACTGAAGCGATTCAGCAACACACAGCAGAAGGCAGCCAGAGGATCAACTACTCCATCAGTTCAAAACACATACAGCGACACTGTAAGACACTGAAAGTTTGTGTTCTGAGACAAATATACAAAATCATCCCAGCACTGGAGCTCCCAATTCTATAAGCATTAACCTTTTTACTACGACATGCAGAAGCAGCGATTTGGTGACCGATCGCTGGTAATCAAGAAAGATCTACAACGGATATTTGGAGCTGATATACATTAAATGTAATGTTTGAACTGCATGTGATAGTAGAGAACATGTCATTCATAATGAGGCTTCTTCATTAACAAGGGTGACTATAACTGCATATGTACAACAGAAACAGGAGTGATTCAATTATCTCCTCTGTCTATGTGGGATCCACTCAGATTGATCAATTTTTTTTCTTTATTATTAGCATTAGGGTCAATATATGATTGACGGACTTTTGAATTTCATGGGATATATCTTGCATACATTTTTATTAAAAGTAAATAAACTAATGTTTTTTATGTTCATTATGATGTCTTTACAAATTCCATAATTATTTATTATGGAAACAATCACTTATTAATAAAAAATGACTGGATATCACTAAAATGTCAACTAAATAACAGTCCCAATTCAATAACAACCACCTTCTAATTAGCTAAACAATAATAAAATCATCTTATTCAAAAATTGTGTTGATTGTGTTCTTTTTATTGAGATAATCATGGCAGATATTTCTTTTTTTTGGCAATATATCAAATTTTTATGTGGAAAATAACAAACTGTATCTTTGCCCGAGAAATCACTTTCAACTAAGTTACCCATTGCAAAACACCTCTAAAGGAAGTCTGTTAATTCCAGATCACATGACCTGCTCCACATGATGTCATTTCCTCCTGAAGAAAAGACTGGCCAGACTCCAAGGCTTTCTGAGTTATTTAACATAAAGTAGTGGATTTATGGCATGTCAACAGGTTTACTACAATATCTTTATAAATCACTTTCAATTTCTATTTTACTCACTTGTATGTGCAATATTTTAGAATAATCTTACTGTAAAAATGCCACGTGGTGTTTGGTTATAGGCGGCCATGTTGATTTTAGGCCAGAAAACAGCAAAAATGTCAACTATGATACCTGTCAACTATGTTACAAAAAGACCTGCATTCATATATTGACCCATTAGCATTGGTTTGGGGTTATTTTATTTATTCAATGAAGAGATACTCAAAGCTTAACTGTCCCAATATGCCAGCTGTTCCATTTCAACAATATTTTAAGTCCTGACATGAATGCCATATGGCGACTACTTGAGGTTTTATGATTGCAGCATCATATTTATAATGTGATATTTTCTAATTCTGGGACAGACTGACATGGAATCCAACAACTATTTGTGTTTTTTTAAACCATTACAAGCTTGCACTGGCTGACAAGTAAAGCTAGGTCAGTGTCTGTCTGGGTTCAGCCCTATGAAGTAACATTCACCATTTGACAGCTCAGCATTCCTTTGGGCCTCGGGTTCAAGTTGACGTAATCCATCCTCGAGGGCCGGTCATGACATCCTCCCTTCCCCCCGCTAACACATTCCCACCGGGCCTCGCGGGCCGCTCACACACCCGGACTCAAAAAGCTGGCACAGCCACAGCTGCCATTCATGGTGAGTGAGGCCTGACTCTGCAGCCCTGCGACCTCTGCTCAGATCCACAGACTCAGAAAGCCCCCGGTTACCCTGCAGGCTACACCCGCATAAATGCGTTTTCATGTTAAAACACATAACTTCTGCTACGTTTACTCCCAGCATCAACACAACTCGTTTTGACCCTCCAAAAACAGAGACTTTTGTACAAGCCACTGACTCCGTTTAAGCCTAAAGACCATGGGGTTGTGTTCTGGTCTAGACGGCCACAAACTGAGGCTTTTAGAAGCAATGACGCAGAAACTCATGTTCGCTTTCTGGCTGCTTTTAAATGTCACTACATGTCATTCCTGGATTCGTCACGCTGTTGTCATGTAATGAACATCAGCTTTGATTTTCAGGTCGTTAATTCAAAACAGATAATCAATTACAGTCAGTGCAATCGATGCTGGCAGCTGTGTGCAGTTAAGAAAATCTGTGGTCAGACTTTTCTCCATTGCTGCTCTAAGCAACCAACCCCTACTTCATGTTTACACCAGCACCTGCACATAAATGGTCATATAATATGAAACTGTGCTTACAGGCATGGTATTTGTGTGGATGTAGCTTGCGTGGGAAAGTTAAACACTCATCTTCATTCAAATATCCACTGCCTCAGTGTGACAACCATGTGAGAGCCAATAGTGAATAAAAAGCAGCTTAAGTGCTGCTTTAAAATATACAGATTGCACCTAATTCCAAGTAATTTTAGCAAGTGTGATTCAGCAACAAATTTATAAGGCTAAATAGTTGGCTTAATTGATACCCAACAACAAATAACAAAAACTAAAAACAGCAAGATTTTAATAGCTGAAGACAAATCCATGTCCCAATTCACGTCACTTCACGTCAATAAGCAACAGACATTCATGCATACTAAAATCTGATGGAACAATAATACTTAGAGTTTTAAAAAACTGAAGGACTGAAGATTATGAAGCCTGTTGTAACCAGTGGTGGCACCCAGGAAGCCAAGAGAGATATGGCTCATTGCACACAAAGTAGTCCCATAATGACATTCAAATTCAAATTCACCTCTTGGAGGATCCAGGCAGTGACAGTGAGATTAGAACATCTACCAAAGGTGACTGAGTACTACAGTTCATAAGTACGGCCTTTGGACAAACTGCTTTCTTAAAAAAAAAACAGAAAACGGAATGCAACACCACAAACATTAGAAACTCAGAAAACTCTGCAGTGTTTAAAATCATCCTTAAGCTCAACAGAAAAATGCCACCATCAATTATTCCCTTGTATTTACTATATTTATTCTACGGATTCTGTTTATTATCCCACACGGATGGTCTTTAAAGCATTGTGTTGCTGCATAACTGTTGTCCTGTGGTTGTTTTTTGTCAATCTGCCCAGGGGACAAATGATGTAAATTAGCTGCTAGCTAACTGGTGCAATTACTTTTAATTGTTGCTGCAAAAAACAAAAAAAAAATCTATAAAAAAATTTTAAAAATAAAAAAAAAACATGAAAACTGTCTGATTAAAAGCACACATTGAGCTGCATAATCCCCTTGAGAAGCTGAGTCACAGTGGGTAATGGTCCCAGGACACCCAGTGTTGAAATACAGGATGTTACTGGGGCAATTGTTTCCATTTTTCCGATTATCCCCCACAAACAGCACGTCAGAGCTGTGACATTGTGAAATTGTGGCCATATGTCGGGATTCAGTGGCACATTCACATCAGCAGGGTGTTTCAGAAGGATGTAAAAATGAACGGCACGGTTTTACTGCTCAAAACACACGGCTTAAACTAAGAAAAATCTCAAAGCGGTGTTGTGCTGTGGTCGTTTATGAAAGCAATAAAGTCAGTGGGATCGCAGGTAGCGGGAAAAGACAGATAATGTGAGAGCAGCTGCGGCAGCCTGACATATTGGAGAGGCTATCTTCTATTCCCACAGCTCCGGCAGCAGGGTTCATGTGAGGACACTCCAGCGCTAAGTGCAGCGGTTACTCTAAGATCTGCCCACATAAAACAAGACGACTGCAACCACACGATATTCGGCTGCCTCCTTCTCATGCGCTGGATGTTAAAGCTTCTGGGTCTCACAACAACACCTGCAGCCCATCGCAGACCACCACAAAAATACAAACAAGCAGGAGGAAATGCAGAATAACAGCATCTACACCGATGAGAAAGCTCAACATGAAACAGTCCAACACTCTGAGAAATAAAACACATAATCACAGGATTCCAGTCTGTCATGAAAATGCTAAACTGAGTCATAAATTTGGACGCAATAGCATTAACAAAAGACTGCATTTCCCTGTGCTGGGGCTGGTTGATGCTGATTCACTGTCACAAATTACTGGCACAATTAAACGGACTGTTTATATTAATGACACCTGTGCTGTCTTTATTGTCACAAATATAAAAATTGACTGTTTCCAGCAAATTAATCACATAAATGAAGAACAATGTAAAAGCACTAAAGTGAAACACAGAAGAAATTACATTTTTTATGCCTGGTTGTAATTAAAGCAAGCGCCAAACTACAGGTAAGTTATTCTTATAAGAGATCTCACAACCTTTAGCTGTTGTTTTAGTTTTCATACATACCGGCTAGTAATTAGGTTCTCTTTGGCTCTGCTATGCTCTTCTCTCATTTATATCCTAAGCCCAACCAGCCGAGGCAGACGTCTGCTTTCCCTGAACCTGGTTCTGCTGGATATCTCCTCTTGGTGAATGGGAGTTCATCTTCTTTATTGTTGCAAATATGCTGTTCATTGGGAATCATTTCTAATTTACTCACTAAATCTCTATATTTAATAATACTGAAACTTATAAATAAATATACTCTGGTAAATCTGTATTTGATATTATTTAGCAGGGTTTTAAAAATAATATTTAATACACTCAGGGAAAGTCACATCATATTTTTATAACATTACTGTATCATCATATTTCTCTACTGGAAACCCATTGGCTCAACGGCTGTTCTTTTAAATGTAATGTATTAGTAAGAGTGACTCGACTAATTTGGTAATTGTGAGTTTGTTTCTTATCCAAAATGTTTTCAATTCTGCCGATACTCTCCAGACAAAGTGCACACAACTGATGAAATTCATTAACAGGAATGTTAGCACAAGTGCATTAATGAAAGAGGACTATGTACCATAAACAGGAATGAAATTATGGAATATCAAACTATCAAACCCTAAAAGAACCGAAGCAGTCTTGGTAGTACAACGATAGAAAAACCTATATCAAGTTCATCTGGTTTTTTTGTAACTTATGAGTGCCTGCAAACTTGGTATCTTCACCTTGAGAGATAAATGTTAATCAAATGTAAACAGCTGAAGCTTGAGTTTATACTTTTTCACAGAATCCTAGGCATAGGTGTGATGTAGCTTCATAGACAACAACATCACATGCACCTCCACGAAACTGCAGCTGTACACTACTGTTCAAAAGTTTGGTCACCCGGAAAACTTCATGTTTTTCATGAAAACTCCCACTTTTATCCATGTACTAACATAACTGCACAAGGGTTTTCTAATCATCAATGAGCCTTTCAGCACCATTAGCTAACACAATGTAGCATTAGAACACAGGAGTGATGGTTGCTGGAAATGTTCCTCTGTACCCCTATGGAGATATTCCATTAAATTTCCAGCTAGAACAGTCATTTACCAAATTAACAATGTCCAGACTGAATTTCTGATTAATTTAATGTTGTCTTCATTGAAAAGAAACTGCTTTTGTTTCAAATATAAGGACATTTCTAAGTGACCTCAAACATTTGAACGGTAGTGTACGTCACAGCAACACTGACCGCAACAACTGGGACTGCTCCACTTAACAAAACAACAATAAATAACAATTCCAATTAGTAACTGGCAGTAATTGCATCTGCCTTGTTCATACTGCAAATGCAGGAGTGAGTACTCAGCAAAGGCAGCTACATTCTATTTTCTGCTGTAATGGCTTTACACACGTGTATAGACTTTGTTGGCTCAGACAGCTTGAACTCTGCTCAGTTTCTGTCGCCACTGTTTGAAGTATGCGCAGAAACTGAACACAGCTACATCGAAATCCCACCGCTAACTAGCATTTGGTAGTTACAGAGAGACAGACACACCAGCATGAAAGTGAAAAATGTTCACTACAGCGTATGTAAACTGCATCAGCTATGGTGTAGGTTCAACGTAGATTTAGTAGGAGTATACATCAAGCTAAAGACATGTCAATTCACTGCTTATTAAGCAACAATATTTCAACGTAAATATGTCCATGTGCTAAATAAATACACCCAACATGTGCCTGTGACAGCTCTAAAGTCAAAACAAGGTGCTTTTTAAAAAGCAAGGCTAGCTGGTGCAAAGCTAATGCTGCACTGAGCATAAAAGAGATTAAATAATAATATCGACGTCCTTGTCCAACTTGAGGTGAGAAAGCAAGGGAATGAAGCTTTATTTAACCATCATTTGTTTCCATTATAAAAACATTATAAATCTGGCAAAAGCTTTGAATGCAATAAAAGAAGAGAGCACTTACCACTGAAATGCGTTGTAATGGAAGTAAACCATGCCAAGGCCGTATAAAAAGGCAGCATTCTGGAAGGACAACAAAGAAATGTTGGAAAACTTAGAAAAGAGCAGCACAGACGTACTTCAGCACAGTCAAACGTTTACCAATTTGCAAGAAGCCAAAAGCTAGTAGTCATAACTTTAATACAGTCAAAACATTTTTACAAACAGCAAGCATTACTAAAAAAGACATTCCTCATCACCAATACAACATTTATTTATGAGCAATTTTCTAGTAAAAGAGGTCATTTAAAAGACAGACTCAGTTAAAACTGTGGTAGTTGAGCAAATTTTGCTAAGAGGACAGAATATTTGTTGCTGCCAAAGCAAAGTACTCATTTTACATAAACTCTTAAATAATTTAAATAAAAAACCAGTGACTGATAGTCTTTTTTTTCATATAACAAAAACTGTGGCCTTATTCAACATAAAACAACAGATTTGTAAATTAAGCGCCATATTTAACTGCAAAATATGAAGGATATCAAAAATATGTGTTTATTTATATTGAAGAGCTTGGCCTGAACAGTGTGACATCTTTCTTGATCAATGACTGCTATAGTGCTACTAGAACAGATTCTATAAATAAAGAAGATAAAATTTAAAGTTCAGGACATCGTTGTTGTTCTTTTGTTTCTTCTGTGTTTTGTAAAATGCTTGCCAGACTGCTAACAGGACAGTTATTTTTATTGACATTTCATCTGGTGATCATTTTCATTTATTGACCCTTTACTCTTTTAAATGTGGTAAAAACAATTAAATAAATAAAATCCAGATTTTTATGACCCATTTTCTCTAACAATATAAAACTATCCAATAAGACAGACAAAAGGCAGCAAATGATCTAATTTACGAGGCTGAAACTGGAGAATTTTCTGCATTTGGCTTAGAAGATCTGTGTTTTTGAGACATCTGTATTTCCAAGAAAAAGCATTCTAAACACTTTTTTTTCACAAAAATTTGTGTATTTCCATTCTTATGTAATATTCTTAAGTTGCTTATTTCTGTATTCCCATTGTGTGTAGCATGTAGCAAACAAACAATAGCTTCTCTTTCTTCACTTAGGGCTGCAGACTGCGACCATTTAGTGGCATTTTGTGAACATTTTTGGAGACCATACAATTCATTTTTCAAAAGAAACGATCATTTACACCCTCCTGTGACACTAAAACGCCACATTTCTTATGGGGACAGTTCCGCTGTGCTTTGCTACAGGACTGACTCTCGCACTTAATGTGGTCAAAATATTGCAAAGGAAGAAAGACCACATGTTGTATGTGCTGCTCTGTGTGGCCGAACAGAAACACAGGAAACTCGGCATACTATCTTGACCACAGACTTCACACCTGAATCATTCGTGAAGCAAAAATGACAGCATGAAACATGAACTATGCTTGGATCGACTTGAATTTTGACTTTTCCTTCAAAATGAAAACAGTTATTTTTGTGAAATGCCTATTTAGCACCAAAGCATCTACTCTTAGTTACTGTTTTGCATGTTGATTTAAGTGGCGCACCAAAACTTTGCACGGGAGCTAAATTTTCAGTAGGCAGCACGATTGCTACTATCAGAAAACGTTAATCTGAAGCACTGCACCAGAGTGCAGCTTAAACATCAGCAGAATATTAACATATGTTTCTTGCATCACCTTCCTGTTTCCTGACCCTATTAAGTCAACCACACCAGTCCAGCAGCAGCCAATGAAAGCCCAGCTGTGGCCTCCAACTTCAGGCTAAATGTGTCACTCATGCCTCACACAATTATCTAGCAGAGGGTGGGACTTCACACCATCACTTCACTGTGGAGATCTGTAATCCCGAGGAGCCCCGAGCTGTCAGGTCTGATCACAATAAAACTCTTGGCACCTCCGTTTAATGGGCATTCCAAACAGTGAAACATCAAACCAAACTGGCCTGTTCATCCGCACACACATCGCAGATGATTGGACAATTTAGCTCGAGGCCAAGAGCACGAACTGAAGGCAATCTGAGCTGTGACAAATATCATCAATTGTCCGACCAATGACAATTTGGTTGAATTAGAGCACATCAGAAAGAAGGAAAGCGCTACATCAACAGCCTTACAGGATTAATCTATTATTTTTGGCAGTGGCAGGAAAACACTACTTAGAGTCAACTCCAAACTAATCAAAGAAATCATCGGTGTGGCTGCATTTTGTTCAAACAGATGGGACAAAAAGTTGAGTGTAAAGTCTGTGTATCACAGCTCAACAACCAACATAACTACAGGGAGATGAAACTGCAAAAATGAGGTGAAAAACTGAACAAAACTAACCCAAATGCAACACAAAATTAACAAAAAAACACTGTAAAGATGTAAAATGGCCACAAATGAACAAAATGCCAACAACTTATTTAATGTTTACTGAATTTTTACTCAGTCGACTACAAACCAACTGACGTCAAGTCAAAGAACACGTCGGTGTGGCTGCATTTTGTTCAAATCAGTGGCCAAAAGGTTGAGAGTAGGGCTGCAACTAACGATGAATCGCGAATTGTTTAAGCATGTTACGTTATCAAAAGCAGAAGTGAGAGCGCTATGCAACAGAAATAACCATCCAGGCAGAACGCTGAACATGGACGGACATCTGCGCTGCACCGTACATGTATTATATATGCACGATACAGCGCGGATATCGTCCACTGCATTGTAAACGCTGATGGCTGCGCTCTATCGTACATATATAATATATGTATATATAATATATGCACGATACAGCGCGGATGTCCGTCTGTGTTCCGTGCTCCGTCCGGACGGTTAGTTCTGTTGCATGGCGTGCTCACTTCCGCTTTTGATGACGTAATGTGCTTAGACGATTCATGGATAGTTGCAGCCCTAGTTGAGAGCAATCAAAATGAGCATTATAGGAAATAACGGTAACAAAGAGAGGAAAAAATGCTCTGATTGTTACAAAAAAAAACACGAAGAAATGCGAAACAAGACAGACACAAAATTACCAAAAATGGAACAAATTTAACTACATGGGAGACGAAAACACAAAAACAAGGTGAAAAAATAAACAAAAATGTCCCAAATATGACACAAAATGGAACAAAAAACAAACCATAACTACAAAGAGACTAAATTGCAACAACAAGGTGCAAAATAAACACAAATGTGACACAAAATGACCAAAATGGAACAAGAGAAAAAACACAAGAGATGAAAAATGGCCACAAACAGACTCCAAACTCCCAACTGACAACACGTCAAAGAAGTCGTGAGTGTGGCTGCATTTTGTTCAAAAAGTCGAGTATAAACTTTTCTAAACTATAACAACAAGTGAACACTACATCAGCTGCCTGCTAATGATCACATGATTGCCATCCTACTACAAATCTACCGCTGCGGACTTATCGGGACTTATCTGTTGGAAATGAAACAAGGAACAACTGATTAAATTGTGGGGTGTTTCTGAGTCTCATCAATTCCCGCCGCCTGCTACATATTTAGGCCATGTGATTCGGTATCTGTACATAACATACACATGAATAACACACCTGTGCTCAGCGCAATGTCATTTTTGACTAAAGACTTCAGCCGTCGGAAATGATTCAACGACTGAGCAGCCTTCCTTATTAAGTTCTTAAGCTGCGTTCACCATTTGATATATTTTCAGAAATCATATGAATATGTGCAGCTACTCTGCTCTCAGTCAGTTTTATCATTTCAGCAGAAAATAACAAGGTTCAAATGCTTTTAATATCCTGCAAATACTAGCTGTTTATGTTCTTTTTATATTTAGTTTCATAAGGCTAGCAGGCAAACTGCATTCAGTGCACTGTAGAACATTTAGTTAACCAATAACATGCTGATTTTTTTTTTTACACTGGCAACCAATGAACTGGTTGAAGAGCAGATGCAACATCTCCTTTGGTTTATTATGGCACTGAAGGAGAGACTGTGTGATTCTCAATGGTGTAAAACTTGATGGTGGCTGAAGCTGAACATGGTTATAGCTCAGACTACAGCTACATACATTTGTTGTGTAGAGTAGCTCTAACAACAGCCAGCACAATCATAAACGCGCATGCAAACCCTGTATGTGTTTAATGTTGCTCCCATTATAAACTCATGTATGAAAGCAGAATTTCAGAATAAAAAAAGAACATAACCGCGACCTTTATTAACGTGTGAAAGGTCACCACAAACATGTCAGTAAGGGAGGTGAGAAGAGCAGCTATAGGCTTAAAATGACAATATGGGGTTATTTGTAGCAAAGAACCTATAGAGAATTATCGTCCAACCCTGCCGTCCTTTAGAGCTTTATTTAGCGACTTTCAGGTTGTCATTTAGCTGATCTGAATTTCACTTTTACTTTCTTCGTCCACTCTCACTGCTCTATTTTCAGCATCTTTAGTAAGCATTGGTTTTTAGTGAAAAAGCTCAAAAAATCCACTTAATGCAACATGCTCTGCGCCAACCAGAAGACAGACAAAAATGAGAGACTAGCTAGTGAACACAGTCGAGTGTTTAACAGCTAAGAAGCAAAATATTTCTCTGGGGAGATGGTGGAGACCAAAAATGGAGGTTGAAAATAGTGAGTATCAGTCTTACAGTCAATAAGAGATCAAAAAAAAAAAACTTTACATGAATGACAATGCCACTCTATGTATAAATGACCAACTATTTGCCAACAAATTAGAAACACGAGCTTGAGGAAATATGTATGTAATGTGAAAACAAATGTCCATTATTGCCAGTTTTGGGGAAAAAATATTTGATATGTGTTTGTTCTGACAGTTTCTTGTGTATCACACTTTGCTAAAAGCTAAACCTGCATTTGAATTTTTTGCTAGTTGTGTGAAGAGGATGTCCGCATGCTGACAAAGGGTGCATACAGACGATGCAACAGCAATAATTCTACAAGTTTTTTTCCATGTAGAACTGCAAGATGGATCTCAGCAATCTGTCAGATTTTACAACAGAGGTTTCAATTTAATTCAATTCAATTTTATTTGTATAGTGCCAGTTACAGGTCAAATTGTCTCAAGATGCTTTACAGAACCCATATGCCTGAACCCCTAGAGCAGACCTGGGCATCCTACAGCCCGCGGGCCACATCCGGCCCGCCGGATGACCCTGACTGGCCCATATAAAGTCACTGGAAAACATTAAAAGTCAATGCAAATATATATCATCACAATACATGCAAACAATACGATTGCACTGCTTTTATTTTGAAAGATCTGCCAAGTTAACGTTTTTTCGCGCGTGCTTTCCGTACTTAGCATAAGGTTTAGGCGCTGATTGGTTTGTTGGTCAGCTTCAACCCGGGAAGATATCAGCTAACGGCAAAAAAAGAAAGATTGATTCCGAATGCAGAGTTTTTAACAAAGCATGGACTTCCAAGTATTTCTTCACTGAAGTCAGAGGTAAAGCTGTGGTCTAGTTTGTGGCGAACAGGTCGCGGTGCTCAAGGATTATAATCTGAATCGACATTACGAGACCAAACATGGCGGAGAAGTACAAACATTTGACTGATGCAGAGCGGGGAGGATGTCTGAAGGTTTGCTAGCTAAACTGCTAAAGCAGCAATGACTTTGTTTGACCAAAGCTCACATCAAGGGATGCAGCAGTCAAGACGAGTTTAGTAATATCCTACAAAATCGCCAAAACAGTAAGCCATTCCCTGATGGAGAGTTTGTAAAAGAATGTCTGGTGGACTCTGCAGCGTTTATATGCCCGGAGAAAAGAGAAGCGTTCGTTAATGTGGCCCTTTGGAGGCGAACCGTAACGAGGCGGGCGGAGAGCATCGCCGAAAATCTGGAGCTTCAGCTGCACAACAAAGTGGACGATTTTGACGTTTTGTCCTTGGCTCTGGACGAGAGCTGTGATGTCTGTGACACAGCCCAGTTACTCATCTTTGTACGTGGACGAACAAAAACCTTTGAGATGACGGAGGAGCTGGCAGCTGTGCAGCCAATGAAGGGAACCACGGCGGTGAGTGATTTGTTCACTGAGGTAAATACACGCATGAACAAGCTGGGACTAAAATGGGGGAATTTGGTTGGTGTTACAACTGATGGCTGTCCAAATTTGACAGGGAAAAATGTTGGACTTTTGAAACGGATGCAAGATAAAGGGACTGAAATAAATCCAGAACAGAAACTGATATTTTTGCATTGCATTATACATCAGGAGGTGCTGTGTAAGTCAGTGCTAAAAATCAACCACGTGACTGATGTTGTAGCTAAAGTAGTTAACTTCATCAGGGCAGGAGCATTGAATTACAGACGGTTTGTTGTCTTTTTGGAGAAGATGATAGTGAACATGGTGACCTTGGTTACCAGACAGCTGTCAGATGGATCAGCCTGGGCAAGGTGCTTAAAGGAGTTTGGGATCTGAGAGCAGAGATTCAAGAGTTGGGCATTGTACATCATTGTATTGTTTCATTTACTGTTTTTATTGATATATATATTGAGCAGAGCTTTTAAGTGTACTGGTCCGGCCCTTAACAACCGTCAAAGTTTCTCATGTGGCCCCATATGAAAATTAATTGTCCACCCCTGCCCTAGAGCAAGCCCTAAGGCGACAGTGGCAAGAAAAACTCCCTTTTAACGGGAAGAACCCGGCTCTTTATATGGGGGTATCCATCTGTCTGCTGGCCGGCGGGTCGAGAGGGAAAGAAACTCAGGTGTCAAACTCATTTTAGTTCAGGGGCCACATACAGGCCAATTTGATCTCAAGTGGGCCGGACCAGTAAAATTATAGCATAGCAATCTATAAATGATGACAGCTCCAAATTTTCCCTTTTGTTAGTGGAAAAAAAAGTACAATTCTGAAAATATTCACATTTAATGAAGTATGTTCTTACAAAACATTATGTACAACCTGAATTTTTTTTTTAAAGAAAAATAAGTGCAATTTTAACAATATTATGTCTCAGTTAATCATTTACACACTACAACTTCCAGATCACAGCGTTTCTACTAAAACACAAAACATTTACTCTCAGCTATCTGGAACTCAAGAATACAGTATTTTACTTTATGAGCAAAACAACTTGTCACGGTCTTGAAATTATTTAAAATTTACAGTTTTATAAACTTACAATTTGCAGTTAATGTCTTCTCTGTAGTTTCTACCCTTCGCAAAGTCATGCCGCGAGCTAGATTGGACGCTCTGGTGGGACAGTTTTGGGACGCGGGCCATATGTTTGACACCCCTGTTCTACAATATCAGTTTTGAGGCATATCAGATTGTACAGTGAATGCTATTTATTAACTATTGCACTGTATTTAAGTACTTAACTGTCATCAAAATCCTACAACATACATGTTTTGAAAACACAGCAAAGCAAACCAACTTTCTCCATTGAAAAACATGCTTTTCTTTTTTTAGCCATATTACACTGTGTTGTTAGTATATTCAACACTATAGCCCAGCTGTGTTGAAAATAGTATGATTGTGAGCCTACAGTCAGATTGTTGCATTAAATTTTTCCCTAGTCATTGCTATACATGTCTCACAGCTCTGCACCTTCATTTTAGACTGATAACCACAGATTTTGGCCGAATACGCTCTTCAACACAGAGAAAAACAGCCTTTAGTCTTCATGTCATAGTATTTCCAAACTAACATTTCTGTCTCTCTCCGCACACAACAAAAACCAAATTCAAAGATGTGCCAAACTCTGCAGGAAAACCAGGAAAACATGCAAGATATTTTCTTCTGCATGTAAATCAATTCAGCTGTGGGATTTCTAGCTGGCAGCTTTTGATTTCATTATATAAAAGACCATCAGCTCTCTAAACAGTCACGTACAACTGCTGACCAAATGTAATTACTCCAGTTTGTACGAAATAATGTGTTTTGCTGTGTTTGCACATTTGTTAATTTCCACCTCTACACTGAACAGAATCATTAAGGGGCGTAAAATCCAAAGTGACACATCTATAACCAGCTATTAGACTGTTCCTGTAGTCCATAGAGGCTGCTTTGTAGTAGCACTGTTAGTATTATTCTGTATGTGCTCTCTGCTACGAACGTGTCAAGTTCCTAACAAGCCAAATTATCCCTCAGCCACTCATGCATCTGTGACGTTCCACGGCTCTCAGTACTTGTAGTGTCTCTCTGGCACTGTTGCCTCGAAACAGTTCTTCTTGTTTGCACTTTAGTCAAGAGTATTAGTGCACAAAAACAAAAGCAGTGGAGAGCCAAACAGACACAAATCACCCCACAGAGGACCCACACACTCACAAGGTCAGTGTTGGGTGATCTACCTGGCAAGTGTTGTGAGCCAAACTAGCAGTTACTCTACATTAGATGACATTTCGCTACACTTCCTGCTGCTGTCAGACTCTACAACCAGTAGACCACACACCGAAAAACTGTCATACTTCATTTTGGTGCAATATTAACACATTTAAGCCCGTGTGTTATGAATATTTTGTACATTTAAAAAATATTTTCTACATATACAAGAATCTGTGCAATAGCAGTGATTAGTGCAAAACTGGTACGTCCACATTAAGAGGAATTTGGACAACCACAACTAGAACTTCTGTTTTTTTAGGGCTGGCCCAAATAGCAATTTCTGGGCTCTGGATATTTGGCCCCAATTAATGCTGAATATCCAAATATTAGGATCGGTTCGCAACGTCCGACTGCGGGGGTTGAGGTGGGGTTGGGTTGAAATCCGAATATTCGGATCTCAAAATAAATATTCGGATACCACCGTAACAACCGAATATTCGGATATTCAAGTCCAGCCCTAATGATTGTTTTTCTCTTTTTTTTATTTTTCTACTGACAGATCTTTTCACTATTGGTTTTGCTGCTCACAATTGCAAATTTCCCACTGTGGGATTAATGAACTCTTATTATATTGCATCATATGAAGCTACCCCTACAAAAATATAGTAAACTAGGCTACACCAACATTAGAGAAGTAGTGTACAAAGTAAGTAGTGACTTTATTGTTTATTCTTTGTACATTAAATTCAACTTTTTCCTGGGCTACATATAATGAAAAACCTGTATCTGGCTGGTGTTCACAGACTGCACCAAGGCTCGGTACATGATGCCCATAACCATCTCCCATTCCCCCATTCCCCCACCCCCCCATTGTGTTAGCTAATGGTGCTGAAATGCTAATTGATGATTAGAAAACCCTTGTGCAATTATGTTAGCATATGAATAAAAGTATGAGTTTTCATGGAAAACATGAAATTGTCTGGGTGACCCCAAAACTTTTGAACAGTAGTGTGTATTTCCGGGCATGGTGGTGGCATCATGCACAAATCATTCATTTTTATTCCAGTCAAAGCTCTGCTAGGCTTGCTGCTTCAGAAACGCTCAGAAAAATGTAGCTTGCATTGATGCTTTCGCACAACTTGATCAGTAAAGGAGCTACACTACTGAAAAGTAATCTAAGCCAAAAAAAAAAACTGAGCTATTAACACCAGGCGATTGAGTAATGTGAGCTAGTACTGCTGAACACTGAATAAGGTCATCATGAACTTGTAAATTCGGTTCAAACTATCCCAGCATTTCAAAAATATCTTTGCCAGAAGAAGAAATACAAAGAAGGAAAATAGTGCGATAGAAGGCTAATATTCATTTGCAGTAATATTTCCTTGAATGTGGATAACATCAACTTGGCATCTGATCAAGAGCAACAAAAGGTCAGCTGGGTAAATCCAAGCAAACAATGACTTGTAAAATACTGCAAAACAAGCTTTTTTGTGGATGTGCTACTCGTGTGTAGCGTCGTGCAAACTCACCTTCCAGTAGTCTGACTGTAAACTGAAGTACCTCTGGTATGCAGATAATGCTGAGAAAGTGGAGAGATGAATAAAAGACCATGATGCAGAAAGAGGGAAAGACACAAAAAGAGATAAGAAATCGTTAGTGGCTTAAGATACGATAACATTCCCCAGCTCTAATCCTTTGTCAGCACTTTTCAGCAGCATAAAATAAGCGAAGTGCACATCAAATGGTGGAAAAACGGGCCATTAGTTGATCCTTGTGCACAGATTTATGAGTAATAAAGAGGTAGAAAAATGAAAAGGACTTTACACGTGGAGACTCTCACCTTTTGGATAGTCCTCCAGCAGGAGGTTGAAGTGGCCGAGCTGGCAGAAAATGTCAGGGTCCACTTTCCCCTCTGCTTTCAGGACGAGGGCCTCGTAGCAGCTAACAGCCTGAATAAAAGAGCAGGGAAGAATTAAAAGACTGCAAAAGATGGACGCCGAGTTAAATGTTGGCAGATCTTGTGCACATTACACAAAATGATGACGTTAAACACAGCCAAGAGGGGCAAGCAAATGTTATTTACAACCGTCCTTAATGCTTAACAGTTCAGCTTTATTAGCGGTGATGAACTGACACAGCTGACTCGTATACGACCAAAGGAGAGTGTTTACAGTCCATCCAGAGCCGCTTTGCATAGTACCAGCTGTGTGCCCAAATATGGACCTTGAAAGTCAGTATTTAAATGACAGCTAAACAAATTACTCTTTGTGGTTCAAACTGCAAGCGCTAAATAAAAATGAGCGCGACTGTGTGAGGATTTGTGGGTGAAACAGTGTCAGCAAATCAGCTACATGCAACATGTCATGGTAGAAAAAGAAATTGGAGAACAAAAAGGGGTCGTTTTGTGTTGAACAGAGCATGAGCTTCAACATATGGCAGTCTTGTTGAAGTCTGCAATCACTAAAATCATGTGGATACCATTTACAGTGTTCTAAATATAAAGAATTCAGCAGTACATTTGAAATGAAATCAGACATTTTCTCTTGTACTCCTAAAAATGTCATGTCATGTTTGTTTGGTTTTTTTTGGATAACTTATAATTATATATAATGATATCAATCTGTACAATTTATCTGATACTAAAGCAGTGGATAATGCTCATTTAAGAACCTGAAATCTGGCTGGTAAAGTCAGGCAACAGAGAAACTTCTCGTGTGTTTTGAGGAACTGAATGAATTCTGCATCTAGTATAAGCACCATTAAAATAACCCACAGTGAGAATACTATTACTATCATCAGACAGCTGTAAGTGCACCACCAATGAACGTCTTCCACTGTTAACTCTGTTGCTTTGTAAAACGGACAAAAATTTTTTAGCATACTTTAGCTGGCAATGTCTGTTGACACTTGAGATTCTGACCCAGCATTTTTTCTACAATTTCAACCCTGTAATCACACGACTTTACACAAAATCCTGCTATATTTTTACATTCATGCATCATTCGTTAATCCACAGCCCACTGCACTGACCTGAAAATGTGTGATCTATTAAATCTGATGTAAATAATTAATATTCCGCAGCTCATGAACTAGTGCCCTGGTGTGACATTTGAAAAATGTGTGCCATGGCCAAGCAGCAACGGTGTGATTCAGCAAACCAGACTCTTACGTACACATCCTCCAATTGTGCAAACGATATTAGGTCAGTGCCACAGTGAGTCGTTTTTTCTTGTTTACCCCATATCAGTTTAAACAGTGCATCATGAAACAAACAAGTATTCTCCTTCGCTCCAGGTTGTAAAATGGCACGGTCCAGAAAAAAGGATGTAAAGAATGAACGTCATGGAACAACCAAATATGTACTATATTGGAAATGAGCACAGGCAGGGATCGACTTCCTTCTGCAGTGTACAGAATGAATGAGGTTGTCTATGCTGCTTGTACATGTAGTCCCACTGTTGGTGAAGGACTCGGCAAAATTGGTGGACATTGTGGGGGACAGATTTGGGTTGTCAGACATTTCCATTCAGAACCCTCTGAACTATTTCTTAAATTGTGGAGTTTGTGGACATTAAAGAGTCTGGCGACGGCCTAAACAGACAGACCAGCAGCCCTCTTATATTTCTCTTGTCATCTATGGCAACAAATCAATTGAATAAAGCTGCATTTCATGGTGGCTTTTTAAAGCAAATGGTTAAAGTAGTGTCTGTATACTGGTCACACTATCTGATGATTGTCCTTTAAAACCACACCAGTCTAGGGTGTGGATTAACTCAGTGGTCAAGAATTTGTCACCAGCTGAACAGCTCTAAAGGTTTTTGTGCGGACTAGGTTAAATTTAATGATTTTCTTTATAAAAAAAAAAAATAAAATTAAGATTTTTTTTCTTCAAGTGAGGAAAAAACATCATTAGGATGTTGCATTAATATTTATGTTCAGTATTTAAACCCTCTGAGCCCCAAAACCTGCCAAAATTACATTATTTAGGAACTGTAAACACAGAAAGAATCACCAGATTTTCAATTTTCCAACAGTTTTTGAACCTACTGACTATGACATGCAGTTTCATTGGGAAACAACTAAATTTAACTTAAAATCCATGGTATATCATCAAAATCTATCAATTTCACACGTGTCATGTAAAAATTTGCTAAAAATATACAGTTACCAAATTTGAGAAAAACAACAAAAAATCTGCACTTTTTCCTCAAACCATGGAGCCATGACTGACTCGGCTCATGTCAAAAATTCTGAGTTTTTAGATGAAACCGCAACCTGTGTGTATATATAGTATAGAGGAGACAAATGTAGAAAGAAATAAAAAATTTAAGTAGTAAAAAATCTGTAGCATGTAAAACCACCCGTTTTCCAGTATCGGTAGCACAGAAAAACTTATTTTTACTAAAATCCTTTTATGCTACATGTCTCATTTAAAAATTAAGTAAAAATAAAGTATTCACATTGTCAAGATTCTGTTATTAAAAAAAATAAAGATAAAAATCCTGTGTTCTTCAGCATAACTCAGAAGTCGTTAGTAATTAAGATGTAACTAACATTACCATAGCAAAAATTTAGGGACCTTTTGGCTAAACTGGTGCCTGTGCTTGCACTGAACAGATAGGAGATGTATTAAAACAACGTAAAATGTAAGCAGTAAAATATCTATAGTGTGTACAGTCAGTATTTTTTCCATTACTGGTAACGCCTATAGCCACTTGGGAAATTCTGAACATGCTGATTTCAGGTTTTTTACCATTTTTGCAAAAATAAATAATCAATGAAACTCCATTTTCTTGATTATGCTGTTACCATAGAGGTGCAGGATTTTATAATTCGGTGAAAAACACAAGCCCGTGGTGAGTAAAAATGCTACAGGAGCAAATAAAACGCCCAGAAACTGCTTGGAGTTCAGAGGGTTAATGTGATGCAGCTTTATACATGTGATGTTACCAAGAGCAGAAACCCCACAATCTTTTAAAGTTTAATTTTGTGATGTGGTTAGTCTTGTGTAGCTGTGCAGGTATCCTACAGAGTATGAAGGACAGCAACAAAAAAAGTCAAATACTAAGTGAATGGCAGGGCCTAATCTGAAAATACACCCTAACAAAACAATGTTCCCAGCTCTCCCTTCAACGAGAAACCAGGAGCCACATGTTGAAGACAGGGATGAAGCTCAGACAACATGGGCTCATGAACACGGTTGACATGTGTGCACCTAAAGCACTGCACGGTTACTTTAGTGGAAGCCCCTGTCTTCCGCATTAATCTTTGTTATAAACGCTGAACGCCTCCGTCGTGATATCTTTTTTTTATGCTCGTTAGCCTAGCCGCTGCTGCTGCTAGTTAGCTAGCAAACCTTTGCTAGGTATTTTCTTTCCATCCCCGCCATCTTGGGCCAAGTGAAGCAGCCATTATTATTACTATTGCAGCTCCAAATTAACACTATTCGTTTGTTTATCACCCATAATGTCACGTAAGCGGTGCTGTTGTGGCTGCGTGTGCTAGTGAGGAAGAGGGGAAACCGCTGCACGGTTAGCCGCTACATGCTAGCAGAGTGAGCTGACGCACAAGCCAAACTCTGGCTGCCGTTACAGAGGAGGACGGGACGGAGGGCTGAGTTTGACACCGACATTTCAGTCAACGTAAAGCCTCTCGTTTCCACAAATTGCGCATTTAACACAGTATACGGCTCACTCTTAAGTTCTGCAAGTGGAATGTAAGTCAGCTAGCTAGCAGGGTTTTGCAACGGCTGCTTGACTGGACAGCAAATTAAGCTAGCAATTCTAACTTAAATTGTGTCTGCTTCACACACATGTGATGGTGATATTTATGCGACAAAAAGTGCATTTTTAAAGAGTCTATATAATTCTATTAATGGTATCTACTCTCTCAACAAGCGATGACACCACCAACCACCACGGATTTTTAGCAGGGTGGAGATTCATATGCAATCTCACTGTAGCACGGCGTGGTGTCTGTTACGGTTTTAGCATGTTTCTGAAGAATAAACAATGCACAAAAATGCACCGGGTTCGCTTCGTTATATTCCTGCATGAATCTGCCGTGTGCATTAATCCGTAGCAGAGAGCTGGTTTGTTTTACAGTGAGGGGGGTAAATCGAGGCTTGTTGTGTACGTCGCTGCTCGCCATATAAGCAGCAGCGGTGTCGGCGGGTCTGTACCACTTATTTCAGGTGCTCTCATCACAGGAGATAACGGAGAGAGGAGACTCAGATCCCATTCTGTGGCATACCTTTAACAGCAAGGCCTTCGTTCTGGCGCCATCTTCTTGAAGCCTATGAAATCCAAACAGTGAACTGCAAGTAGAGGACAGACAACACACAGGCGGTTCCGTATTACTTCGGGGGCGCATTTTGTTGTTTCAAACTGGGCGAAGACACAATAAAAAATGGCAGAAAAGCAGCGGGTCAGAGAGCTACAACAATACATCGGCTAACCTGTCAATTCCGACCAGGCTCTCTTTCTCTTGCGCTGTTAGCTTCGGAAAGTCCTCTTCGATTTCAGTCGCTTTTCCCGACGCCATTTTCTCCTCGTCATTACCAGCAACGCCGAGACTCCGGGCGGCAGCAGCAGAGGCAGCGGCGGGGAGCGACACTCCGCACGATTTCATGGGAAAGAGACGGGGCAAGATCAACGGGACCGAGCAACTCTCCGGCGAAAATGCAGTAGCAGTGGCGCACACCTATCCAGGATTAAAACGGGGCGTAGCGTAATTCTTGCCAAATCCTCAAGGAAATGATCCCCTCAAGTTACCTTCCACACTCCTCATTGTACGGCAAAACACGGCGTGTATTCCGGTGGCAAATTGTGCATGAAGTTGATGTAATGTTGGGTTTCGGGACTGAGTGTTATTTGATAATATAGCAAACTTCCCCAACCAGCGGCTCAAAGTTGTTGTAATTGTGTCACATAGGCAAACGCACGCCGCCACCGTCGGCACGCCCTCCGCCCGCACCGACCAATCAGAGGCCGGCGTCCGCGGTCACATGACGCTCTCCAGTTGATGTTTTGCGGACACGCGGACGAATGCGCGCACGCACACACCGAATGAGCGTCTAAATCCCGCCTTCTGACCTCTGATTGGCTTGTCACGTTATATTGTGATTACGTAACCGTGTTTCGAGGCAGTCTATTGGTCGAAACGGCTGTCATGTCTATCAAGGATATTTGTTGCAACGTTGCACATGTACTTTCTGATAGATAGATAGATAGATAGATAGATAGATAGATAGATAGATAGATAGATAGATAGATAGATAGATAGATAGATAGATAGATAGATAGATAGATAGATAGATAGATAGATAGATAGATAGATAGATAGATAGATAGATAGATAGATAGATAGATAGCAGCATTCAAAATAAACTACATAAAGCAATATTAAACACAGACTAAAATATATATACAACCGAAATATATGCACAAGAGCAAATATAGACCACAATGTAAGCATATATACAATATGGAATCAGTTGTGTGGTTAGATGTGTTACAACTCAGCTCTGAAGCTGCAACAAAACAGAGAGACAACAACAGAGTGGTGACTAAAAAAAGGTTTTATTGTAATGCAAAGCCAAGCCAACAAGGCGCATGAAAGACTATAAACTAAACTAAACCAAACCAAAACCAGGCTGCTGGAGCTCCAGAAGGAAGCAGCTCCTGTCAGAAAGAAAAAGACGCTGGAAGTGAGGGAGGTTTTATGCAGTTTGAGTCAGTTGATCCCAGGTGTGGCTCAATCAGCTAACGACCCTCAGCTTCTGCACAGGCACATCTGGTGTCCAAGTGGAGGGTCCTCACAGATGGTTATAATGTTAATAAGAAACAGTAAAATAAACTCATTAAAACTTTTTTTTTTGCAAAGGTGTCTTGCAACTATACCAAGCTATATAAAATTTCAGACAGACAATATAGAAGTACAATCCCTTTCTATAAACTAATATATAATACAATTATGGATAATTTTGTCAATGTAATTAATTAGTGTTTATGTGTTATTTATTTGTCTATTTTGGTAAGCTTAGATGTGTTGGGTTCTCCATGTATAATTTTGTAGGATTTGTCTTTTTAGATTAGTTAGGTTAATTTATAATATAATATAATATAATATAATATAATATAATATAATATAATATAATATAATATAATATAATATAATATAATATAATATTAGATAGATGTATTACTGTTAGTAAGAAACAGTATCTCTTATAATATATCTAAGGGATATAGTAATATCATCCCTTATAATAAACAATGAACTCAAATGACAAAACAGTCAATTAAAAAAGATAAACATTTTAAGCGTCTTAGACAATGACAGTCTGCTATATAAAATTTCAGACAATATAGTCATGACCTTTGATTAGTCAGGTTAATCTGAATAATGTATATACAAATTCTGATAGATAGATAGATAGATAGATAGATAGATAGATAGATAGATAGATAGATAGATAGATAGATAGATAGATAGATAGATAGATAGATAGATAGATAGATAGATAGATAGATAGATAGATAGACATAAAAAACAACTATTTTAAATGTAATAGTAATGGACAACTTTAAAGTTATTCTGTTGATTTATTGACTGAATTTAACTCGTGAAATATTTATGTTGACAATATCATTTGTGCCTTCTTAAGTGGGAAAATTCTTCTATTAGGAGCCAAACTTTTGCCTGTTCATAAGTACAGTGAACTGCAGATCACTCAGCTCTTCAACGTTGTCAATACATACATATATATATATATATATATATATATATATATATATATATATATATATATATATATATATATATATATATATATATATATATATATATATATATATATATATATATATATAAATAAAATAAAATAAAAAATATTTTTTGTTTGTTTTTTTTACTAATGTATTAGTGGTAGTATACTCACGTTTCCTTTCTTATAAGGGTCTGTGTTCTTCTATTTCGTTAATATGAAAAACACACTGTGATAATTCTGCTCACTTTGGGTTTTTTTAATATAGCACTCAAACTTCTGTTGAGCTTTGAAGATTATTATTATTATTATTATTATTGTTATTATTATTATTATTATTATTATTATTATTATTACAGTGTGTGTATATATCGTGCTCGTCCAGTATATAAAGGACGTCTGACGTGCAGCAGCTGAAGATAGATCAGCGCTCTCCAAAATGGCGAACCGCGACAAGGGTAAGGAGGCCTGTGAATTAATTACATCTTTGTGTGAATAGGGACCCAGACATATTCTGAACACACCGTTTGACATGTCGTACTCTTCTGTCTTACACTTGTAAATCCTTGAAACTGTCCGATGGAAACGCGGCTGTGTTAGCAGGCAGCGTTAGTAGCTAGCGTTAACTTTTCCACTGTTAGCTTTAGTTGTGTGATGCTAACTTATTGTCAGGCCTGAAACTTTACTAAGTTGTGAATGTAGCTCGTAGTGACGCTAATGTTAGCTGCCTCTGTCATATTGAAACCACTGTAGCTTAAACATGTGAAGCGGTGCAGTTTATAGCATTAGTTACAAATAATAAAATGCTGTGCTAAGTTTCTAACAGCAATACTTTGGCAGTTTAACCCCATATAGCAGCATTGTTTGTTTAGCTTGTCGTTGCTAATGTATGCTAAGTGTTTGTTTCATCTTCTCTCAAGAACTGGAAGAGGAGATTTACGACAAGGTCGTCGACCTGACAGAATATGCTAAACGACAGCGATGGTGGAACCGCCTGTTCGGGAAGAACTCGGGTCCAGTAGCAGAGAAGTACTCTGTTGCCACGCAGATCGCCATAGGAGGAGTGAGTGGATGGTGAGTTTTGTCCTTGAAATGCATTATCATGCCTTCAGGTGCTCCTTTTTAAAACTCTCCCACTGTGTTTCTATGGGGTAGTTATGTAAGGGCTCACAGCACAGAGTAAATGTTAAATAGGTGTTTGACGGAGAAATGTAGCTGTAAAAGTGACAGTTTTTATTGCAATGAGAAAACACGACAAATAAAATATGTGTCTTATTCATCTCAAAAGAGGCAAATCATACTTTAGTCTGATGTCATCTGAACATGTCAGCTTCACATCTAAAATACTCATCCTGGTCACTTTTATTAACAGCTATTTTACTAGGTCAGACCTAATGCTGTCTACATATCACTTTGGACATGTCGCTAAGGCCTCAGCTGGACACAGCTAGATCACAACATGCAGTACGGTTTAAAAATTTGGTCACTTAGAAATGTCCTTATTTTTGGAAGAAAAGCATTTTTTTTCAACAAGGGTAACATTAAATTAATCAGAAATGCAGTCAAGACCTTGTTAATGTGTTAAATGACAATTCTAGCTGGAAACAGCAGATTTTTAATGGAATATCTCCATAGGGGTACAGAGGAACATTTCCAGCAACCATCACTCCTGTGTTCTAATGCTACATTGTCTTAGCTAATGGTATTGAAAGGCTAATTGATGATTAGAAAACCCTTGTGCATTTATGTTAGCACACGAATGAAAGTGTGAGTTTTCATGGAAAAGCTGAAATTGTCTAAATTACCCCAAACTGTTGACCGGTAGTGAACTTCGAGTTGTGTGGAGCGATTTGAGTTGGACTTTTTTCCACATTTCAGCACCAAAAAGTCTAAAAATTTCACAGAGCTCAGAAGACGCTCTTTATCATGCACTTTACTATCGGGTGCGAACTAAAATGTGCTTAAATATTAATCTTTACTGCAAAGGAGGGTTGGATTAATGAGTCTCACCAATAACAAATGTAATTCAGATTTTTACAAAACAGTAACAGGAGCTGAAGTTAAGTTAATTGCTGCAGCTGTTTACATGCAGCATCACCTGCACATTTATGCATGTGGAGCAACAGCAGTGACTTCATGAGTTACTTAGAAGTAGTCTATAAATGATCCCTGATCCCGATCGATCCTGATCCTTTAAGAAGTCACAGTGGGCACTTTTCTTTACTTCAGACAGGTGTGTCAAACACAGTCGCATTATATCAGCTGCAGTCAAATCATTTTCTTCCCAGCACATTTAAACTGTTCAGTCAGTGGTACTGGAAATTCATGCCATACTTTTTGCGTGACAGTTGCGATGTTGATGATATCTCATGTGGTTGTGCTCCGTCACGTCTTCAATCTATTGCACAGAGGATGTGAAACTTGACTAAAAGTTAAAATTGAGATAGCAAATCAAATTTCAGTTGCAATATCTGTCAGGGGAAAAAGATATTTTCACTAAACATTTCCGCCCTAGTATATGCTCAGCATGCTGCTCATTTTTTAATTAATCTTTATATGACCAAAGGAATTCCATTCTCCCTCCTTACATTCTGCAGTCATGCAGTTGCGCACCAAATCATGTATTGCTCCTACTTGAACTGCTGGGCCAGCTCTTACTGAAGCAGCTCAAGTTTGTCAGTTTAACCATTATACTTTATTTCTTTTCATTTTAGGTGTGCAGGCTATCTGTTCCAGAAGGTTGGGAAAGTTGCAGCTACAGCAGTAGGGGGAGGTCTTCTAATGCTGCAGGTATTCTTTCAATCACTGTGCAGAAACGCATAGAAGTTAAACCTTTTCAGCTGATTCAAAAACATTTTGGTGAATCTCTTTGTGTCTCCAGATAGCTAACAACAGTGGCTACATCCAAGTGGACTGGAAGAGAGTAGAGAAGGATGTCAACAAAGCAAAGAAGCAGCTAAAGAAGGGCACAAATCAAGCAGGCCCTGAGATAAACACATTTATCGAGAAGGTGAGTTTCCCGTTTTGTCTTCGATGTCACATGAAGAGAAATTGGAATGTTGCTTTGAGTCGTTCCCACCTTCACACTTTAAACTAAGACAGTAGGGATGTTCTGTTTCGAGTACTGAAGTAAATAAAGCAAGTTCTTCTATTTTATTTTATTTTTTTACATTACAAAGTGTCAGCAAACATGAATCAATACGGATCCACAAACTATTTAACCTAAACTGCTGTCAGTTTTAGGTACTATGTGATTTTCCCCTCATTCCTGTAAAAGCACCTTCTAGCTCATAAACTGTATTTGCTCTTGTAAGAGTGTAAATTAGTTCTTAGCTACACAAGAAGACCAACAAATACTGTTTACATTCCAAGTGAATAATGAAACAGAAAACAGACTGTATAATACCAGAATTTAAAAACAAATGAAAAAAAAAAAATGGGGGCATGAGTGGGGATTAGAGAGGAGTCCTTACACCATCATTATCTGCTTTGTCTCTATTGTTAAGACTCATGTAGGTCTGTGTAGTTTGGTATTTAAAAAAAAAAACAAAAAACAGTATCCGGGGGCTTATGTGTTGTTGTATGGTCCTTTATTTTTTTTCTCACTTGAACAAAGGGCATGATGGCAGTTGGAAAGAAATGCCGTGACGGTGGACATCGCCGTTTACCAAGAGTAAAATATTGTGATTGTCGTGCGTTTGTTATCATTGCAGTCGTGGTATTGGTGTAGCATAGCCTTAACCAGGACAGAAACTCTTATACTGTGTAACTGCCCTGTAGCATCCCTGATTTTGAGACATTTATTGCATGTCCTACCTCTTTCTCTTTCCCAACATTTTCTGTTTATGTCTACATTCTGTTAAAAAGCCAAATGCCAAAAAGAAGAATCTTTAAAGAATTGGAGTATAAAAAGTCTGTGTTCGCCTTCAAGCGAAGTATAAGTTCTAGCGTAATTTCAAATAAGCTTAACAACGATGTGGATTTTAAGCCATCTTCTGTTTACATGCTCCAGTTATCAGTATTATTGTGCTAAAGAATCAGCAAACAGATAATATTTTGATGTTTTTGTTTTGTCAAGTGGTACCTGCTTTTGAAAATGTGTTATCTAATGAGAGAAAGGTCACCTATAGTGCATTTGACTGTGGATTAATAGCCTGGAACTATTCGTAACTGCTTACCTTATATTCTGTCTTTTTTCAGTCCACAGAGTTTGTGAAGAAAAACATTGTTGTCACAAGCGGCTTCATTGGAGGATTCCTGCTCGGCCTGGCGTCTTAGGGTCTGCCAAACAAGAAGAGTTTGTGTTTGCTTAACGTTATGAGAAACTATAGAGAAAAACAATAAGTCACTGCTGGAGGGTTTTAAGTGTTTTGGCTGCAAGCAACCAGTTTCAGTTTAGCTTGTGGCTGTATGTGTCAACATAAGCTGCACATCCTTTTGTCTGTGATACTGTACTTCTACATGACAATCACGCAGTCGATATGGACGCGGGACTTAAACCAGAGATGCCCTTTTAAAACACTCCGCTTTGCTGGCCAAATTATGATACATATCATGCAAAATTAATGTAAAGAATACGCACAGGTCACCAGAGTGTTGTAATTTTGTATTTATTTATTTTTTACCAAACCAATATTGTTCAAGTTCAACTAAATTCAAGTGAGATACAATAATGGCTCCATCAGCATTTTCCCCGGTTACTGGGTCGCTCCCTTCCCTGCTCTCTAGGATTATACGGAAAATGGTGTGAGAACGACTTTCCATAGTGGCGATGTTTTTTTTTTTTGTTTGTTTTCTCCTTTCCGAATCCATGCCAGGGCTTGTGCAGGAGACGTAAGGAGCTCCTCAGTCAGATCAGATTGTCTCTTGGATTTCCAGGGTTTACCCACTGTTCTTCCAGATGGAGAGATTATGCACTGATATTGTGCTCAATTCAGGCAACAATTGGGCAAATTAATTCAACTTCACACGGAAGGAGGTGCCTACAGGATTCTACCAATTCCACATGTCATTATCAGTCATTTTCAGAGTGTAAATTTGAATTGTACTATTAAGTGCTGATATATACGAGATTGTTTTGCTTTTACAAGAGGTGCTAAATGCTTGATGGGTTATGTCAGCCTTCCCCTGCATTTTTTTTTTTTTTTTTTATGTGTTTTGTTGAGCAATGAATTGATGGAGGCTGTGATTTGTCTATGTAAGTAAATAAAGAGGAAATATCACTGTAAATGATTCTCATTTACTTCACAAGCATTTATGTACAAATGGTTGAAAAAAGTTTTAATTTTTTTTTTTTTTTTTAGTGGTGAAAGAACTATTCAGGTCCTACAATAAAAGCACAGGTACACCAGGCTAAATATAATCTATTACAAGTAAAAGCTCTGCATGAAATATTAGCATTTGCAGCAAAATGTAGTTAAAAGTATTTGAAAGTCCTGCTTTGATTTCTGTGACTTTTAGGGACAGTTTCACAAAAATATGAGCAATCTAATAACAGGCACTTTGAAAGGTAATCATATTTCTTAATACTGACATTAGTGATGTCAGAGCAGGTGTATTGCTTTGCTAAAATGACAAAAAAAAAGTAAAAATCCTTTTTTTGATTATAGCTGGTTAAGAATGAGAAAACCTTTCTGCAAGTACGAAAATCCTACTTAAGTAGAAGTACACAAGTATTCGCAGCAAAATGTGGTTAGTCTATTGCAGTAAAAGTCCTGATTTGGTCCCTCTGACTTATGTGCGATCATTAGATTATTCTATTATTTTCCTCTGAAATGTAGTGGAGTGAAAGTATAAAAGAGCATAAAATGGAAATACTCAAACTATATGAAAATGGTAAATGCACTTAGTTACGTTCCACAGCTGGTGTTTTTACTCATTATATGCAATCTTTGATGCCTTAGAGTAATTTTTAAAATCTGAATTCAATTTTACTTTAATTTGTAGTGTCCTACAGATTTTTAATACCACTGTTAAAGAGTAAATGTGCCTTTTTTTATTTTAGTTTGCAGATAAAATAAAAAAAAATGACTGAAGGGATACTTTTCTGGACCCATGTTGAACAAAATAAAAGTGTCCAGCTGTTTCATTAAAGCACACTGAAGTGTTTTGAGACGCTTATCTGCCGAGATATTAATATTTTATCGGCTCTTCCTGTTTCCAACGTTGCTAAGAGACGCTCCCCCACACAAAACGCTTCCATGGCAACCAGTAACAGACCGTTGAAACTTCACGGCTGCTGAGTTGTGTGATAGAAAATAATAATTGACCCGTTTTAAAATAATATTGTCATGGCGTTGCCATTTCTACCAGGATATTCTCCCAATTCACGGGTAAGTTAACTACATGTCATGCCTGTTTAGCTCAAATGTTCTGAGTTAAGCTAGCAAGCAAAGTTAAACATGTAGCATTTTAGCTAGGGACAAGTTGACACAGATATCCGTTAGTGGTGAGCAGTTAAACCATAAAACAGCTTATAGTCAGAAGTCTGGCTGTAGAGGAGATAAGATAAACCTTCTCATGCTTTTAGTGGTTTTTATGGGCTTTGTAATACAAAAAAAAAGCCCAAAGAAGCAATTTATGACTTTGTAGGCTAATGCTACCTGAATACACTTTATTGTGTCATTTTTGATAACAGGCAGCAGTTAATCATTTTCTAAAGACTTTTAACTTAGAAGATATATGAGATGTTTGGAAGAATTATTTAGATTCTTTACTTAATAAAAGTATTAATACAGCAAAGTAAAAATACTTCATTATGAGTAAAAGTCTCGTTTGAAAAATCCTACATAATTAAAAGTACATAAGTATTAGCAGCAAATTGAAATAATATATGAAATTAAAAGCACTAGGCACTGCTTTTTGTGTGATGTAAGAGTCCCAAAAGGTTGTAAACTGGTAAAATTTTTGACTGTTTCGTATTTCAACATTATTGTATTTTCCACTGTCTAAAATCTGTATGTGTAAAGCAGCTAAAGCTGTCAGATAAATGTATTTGAGCATAAAGTACAATATTTCTCCTGAAATGTTGAAGACAAAGTATAATGTGGCCAAAAATGGAAATTAAGGACAAGTATTACACATTTATACTCAATGACAGTACTTGAGTAGTACTTTCCACCCACTAACTGGTCAGATAAAACAAACAGTTAGTGGCCTTTATTTTAAGGTAGTTGTGATGAACATTTTTCATCATTTTGTAAAAGTTCTTAAACCAAACAATCACTTAATTTTTTATTTTATTTTTTTTTAAATAGCACAAAATAATTAAACTATTCCAATAGCTTCTCTTATTGTCACTGACGCAATAGCCAGAATATCTGTGGTGCAAAAAAGTCTAAATAAAGACTTTTGTTGAAGAGGTACAAGCGAAACAATCACAATATCTCTAACTCTGTAATGAAAACAGACACCGCAAAGCCTCCTAACTGTAGGAGCCATCTGTTGTGTAATTTACTTATGTGTTTCTGTGTAGTACTTTAATTTTACACTTACGTAGAGTGCTTAAGTAAATATTATTGAGCTACTTTCCACCACTACTACTTTACGGTAGTTTTGGTGAACATTTTTAATAACTTTCTGGCCAATTCTAAATCAAATGATGAATCAGTTTGTTAAGAAAAAATAACCCAGGTTAATTAATAACTGTTCTAATGGCTTCTCTAATTTTGAATTCAAAAATAAGAGATCTGCTGAAGCAATTGTCAAAATATCTGCTGTGCAAAAAAAGTCATAATGAAGACTTTTGTTCAAGAGAAGCATTTAATGAAGTCTTGTGTATTTTTACAAATTGTACTTGAGTAAATGTACGTAGTCACTTCCCAGCAGTGGCCTTATGCCCACAGAACATTAGCTAATTCAACGTATATCATTAATTAATGTATTTATCGTGTTTTTTCTTCATCAGTATTTATTGATATTTAAACATGATTGTATGGGTGTAGGAGTGCTTATTGTATTCTGTAGAAATTCCATCACCTTTTGTACAAACTGCTCAGAGATTATTGGGTTTTTTTTGTACCAAAGCTGGGGAAGGAAAGATTCCACAAATCCCAACATTTTAACTATAACAACGGAGTCCCATTGCTGGTGGGGTCTGAGAAGCCAGGCATCGGAGGAGAGCCTCTGGTGGGCCAGAAGATTAAACCAAAGCATTCAGTGTATCCTAAAGGACAGGGCAGTAGCATGCCATCATGGGTGGCCTTCGACAAAAAGGTGAGTTGAAATTTCTTAGTTTCACCTTTACAGTGATCCACATATACTATAAAAGTAAATATGAAACATGCAACACAGCTTGTATTTTGTATTTACTATTAGATTAAGCAGATTTTTTGTCACATTCAAACAGCACAGGGAGTGAAACGCAAATAATCATTCCGCATTAACGCCAAAATGCCTCTTTGTCCCTGCAGACTCTGTGTTTTGAAGCGTACTTCCAGGAGAATGTTACTGATGCACAAAACGAGACCTACAGAATCCGAAAGTGTAAGATCTACTTCTACCTGGAAGACGACACCATACAGGTGGTGGAGCCAGAGTTCAAGAACTGTGGCATCCCTCAAGGTGTCCAAACTCTCCTGAAGAATGTGGCTGCAGTTATAATATATTGGTTTTTGTGTCTTTTCCTGCATTAGCAGCTTACTGAGATGTGATGAGCCATTCTGTGACTGTTGCTTGGCACTGCTATGACTGTGATCCATGTTTCAGGAACTCTTATTTGTCGCCACCGGATCCCACTGCCTCCACCAAACAACGACCAGTTCTACAACGTTTACCATTTCAACCTCAACCAACAGATGGTGCTGTACTCTCGCACATTCACTCTGACCAACTGTGACCCTTTCACCAGGAACTTTCTCACTAGACTCGGGGTGATCTTGAATGATCCAGCCCCTGTACCTGAGGACCCCTACAGCAGCCTCCGGGAGCAGGTAGGCTTCACAGTCACACCACTGTTCTGGCATTTAGATTTTAATGTTCTGTGTGTAGAATCAAAAACTTCAACAAAATAGAAAAAACAACAAGAGCAAGAATAAAAGGTTATGCTCTACCAAGCAATGGTAAAATCTTGTGGCATGCACAACAAACAATTATTTTCACTGTAAATCTACTTCTGCTTCTTAGTTATTGATGATCAGAAATCTCAGCAACATAGAATGAGGCCATTTAATATAGATGTACCCACAAACAAAATGACCTTGCACTGAGCACAGGCATGTGTTCTGCATGTGTACATTATGTATGGATACCAAATCGTGTGACCTAAATATGTAGCAGGCGGCAGGAATTAATAGGACTCAGAAACACCCCCACAATTTAATCAGTTGTTCCTTGTACCATTTCCGACGGATAAGTCCCCATAAGTCCGCAGTGGTTGATTTGTAGTAGGATCACAATCATGTGATCGTCAGCAGGCAGCTGACTTGGCATTCACCTGTTGTCATGGTTACAGTGACACCGTGCCGTTATCTCGCAATAACAATCCTTAACAAATCCATGGATCCAGATTATAAGCCGCATCACTGCCAGAATCGAATGAGGCGGTCTTTGTGTCATTTCTGACCTTCTCTGAAAATTTCATCCACATCTGTTAATCTGTTTTTGAGTAATGTTGTGCACGGACAGACAGATTCACAGATTCATGTATGCCGATTGTCACATAACTCCGCCGTGTTCCTTGCCAGAGTAAAAACATTTTTACCATAAACTGATGTAGGACCAGATTCATCAGAATGCAGGAAATTAACCCACTGAACCCCAAGTAGATTCTTGGAACTTTTTACTCCTCTCTCATTTTTATTCACTGTGGCCTCGTTTTTCCTTACAATAGAAAATCCTGAATCTCTATGAAAAAGAACAAACTACAAGTTGAGAAAACTCAGAAAAGTCTTTTTTTGCAACATGACACAGATATAAATCATTAAAAAAAATTGTTTTTCTGATTGTTATTATTATTGAAAAAAAATGGGGACTACTACTAAAGGCGTTTTACTACTTTACTTTGCTTCCATATTTGTCTCCTATCTGTTCCATCCAAACACAGCCTGCAGGTCAACTGAAAAACCCCAGAATTTTTTGGTTTGTGTCACATTACAGATGGTTGCATCTGAGTCACTATTCTCGGTTACACCCAGGAGCACACTATTTTTTTTTTTTTTTTTTTTTTTACAGAATCTAGTTAATGGAAACACTTCATTTTTGGCAAATTTAATTAATTTATTTATTTATTTAACCAGGTAAGTGAGTTAGTTGAGAACTGATTCTCATTTTTAATAACGACCTGGCCAAGAGGTGGCATACAAATGAGATGAACAACAAAAACAGATTACATGTTGAAATGAGACATGTAGAATAAAGTCATTTTGATTAAATATCACAATTTTAAGCCTAGATTTGGTTAATTGTCTGACAGTACTGCACGTCATAGACAGCAAGTTCATGGACCATTGAAAAATTCCAAACCTGACTATTCTCTACTTTTTAACAACTGATAAATAGTCTAATTTTGAGGATTTTTTTAAAGACAACATGCTGTTCACATCTGCCAGCAGGTTGGACGTTTCAGATTATTGAAATGATCACTAGCTTTCCTGTCGTTATGCAGGAATGTGATCTTATTTCTCACTTTCAGCTTGAGAAAAATATGAATCCACTTCGACCCTACGAGAGATGTGACACGCTGAAACAGTTCCTGGACAATGACCGTAAAGTCCTGCGCTTCTACTGCTTGTGGGACGACACGGAGAGCGTCTTTGGTGACCCACGCGAGCTCGTACTGTGCTACTTCCTGGCTGACGACACCATTGAGATCCACGAGGTGTTCTACCCAAACTCCGGGAGAGATGCTTTGCCCAAATTCCTACGCCGCGGCAAACTACCGAAGGTAAAGCATCATAATTAAAGCTGTTAATAGAGTGGAGGGAGGAGGAAGGAGAAGTTATGGAAATCCCTGAATGCTTTAGAGCAACGGTGTCAAACTTATTTTAGTTCAGAGGCCACATTCAGCCCAATTTGACCAGCTAAATTTATAGCATAATAATGTATAAATTACAACAACTCCTAATTTTCCCTTTGTTTTACTGCAAAAAAGTGCATTCTGAAAATGTTCACTTTTAATGAACTGTCTTTTTCAAAACATTTTGAACAACCTGAAATTTCTTCAGATAAATTCAATTTCGACAACATTATGCTTCAGTTTATCATTTACACATAACAACTTACAGATCACAATAGAGTTTCTAGAAAGACGCAAAACATTTAGTCACAGGTATTTGGAACTGAATGATATGGTATTTTACTTTATGATCAAAATGACAAAAATCAGACAAAAAAAGACAAAAAACAAAAACGAGACAAAATATTACAAAAATCGGACTCAAATTGACAAAAACGAGAAACAGAACGACAAAAAATGAGACAAACGGCATGAAGCACAACAAAAAAGAGACGAAAAATTAGACAAATGACAAAAATGAGTCAAAAAATTGCACAAATGACACAAACGAGACAAAAAAAGACAGAAGCGAGAAACAAAACGACAAAAAAGCAAACACAAGTGAGACAAAAATGAAACACAAAACCACAAAAACTAGAAACATAAAAACATGAGAAAAATGACAAAAGTGAGACAAAAAACGACAAAAACAAGACAAAATATTAGAAAAATGAGACATAAAGCAACAAAAGAACAATGAGCAATATAGTATTTTACTTTATGATCAGTAAATAGCCAGATTGGACCCTCTGACAGGCCGGTTTCGGTCCACGGGCCGCATGTTTGGCACCTCTGCTTGTAGAGTGAAGATTCTAGACAGCAGAAGTTACATAAGAGACATTTGGTTCGTTTAGTTCTGCCAGTTAGCATGTTTTACATTCATAGATGGTTATTCCAAACCTGAAGGCTTGCATCGCGTCTCTTTCTGGCTGGGTGGCTTCTCTCCCTCGTTCTCCCACCATCCCTCCCTTCACTGAGACCTCATTCAGCCTGACAGGACGGCTGCAGCCTCCAGTCTCCCTCAAGCATTCTGGCTTTCTCCTCCAGTTACCGACTGAAGCCTAATTCATGTTGAAAGACAGCCAGGCCTCAATCATGTGTGTGTGTATGTGTGTGTGTGTCTTTTCAGTCCAGTAATTTTGTTTGCTCCGATGCCTTTTACTAAATGTCAGCCCTAAAGGTTGACCACAAATCCACCATCCACTGGCGAATCACCCCGTCCTTAATGACAGATCGCTTCTTTACTTTTTTTCTCTTTATTTGGCCTCATTTACTCCATATTTTCTTTCTCACCAGGTGTGTGCATCTAGGTTTGCATCAAGAGCAGTAGTCAGTTTTGCACATAGTGTTGGGTTTTTTTTTTTTGCAGCATTTCTTGCCTGTGATGGTTTGTTATTTGTCTGCAGCGTCCTCCGGCCCTAATGAAGCAGCCTGGAGAGATCGCAGAGCGCACAGTTCTCAATGTGTTTGCCTCCAAGAATCAGGGGGAACGCTACATGCTGGACAGCCTCAAAGTATGTCTCTGCCACGCTCACGCTGCAGACATGTTTCCTCTACGCTACTCCATCCCTGAGGCAAAAATACGGCTTTTCACTCCACTGTATTTGTCTGACAGCTTTAGTTACTTTTTATGTTACAGTTTTTCATTACCTCCATGCCTTCTGAATGTTTGCATTCTAAAATAGAAGATGTGGAAGACAGAATCAGGTCCTTTACTTGAGTACATTTACCAGAACAGCACTGTAAAAATACTACATTTTAAAGTATTAGCAGCAAAATGTAGTTACAGTATTAAAGTCTTGGTTTGGTTCCTCTGGCTGATATGTTAATATATTTGACATTTAATTATTGATAGTAAAGCATAAGTGTATCAGCTCCATGTTGTAGCTGCTGCAGGTTTGAACTACTTTACATTCAGTTTCATATTCAGGGACTCTGAGGTCTCCAAACCTGATTAATAGGAGAAGGAAGAAGGAAAAAGTTCTGATACACAAATCCGTTCTCTGTTTTCCTCTAATCTTTGATTTTTGGTGAGATATTGAATCATTTGGACATTTATTGAAAAGCAACCATGTGAGAAGTTTAGAGGGAAAAAACACTTTTTCCTAAATAGAAATATGAGCTACTTTAAAGTACTTTAGATTCAATGTTTTGTTCAGATACAGCAGATACATCTGAGGGCTGCAAACATGATGCATTGAAGAGGAAAGAAGAACAAACAAAGTTCTGATACACAAATCTGTTTCCAGTTTCTCTCTAATCTTTCTGCTGAGATACTGGATCATTGGAACATTTATTGTAATGTGAGATGGAAAAATCACTATTTGTTCAAGCTGCTAACGACTCAGACATGTGAAATGTGAGTCCAATAACACGCTGCTGTTTGAAAGAAGCCAAAAGGCTTGAAAACCACTTGTTTAATCTTTAACAAGTTTTTGTATTTTGAAAGCAAAAATCCTCATTTGGTAAATAACAACATGCCAAATGTGCTGGTTTTTCCTCCAGTACATTTGTCTTGACAGCTTCGGGTGTTTTTCAGATTACATTTATTCATACCCCTCCTGTCCAGTGGAAGCCATGTGTCTCCACATGTGGTGATGATTTTTAATGTTTACATTAGCCCCTTGATTCCTGATTTTATTTATAATTAAATACAAAAAAGTTTTTGTGTGTTTTTGCTTTCCAGCTGATGCTAAAATAAGTGAAGATTGTTAATTTGTCTACTACACATAAAACAGATATATAATAATAACAACAGATATATAATAATTAGGTCCCACTCTAACCGTCCTACGAGAAACCAGTGCTTGCAAAAGGTTCCGAGATACATATTGAGTATGAACAAACCGGCGTTGGGGCAATGGATACGCTATCTCGACTGCAGTCTGAATGAAAGTGGTATGTTGCGGATTTGTGACAATAGGCATCAAGGGGTTAAATTTAACACTTCAGTTTTCATTTGTGTGTTAAGATAGCACTTTTGAAGCTAAATAACAATATAACATATACAATATAACACTGAGTTAGACAGACAGGTTCATGACAAAACACAACATAGACATCAAAATGGATGTGTAAAAGCACCAAGCAATAAAGTTAAAAAGTAGAAACACGAAGAACAAGTCCTAAGAGATGATATTTCCATACTATTTAAGAGGCATTTGAAGTCCCCCAGGGGAATCAAATTGACAGCATCAGACTCTGCTGTAGTGAGTTCCAGGCTGAGGCAGCAATATTTTTCAAAAAGTGTCACAGGGCTTAAATACAGCCCCGAATATTGCTCATATTTGCATGATAGTCCACAGCTGTCTTGAAAGTGTGTCCTACAGATTCAGCTCCAATGTCTTGAAAAAAAACCCCATCAAGTCAGCAGCACAAATACAAATACATCAGTGGAAAAGTCCTTGTGACCGAAACATCGACTCTTTAATTAGTCAATGCAGAAGTGACATTGGATTTCCTGCACATACCTGATGAAGGTCTAGCACCAAAATGTTGCATTCATAAATTAATGATTACAAGCTAGACAGTCTGCAGGAGTCTGTTTCTGTACCTTCACACAGAGGACCAAGTAAATGACATACATGTTTCCTTGTTCACATACTTTAGACCATCAGGTGAGCTTCTGGTACCAGAACATCATTTCTACTGAAACTGAGCATTCAAGTCTGACTCTGCATTAACAGCACTGCCATCTAAATCTAAATGATACACATGTAAACTCAAAATTCAACGTTAAATCTCTAAATTCAACATTCAACAACTGTTAAATGTGTATTTTTACCTCTTGCCTGCAGACAGGAGCCATGCATGAGGAGTTCTACAAGGACCATGACCTGGTTATCGGTGGGGAGGTGAACGTGTGGGGCAGGAGAGTGATCATCACCGACTGTGACGACTTCACCAAAGACTACTATCGCTCCAAATACGGCATGGGTAACCACCACTGTTCTGTTTCCAATTCACCCTCACCCCACCCGGTCGAGGCAGGTGGTTCTGCCGGACTCACCCAGTGTGTGTTCTTACGAAATGTTTGGATTTGTTGGGTTTTCTCTTTATAACTTCAAGTGTCTTAACCTTAACTTTCAAATTACTCAGGCCATTTCAGAGCATATATAATATTGTAGGGTCTCTATGTTAATATTTACCTTGGTCTGGTAAATTTGCTGTAATAAATAATAATGTCAGGTCTGAATATTGAAATATGCTAATTACATTTGTATTTTGTATAATATTGTAAGACCTAAACATAAATATTTAACTTGTTCAATTAAAAAAAATTATAAATAGTGTTTTTTATATAATAATATTTATCTCATATATATATATATATATATATATATATATATATATATATATATATATATATATAGGGTGCTTGTCTTAATATTTAGAACTTGTTAGGTGAAGTCGTAATGTTAATCTTATTTGTCAGTTAGAAATCACTTTGTTATAAATGTGCTACATAAATAGTGGCGTCTTGACTTGGCAACTTTGATTTTTAGTTTGAATGTTTGTACTGTTTTTTTCAGACAAAATATGCAGCTTTAATAATGTCAAATTATTTAAAGGGAACACTTAAACATTTGATTGTATGATTTACAAAAAAAAACTATCTTATGCAGCAACATTATTCAAATATACAGCTGATTTTTTTTTTTATGAGTTTTTCTTTTCCAGTGGCAGTTTCCTTTCACTTTGCATTTCACCCATTGATCTTCAGTTGTCTGTTGCATTGCATAATTTTGAACACTTGGGGGCAGTAAGAGCAAACATGACAGAGCTGTTCCCTTCCTATGAAACTGATTCCTTACATCAGTGACACCCTTGCTGGGTGGATGAAGTATTTCTATGTACAGAGTTAGTACAGGTGAAGTATTCTGTGTTCTCTCCATCACTGCTTGGTTTATGAATATTGAACCAGTGACATCAGATATTCAGGCCTCCAGTGTTGGTGTGCTTCTATACATGGACAGCTACCAGCACTGGGGGCCGCAGGAGGCTCAGCAGTCCTTAGCAGGAGAAACCCAAGCTGGTCCTGGATGTGTCTGCCACCGTAGGCAGGTTCTGGGGGTTTTGCTGCATTAGTCACAGTATAAAGCAGGCGGAGCCCCGCTGACAGGCCATAGTGATGGAGGGTCCTGTCTGACTCTGAGCAGTCAGAGGTCAGCTCAGCGATGGATTACCTGCCTCCTTCTGATCATTTTAGCTCTCCTCCTGGGGTTCTTCCTTCTTTTAAGTGTTTTGTCTTTTCTTTTTCTGCTCCTTCCTCTCAGAGGACTTCACCCCAGTGCAGTACAAAGCTCCCCCAGACCCGATCCCCCAGAAGCCCCCCAGGCTTGTGCCCCCCTACAACGGCTTTGGCTCAGAGGAGGACTCGCTGAGCTCCTGCCAGGGCCTGCTGCTCAGGCCCCCACGGAAAGATTTCAACAAATTTATGGAAAAGGACAGGTCGGATGAGTTGTAGTCACAGTCACAATCAAATTACACAGTGAAATATTTGTGTGTCTGTGTGTGTTAGCGGTGGCCTCCAACTCTAGTCGTGTACATGTGTCGCTGCAGTTGCGGCATGGAGAGTAATGTGCTGAATTTCCGAGCCAAGATGGTGACCAGTGATGCAGTTGACAGAGAGCGGGTGTTCATCATCTCCTTCTACCTGTGCGATGACTCCATCAGTGTGTTGGAACCTCCACAGCGGAACTCAGGTAAAAACGTCTGGAGCACAGCTGCACCGAGCCACTCCCAGGACCCCAGATACAAATCTATGACTCTCATGGTAAACATTAACTTTGTCAGATTGAGTTTCCAGCTCCAGAATCTTTTGAAAACTGTTGAAACAGATGATGCCGAGTTCTTAGACCTACATTTCCATTGATGCAAATCAATATTTAATGGTAGTTTTTAACGGTGCCAGATGAATGCTAAACCATTGGGTCAGGCACTTTTCAGCATGGCTGCAAAATGATACCCAACCGTTTAAAATGATGTAAAACAAAACGATATGAGTGGAACTTTAACTCAATTGAGCAACAAGACTGTTGCCAACATGTTGTAAAAATAAAATTAGTGCATTTAAAATGTGGACCAAGAACGAAGATGCTTATCAGTATAGTTAATTTTCATTGAAATTACACATTTTCTTCCCTCGTGCTGTAGGTGTGCTGGGTGGTAAGTTTCTGGAGCGAGGCCGAGTGAAGAAGCCAGGCCAGGAGCTGTTTAAGAAGGAGCTGTCTGAGTACTTCACAGCTCAGGATCTGCACGTTGGAGCGATCCTCTGCATCAACGGTAAAAACTTCCAGCTTGTGGCTGCTGATGAATACACCTTCAACTACATGGAGAAGCATGCCGAGGAGGTATGAAGGGAGCTGAGGGAAGAATGTTTGTTTCTCAAGGTTGTGGTATCACAGGCTTGTTTTCAGTTGCGGTTTTGGCACTGAGACGTGAAACAGTCATATTTTCCTTTGGAATGCTACACGTGATTAAAGAGTGCGTGTTTGTGTGTTATTATCAAAAGTTTCCCAAAGCCAACATGGGCAGCATCCTCAGCAAGCTACGGTCTGTACCAGAGGAGAAGCAGAGCGAGATCAGGAAGTTTGTGGCTCTCAGTGATCCCACCAGCACTGGCTTCATCGCATATGAGTCATTCAGGTCCAGTAGTACAGCAAAAACAATTCACTCCTCACCTCACAATAATACATACTGACATAAATGATCAGAGCCTGCTCAGCTGGAGCAAAACTCAGCTTTACCGTAAAAGTATTTAGGATCTGATCATGACGTGTGATTGCAGTATCACGGTCATTATCCACCATATCAACATGTGTATAACCACAAGGAACTAATAAAATAGGTGACAGGGAGCCTTAATAGCAGCTGTACTGAGCCAAAGAAAATCTTGGTCAATTTAACTTTTATCCACTCTTCAATCAGTTGATCACACAGAAACTAATCTGAATTGCTATCTGTAGATTAACTGAACTAATCACAATGCACTGATTGCCTTATTAGCCTAAATGAGTTCTAAATCTACATAAGCAGCTAGTATTTGCAGCATAATAAATCATTTTAACCTGGTTGTTTTACACTAAGGTGATCTAGCAGACTGGGAGCAGACCAGCTGCTGATATTCATATGATTTCTGAAAATATATCAACTGGTGATTCTGCACAAGAATTACAGAGAAATATAACACAGACGAGTTAACTCGTGTTTTTTAGATGATCTGACATGTTGGTTGTTAAGCTGTGACACAAAGCTGATGTTGACACCCCACTTTTTGTCACAAAATGCAGCCACAACGACAATTCTTGCCTTTGTGTCAACTTTGTGTAAATGTTGTCGACTTGGACACTACAGTGCTTGTAAAAAATCAACATCCTTGTCAGGAAGCAAATATTACTGAGCAATTTTGTCAGCTTTGAAGGGTGCAAATAAAACAAGAATAGCAGGCAAATTCTTCAAAGTTGTGCGATATGTGGTGAACTTACATCTCATCATTTATGTGCGTGTCTGCAGGAACCTGCTGATGGATCTGGACTGCGGTCTGTCGGAGCACGAGGTTCTGGTTCTGTGCCGACGTTTCTCCGAGCGCACGCAGCCCGACGTGGACGCGGGTCTGATGCTGGCTGTAGCCCAGGACTTCCTCAGAAAGAAGCACTTTGAGGAGATCCCCGACATGGCCAGAGCGTTCACACACCGCGATCGACACAAGTGAGCGTCACACACACATATTGTACACCACACACACACACACACACACACAGACAAAAATACTGTTGAAACAGAAACACACCCACACACACAAACAGACAGGCAGATAGCGTCACAACAAGACATCAATCGTGCAGCCAGTGGCCCCATATCTCAGAGCAGCGATTAGTTCCAGCAATGCGAGAGTGGAGCATTGGAACCAGATGGACCCTGAAGACCTGTATGGCATGCAGCTCTGCAGTTCACACACACACCCACGCTGTGTCTGCCTCTGTCTGTGTGTCTTTCTGCTCTACTTTTTGTGGATAAAGTCACATGTTTGAAGCGCCTACAGCTCCTCATCCACAGGACAAGACCTTTAACCTGCGTTTAGCTGAAATGGATAACGCTAAGCTGACCTGTCCCGGTGTACGACTCTGTTGACACCCTCAGTTAGCGTCAGATTGTTCATCAGCGTCCCTGTAATGAAGATGGCATGACAAGAATGAGCCTCTGGACTGTCTGGCATCACAGTGGAAAACAACTGTGGTCTTAGAGGACAAGCATCCTCTGTGTCACGCACACACACATTGTCTGTATACAATATGAGTTTGAGGCATTTTTTCCATAAATAATGGCTCCATGTTTATCTGAATAGGAATGGTAGTTTCTTTAAAAAGACAACAAAGGCCGGCTCATGTTGCGGCTGGTGGCACATTTTCTATGATGTCATGTATTGGCCTTCAAACAGCTTGTTTTTTTTCTCTGAGCTGTATTCAGATATCTCACCACAAACAGGCATGCGGCCAGCGTGAGTCCACACCGGAGTTTGCAAACTGCAGTTTTGTTTTTTTTCTTCTTAAGCCTGTGTTTTTCTGCTCCTCTTTGTCTCTAGCGCTGGCCGCCTCCCCACCAAAGAGACAAGGACCGTTTGTAAAGCCTTCCAGCTCCCCCTGCCAGAGAACCTGCTCGGAGGTCTGCTCAGCAAGTAAGAGCCCACTAATCACTGCACACTTCAGGTCCCACAACAGTTTCAGGAAGGCTCTGAACGATTCATTTTCACTGATTGTAAAGTATAGTGGCAATTCTATGCCCAGAATTATTCTTGGCATAGCTGAAAATTGTCTTAACCATCATTCAGACTAAATACTACTAAAAATGAGACATTAGAAGTACTGCATAATAGTTTCATTTAAAGAGCCCATATTCTGCTTTTTCCTTCAGAGTGTTACACAGCTGCTTTTTGTGCATATGAAAGCCCCAAGTCCACACCAAACAAAGTCCTTCCAAGAAAATACTTCTCCTTACATGTCTGAAATGCCTCATTTGAAATACAGGCTTGTCTTCCATTACTTATCTACATCATCGTATAACATATTTGCATAATGCCCCGCTAGCAGCTAGTCTGACCCTCAAACAAAGAACGAGCAACTGCCTCAAAGTCTGACATTATTTCCCCATGAAAGCTGCTGCTGCAGGAGCTATATCCCTCTATTCATAAATAAGAAGTTAGTGTAGATAACCAGCATTACCCACTTTTTGTTGGACCAGCTGACCAACCATAACTGTCTGGGTTTATTGGGAGCAAAGCCTTAACTCAAGACACTACAGGCAAAAAATGTTTTCATGTATTCACAATTTTGATGATATTTTACTCATTCCATTACATGTCTTCTCTCAGGCTAATGTAAAGAAAGCATTCCAAATACAGATTATAGCGTTTATTTCACTACACTTTGTCTATTTGCATCTAGAAATTTCAACTGTAGTACACATCTCTAAAGGCTGTTTTCACAAAATTAGTTTTTCCTCAAACTGGCGTCAGAAATGTCCACTTTAGTACCACTTGCATACACACAGAGGGATTTGTACATAGATCAGTCATAGATCTAATTTGTAGAATATTTTAATCATAAAGCAATGGCAAACACTGTCTACAGTAATTCCTGATTTATGAGATAATGAAAAGAGAAGTCCCCAAAAAGATGTAGTCTAATACGCCCCAAAACTTTGAAAATGTTGAGATTTGTTGCAAATTAGGATATTTTTAGATATACATGTAATACCTTATTAGAATAATTTTGTATTAATGCAAAAATCATTGTATTAATCAACTGGGGAACCTAATTGATGATTCAAGAGACAGAAGCTGAAGAGGTGCTGCTGTAATATATAGTGTGGGAGAAATAATGTGTTTTTTGAACAATAAAACTGTAGACATATTCTAGTAGACCACAAAAATAAATGTATGAATCTGTGATTGAGCTCAATATGGGCTCTTGAATCTTGATTTGGAATTATGGTAACAGTTTCTGTCCTGGGTCCATGTCTGCTTTAGGTTTTCAGATGGAGATGAGATTGACTATCATGCCTTCCTTGCTGGTATTAACTGGATAGAGAATCCTGCTCCACCAGTGATGCCCAGTGACATCTTAAAGGTAAGACAGAGGAATGACAGCAATACACACGAAACAGGTCAAGTTTAGAGAGAAAATGGAGGGGAAATCAACTTACTTTTAGTGGGAGTCAATCAGAAAGACACAGTAAGTGATTTTCACAGTGTGTGCACAGATTTTTAAATAGGTGTAAGTGAAAATCAATCTACATTTTAATCCTACCTGTGATGACTCAGGGGATAAGTGAGCCAAAGGCAGAATCAAGTGAGTGGGAAGGAGCAGTCAAATGGACTAGAGGACAATTTATTGTAGAGGGTGACACACTCGCACAGAGGTGGTCGACAAGGAGGGAAGCAGCTTCTTTGGTCGTTTTTCTTGCATTTGTATCTTCTCTGTGTAATGCTGATTTGCCATGATTGGCCACGTCCAGATCTAAGCAGAAACAGGTGAACAAAACAGATATACGGCCTACCTGACAACAAAGGGAGGTTTGTGTGGACAGAATCTGTGTGTGTGTTGGGATTGACGGTGTGTATGTCGATACAGCCGTTGCCTAATGTTCCTTGCCATGGTCTCCAGCTGCTGTTTGCCTCTCTGGGTTCTAAGTCAAAACTAGTCACTCAGTCTCTGCTCAGCTACTCTGCCCTCTGATCTAAAGCAGCTTGAAAGTAAACTATGAAAAAGACAGAGAACAGCCACGGCACCTGGTGTATCATTAGCCATTTTTAATCTCAGGATGTCTGAGCGTATCAGCTTCATATCTGAATTAACACCCTGCCCACTTTTGTGTAAAAGTTACAACAGGAATCTTTTAAAATTCACTTTCAACACGGTACGAACCTGAGCTAAATGCTGTCACATTAATGGATGGGCACACACAAGCAACAGTATTTTGAGTTGATTAAAGGGTTTTGGGGAATATTTTTCCATATTTCAGTACCAAGCGATACAATTTTCTGCCAAGGCATGAAAAATACAAACTGACAAATAAACTGTTGGTAAAAATACAATTTTACTATAAGAGTCCATAACAGGTCAGTATAATGAGACTCACCAATAATGAATGTAATCACGATTTAGTTTACTTTGTTGCTTCCGGGTGTTTAGGACTCTTTCCTCTGAGTCGGCGCTACGACTGAGAATGATTCTTGTCATATGGATGTCATCAAGGCTGGACTCTGATCAAACACGTAAAGTTTGAGGCAGATTGGAGCATGTACAGGGTAGTTAGACAGCACTTCCTGTTTCATAGCGAAACATCAAAGTTCCAGGGTCTGTCATGGCCACACCCTTTGACTTTTGCGGAAGGTTTTGAAAAGTTTTGACCACTAAGGCCTGTTGAATATACTGCCCAAATTTGAAGTCTCTTGGACTTAACTCCTATGAGGGGCTTGTTCTTGAAAATGACCAAAGATGATCCAAAATCTCATAATTAATTCAAAATGACTACCTTCCTGTTGGGTTTTGGGTATGGCTGCAAGATAGTTTTTTTGTGGGCCCTGATGTGCTACATATGCTTACCAAATTTCGTAGATGTAGGTGAAACATGCTACGGGAGCCCATTTTTACAAATATTGCAGGGGGCGCCGTTGAGCCATTTTACCACACACACGTGTGCAAGTCCCATAAAACATCAAATATTTCGCCAGTTCAGATGTGTGTGCCAATTTTGTCGTGTTTTCGAGTATCTTTAGGCCTTCAAAAATATCTTTCTTTTGACAAGAGAAACAATATTAAAATAGCAATTCCTTGCATTCCAAGTTGTTTCTTATACTTTCACTGCTCGGACTGTAATAAAAGAATGATAAAGAAGTGATTTATCACAAATAAGGTACAATATTAAAAGGAAAAGTAGTAAAGTCGAGGTGAAACAAAAGGAGCACTGACTAAGTAAATATTTGAATGTTGTTAGAGTTGTGTAGTGACGTGTGCTTTCCTGTTGTCTCCAGTTTTGTGTAAATGTGGGGTTTGACGCCAACGGAGCTATGGTGAAAAATGTCAACTACACCGCCCTTCTGCAGGACGTGTTCAACTTTCCCTCCAACAGCGCCGACCCAACAACCGCCACCTCAACATAGACGCACAGCGGGAGGTGACAACTACTTAATGTCACCACAAGTTCCTCCATTAAAGAGCATGTTGCATCGACTAACCGGCGTCTGTGATTCCATCCTGCTGGAGATGAGTAAAGCCACAGGGGATGGGATGTGTGTGAATAATCTGTAAGTTTGTTTTCTTCCTTTTGAAAAATTTGGCAGTAATGGTTCAACTAACACAATCCATTTTAGTGGAAAATTGGTGCTTCAGGGGAGAAAAGTTTTCAGAACACAGATGCTTTTTGATGTGTGTGTTTACATGAGATGGTGTGAATCCAGCCAAGACATCTCAAAAAAACATGACGCATTAAAGCAGAACCACATTTCAGCTCTGGCCAGACATTGTAACTAACTCTTCTCACACACGAAATACACAACAGTGTTTGTCATTCTGTTAAAGTGGCAGCATTCTGTCATTCAGACATAGCTCACTTTTACACGGTTTCATTCAGATATCACAGTGATGAAAAACAGTCAACATACTGCATTCTATTTGTCTTTACATGCAATATTGGACAGACTATTATCAAAATCACAAAAAAAAACTAAACTAAGCTAATAGCAAGATCATTAAACTGTCTAAATACCTAATATCCATGTTTATTTATGATTTCCCAAACGCTAAAATTCTGTCCATGTGTGATTATAATTGAGCTGCTACTTTTCCAGCAGTAAAACAAAAATAACCAAACAGCTGTGATCAAGCTCAGGACCGAGGACGGCCGCTAAGAAACAAATGATTTACCTGTAGTTAATAAACTGTTACTCTGTGTGACAGCTCACCTGTCTGAGGTGAAGAAAAGTTCACAATGTGACCTGCTGTTTGATTCTGATCCATCCTGTCTCCTTGTCATGGATCATCTAGAATTCTTAGTAATTAATGACGTCATTGCTGTTGTACATGAATGTGTCAGATCCACATGTGGATCCTGCTGTCATCTGAAGCTGCAGATATTTACTGAACTCCTTTAAAAAGTCATACAAACAGCTGGAAGCAACAAACTAAACATCGGCTCCTGATAGTCAAAACCTTCATTACATTCATTTTTGGCGAATCTCATTAGTTTGACCTGTTAGAGCTTTATTTTTATGGACTTGTCAGTTTATAATAGATGTTGACCTGAAGGGCAAAGTTAATATTTTGTGATTTTAAGCACACAAACAGTTTTTTGCTCTCTGTGATGTTTTTATGTCTATATTGGCGCTGAAATGTAGAAAAGGCCTTCCCCATATTGCTTCACACAGCTTCACTTCTGTCAGGGTGTTTATTTACACATGATGCTGACAAATGCAGATGCTGTCAGATTAACAGAAAACAGTGTATGCCTGAAGGAGCCTTTGACTACAGGATGTTATAGTCTCTTCTGGCACTACGATGTAAGTCAGGGATGTCAAACTCATTTCAGTTCAGAGGCCACATTCAGCCCAAATTGATCTCAAGTGGGCCGGACCAGTAAAATCACAGCATAATAACCGATAAATAAATAACCACAACTCCAAATTTTTCCTTTGTTTTAGTGCAAAAAAAGTTCACATTTAAGGAACTATCTTATTACAAAACATTACGAACAGCATGACATTTCTGAAGAAAAATAAATTTAGTTTTAAGAACATTATGCCTCAGTTTAGCACATTACAACTTACAGATCACAGTGTGTCTACAAAGGCACAAAACATTCAGCGACAGGTATCTATATAATATTTTACTTTATGATCAAAATGACAAGACAGACAAAAAACAACAAAAACAAGACAAAATATTACAAAAATGAGACACAAAATGACAAAAACGAGACATAAAAAGGCAAAAGCGAGAAACAAAATGACAAAAAATGCGACAAATGACACGAGACAAAACAAAAAAGAGACAAAAAAACTAGACATAAAAGTTACAAAGCGACAAAAAAATGGGTATGTGACAAAAACGAGACAAAAAATGACACAAATGAGACAAAAAATGACAAAAGCGAGAAACAAAATGACAAATAAATAGACTGACAACACAAGCAAGACAAAAAAACACAAAACGACAAATAAAGCAAAACGCAAAATGACAAAAATAAGACAAAAACCACAAGCGAGACAAAAAGGAAACACAAAACGACAAAAAACGAGAAGAGAAACAAAATGACAAAAACACGAGACAAATGACAAAAGTCAGACAAAAAAAGAAAAAACAACAAAAGCAAGACAAATATTACAAAAATAAGACAAAATTACAAAAGAACAATGAGCAATGTCGTATTTTACTTTATGATCAAAACAGCTTGTCATGGTCGAGAAATTATTTTAAACTACATACAATAAATACAATCTGCAGTTAATGTCTTCTCTGTAATTTTTACACTTTACAAAGTCGTCCCACGGGCCAGATTGGACGCTCTGGCGGGCCGGTTTTGGCCCGTGGGCCGCATGTTTGACACCCCTGCTCTAAGTTGATAAAGATTGCCACTGGATTTAATGTTATACATATCCACATACACTACCATCGAAAGTTTGGGGTCACCAAGACAATTTCACGTTTTCCATGAAAGCTCACACTTTTGTTCATGTGCTAACATAACTGCAAAAGGGTTTTCTATTCATCAGTTAGCCTTGAACACCATTAGCTAACACAATGTAGCATTAGAATGTACAGATCATCCATACTGTAAAAGCAGATATAGATGGAAACAAATGACTCCAAATCTAGAAAGTGTTTCTCACATCCCAAGGTGGAAAAATAAATGATAAAACGAGTTATTTAATATTCTTTTTATTATCTGTTATTGCTCTTCAGCACCTGTGTGAGATTCCTTGAGGCTTATTGCACCATCAGTAGCTCATTGGTGGGATTTATTCTCTTCTACAGAATCTACAGAGGAGAATATTTGGGGAGCTTAGGAGGAGAGAGCTCTGCAGAGGTCTAATTTACGAGGAACTCCACGCTCATTTTGCGTTTGGCTGTCTGTGTGTGGCCGTGTCAGAACATAAAAAGGCACAGGTTGTTCAGGTTGAGGCGCCACTGTAATCAGAGCCTGCGTAGCAAATTATAGTAAGGGGATAAGTCAAACATTAGGTAATCAACCACCCAATCCCCTCCATGTAGCCACACATGCACTCACAGCGCCGCTCCCCCTTCACACCGAGCACAGAAACAGTGCCTTACATCACCGGGGGCATTATCAGGTCCTCTCCGTATGCTTTCACACATACTAAAATATTAGCCTCCCCAGTCACCCTCCACCAAACACAAAGGGTGACGTCGGTGCGGTCGGCGGTGGCAGGGAGCTTCCTGAGCACATACTTGGCCTTTTTTTGCCTTCTGAAGCACGCCGTGGGAGAGGGAGGACAGTGAGGGAGGAATTTCCACACCATCCCTCTCCTCTCTGCTCGTCCAGTGCTGCTTTTCCTTCCATCAGTCACTTTCTCTTTGCACCAATGCATCCCGTTTTCTGTCCCATCATGCTTCATGTGGCTACAGCAACCTGAATGAACTGCCTCTTTATCAGTGTGGGAAATTTAGTCATAACACGCACTGTAAAAAAAAATAAATAAATCTGGCAGCAACAATGCAAAAAAAAAGTTTAAAAAAAAACAGCTCAACATGGTCAACCAGTAAAACCAGTAAAAATTACAGCAAATATTTTAAAAGTGATTTAAATATAGTAAAACTATAATTTCACTGCCACACATTGTAAAAAAAACCTAATTAGTATTTGTAAACATAATATTGCTTGATGTAGACATTATTCAAAGTTTTGGCCAGCTTTTTCATACAGTCATCATGTAAATTCATACATTTTTTAATGTGATTTTACTCAATATTATCTGTGAATTCACAAAATTATAAAATAGTAAATCTGTAAAATAACAATTAAAAAATTATCCACCATTTTTCAGTCCTCCGTATACATAGGTTTTTCCCGGAAAATGATGTTTCATAATTTTTAAATACTGAATATACACATTTTTCTTGAAAAATAATAGCAATTATCTGTACAATAATATGGTTTAAATCCAGTAAAAAAAAAATTCTACGATCAAAGAACAAATTACCAGCTATTAAAATACAATTTTTTTTATTACAGTCAACATTTAAAAAGTTTTTTTTTTGTCTGTGATTTTACTAGATATTATCTGTAATTTAACAAAATGGGTGACATCTGTAAAATACTAATTACAAAATATTTGCCTCAGTCTGTAATATACAAAGTTTTTCTTTAAAAAAATAACTGCAAAGACCTGTGAAATCATAATATATTTTACTGATTGTAATACCATTAATAAAGACAAGGTGCAATTTTATGGTTAAAAGTTGTAAAAGAACAAGTTACCATTAATAAAAATTAAGATTTGTGATGTGAAAATTAATAATTTTGGCCTATTTTTTTTTTTTTTACTGTCAACATTTATACATTTTGTCTGTGATTTTACAAGATATTATCTGTAATGTAACAAAACAGATCAGTTCTGTAAAATACCACTTCCAAAATATTTACCTTCAAGTTTTTCTTTAAAAATATTTGCAAAGACCTGTAGAAATAATGATATATTTTGCAGACTTTTTAAAAAGTACAATTTTATGGCTAAAGGTTGTAAAACAACAAATTATCATTCATAAAAATTTTGATTTTTTTATGTGGAAATTATTTATAGTTTTGGCCTGTTTATTTATTTTTTACTTATTTTTTGCTTTATTTTTTTCTTACATTCGACATGTAAATTAATACTTTTTCTGTGATTTCACTAGATATTATCTAGAATTTATCTAAACAGAAAAAATCTGGTTTAAAAACTGTAAATTCACAAAATTACAGCTGAAAACGTTGCTTTTCACAGTGGATGGTGTGTGAAACTTCCTTCAGGATTAGACTGATAGTTTGCTGAATTTCATATATAATCTTAATTTAGGACTGTTGTTAATCTGTCATTGTTTTTCCTGTCACTAACAAATCAATGAAAAGGCCAAAGCCAACAATGTGCTCAGATGTCTCTTCGTAATTCCTGTCTGCTGCCCAGACTGTACAGCGCAGTGACTCACTGATGTCTGTTTTTATAGGTTTTGGACAACGGTGCAGCTCTGTGACACAGAGGAAGATAGATCAGGCTTTAGATGCGCCGGTAGGACTTGTTAGAAGGATCACGTCTTTGTTTGAAGTTGGCTTGGAAGCACTCAGAGCCTTTTACAGTGGCGCATGTCATAAACAAAGCCGTTTTAAGGTGCAATCTTGATTTTCGCTCATGCATGTGGCTGCTGTTCAGGGAGAACAGGATTTATTCCTAACATGGTAGTGCTGCTTTCTCCTATTTTGCACCCCGATCATGAAATAACCTTCAGAACACAGTGCAGCTTAATGATTTTGTCTCCTGGCAGAGTTCAAATCTCGGAAGCTATTTCTAAATTGGATTTTGTTTTATGTGTCTGTCGTCCTTTGGTTGTTGTTGTGCTTTGCTTCCGTCTCGTGTTTGTTGTTGTTGATTGTAAAAGTTTTTATAAGTGTATTATGGTGTGCCTTTATTGCTAGGTCTCCCTCTTAATAAGATCTTCCAGGCAGGACTGGACTGGCCTTTTTTTAGCGAAATGAGCAATTAAATGATCTGTTTGCAGAGGACTATGGGTCAGAATGGCCAGAAAAGCTTGCCGCTCTTGCATACTGCAAAGTCCGGCTGGATGTAGCAGGACATCCTGGTATTTTTGGCCCGCTACATTTGACATAGATGTATTGGGACGTACTAAATCTTTTTCTGGCGTACTATATAGTATGGTAGTATAATACTGGAACATGGCCTAAGTCTAAAATTAGCTGAGAACTTTGCAAAACAGGTGGTTGAGAAGAGCAAGCATGTGTCATAATTCGAAATTAGCTGCTGTACAGAGAGATTTAGTGTTGGAGGATGAACTGAGATAAATCAGCAGCACAGAGACGATGCAGATGTTTAAGTTCAGCAAACTTGTGTCTCAGTTATTGTTATAAACTTGCTGTATCTTATCAGATGCAACAAAACAAAAGCATGGTGTTGGCATTATCATCGACCACCAGACTAGACTGGTATACAGTTTTGTAACGTCACTTTTTGAAGGTGTTTATAATGTTTTGACTCTTTTAATCGTCTTGTTTCGCTCTCACTCATTAATTACACAGCTTTAGTAGTATTTTTGTGACATAGTTGATGTTTTCTTTGAAAACTCACTTTTATTCATGTGCTAACATAAATGTAGAAGGGTTTTCTAATCATCAGTGAGCCTTTCAACACCATTAGCTAACACAATGTAGCATTAGAACACAGGAGTGATGGTTGCTGGAAATGTTCCTCTGTACCCCTATGGAGATATTCCATTAAAAATCAGCTGTTTCCAGCTACAATAGTCATTTACCACATTAACAATGTCTAGACTGTATTTCTGATTAATTTAATGTTATCTTCATTGAAAAAAACTGCTTTTATTTCAAAAATAAGGACATTTGTAAGTGACCCCACACTTCTGAACAGTAGTGTATATAATTAGGGTAAATGGGTAGTGTGTGTCCATCCCTGAGTAGTAACAATATGGTTAAAAATTGTAAGTTAAAGTCGTGCATTAAGAGTGTAACAGGACGCATTTACAATCAGGAGAATGTACATCCAGTATTAAAGTTGCTGTGACCGCTGTGCATTATATTAGATAATTAATATGGATGCATTTGTGCAAAAAGCAGGAACTAATTATCGTTTTCTTTATGGATTGGTCTGCTTGTTGCTTTCTAGACGAATCCATTGATTCTTTGCAGAAACAGACAGGGGCATGAGTAAAGAACTGGCACTTTTGTCGAGATTATTTCCAATAAGAATATTGCAAGCTTTAACCTTGAATACAGAGTATTTTTCAAGATACAAGGTCATCCTGGTGGTTGTCTGACTCATACCGTCTGATTAAATTCTGCTGCATTTACAGCAAGTGAATATTTTTCTGGTAGGTTTGCCAAAACAGAAGAGACAGGCCAGACTCTTACAACTAATCTAAATTCATTGTTTTGTAAATTTATACGATAGTTTCTTTGCTTTCATTGGATTTGTATGGTCCATATGCGGCCGTCTTCGAGCAGCATCCCTGTTTAGAAATTATTTCGCAAAGCGTCACGTTGACGAACACGTGAATCAAAGTTTGCACCAACGCAGGGATTAAGCTGTCCTGAAACCCCCTCCCTCATCATGTCTGCTCTCAGCATGTGTTGTGTTGTTTTGTGGTTTGCTTTCTGTTGCCTCTGCTCAGCACAAACAGAACATGGAGGCTGGCTGTAAAGAATCCCTTGCTTTGTCTCCGTTCTGCTTTACTGCTGCTCCGCTCAGGGCCGCTGCACTGTAAAAACCGATATGCAGGAAACTCACAAACGTCTCCGGGGGTGAAGAGGATCTGAGCGAGTTGTGCACGTGCGAATGTGTGTGTGTGCGTGCGTGCGTGTTAGCGTGCGTGGATGGCTTAATGCAAGTCTGATGGAGTCATGGCTAATCTATGAAGACTAAACAGATATCTGAGAACAGGAGGGGGAAAGTTTCTGTTTACTGGCGGCTTGCCCTTCTTTTCTCATGACAACAAATCTTCAACCTGGAAGACGCTCTCACATCACAGAGCACCTGCGTTCAGATGTTGTTTTTCTCCAAATTCATCCCCCAAAGCAGCAGTTTTTGGCCCCACTGTTAGCTCTAAATACACTCCTGCTGGTATCATGTTTTAATTTGGTTGCTTCCTTCCATTTAAAACCCTAATTTTAGAAAGTCTTTGAGATTCCGTAATGTGTTTGCTTAAATAAAAAACATGCGTTACAGACCAAGAATGTATTCCAAATACTTTTTTCTTTCAGTACATACTGCAGCGGCCCTGACAGAGTATGCACTGCTGCATGCACTGTGCGTACAGTTGGGACGTACTATTTCATCATAATATTGCGCCTTAAGTTTTGACCGTCCTGCTCATATATCCACTGCAGTCTCTAGTGTGAAATGAGTTGTCATGTGTTTGCGCACTCTTGGCGGCGAAAGCGTGTTCATGCTCGCACAACACACCATGACGTTTGTAGGACTGTGGGTCAACGTGTTGGCCTGCGAACTGCAATGTGACCAGATGTAGTACAACATCGAGGTATTTCTGGCACGTTGCTTTTGACATTCTATGTATCTGGGACGTAATAAATCTTTATTTGACGTGCCATACAGTATGTATAGCGCGGGTGTTGGAACACACTCATACGAGCAGCTATGTGAAGCTGTGAAGTGCTAACATTAGCGTGCTAGCATGGTTACAGTGTTGATGTTTAGCAGGCATGATGTTTCCCATGTTTATCTTCTTCGTTAATCATGCTAGCATTTTCACAAAGTACAAATAAAACGGATGGAAATGTCATTAGTTTTACATGCATTGGATCTGTAACTGAAGTTAAGTATATAGTCATTAGGAGACATCTTGTGAAGTCATGAAGATCTGTAGACAGTTTCTTGGCAACCTATACAATAATAGCCAAGACATCTCATTTTCCTGAAGGTTAAAAGGTAAAACTCAGTGCAGAATGAAGCAGCTAACTAATTGTAGAAAACACAACAGAGTCAGAACAGCAATAATGAAAAGTAAGACCAGAGAATTCCTCAACTGCACAACAACAACCAGCACAGATTACAAGCTCAGCAACACCTGTCATTTATTATCTATATTGAATTAACCACTCATACTCTACTGGGGCAGCAGCCTATGGGTATTTTCATTGTCCATTCTTATGATTTGGTAATTTGTGTTTTCCAGAGCTCAAGATGTCCTCCTCATATGGTTTATTTAGTCCACAACAACAACAAAAAATCAGTTTACTGTCACAGAGGAGGAAAGAAACCAGAACATATTCACATTTAAGAAGCTGAAATCTGATAATTTTGACATTTCATCTTTAAGAATTAGTCAAAATGACTAATCGATTATTAAAATAGTTGGCGATAAATTTAGCAGTTGACAAAAATTTGACAAATTGATTTATTGTGGAGCTCTATCCTGTGTTTTTGTTTACTTCTGGCAATCAGTCGAGTCATACGAAAATGACGAATCAGACAGTGAAGTTGTGTGTCTGCTTCTTGGTTTCCGGTCCTTTCTAAGCTTCTACCCGTCCAAATGAAAACAAATTTTCCAACTAAAGTCAGCAGCACTTCTAAAATTCTCTGTTTTAGGGGTTTTCAGAGTCCTGTACGGTAGGCGTTTCAAAATGAAAACATAATAGTGTGGATGTGGCCTGAGATTCTGGAGGAACAATGCTGACATTTAGATAGTTAGCACATTTAGATATTTAGCACGTGACTTGAACATGAGCTTGGATATCAACAGGACGTGCTGGAATGATGTTGTATAGATCAGTCAGAACCACATTGTTTGTTTCCTATTAACAAAGCCAAGCCTGTGAATGAACATTGGACTTTTTACATCACTCACACAAAACGGACAACTAATAATAAGGATATATTCACTAAATTTGACAATACAATGTACTGTACGAGAATCAATGACTTTACCAGTAAACTGTCCTTTTAGCCTCCTAATAATGGGTTTGGATTGGTAATAACATACTTCCTAGGAAACATGTCTTCTATTATTGCACATGATTAAACTTGGCATGTTCCCAACACAAACCTTTGAAAACTACAATTGTAACTTGGATTGATTGGTAATAGAGAAGGTGTTTCCTCAGAAGTATGTAATTATATTTGAGTCCTTTCCAGCCTACTACGTAGTCAGCCTTAAATAGTTGAGTTATTGGGTAACAGTGGAAGCTTTTCCTGCCATTGTCCTGTGGTAATTAACCAACAATGTACTAAATATGACCATATATTTAAGAGGTAAACACACATCAGGTAACTGTGAAAGAAAAGTTTCCCATTTTGGTAGGAGACAAATTACCTGCATTGACTTGTTGTTTGGTGTTTGTTAGTATGATTGAAACCTGTCAGTCTGAATAATAGCTGGGTTCAACCGGTGCCTAAGCTTTTGCAAGACGGCAGATATTTTTGTGGGTCTACTTTTAACTTTGCATGTACAAAACAGACTCTCGTTGTAAAGTGAATCAGCTAAGACTGGTGTCCATGTACCTGCTGGCTCCTCCTCATGAAGAAGTCCGTTAGTGTTGGATGCCGTCACCGTCCCAGAAGGGCTGGAGATACGGAGCAGCTTGTTAAGCGCTGCACCAGACTGGAGGCCCTCTGAAACGGCACTTCTATAGAGATGAAGAGATTGTAGTGGACTGTTTTTGGCTGCTGTCCCTCATTCCAGTGATTCCTCGGTGCCTATGGGCATTGGCAGTGAGAGCGGGGTGGAAGCAGCGAGGGCTAAGGCTTAGACCTCTCTTTACAGGGTCAGCCACTGCCCCAGGTGCACATGGGGAAACACTTAGCTGCTCTCTTATTGTTCCATATCTCCCTGTGTCTTTCACTTTCTCTCTTTTATCCCCGTCTCTCTCCATGAACCCCTCACCCAGGGGTGTTGTTCTCATTCCACATGCGATATTACGCACATGACTGTGTGTGTTTGTGTTTAAATGAGTGTTAAGGTCATTACTACACTGTGGTCCGCCCTCAATGCGTCCTCATCGTTATCTGAGACGTGTGGTTTCTCTTTGATACCAGCGTTTTATTCCTGCGCTAGACATTATCCCTTCATTCTGAGCGCTTACACTGGCTAACTGTGTTTCTCCCTGAACTCCATAACCAGACCTGCTAGGCTCATCAAACATTGGTTGTCTTTGGCAGCTGCTGTGACATTACTTTACCTGGTCAAGAACAGAGAAAGTTATTCTACACCAGCTGTAAATTACAACTATGGGACTATTTTTGTCAGATGTTTGGCTCCCAGTGGAGACCATTTCGGAGGCAAACATGCCTGTTTTTCTGTTGCTCACCAGTCCACATAAATCTCCCAAAATTATAGCCGGCTTCCATTTTTTCTCATGTAGCTTAAAATAAAGCTGAAAATCAATCTTCCAAATGAAGAATGAATATCTTTATGTGGCATCAGTCAGTCCAAAGCTTTGTGTTTTGTCACAGATAGGGAATTTAATGATTTAGTAATCAATCAACTGTTTTTAATCATGTATTCGATTTTAGAATATATTAACTGATACAGCAGAAGACAAGGGACATGCGTTAGATTTGTTGTAGTAGTTGGTTGTTCCACCAGGTGAAGCCTCTTACTGTTTAGGGAGATGGAGTTACAGGTGTGTTAGCCATAAAATTCATGCACCTACGCCAAGAACATGCTAGCCATGAACACAAACCAAAACCTCACAGACTTATGTAAAAAGTTAAAGATGCAGTCCTTGGAGTGCCCGCATAGCTCAACGGGTTAAGTAGAGATTTAAAAGATCAAAAATATTGATTAATTGCTGTCAATAATTTATTGCATTATAAACACATTAATATATAAGGCAGAAGATAAAGGACATGTATGGTAGTAAAAGTTTTGTAGATTTGTTGTAGTACCTGTCTGTTCCACCAGGTGAAGCCACTTACTGTTTAATGAGGTGTAGTTAGCCGTGTTTGCTGACCACCTATAAGCCACAAGTCACCCATATGCACCTACAACAAAAACATGCTAGCCGTGAACACAAACTGAAACCCCACAAGCTAATGTAGTAAAGGATGTGGTCATTGGATAAAATTTGGTAGCCAGTAGAGATTATAATGATAAATTGTAAACAGGTTAATTGCTGTTAATAATTAAACAATTAAAAACATATTATTAAATAAGGTGGAAGATAAAGGATAGGCATGTCAGTAAAAGTATTGTTGATTTACTATCGTACCTGGTTGTTCCATCATTTACTGTTCAGTGAAATGGAGTTACATGTGTGTTTGCTGCCCGCCCATAAAACAACCACACCTCCCTGCTGTCTAGATGCTAACTGTAGCAGTCATGTTGATGAACTCTGCAACATCACGCTGTAAAAAGGTGTCTGGTGGCTGTCTTGTGTAGCTAGCCACCGGAGGCTCATGCCAATCCTAAGCTAGCAAATTCAAATGCTAACACTGGCCGGGAGCTGAGTGTCTGTCAGCAGAGACGATGCTAACGTTTAGGAACAGCAGGACTCTGATCACAAGCTTCCAAAAACATTAAAGTGATGAAGTGTGTTGGCAACACTCTGCTCTGAGTATAAATCCCTTTTGGAGGTGGCAGTAAAAACTGACAGATTTCCTGGACTGATGAAGTTGCTGCGACAGTATTTGTGGACATCTGTTCCAGCTGAGCAGCCATTTCCAGCAGTGAATAAGTTACTGCATCATATAGATCAGCTGTGAGGATTATTTTGATATCGAGCCACCATGGAGACGTTATTCCCTTTACAGGTTATTTACTATGGAAAACCGCAGCTCGTTTGCAGTTTTTAATATTTTGGATTTTGTCGGAGCAATTGTTGAAAAGCAATTTAAAATGAAGTAATTATTTTTCTGCTGTTTCATTTATCATTCAAATAACCTGGTGTTTACATTAACCGTTCTTCACATTCCTAATGTAACTGAGCTGTTTTTCTGGCAAACATTAACTGTCAATGTTTAAAAATGGTTTTATCAGCATATGGAAAACTGTATATTTCAACGATTAAGTGGTTATTCATTGATAATATGGCACAGTATCGGCATCGCTATTAGGGAGGAACAGTTCATCAAAATATTAATTAATTTGCAGTATGTTGAAGTGCAGCATCCAAATCACAGCAGCTGCAGCTTCGTGATGAAGGTAACATGTGTCAGAAAATACCATTAGAAATGAAGCATCGTGGTGCTACAGAGATGCTGCAAATCATACTCGCCAGATGTAAGGGAGCTTATTTTTTTAGTGGAAAAGTAATGCAGACATGATTGTGACTAATATCGTGATTGCAGTACTGGTTGAAATAATGGCAATTATTATCTCCATCATCAAGTCAAATCAAGTTTATTTATATTGCACATTTAAAAACCATCAGAGTGACCACAGTGCTGCACATGTTAGCAGTCAGGCAGCAACAAAACAAGTGCAAAAAGCAACCTGTTTCAATTTGTTTAAGAGAATATAATAGTGTAAAATATTAAAACAAGGCAAAATCAGAGTCAGAATCAAAACAACATAAGTTATGAGATCAAAGTTTAATACAAAATAAATATAAAATATTAAATAGACTATTAGGAAATACCAAGAGCCATTGAAAACATCTTGAGATTTTTCTTGGAAATGTCAGTGGAATAAGAACTTTTTATTGCAAGAAGAAGGCTCACAGGTAATAGGTCTGGGATATAATGTTTTTTTCTGTCAAGTCGAAATATTGTTTCTCCAGTGATTAATTAAGAGCAGGTTTCAGGCCATCCTGAGAGGAAAACAGTGGTAGAAGAAAGCCTGAAAAGATAGAGGTAAACTCTTGAAATAGGCTCTCCTTCAACGAAAGAATAAGACTGACTGAGATATTTAATTCTTCAGATAAATTGTGATTTTTTTGCATATCATTCACCCCTTATTTCTATCATCAAACCAAATCAAGTTTATCAATAATGCACATTTAAAAACCATCAGAGTTGACTAATGTGCTGCACATGTTAACAGTCAGGCAGCAACAAAATAAGTGCAAAAAGCAATATATTTGTTAAAAAAAGAGAATAATAAAAAAGTATATATATATATGTATATATATATATATATATATATATATATATATATATATATATATATATATATATATATATATATATATATATATATATATATATAAATAAAAAATAAATAACATTAGGAAATACCAAGCCATTGAAACATCTTGATATTTTTCTTGGAACTATCAGTGGAAGAGGAACTTTTTATTGTAAAAAGAAGGCTCTACTCACAGATAATAGCTCTTGGATCACATTTTTTTTCTGTCAAGTTAAAAAAAGGTTTCTCCAGTGACTGATTGATTGGTTTCAGGCCATTTGGAATCCCATTTTTATAGGAAGTAAACGTTGGCAGAATAAAGTCTGAAAAGACAGAGATAAAGTCTTAAATATGCTGATATTTAATTCTTCAGATAAGCATCAGATAAGCAAAAACTTGTTGAAACAATTGTGATTTTTTATTTTTTGGCATATCGTCACCTTGTCTCTATCATCAAATCAAATCAAGTTTATTTATATTGCACATTTAAAAACATCAGAGTTGACCAAAGTGTTGCACGCTAGCAGTCAGGCAGTAACAAAATAAATGCAAAAAGCAATATATTTGTTAAAAAAACAACAAAACAAAAAAGAGAATAGATTATTTAAGGTGACCAGATTTTGATTACCAAAAACCAGGACATTCGGCAATGAGATACTCAACTGGTACTCGAAGTTTACTTGGGTTAGTGGCCCAATGAAAAACAATGAAACCCAGGACATTTTCATCACTTTATAAAAAACAACCAGGACAGGACATGAAAACATGACATGCCCTGGGAAAACAGGACGTTTGGTCACCCTAAATTACTACATCAAGGCAAAATCAGAATCAAAACATGAGTTTAATATAAAAAACTAAAAAAATGTAACGTTAGGAAATACCAAAAGCCAATGAAAACATCTTGATATTTTTCTTGGAAATGGAACTTTGTATTGCGAGAGGAAGACTCTACTTACAGATAATAGCTCTTGGATCTTTTTTTTTTTGGTCAGGTAAATAAAGTTTCTCCAGTAATTCAGAGCAGGTTTCAGGCCGTTCTGAGAAGTAAACATTGGTAGCAAACGGTGCTGCAAAATATCTTCAAATACCTTCTATTTTTGCGTATTTGTCTCACATAAAGTTTTCAGATCATCAGGCTAATTTTAATATACAAGGCAGATAACCCAAGAAAACACAAAATGCAGTTTTTATATCATGATTTCATTTATTGAAGGAACAATGCTGTCCAGCCCATTTTGCCCTTTGTGAAAAAGTAATTACCCCCTTAGTTGCCAACCTACCAAATGACCAAATCCATTTGGCAGCTGGGTTCAGTTTCACCATCCACACCCTGGTAGGACTACTGCCAGGCTTGTTGGACCTAAACTTCACTTAAATAGAACCTGTCAGCATTGTGAAGTAGCACTTAAGTGTGAGAAATAGTTTTTCACAGCACTGTATAGTCTGAAAAAATAGTGGTGAGAGCTTGAAAGAAAAAGTCTAACTGAGATAGTTATGGGTCATTCCAGAACTGGAGGACATTTTACATTCCACCCATCAAATTTCAAATAATCCATATACAAAATACTAAAACATGAAGTTTTTGTGGAAATTTTCTTGTCCTGAGACAAAATCTAAAGAAAATGGAAAAGAATGTTTGAAAATGTTTTTGAAAATACTGAATAAGTCTGGAGTTCCTCCTAAAATGCCATTTTTCTCTTGTCCCACCCCCTTGATGACCAAACTGAATCTCAAATAAAACAGTTAAAATGAAATTTAAATCTCCTTTTTTTGATGTTATTTTTTCATTGCTATCTCTTGTAATTGTGGGAACATTTTTTTTAGCCAACATAATATTTAAAATAATAATTATTATGCATGGAACATGTGTCCCACAACAACCCTGTTAGCATCACCTTTTAGCCGGTAGAAGAAGAAGAAAACAGTGAATCACATGAATCACTGGAATTAACATCTTCAAACTGTTTTCCAAAAGAATGTGTAGAGCAAAGCTACGTCCTCTCTTCTATTTTTCATATATTCATAAGATTGTCAGCCTTGATTGAATGTCTCACTCTACCTCATATTATCAGGATCAGAATAATTCTTTTTGCTTTTTTTCCATCAGTCAGTTTGTCCTCTTGGTCAGCAGTAACAGTTAGCTAAATATCTAGCTTCTACTGCTGAGAAAAAGATCACATTAGCATGGATTAGCAACCCTGTTACTGTGATTAGAGTAGGGTTAGAAAACAACACATAAAACATGGAATAAAAATGATACCATTGATGTGGAAGCTGAGCCAATCAAACCTTTGATAGTTTATTACCTATTATTGATGAATATGGAGCAGAAAACTGGTAGAGAGAATCTGTATTCTGCAAAACTTTTGAAGCCCAAATGTCCTCCAATTCTGAAATGACCCACATATATATTTCTACAGATAAGGAATCAGAGTTCTGCTGTTGTCTCGACCTAAATTCCTGGACAGAGATAAACATGGCTGGTGTCGGAGCTGTGATGTGACCCTGCCCTGTTAATCCCGTCCTGATGGGGAGATGACTCAGGTCCAGTCACAGCTCAGATGTTGAAGGACCAGACTGCCTACAGCCAAGGTGGGACTCCGTCAGGACTGGGACACCTGTCACATCACCCTCCTAATAGTCATTGGCTTATACGCTGATGTAACCACGGCGCAACCCGAACCTGCGGCTACAGGCTACGTTCCAAAATGCTCACCGGGCCGTGACATTACCCCACAAATGGGCCCGAAGAGTGGCGTAAGTAAGGAGTTCATCATAATCTTACGAGGCAAGTCACCTGTCAGCAGCTGCCCCGTAGCCGCAACATCGCTTCACTTTTTATTACTGTCCATTTAGCACCTAATCGCCACAGAAAGTGAAGGAGTTTGTGCAAGTTGTCAGAATTCTGCTTTTGTGGCGGTTTGTCATCCCAGCGTTTCAGCTGCTTTCGCTCAATACATCCTGCTGGCTTCTTCCCTGCCTCCTTCTCACCCCACCCTCGTCCCTCTCCGCATATGGGATTCGCATTTGGCTTGGGCCGAAGGCTTTCTTAATGTGATATTATGATACATTATCTGAAGCCATTTACTCCCTGTCACCACCTCTCACGTGGACACAAGCTGAGCACGCCAAGGAGAGGCGGTCAGACTCTGTCCAGGTGAGTTATGACCATTTAATTTGACACTGTTCGCAGCGGTGATCATTTACAAGGCCTGAAAGTGTAATCAAAATACAAACTGTGCTTACGTGGGTCCCTCGCTCTCCCTTTCTCTCCAGGAGGCTGTTGGTGGTGGATAAGTTTTCAGCCTCTCCTGCTGCCGGCTGTAAATCGCCTCTGTCGAAGGTGTGTGTGTGTGTGTGTGTGTGTGTATGTGTGTGTGTGAGGGAACAGAAGGTGAGAAATTTGGGGGTCAGCCGAGGTCTTTCAGGTAATTGCGCTTCTTAAACTTTTGACCCACTAAGCCCTACTTAGTGTGGTTCAGCTTGCTCCCCTTATTTCCCCGGAGAGTTTTCGACTCCCGCATACCAGGACATGTGTGTGTTTGTGTGTTTGTGCTCGACGTAAGAAGTGTCTGAACATGTGCTGTCGGCCTCACACAGCTCATGTTATTCTTTTTCACCTTTTTTTTCTCTTTTTTCTCTCACTGTTATTCCCACACTGTTTCCTTATTTAATCAGGCTTTGAAAAATGCATGAGTTTGTCTTGTTGTCTGGTCCCAAACCTCACCTCCCACTCAGTGTCTGTGAGAAACATATAGAAAAAAATGTGTCCTCAGTGCTCAGGCAGTCAAAGACGTGACTTATTTGTCTGGCTGCATCTTCTATTCTTCTTATATCTTTGTTGTCGGTGTCAGTTTTTCCAGTTGCGCCGCTTCTTTTGGTAACTTTTTTGATAAATCATCCAAACTGCAAACAGTCCAGAAATGCAGGGAGGGACTGATGTAATATATCGCAATAAACTGGCTGCCGTTTGTAGTCACAGAGAAGGCATGGCTCTCAGGATAACCTTCGTTTTTAGCTTTCTGTTCCTTGTAGTTTATCCCCTTTTTATATTTTCGCTCTGTCTATCCTCATATTGAGCCATTTGAGAGTGATGGATGAGGCTGTTACCGTTTGGATCTGGGCTATATTGCTGTTGTTTTCATTATTTCCAAACATACAGGCACGACACGGCCACGTAATTATTTACAGATGAAGACAAATATGCAAAAATGAAATATCCTCCAAGTGACCTACTGGGTCCTGTGTATTTTTAAAAACATGAGTGATGAAATCATTGGATTTTTTGGACTTAAATGCTCATGAAGTGTTTGGTATTTTAACTGTCTGAAGCCCAACACCTGCTGGTGGATTTATAAAGCACATTTTCATAAAAAAAAAAAAATAAAGAAGCACCAAAATTACGCAATTTATCAGCAAAAGGCACTGTGTAAACATTAGGAATCATCAGATTATCAACTTTCCATGATGTTTAAATCATGTTAGGTGTGACATACGGTTCTGTCAGGAAAAATAACCAAATCTGAAAGTTAAATTATGATTTCTCATCTAAATCACTTTATTCTACAGGTCAGGGTTCTCAGCCATGACCAACATGAACATGACAAAAATTCAGTAAGTTTTAGGCTGAACTGCAGGCAGTGTTTCCACAGAGCAGAGAGGAAGCAACAAGCGAGATAAAGAGGGAAATAAAACCTACTGGATCAATCAAATAAATGCAGCATGGCTCAGAAATGGTGAACGGAGGAGCAAGTAGTTGGGAGTTACATTCAGCATGGTGAAACATCTTAGGAGAGTTAATGTGCAGAGTCAGTGTTTGTGGAGGTTGTACAAATGTAAATAGAGCTAGTTAAATAGCCTGTCTACAGCATGTAGAAGTCCCATTTTTTCCACTGTTGGTAACACGTGGGAAAATGTTGGACATGTTTATTCCAAATTTTACATTTTTTTTCTCAAGCAAATAATCCAAGAAAGTCAGCTTTCACGTCTGTCTTTCTTCTGATTTTGTCTCATACTTCACAGGAGACATTTTTGAGTTTTCTCCATTTCTAGTCATGGTTGTTCTGTTTTCACAAACATAAAGGAGGCAACATAAGAGATTAAGTGGAAAATGCAACATGCTGGATCAATCAAATGAAAGTGGCATGGCTCAGAAATGGTGAACAGAGGAGAAAATCGTTGGACGATACATTCAGCATGGTGAAACATCTTAGGAGAGTTAATGTGCAGAGTCTTGTAAAAAAATTAGTGTTTGTAGAGATTGTAAAAATGTAAATAGACCTAGTTAAATACTCTTTACCCTTCCAGTATTGGTAACATGTGTTGATTCCAAATTTTACTAATTTTTCTCAAACAAATAATCCAAGAAATTCAGCTGTCACTTCTGCCTCTTTTTTTTTTTTGATTCATGACATCTTAACATACTTCACAGGAGACATTTCTGAGTTTTCTCCACTTCTAGTCATGGTCGTTCTGTTTCCACAGAGGTGCAGGACTTTATACTGCAGTGAAAAATGAACCCACTGTGCGGAAAAATGTGACAGGAGCGAAAAAAAAAAAAAAAAGACCTGCCCAGAAGCTGCTTGGGGTTCAGAGAGTTAACTCTTCATTTGGTTGTGATTTGGAACAAATGAAAAACGTTCAGGATGAGTGAAGCTGAACATGCTTTGTTTTCTCTTCTTCTTACGCTGACATATTCAAGATACTCAATCATTTTGCCTGCAGGTAAAAGAAGATCTCAGCAGCATTGCAGCAGAGAGGCTCCCATCAGGAGGAGATTTCTGAGGTGAGTTTAACTCTTCTTCTTCTTCTTCTCGTCTCCCCCTCCTCCTCACCCACCCCCACACCCCCCTCAGCAGGAGAAAGCGCGTGAAGAGGAAGGGCCACGAGGGCCAGTTGTTTTTAAATAAACTAAATCTGCTAACAGTTTTATAACCCTGACCTCGTAAAACTGGCTGCAGCTTTTGGTCAGCTCTCTCCTGATGGGCCGAGCAGAGCCGTCCAGGCCTGGAATTCCCATTTGCCGCTGTGGAGCGTGTCGGTGCGTCAGCTGGTGTGTTTGCGAGGGAGAGAGAGAGAGAGAGAGAGAGGGAGAAAGAAAGGGCGTATGATATACGATTGCTGTGTCACGATCCACATGTGACGAGCGTCCTCGCAGGCAGACCAGCATCCAGCCTGCTGCTGCTGCTGCTGCTGCTCCTCTTTCTGGAGATTTCCCTGTTTGAGGAAAAGTGAGGCAGAGAGGGAGGTGAGAGAGACACCGAGGGAGGAGAGAGTAGCTCAGACAATCAGAGTGTGAGAGAGAGAGAGAGAGAGAGAGAGGTAGAAACAAGAGGAGAGAGGAGCTGGCTGGGAAACAATAGTTGAACAACAAATCCAGTGTTGCATGCAGCCTCTGTGGATGCCTCTGCTGCCTTTCTGCTGCCGGGCGCTCAAGGTAAGAACCTCTAGATCCACTTCTTCTCATCTTTCCATTAGCTGCAAGTATATTCTAGATCTGATGCATGTTTGCTGGAGTGACACTTGGGCTCACTTTTCCTCCTCGGCTGCACATCCCTGAGCTCAGGTGCACATTCCTCCCTCCTTGCAGGTCTTCTCTGCTCCGTGTGAGTCCAGAAAGCACAAGTGGTTGTGATTAGGACGCGGTGTGTGACACGATGTGTAATAGGAGGAAACATGTTTGTGTTGGCGCCGCTGGATTGGCTAATCAGGCACTGACAGAGATGCTGGAAGGACAGCGGAGCTCGGCGGGCTCGTAGGAAGAGCGCGAGGTTAATAGCGGTGCGAATAACTTGGGGTGTGTAGGAATATGCGTTTTACAGGTGTGTGTGTGTTCATATCCGTGAGTGTGTGATTGACTTGGCCTGTTCTGCTGGACCCCGAGGCTGCTGGCTGAGGCTGGAAGGAGATGATGACAGATATAATAGACTCTGTGGTAGGTAGGTAGGAGGAGGAGACCAGCTACCACTTCCATTCCACGGAGGAGGAGAGGCGAGTGTGTGAGAACGAGAGAGCGAGAAGGTGTTTAAATGAAAAATGAAGTGACTACAAAAAGGCTGGGGGGGATAATGAGAAAGGGGGAAGAGAAACAGCCCAAGTAGGAGGGAGAAACATCTGAGAAAGAGACTCGGAGAAGGACACAATAAATAGGAGAAACAGAATGAAACTGAGATGTGTGAGAGAGAAACAGGGCTGGAGGAGGTGAGACTGAGAGAGTCTGAACCCAGGAGGGGGGAAGAGAAGGAGAAGGAGACAGAGTGATGCAAACATCCTTCTCCACTTCCGGCGACACCAGACGAGAAACAGTTTGCGCAGCCGGTAAGAAAGTGTGTGTGTGTGTGTCTGTGTTTTTTTTTTTCCTTCGCTCGTCTGCATCCTCACCTCAGACCGAAAATCACCTTCGGACTGTTTGGAGAAGAGGAAGGCGAGGAAGAGGAGTAGGAGGCGTGTTTGAAATGTTGCACATTCAGCCAGGTGCAGATGGACAGCAATGCTCTGGCAGAGCGGCGCACGCTTTTGTGTCTGAGCTCTCATGTTTCATATTCTCACACATGCATGCAAACACACACACACACACACACACACACACTGGGGCCCATTGTGAGTGTATTTATTTGGACAGTGTTGAAGCTCCGATAGGCAGTTCACAATGTCTCACCGCCGCAGGAATGTGCTTCTGACAAATGGATGCTCTGCACGAAGCCCGGGCCATTGAGAGGATCCTCGGCCCGCCAGCATGTGACAGAGCCGCCCGCCCGAAGAAACCTGGCCGATAAAACAAACACGCCTACGACTCCTTCGCTCGCTCCTTCTCGAGAGCGCCTTCGGGCCTGGAGCTGAATAGAGGATTGGTCTAGTTTCACGCGTCGCTTCCAGCCTGCAGCTCGGTGCTTTTCCTCCAGAACAGAGGATTCGGGGAGTTCAGGGGTTTCTGCTTCTTTTTCACCACTGAAGACACAGAAATGAGACGATCTTCCTCCAGACAGGTCCTCCTCTGTCCGTCTCGGCTGCTTCTGAGAAGCCTGAATTGTAAAGCTAACACGAGCTTAGCCGCGGCTCACATGGCCGCCTGTCATTGGCTGCACGCTGCTCTCAAATCCACACTGTTTGTCTTATCTTTACTGGGGGGGATATATTTAGTGAGGAGCTTAGCTTTTAGGAGGCTGGCGCGTGGGGAGGCTATGAGTGAGCGAGGAGAGAGGAAGTCGGTGTGTGCGTTTGTGGAGCTGGCGTCAGTAGACGGTGGAGGAGCTTTGGCACTCTGCATGCCAAACTGTGTGTGTGTGTGCGTGTGCGTGTGCGTGTGCGTGTGTGTGTGTGTGTGTGTGTGGAGGACAGGTCTGTGCAACCCCTCCACCCTCCTCGCCGCAGTCAGGAATCTGCCCTTTAGTTTATTAAAAGCTGGTGAAACAATGGAGGGGGGCGAGTGCCGGGGATGGAGGTGAGCTGAAAATCATGACGTAAAACTCCGGGCTCGGTGCAGCGCCGCGGCCAATCACGGAGCAGCGCGGTGACGTAGGCGGACAGAAGAAGAAAGGCAGAGATGGAGGTATTGGTGATGGCTGAAAAAATTAGAGCTCCCCCGCTCTACCTGCCACCTCTCCCCTCCTCCCCCGGCGGCCTTTGATGCACCTGTTTTCTCAGCTATAACCGAGCTGCACATTATTACCACCGCAGACCAACAACTGTGTACTCAGCTGCCGGCCGAGGATCCCCAGGCTCCTAAAACTTACATTCCTGCACAACTACACGCTAAAAAGTCAAATTCCAGTTAGATGCATGGTTGCAAGATGAAGAAAAATCCAATTTTCTGATTTAGATAAAGCTTTTAGGTTGAAAACATTATTTTAAGTGTTGTGTTGACATAATAATGTTGCATCAACTTAATGTTTTGAGTAATTGAAAGTCAAATTTCTACATTACTTGATGTAACTTAATGAAATTGGCTTAACTTCATTTTCAGCATTTCAAATCTTCTGTCATGACATGTTCAGACAGTTAAGATTGGTAATTAAGTTTACTTACTAAATCAGAAAAAAAACAACTTCTTAGTTGAGGGCAATTTGATCTGAAGTCGGCCGGACCTGTAAAATCAGAGCATAATAACCTATAAATAACCAAAAACTCCAAGTTTTTCACGTTGCTTTACTGCCAAAAAAGTACGTTCTGAAAATGCTCACATGTAAAGAACCATCCTTTTACAAAAACATTACGAGCAACCTGAAGTTTCTTAAGAGTGGGCCGGTTTTGGCCCGTGGGCCGTATGTTTGACACCCCTGCTCTAACTCAGTATAGTTTGTTGGTTGAGCTTTATTTCATTAGAAATTGTCTTAACTCAGAAAGACTGATGGAAAGCTGCTGCGTTAATTGTTTTCACAAACATGTGATAGGTGCCAATAATTATTAGATCCAGTGTTCAACACTTTTCCAGTTATTGGTGTTATTTTAATTATAGATTCACATATGAATGTTGGATTTTGCAGTTCAAAACACATTGAAATTTAAGATTTATAGTCATTTCAATCCTTTTGACTTTGAATTAAAGGCAAATATACATTTATTAATAGATTTAATTACAATTAAACTTTAATTTTAAGGATTTTTTATGTTATTTACAGTTTTTTTTTATGTGTTTCTTTTCTGTGATTTTACTAGTTACTACCTGTAACTTCGTGGCTCTTCAACTGGAAGCTTTTCCTACAACACCTACAGCTGCAAGTTCTTTTCCCTACTAAATACTTCCTTGGTTTATATTAAAAAAAAATTGTGAAAAACGTCAATCTGTGTGTGTCTCAGAACCCAAAAGGACAAACGTTTATTGTCCAAAACCCAAAAATATTACGTTTACCATCACAGATGAGGAAAGAAACAGAAAATATTTACATTTAAGGGCGTGGAATCGGAGAATTTAGACTTTTTTCTTTTACCAAAATCGATGAATCAATTAGCAAAGTAATTAATGATTGATTTAATAGTTGCCGAAGTGTTGTTGCAGCTCTAATTATGTGGCAGTCGAACTTTTGGGAAAAGAATGTGTTTCTTCGAAGACGTAAATAAGAATTCAGTTTAGCTGTATTGGACGGTCACTTTCGTAAAACCTGCAATGTTTAGAAAAGCACAGCTCTTTTATGAACACAAGGTTTGTGTGAAAGAGAACAAAAAGCCATAAGTGAGGTGGGCAGAGATATTTATACAGGCATCCCGCTGGTAGCAACAAAACACGGTGGCTGAGAAGTTCTTCTACACAACATATGGCTCGTTCAGCTGGGAGGCTTCATGGCGTCGCTTCTCTTCTTCTTTTCACATTATTTTGTCACTTGTGCTTCTTGAACAAAAGTCTGCATTATGACTTCTTTATTTTTGCACCTTTTTATGGCAAAGAAGAGCAGTTATTGATTCATTTCAGTTATTTTTTAATAGTTTCTAAGAGATTTAACACAAAAAAATGTTTAACTGTTGTAGTAACTGAGTACATTTACTCATGATTTTAAAATTCTTTTTCCTTCCTCTGCTCTACATTTCAGAAGCACATATTGTACTTTCTGCTCTAATACATTTACACAATGGTTAATATGACAAGCCTTTAAAATACAACACCTTGTTAAAGATTAAACCAGTGGTTTTTTTGGCTTCTTCCAAACATAATCGGACTCACATTTCACATGTCTGACTTGTTAACGGCTCCAACAAACAGTGATTTTTCTTCTAAACGTCTCACATTACAATAAATGTTCCAATGATTCAGTATCTCAGCAGAAAGATTGGAGAGAAACTGGAAACAGATTTGTGCACCAGAACTTTGTTTTTCCTTCTTTCCTCATCAATAAATCATGTTTGGAGATTTATCATCTGTAGCTGAATATAAAACTAGAAATAAAGTAGTTTAAACTGCAGCAGCTACAACAGTAACATCACTGATGCTTAACTATTAATAGAGGAATGATGCCACATACAATAATAGATCAATGAGGAGGACAAAACGCAGACTTTTAGTTTCACTTTTACTGTTCCAAGAAAGATTTTTCATGTGGGACTTCTGCTTGTAATGGAATATTTTCACTTAATAAAAGATCTGAAAACTACTGAGGGACCAAAACAAAACAAAATGTTAGCAGACTAGACAGACCATTACTGGTAAATAAGCGATTAATCACTAATAACAATCATTCATTACTCTGATTTTGGCACATGAACATATTTATTAATTAATGAATTAGTTCTGCATGCATGGCCTCAATTTTTTAATTTTACTGTTTTGTAAATGTTTTTCAGAGATCCTGGATTCACATATTCATTTTCAAAGTAATAATACAACACTATAAATATACACTGGAAAAAATACTAACAATCCAGCTAAAGACTAATTGTGAAAATCTGGTCGTAAGGGTCCAAGAAAGGATTTGCTTAAAAAAGTGGAATACTGTGGCATTCAAAAACAGATAAATACAGATAATAATATTTTTTTTAAAGTAAAGAAATATCTGTAATATTATAATTTATAGTTTTTGCTGCTTTAATTACAGTAAAAACAGTAAATTACAAAAATATTTTACTTCATCTGTAATTTAACAAAACCATGGAAATAACAGTAAATTGTTCAAGAAGTTAAAATTTGAATCTATTGGTTATAATACACACTGTAAAAAAACATAATATCTTTTATTCTTTAAATTTGTGGAAAAAACCAGGAGTCAAAAAATATCTCTAAAAATGGTGCAATGGCGACATAACTTACAGTTTTGACCTGTTTTCTAAATAGTCAACATGTAATTTAATACTTTTGCTTTGATTTTACTAGAAATTATCAGGAAAAATTTGTAAGATAAGTTTTTTTTTAAAAAAAGAACCATTTTTCAAACCTAATACACATAATTTTTAGGGTGCAATACTGTAACTGAAAAGCTGTAAAACTGGTGAACATAAGCAAATATCTGTAAATAGTATTTTTAGCTGATTTAAATGCAGGAAAACTGTATAATTGTACAGTCACACTTTGAATAGAACAAAATTCTACTGATGTGGACATTATTTATAGTTTTGGCCTGTTTTCTAAACAGTCAGCATGTAATTTAATACACTTTCTTTGATTTTAATAGAAATTATCATGGTAAATGTGTAAAATAGCTGTTTAAAATGTTATTTACCATTTTTCAAACCCAATATAAATCATTTTTATTTCAATTAATGGCAACTGTCTGTTTAATAATGATATTTTTGAAGATTTCAATACAGTAAAGCAGTGTAATTTTATTGTCAAACAAATGTTAGTTATTTACAGCTTTCTTTCGTAGGGTTAACATGTAAATACATTTTTAACAATTCTGTCATTTTTTTGGATTAATTATTATTTATTGAAACAGGAAGAAATGCTTTTTAAAAAATAATTTCTTCAAAATTGAATTAAGATGTTTAAAAACATTAATTTATTTGCAGTATAATCCAGTACTTTAAAAATAATATGCGATAATACTCAGACACACATCTGCCTCTGTCCAATGACTGCGGATGGGGGGCATCTTTCCCATCATAGCCTCTAATAATAACAATATAATAATATCTTCGGACCGTAAGCTCAGACTCATCATCTCATAACTCCTCAAATCCACAAGCTTCAAAGCAGAAGGACTGCGGTATGTAAGGAAGGTTGTGCTGCAGTTATGTATGTAGTTATGTGGTTTGGCTCCCCACATCTTCTGAACCCAGACTGGATCTTCTTGCAGGTTCTGAGTCCGTCTTAAATTATCTGCCCCTTGGCAATGCTGCTGCAGTTGTACCTACAGAAAAAAAAAAGAAACGAAGTGGAATTTGCTTAATTTGATTTGCTGTATGACAGATGATATGTCGTTTAATAAGCAGTTCTACGCAGATCTAGAGATAGGTCTGGAGTTACATATAATGCGGGCTGTGTAATAATTTCTTCTGCCTCCGGGCCTCCAGCTTTGGCTCTCTAATTAGTGTCTGAGTGCTGGGAATTCCGCATTGGTGAGTTGAAGAGAAAAAGGAGCCTGCTTTGGATTTTTTGCAGTTGTTGTGCCAAATTATTGAAGTTCTAATTTGTCTGAAGTAAAGCTGAAGCAGTGGACAGACTCTATTGACGAGCAACGGGAGGACATTCAGGATGAATCTGGAGCTGAAACACTCGACTGTGAAATGACTAAATGATAACTTTAACTAGTCATGTATGTACGGCCTGTTGAGGTTTTAATTCGTGCACCTAAAAGCAGTTTGCAATTCAAAGAGTACCATAACATAAAATACAACTGTTAGCATGTCCCGCTAACCACCTGTAGTAGTAACAAGGGACGCAAATATTAAACAGTTTTCTCAACTGATTGTCGGCTGCTTTGACAATCAAAGACTGATTAAACGTTGAAATGTTGCTAAACATTAGCAGCTGAAGCACTGTAGTGTTAAATGATAACTTTAACCAGTCATGTACGGCCTGTTGAGGTTTCAATTTGTGCACATTAAAGCAGTGGGTTGACAGTAAAAACAACACTTTGCTAATCAAATAATCTGGAGAGTGCTGTCAATTTTTGTTTATTTCCTTTGACATAAAATGCAACTGCTAGCTAGCATGTTACGCTAACCACCTGTAGTAGTAACAAGAGACGTAAATGTTAAACAATTTTCTGAACTGATAGTCGGCTACGTTAACAATCAAAGACTGATTAATCGTTGAAATGCTCCTAAGCATTAGCAGCTGAAACGCTCGACTGCTAAATGATTGAATGATAGCTTTAGCTAGTCATGTACGTACGGCCTGTTGAAGTTTCAATTTGCACACATGTTAAAGCAGTGGGTCTGCAGTAAGAACAACACTTTGCAATTCAGAGTTTGGAGGGTTCTGTCTTTATTTTTTTTCACATAAAAAGCAACTGTTAGCATGACCTGCTGCTAACCACCTGTAGCAGTAAAAGGGGACGCAAGTGCAATTTTTTGAACTGATAGTCGGCTACGCTAGCAATCAAAGACATTAGACATTAGCAGCTGCAGTTTGTGAGCAGTTCCCTGTCTGTGTAAGCACATGGAGATCTTAGCTTAGTGTGAGTCCCAGGTAGCTAGCTAGCTAAAACACCTTTTTAAGGCTTGACACTGCCGAGTTCATCAACACAACAGCTGGCAGTTAGACAGCAGGGAGGTGTGCTTTTTGAAAGGGCAGTCAGCAACCACACATGTAACTCCACCTCACTAAACAGTAAAGGGCCCCACCTGGTGGAACAACCAGGAACTACAGCAGATCTAAAATACACTTAATACTGACATGCGTGTCTCATGTGCATGCCCTAACCAGGTAGCATTGCTTCCTACACCTAACAAAGCCATTGTGTATTGTCAAGTCCAACACATGAAGCTCTTATGTGGGCTTCCATGGTGGCATGGCCGAGCGGTCTAAGGCGCTGGATTAAGGCTCCAGTCTCTATGGGGGCGTGGGTTTGAATCCCACTGCTGCCATTACTTTACCTAATTGATTCTGAATTTGCCCTTTTTTTAAATGTATGAGGTAAAAGAAACTCATGTCACTTGAGTTGGACATGTGCCAAAAAAACAGACATCTCACAATTTTACTGTCTTTTTTGTGAAACTAGTGCGTTTTCGTGTGAGATTTTTAAACCTTGTCTTTATTAGTCAAAGGTCTTAGTCTTTATTAGCATAAATACTAGAACTACAACGACTAATTGATTACTTTTGTTATGATCCTGCTCCAGCCTCTTGCCTTCTTCCTCTTTTTCCTCCTTTCTCCTTTAGGTCCTGAGTTGTTTCTGCTTTGACCTGTCTCTCTTTGGCTGCCTCTGTCTATCACCTCTCCCTCATGTCTCTCTCTCTCCCTGTCTCTCACCCTCCTGCTCTCCCTGTTTCACCTGCCTGCATTCTGCCATCAGCTGATTACTGCAATGAGTGTCACCTGCAGTAATTAGTCCATTCACCTGTTCTCCACCTCACCTCCACTTATTTAAGTTCTGTCCTGTCATTTACTCCCTGCCGGATCATCGACCCACATGCCCTCTACTTTTGGACTCTGTTTTCCCCTCCACTGGATTTCCCTCACTTGGACTCAGTTCTTCTTTTGGATTCTCGCTAGCCCTGTTGTTTTGTCTCCAGCCAGTAGCCCCAGTCTCGTATCTGTTCACCCCAGATTTCCTGAGCTTGCTTCCTTGCCCCTTCTATTCAGTTCCCCCATTTTGTTAGTACCCCTCCTTTGCTTAGTTTTGTTAGTTCTAGTTTAGTGGTCTTCCGTTTTTGAATTCTTAGTGTTTGTTAGCAGTGGTTTGGTTTAGTTTTGTTTCCTCCCAGTTCAGTTCTCCTTTTATGTATTGTTTTAGTTTTCTGGCATAAATAAATTCTTTCCTTAATTCACATTTCTGCCAGTCTCTCTGTGTCTGCGCCTGGGTTCTCCAGCTCCCCCCATAACAACTTTGTCAAGTGTTAAATTAACCGCCAACTTATTTGATTATCGATAAATCAGTTTGGCAAATTTGGAAGAAAAAAATAGACCTAATTCTTTGATTCCAGCTTTTTGAATGTTCTTTTTTTCCCCCTTTGCGACAGTTAACTGAATATTTTTGCGTTATAGATAAAATAAGACATTTGGAACTTTGGGAAACACTGATCAACATTTCACAAGTAATATGCAGTGAAAATAATTGCACATTGATTCTAGATGTAGAATGAGAAGCTTCCAGTTAGAAAGAGCCACAAAATCAGCAGAGTCAGCAGGCGGAGGCAGAACTTTGACTCTCAAGTTTTGCTCTATTCTGTAGGTCTCATTTAAAAACTCAACAAAAATGAACTATTTGCACCAAATTCTGTTAAAACAAAAAATTAAATCAGCACTTCTAGCTGCAACTACAAAGTCATGACTAGTCTCAGCTCTGACAAACAGTCACATGATAAAAATTCAGAGAGTTTTCGGCTGAACTGCAGGCAGTACTAAATACTAATACTGAAATTGACGCTCCGGACTATTTGTTGTGACCAGAAACTCTGTCTAATTCTTCATTTGAACAGAATAACTTTATTTTTTGTGAAGCATCAACAGTCTAGTTGCGCTTTTCGGCTATTAAAACATTTATTTTCCCTCCACCGAGCTCTGTCCATGGACGATTGCCACTGAAGGCCAGGTGGAGGCTTTAGTACGACAAAACTGAGACTAAATCGTACCTGAAACCACAACCTCCCGCTCCCCGTCCCAAACCACCTGCTGTCTGTCAAACTAAAATGTATCTGAATGCATTTTAACAAAGATAAAGTGGCTTCGTGCTCCAGAAAATCCTTCACCTCATCACACGGAAAGTTTGACTTTCTGCGATTCTGGCCTCGGCAGCAGCAGCAGTTATTCTACAGCAGTCATCAAGTGAAGTTGTTTACTTTAATCGAGCTGAAATTTCACGGCTAATTCACAATGAATGACTTGTTGTATTTGGTGAAGGTCCGCTGCCAGCATAGTTGTAAGTTGAAAACAGCGAGGACCCAAGGTGACACGAGGATCCAACACTCCTCCCAGACATAATCACAGCAGAGTGGTACGAGAGCCTGGAGCCGCTCGCTGAAGGGAAAGGAGTAATCGCTTTTGGGAGGAACAAGTGGAACAGAAAGGGGATTTATTTTTGGATTTGTATCAGAAAGACAAGGTCAGTTTGATGGATGATGGGGTTGCTTCCAACCGATAGATCCAGGAAAGATGCAGACCGTAACAGTTTTTAGCTTGAGGGTCATTATATTCGAATACGATGGCGGCGATGCAGCGGAGCGGCGGCTGCAGCTGCTTTCTGTAAACTCTCAGGGTTCAGTAGCTCAGTTTCCATAGCATTTTTTGGCACATGTTGAAGTATTGCATTACAAAAGGTTAAAGGAAATGGCAATTTAAGAAAAGAAAGTCCTACACTTTGCGAAAACATTTTTACGCTGTAAAAAAAAGAAATAAAAAACCCTTAGTTGTTTTGCAAAGCTTTGTTAAATTACAGATAACTGGTAAAATCATAGAGGAAAAAGTAATTATAAGTATTTTTTTAAAAGATCAAAACTAAATAATGTCTATATCAAAAATCTGTATTTTTACAAATAGTACTTTTAACAAAAAAAATGCACCACAAAATCTGCAAAAACTATCATTGTTGTTATATTAAAAATATGTACGGATTAGTTGAAAATATTGAATTAAGGTTTGAAAAATGGCATTTTAGATTTTTGTTTTTACAAATATAATTTCTTCTTTTATGACATTTAACTGCAGAATTACACAATTTTCATTGTATTTAAATCAGCAAAACATTATTATTGAAAAAATATGCAAGGATTAATTAAAAAATATTCGTACAATTACACACAATATCTGGTAAAATCACAGAAAAAGTATTAATTTGCATGTTGACTGTAAAAAAGGCTCTAACTGAATAATCTCCACATCAAAATTTAGATTTTTAAAAGGCAGTAATTCCTTCATTGACAGCATTTCACTGTAAAATTGCACAACTTTAATTTTATTTAATTCATAGAAATATATTAAAAATTATCTCTTTTAAGATTAATTAAAAGACTTGAAAAATTAAAAATATTATTTTAACTGTTATTTTACAGAATTTGTCTTTTTTAAATTCCAGATAATATCTTATAAGATTACCGAAAAAAAGTATTAATTCCCTTGCTGACTGTAAAAAAATAACAAAACAAACTGTCCAAAACTGTAAATATTGTCCACATCAAAACTCCGGATTATTACATTTTTGCCGAATGTTTTTTTTTTTTTTTTTACAAGATATTTGCTGTAATTTTATTTACAATTTTCAGTTTTCAAATGTGACCGTTTCTGTGATTAGATTTTGGCAGTGATGCGGCTTATAGTTTGGAACCATGGATTTGTTAAGAATTTCCCATTGCCAGATAACGGCTAGCACGGTGTCACTCTAACTACGACAAGTGAACGCTACATCAGCTGCCTGCTGATGATTGTGATCGTACTACTGACTTATCGGGACCTATCCATCAGAAATAATACAAGAAATAACTCAATAAATTGTGGGGGGTCTTTCTGAGTTATCCTTCAATCCTTACGTGAATTTTCGGACTTTTCGGCAGCTTCTTCTTTATGTCAAGAAACCGCTTCTTAGATAAACATTTCCTGTGCCACTGGAATGGTGCCAAAAATAAATGCCTGTGACATTAAAAATACTATAATAATAATAAAATGCTGCATTTCTACAAAAAAATATGCTACATTTCTGACAATGCCATATGGGGGAATGAACATCTTTGGCGGAGTACTGCGCTCTCTGAGTGCTTTTCTTGTTGAGTAATGCTGCTAACAGCAGAATAAGTGATCTGGACCTCCCGACCTTGTTTGTTTCAGCGTCCAGCCCTAACAGACCTGACTTCTCGGTTTGCAGACTCACAGCTCAGTAATGAACTCAGTCTCTCTGTTACATTCTCCATATATTATCCTAAAAGCCCCCATTATCGGAGCCAGCTGCCGTTCAGAGCTACGTATTGACATCAGCAGCTTCCAGAGCTTCAGAGCAGCTAGAGGAGACAGTAATTATGACGTGTAGTCACCTTGTAGTGACCGATGTCCTGCAGAGCCAAACAGACAGATGACAATCGATAGGAGAGCATCATAAAACGGTGGGAACGTCTGGCCAGCTCTGCTAATTGTTAATCAGAGAGGACTCCGCTGGCTGCCGACCAGAGTTACAACATTTGAGGTGGAATGAAGTTTATTTGGCTCGTCCTGGTATTTACTAGGCCGATCACTCCCGTCATTATCTCCGTCCGCTTTGCTTCACATTAAGGCCAGGACCTGTTGTCCTGTTTAACAGAAACACATGTTTGGAGGGGAAACTGTGATTTATGAGGAAACGCGGAGGATGTTTTTCTTGTGTGAGGTTCGCTCTCGATTGTTTTAATGTGTTTTCACTTTATAAAAATCCATTTGTTGGGTTTGAAAGATGCAGCAGTCGTATGTGATTTCTGCTCATCCATGCAGCTGCTAAATCAAAACTACAGAAGCCTGAAGATTCCCAATAAAGTATAACATCTATTCATCCATCCATCCATTATCTATACACCGCTTAATCCTCATTAGGGTCGCGGGGGTGCTGGAGCCTATCCCAGCTGACTCAGGTGAAGGCAGGGGACACCCTAGACAGGTCGCCAGTCTGTCGCAGGGCTACATATACAGACAAACAATCACTCTCACATTCACACCTACGGGCAATTTAGAATAATCAATAAACCTCAGCATATTTTTGGACTGTGGGAGGAAGCCGGAGTACCACGTTGAGTGTAAAAGAAAAAAATGAAGAAAAAAACAGCATTAACTGCACAAAATTTCCTCATCAAAAACTGTATTTCTGCAAACAGTTATTTGTTCTGCCACAATATGTCACCGTAAAGTTATATAGTTTTACTGTCCTTAAAACTGCTTTAAAAATCATGTTTTTACAGGTTAACATTACAGTATTACACCATTTTTAAAAATATTTTTTCTGGCAGCCTTGCTGCCGGGTTTTCACATTATATTTACAGATTTTTTTTTTTTTTTTTACAGAGCTGGTAGTGAACAGTGTGTTTTATGAGTGTTTTTTCTCCTTCTTTACAACATCTACCTGCTGTGCCTGAAAACAAAGCTGTAAGAAGCAAAACAAAACGAAGCAGGCGAATGCTGGAGTCTGGTCTTTTTATTTACAGGATTTTATTATTATGAGCAAAAACTCTTTCCTGCTGCATAAAGTCATCTGATCTGGTGCTGTTCTGGAAATATTGATGATGGCAGCTTGAAGGCAGGCGTTGTGGGATCAGCTCATCTGTTTTATGGAAAACAAGGAAAACAAACTAAAGCCTTGCTTTAATTAGTTTGGTTTTATGGTGCAGATTGTTAAATAAAACTGCAGAAAAGTCGGGGCTGCTTCGTGTTATTCTGTCACTGGAGCGCCGCTTGGTTCCTATAATGAAGCTCATGTGGACGTCGCTGCTCTTAATGGGGACTCGGAGGCCACGGGGCAAACAGAAAATGCACAAGGGTGGGTTTCTGCCGCCTCACAGGTTAATCCGTGTAAACAAGTAGCTTGTAAAGAACTGCAGCCGTGAATGTAGATTTGATCCGTGTGACTCGCCTGCTTGGTGGATCCAGTATTGATTTCATCTCGTCCTAAAAGACTCAAGTGTGTCCAGGCTGCAGACGAACCCGCTAACGATGCTGTTAGTGATACAGCGGCGGCGATGGGGATAACAGTGGTGGTTGTGATGCTGGGCCAGGTACGGCTGGCAGCGCTGTAGGTGCTGAAGGGTCGCTGGCTGCACGGATCAGGCCTCGGCCCACTGTGTAAACCCTGCAGCACATGTTCCAGCGAAACATCTCCGGGAGTATTTATTTTAACAGGCCAAATGATACTTCTATTTCTCTCAGGAGGAATGTTAAGGCTAAATGATTCCCTTTAGGAGGAAAAACAGCGGGGCTGAGAGGAGGGAGGAGGAGGTGGAGGAGGTCCGACTGCTTGATTTCAGTTCAGACGAGGAAATCGGTGCAGAGTCGTCCGGCAGCGATGATGGATGCTATTCGGGAGCTACGATAGAAGTCGACTTGTGTGTGTTTTATTTGTTTTCGCTTAATGGTTTCCTCTGCTTTGATTGTGCCAAATGTGCCGTTCAGTGCGACCACTGTTAAGTCAATGCACATACATGCTCAAAACATAAATTAACCCTCTGAAATGCAAACAGCTTATGGGCATTTTTTTTTTTTGCTCCTGTCACATTTTTTCTCACTGTGGGCTCTTTTTTTTTTTTTTTTTTTTTTACAGCAATATAAAGTCCTGCGCCTCTATGGAAACAGAACAACCATGAATAGAAGTAGAGAGAACTCAGGAATGTCCTTTGTACATTTTGACACAGTTACAAACAAGAAAAGCACTCAAAGAGTTCAGTTCTCCGCCAAGGCTGCTCAGTCGTTATATGATTTCTGACAGACGAAATCTTAAAAAAAATTTATGGTCTGCAATGCAAGATTTGTTGTCGGATCGCAATCATGTGATCATCAGCAGGCAGCTGACGTCGTGTTCACTTGTTGTCATAGTTACAGTGACGCCATTCCACTATCTTGCAATGATACATAAATCTTTAACAAATCCGTGGATCCAGACTATAAGCCACATCACTGCCAAATTCTACTCAGGTGGTCCTTGTGTCATTTTTAACCTTCCCTGAAAATTTCATCCAAATTCGTTAATCTGTTTTTGAGTAATGTTGCTAGCAGACAGACAGAAGGACAAACAGACAAACATACGGCGATCCTCACATAAGTCCACCAAGTCTCCTTGGTGGAGTAAAAAACAAAATTGACTTTTTTGTATGATCTATTAACAAAAATAGCAAAAACACAGAATAAACAGACATTTTATCTATGGAGGTGTACAATACTGGAAAGACATGATGGCTGTCCACGCTATAGATCATTTGAAAGATTTGAAAGCAGAGTGGTCTAACCCACTTTCTGTAGTTTTTGAGAAAAATGGGCTCAAAAGTTTTGTGTTTTCAAGAATGGTCTAACATTGGAAGCACCACTGTAACGCTATATTTGGGTTGTGGGTTAGACCACTCTGCCACTAAAATCTAGATCATACAATATTACAGACATAATATAAAACTCAGTTAGGATTTTTTGTGTTGTTAGACCACTCTTATTACTTATTACTCACATTGTTAGTTTCTATACTCATCTCCTCTCTGCTCTGAGGAAACACTGCCTGCAGTTCAACCTAAAAGTCCCAGATTTTTTGTTGTTTGCAGCCGAGTCACTATAGACGTCAAAACTGCACTGAATTTTGTGTTTTTCAAAGAAGATTGTTAGATCAATTGATTCATTTGTGTAAGATGAAGTGATTTTAGTAAAAAGTCCTGATTTGTAATACTTCGATTTAGTGAACAAAAACTGCACATCACACGTGATTAGTTCAAGGACTGTTGGAAAGTTGATAATCCAACAATTCTTTCTTGTTTCTCTTTCTTCTTTTTACTGATAAATTGTGCAATTTTGACAACAGTTTTTCAAAAGACACCTTTTAAACTTGTTCTGTTTTACCAATGCTGAGGAAAAAGTGGTAACTTGACATACTGTGGCTTTTTTACAACTTACATTATTGATCTATTTGATACTTATCGGCTGTTTAATCTGCATTAATCAGAAATATCTATACGTCTGATACTTGATGTAACCTGGATATAGTCTCAAGAACTACAAAACGTGCAGCAACATCAGAACAGACGATAGAAACATATCGGCTATAGATATTTAGTGTTCAGAACTGTAAAACACATATTTCATCACATATGCACTTAAAAACAGCTAAGAATGTCAGAACTACGTTTACAAAAGACTGGCAGATATGTCACAGTATTTAGCATTCTGGTAATTCTACTCCACCTTACATGACATTTTATTTCTACAGCTGTAACAATTAACTGATTTGGTGTTGAATATAACATGAATCACCCACTATTGTGATAACTAATGATCAGTTTAAGTATTTTTAAAGGAAAAAGTACTTATATTTGAATATGTTATGGTTTCTTTCCTCTTTTATGACAACAAACTGAATATATTTTTCATTTGATGACGTCACCTCGGGCTTTGGGAAACACTCGGACATTTTTTCATGATTTTTCTTCAATAAATCAAGAAAATAATCAACAAATGACAGTAATGTTCCTTGTAGCTTTAGTTATTTCTTTAGATTATACAATACAGATGCTTCTTATACCCCAGTTTGCACTTTATTTAAGTTTTAAAGGTGGAAATAAATTCAGTAAATCGCTAGTTTGATAGTTTAGTGTCAAATATTAAATTACTCACCCACTATTGTGACAACTAATTCTTGGTTTGAGTATTTTTTTTTACAAGGAAAAAAAAGCCTCTTGTATTTGATAATTTTCTGGTTTCTTTCGTCTTTTGTGACATTAACTGAATATATTTTCATTTGAAGACGTCATCTTGGGCTTTGTGAAACACTTTCTAAAATATTTTTTCTCTAATAAATCAAGAAAATAATCAACACATGACAATAATGTTTCTTGCCACTTTAGTTATTTCTTTCAAATGCACAATACAGATGCTTCTTAGACCCCAGTTTGCACTTTATTAAAGTTTTAAAGGTGCAAACAACTTCAGTAAATTCCTAGTTTGAGTCTTGCTATACGTTATGTGCTATTTTTGAGGAGGCTACTTGTATAATCTCTGTAGTTTCACCCTAACCTTTTAGCAGACGGATATAAATCAAGCCTAAGTATGTAATTAGAGAGAATTATACTCACAAACTAAGTGAGAATTTATGAGAAGCTGCAGTAAACCGATCCAGTAATCGACTCATATTTCTACACAGACCAGGTTAACGGTAAGAATAATTTTTAAACCTCACTCTCTGACCCCACATGTTTGCACACCTCCCCTTAATTCACAACACATTTAGCCTTTTCTAGCAGCGCTGCTTCGGCCAGCACCTCTCAACACAAACCCTATTGTCGGGAGCACTATAAAAACTACGGAGAAAAAAAATATGTAAATACATGTGAACATATGCTGCTGGACTGGCGGAGGGTTTGCAGTCATGAGAGGGCTTGTTGGGAGAGCGATTTGTTTTAATGAAAAAGTCATTCCTGGGGAGAGGAAAGGGTCCGGCTGCAGGCTGTTTGTGCTCAGCTTAAGTTTCTGCTCTGTAGTAAAAGCACCAGGACTTATGTGTCTACATGTGTGTGGGTTTGACCGAAAATAACGGAGAAAAAGTGAGCAGTCGATCACTGAAAACTGCCAGAAAAGCTGTCTGGAGGTAGCTTCAACACATTTTCTAGTAGCTCTTCTAGATGTACAATTGACTAAACATACTACGAACACGCACAATTTTGCTTCTTTTCTTGGTTTTTCCCTGATGCCTTGTCTTCTTCTTGCAGACTGTGGTGGATCCAGACTGTGGGGGATGGCGTGGCCTGAAGAAACAACCTCCGACTCCGAACCTCCGCTGTACTAGCAGGAACCAACGAGACCTAAAGATCTTCCTCGTCTCTGAGACCTTGTAACGCAACAACACAACGTCTTGGACATTCGCCGAGGATCGAGAGCCTCAGGGTGGACTCATCATGAAACCCTCCATCTCCGCAGGCCCCAACTCCGGCCTCTTGCTGGTCCTGATGTGCTGCCCCCTGCTGGGCCTGGTCCAATCCGCCAGCAGCAACAAAGCCAGCGATAACGGACATCCTCACCTGGGGGACGCCGACCCGGAGCGCTGCATGAGGCACCACTTTGTGGAGACCATCACGCACCCCATTTATAAATGCAACTCCAAGGTAAAGGCATGAATACACATCGCAAGAATGTAGAAGTTGTTTCAAGAAAACCTCGAGCGTCAGCCACAAGAAACCTCCAACACTGACTGAACATCACTTACGGCGCTTTTCCACTAGCACCTGCTCAGCTCGACTCTGTGAGGTTTTCCATTAGGACGTAGTACCAGGTATTATTTTAGTACCTACTTGTCCGGGGTTCCAAGCGAGTTGAATCGATCCAATAATGTGACGTCTACAGAGTGCAGGCCACTGATTGGACAGGGAGTGACGACACATGAGAGCGACTGCGATGGTGCGCATTGCTCTTCACGGAACTTGACAAAATTTGATAATGACTGAGCAGCAGGTATATCATCGCCTCGATGTCCTCCATTGTTGTGTTGAGTTTGTGTCTCACACACAAATGACATTAAGTGACTTCAGCGCTGCCGTGCTATGACGACTCCACCCACGATGAGGTGGTACTCAATTGTAATGGAAAACCACCTAAACCGAGTCAAGCAAAGTCGAGCCAAGTAGGTGCTAGTGGACAAGGGCCTTTATACTACCGTTCAAAAGTTTGGAGTCACTTAAATATGTCCTTATCTTTGAAGAAACGTATTTTTTTCAATGAAGATGACATTAAATTAATCAGAAATCCAATCTAGACATTGCTAATGTGGTAAATGATTATTCTAGCTGGAAACGGCTGATTTTTAATGGAATATCTTCATAGGGGTACAGAGGAACATTTCCAGCAACCATCACTCCTGTGTTCTAATGCTACATTGTGTTAGCTAATGGTGTTGAAAGGCTCATTGATGATTAGAAAACCCTTGTGCAGTTATGTTAGCACATGAATAAAACTGAATTTTCATGGAAAACATGAAATTGTCTGGGTGGCCCCAAACTTTTGAACAGTAGTGCATGTCACACTTGTATCTGTTTTTCTGCTGGTCAGTTTGTTTGCATCATTTAAATGCAACAAACAATGACCAGAACTGCTGCACAACATCAGACTGAATTAAAACAGGAGCAGATAATCTACAGTCTGAAACATGGAGGAAAAGAAGCCGATTTTTGTTGCTAATTTGATAATAGTGGTGTGTTTTTTTTTAAATAGCAAATTGATTGTTTCTTTTTGTTCTTGTGTATTTTAAAGAAACATACCATCGAACTGAATGCAAGCAGCACTAGATAATCTACAGGAGAGGCCACTAATACTGTACACTGAAGATAAAATAGAAACAGAAGCTAATCTTGAATTGCCAACAAGTAAAATTATATCTTCAGTTGAGATTTGAAGTAAAATTCTTTTGCTGTGTGAAGCGCAATTTTGTTTTGAACAAGCCGATATATTTTCACGTCCGTACTGTGTTTTATACAGATTTGGCGGCAAGTTAGAGAGTTCGTTTCTGATTTTCACTTGAAACTTTGGAAACCCGATATAATGATAGTGAATGAGAGTTTTGGTCGACACAGTCTGAGCTCTGAGGTGATTTATGAAAAAACACAAGTCCTACATCAATGAGAGCCACACTGGGTGAAAGAGGACAAAAATGCCAACGTTTTTATGTATAAATCGTTCATGTAGAGTAAAAATTGTGAGGAGCAAAAGAGGTTAACTGCACTTTAAAAAAATCTGATCAGAATTTAATGGCTAACTGAAGAAAAATTCTAGTTTTTCGAAAAATTCATGAAACTAAAACAGTGACTTCGTCAAAACCGTAAAAGATATCAAAAGATGGATTTAGAGTAATGACACTGAAAGCCTCATGACTCGTTTAAACTTTGAATGAAGTTTCTACTGTAAAGTATTTCATAGCTGCAGGGTTCCAAAGACGGCTGGATTTGGCAGTTGTCTGACTTCCCATTCATTTCAATGGGGATTTTTATGTGCGAATTTCTTAAAAACCGTACGAATAATAGCAACCAGCAGTCGCAGCACACCATTTCTGACCAAGCTGCACATTTTACTGTATCATTTAAATGGGTTTTCTTAAATCTGCAGCACAGGTTAAGTGATGAAAATCCTGTCGGGCAAATCTATAATAAGAATACGCCCGAACAATAACAATAAGTGAGCTCCGATGCTTATACATTGGCACAGTTAAATATCTTTCCCAGAAGGTGAGAGGTACTAAGCACGAAAATCTTAATTTATTTCCTTTGTGATTGATCAAATTTAGCGAGAGCCAAAATTCTAACGTCAGCCAAACAACTTCTTAAAGGATTTCAATAAGAGCAGCGTCACTGTTGTCTCCTTCAAACTCCGTCATCCACTCGGCTAAATGAGTCACGCTTTGTTTCTCCGGTGTGTGTGTGTGTGTGTGTGTGTGTGTGTGTGTGTGTGTGTGTGTGTGTGTGTGTGTGTGTGTGCTATTGTGTATTATGAGGACATTTTGCATGAATACACACCACACTATGAGGACATTTTGAATTATGAGGACAGGGTCGGTGTCCTCATAATTCTGACAACGCAGAAAGGTTTCTTTAGGTCTAAAAGGCAGAAATCCAAAAAATCTCCAAAAGTCTCAACAATTCACAATGACCTGACTTTGTGTATAATTTGTGTATCAACACAGCGCCCCTGTAGACAGGTCCTGGTATTGCACCTGCTCATGAATTATTCACACAGTGTATATTTCAAGGCTTCTGATTGGTTGACAGGCGGAAGGTCCCCATAATTGCGGATTTTGTCAGAAAAGCTGTGTATTCTCGAATTACACCATGCGGTCACCTCATAACCCAGAAAACTATGCTGTCATAAAGTAGCTACCACTTTTACTGGTAGACAGACAGAAAAACAGCAAGATATGACAATTAAAGAGACAGCTATGACCAGGAAAGACACAGATATAACCAGTACAGAGACAGATATGAAAAGAAAAGAGACAGATGTGACCAGTGCAGAGAAACATATGATCAGTAAAGAGACATATGTGACCAGTAAAGAGAAAGATATGACCGGTAAAGAGGCAGATATGACCAGTAAAGAGACAGATATGATCAGTGAAGAGACAGATTTGACCAGTAAAGAGAAATATATGACCAGTAAAGAGACAGATATGATTAGCAGAGAGACAGATATGATCAATAGAGACAGATATGACAATTAAAGAGACAGATATGACCAGTACAGAGACAGATGTGATCAGTAGAGACAGATATGACCAGTAAAGAGACAGTTATGACAAGTAAAGAGACAGGTATGACCAGTAAATAGACATATATTATCAGTAAAGAGACATATGTGACCAGTAAAGAGAAATATATGACCAGTACAGACAGATGTGACCAGTAAAGAGACAGATATGATCAGTAAAGAGACAGCCATGACAGAGACAGATATGACCAGTAAAGAGGCAAATATGACCAGTAAAGGGACAGATACGACCAGTAAATAGACATATATTATCAGTAAAGAGACATATTTGACCAGTAAAGAGACATATGTGACCAGTAAAGAGAAATATATGACCAGTAAAGAGACAGATATGATTAGCAGAGAGACAGATATGATCAGTAGAGACAGATATGACAATTAAAGAGACAGATATGACCAGTACAGAGACAGATGTGATCAGTAGAGACAGATATGACCAGTAAAGAGACAGTTATGACAAGTAAAGAGACAGGTATGACCAGTAAATAGACATATATTATCAGTAAAGAGACATATGTGACCAGTAAAGAGAAATATATGACCAGTACAGACAGATGTGACCAGTAAAGAGACAGATATGATCAGTAAAGAGACAGCCATGACAGAGACAGATATGACCAGTAAAGAGGCAAATATGACCAGTAAAGGGACAGATACGACCAGTAAATAGACATATATTATCAGTAAAGAGACATATTTGACCAGTAAAGAGACATATGTGACAAGTAAAGAGAAATATATGACCAGTACAGAGACAGATATGACTAGTAAAAAGACAGATATGATCAGTAAAGAGACACAAATGACCAGCGTGTTGCCATCCATCCATCCATCCATCCATCCATCCATCCATCCATCCATCCATTGTCTTCCACTTATCCGGGGCCGGGTCGCGGAGGCAGCAGTCTAAGAAAAGAGGCCCAGACTTCCCTCACCCCATGTACCTCCTCCAGCTCTTCCGGTGGGACCCCAAGGCGTTCCCAGGCCAGCTGAGAGACATAGTCCTTCCAGCGTGTCCTGGGTCTGCCCTGAGGCCTCCTCCTGGTGGGACATGCCCAAAACACCTCCCTATCGAGCCGTCCAGGATGCATCCGGAACAGATGCCCAAGTGTTGTTGCTCCTCCGTTAAAAACTGGTAACCAGTCAGTCTGCCTATTTAAAGGGTGAAAAGCAGTTACTATGCTGTCACTGTGCTGGTGTCATGGTGCGTATCACTCTGAACATGAACAACAGAAAGCTGAAGAAAGAGTTATCTCAGGACATTAGAAAGAAAATGATGAACAACCTTGATTTAAAGGTTAAGAACATCTCCAAGCAGCCTCATGTTTCTGTGACAACAGCTACAAATATTCAGAAGTTTAAGGTCCACAGGATTGTAGCAAACCTCTCTGGAAGTGGCTGCAAGAGATGATGACAAATTGAAGAGACACATGATGAATGGTCATCAAAGAGCCCAGAACAACTTCCAAATAGATTAGAAGTGAACTCCAAGTTCAAGGTATGTCAGTGTCTGATTGTACCATCCATCACTGTTTGAGCCATAGTGATGACCATGGATGAGTTTGCGGTTGAGAGCAAATCATAAAAAAACGAGACTGGAATTTTCACAAATGCATATTGATAGGACGCAGAGCTTCTCTGAGAATGTCCATTGGACAGAGGAAACAAAGCTGGAGCTTTCTGACAAGTCACATTAAGTCTATGTTCACAGATGCAAAAATTAAGCATACAAAGTAAAGAGCACTGCACCAACAGTAAAACATGGAGGAGGCTCTGTCATGTTCTGGGGCTGCTTTGCTGCATATGAATCTGTGCAGGGTTCAATGAAATCTCAAGATTATCAAGGCATTCTCGAGGGAAACGTGGTGCCCAGTTTCATAAAGCTTGGTCTCAGTGGCAGGTCATGGGTCCTCCAACAGGATAATGACCCAAAACACACAACTAAACACACAAAAGAACGGTTAAGAACAAAACATTGGACTGTTCTGTAGTGGCCTTCTATGAGCCCTGATCAAAATCCTATTGAACATCTGTGGAAAGAGCTGAAACATGGAGTCTCGAGAAGGCACCTTCAAATCTGAGACAGTTGGAGCAAACAAACAAACAAAACGCTAAATCAAGGGTACCATATTTTTGTCCAGGCCAGTTTCATGGACGATTTTTTTTTTAATTATTCAGTTTAACCACAATTCAAAAGCAATGTCTGATTTTTTTATTTGTTAATTTTCAGGAAATAATTATTTGTTATTACTTAGTTTCAAGTTATTTCAGGTTTTTCTGTCTTAAACAGAAGGGTACCAACAATTTGGTTGTCCATGTGTGTATGACCACTAAAAGGACAGATATGACCAGAAAAGATCGAGATTCAGAATGCTTTATTAATCCCCAAATGGCAATTTTTTTTATACAGTCGACCTCATTCAAGTAAAGAATTATATGAAATAAAGTAGATCAAAAGAGACAACAGCAATCAGATGATAGGACAAACACAGCCTCAACATAAACACAAACAAGTCAGTGTGATCTGCAGGAACCAAGACCCACTCTGCTGTCACGAGGAGCCAGATAGACAAACACCATTCATCCATTCATTATACCGCTTATCCATGAAGGGTCACAGGGGTGCTGGAGCCTATCCAAGCTGATATTAGGTGTGAGGCAAGGGGACACCCTGATCATTATCAATTAACCTAACAAGCATGTCTTTGGTTAGTGGGAAAAAACTGGAATATCAGGAAAGAACCCACAGGGCACCGGGAGAAGATGCAGACTCCACACAGAAAGGTCCCAGCCCCAAGAGGTCGCGAACCAGGAAACTTCTTACGGTTAGGCAGCAGTGCTAACCACTGCAGCATTGTGCCTCCTCTAGACATTGGTCAGGTACACTGAATACTCAGGACAGTGTATACACTCTGTCCTTCACAGTAAGATTACTGATGTGGGTTTGTATGTTTTGTATGGCTAAATATTATAGATACACAGTCCTCACAGTAACTATAGTGGTCAGGTACATTGAATACTCAGGACAGTGTATACACTCTGTCCTTAAGATTAATGATGTGGGTTTGTATGTTTTGTATAGCTAAATATTGTAGACACACAGTCCTCACAGTAACTATAGTGGTCAGGTACACTGAATACTCAGGACAGTGTATACACTCTGTCCTTAAGATTAATGATGTGGGTTTGTATGTTTTGTATAGCTAAATATTGTAGACACACAGTCCTCACAGTAACTATACTGGTCAGGTACACTGAATACTCAGGACAGTGTATACACTCTGTCCTTAAGATTAATGATGTGGGTTTGTATGTTTTGTATAGCTAAATATTGTAGACACACAGTCCTCACAGTAACTATACTGGTCAGGTACACTGAATACTCAGGACAGTGTATACACTCTGTCCTTCATCGTAAGATTAGTGATGTAGGTTTGCATGGCTAAATATTGTAGACACACAGTCCTCACAGTAACTACACTGGTCAGGTACATTGAATACTCAGGACAGTGTATACACTCTGTCCTTAAGATTAATGATGTGGGTTTGTATGTTTTGTATAGCTAAATATTGTAGACACAGTCCTCACAGTAACTATACTGGTCAGGTACACTGAATACTCAGGACAGTGTATACACTCTGTCCTTCATCGTAAGATTAGTGATGTAGGTTTGCATGGCTAAATATTGTAGACACACAGTCCTCACAGTAACTACACTGGTCAGGTACATTGAATACTCAGGACAGTGTATACACTCTGTCCTTAAGATTAATGATGTGGGTTTGTATGTTTTGTATAGCTAAATATTGTAGACACAGTCCTCACAGTAACTATACTGGTCAGGTACACTGAATACTCAGGACAGTGTATACACTCTGCCCTTCATAGTAAGATTACCGATGTGGGTTTGTATGTTTTGTATAGCTAAATATTGTAGACACACAGGCTTCACAGTGACTGTATTGGTCAGGTACACTGAATACGCAGGACAGTGTATACACTCTGTCCTTCATACACAACACACACACACCTATACAGGTTACTGTGAACTGTAAGGACAGTTGGGGCGAAACAGGTTTTTTGGTGTATTAGGCTGGCACCCCTTTCCGCTTGTTTCCCAAGGATGTGAGTGATGCCAAAAAATCTATTTTGAGCAGTACTACACAAATCTCACTTCAAAAGTAAAATACACACAAAGCAATTCTAGATTTTTCAACCTGACATTTTGCATCTTTGTAAGGACATGCTTAATTAGGTGAATAAACCACGCCTATGAAAAATATTTACATTATGAGGACTGGCTCAATTTATAAGGACAGTTGATACACACACATACACACGTCACTGAAGTGTATTGAGGGGTCAAACAACTTAGTGGGACTTAGCTTAACACATACACAAACATGGAGGCAATGTGAATTAAGGGGCACACCCAGTTAATGAGGACAAATAGTTTAACTCAACAGTTATTTAAAGTATTAAGACTTACCTAATTGGTGAGCACAATTTGGATATTTTAAAACACTTTTTATATGAAATGGCTTTCATCCATTTAAAGCGCAGATTGTAATGGACAGCCAGTAAATAATCTATATCAGGCAGAGACAATGAAGGAGGAAAAAAGTTTGATTATTCAGTTTTGTATTTTTTTCTTTGTTACAACCTAACAAAACAAAAACAGTGCCATCAATAGAAATAAATGGTGGCTATTAACATACTGGCTTTAGCACCAAGGGTTGCACTTTGTGGTATGTATGAGTTTACAACACAATTATGAACTGGTGGAATGGTCACTGATGATGATGACACTGCAGGACACTTTTACCACATTAAAAATTTTTAGTCACAGGTAGAAAAAAAACAATTAACACTAACAACACATTGTACTGAGTATTCAGTGTACCTGACCAGTATAGTTACTGAGGACTGTGTGTCTACAATATTTAGCCATACAAAACATACAAACCTACATCACTAATCTTTTTTTGTAATTATTTCTTTATTTGAGAGGTTGATGTTAATTTTACAAACATTTTTAAGACATTAACAACATGAACCTCTTTTTTTCGAAAACAGTAAACAGAAAACAGAACTGGGAGCTAACAGCAGATATTTCTATGAAAAAATAAATAAATAAGAAAAAATAAATAAATAAGAAAAAAAATAAATAAATTTGGGAGATACAGATTTCAAAATGAGACCAAATGGGTATAAAGAAAAAATAAAATGAAATGAAATTAAATTCAAATAAAAAATTGAATATACTTGTATTTGTTTGTACACTCATGTATTTCGGAAGTTATATACATGTATATATTAGGGCTGGATGATATGGATAAGAAGACATATCTCGATATTATTCAGCTGGCTATCAATATACAATATATTTCTATATTTTTCCAGTGAATTAATAAGTTTTTAGTCCGATTTTCTTGCTTTCTTTTCGATATTGTCTAATACCCAAGTAACACAAGAAACTCGGCATAAGCAATACTTTTGATATATCTTCAAGCCCCAAAACCCATACAAATACTAAGACAGTCAGTCAAAAAGGATTTAAATTTACGTAGATTCAGTCAAGTAAAGTTGGTTCGAAGAGGAGATATAAAATTAATCCATTTATTCCAAATTGAGAAGAATTTATCTATTCGAGTTTGCAAAGAATATGTCAATTTTTCCATTTTATATATTTCGCTAATAGTCCAAAACCAGTCATCCAGTGTTGAGGAATTTGGATTTAGCCATTTTTTGGTGAAAGCTTTTTTGCTGGCAGCTAAAAGTGCCTGTAATAATTTTACATCCCCTCTTCTGTCCAATGTGGGAATCAGACCAAAATACAGGTTTGCAAAATCTTTTTCGATATGAACCTCAAAGACATCTTTCTAAATCTTATGGATTTCAGACCAATATTGTTGTAATACAGGGCATTCCCAGAATATGTGGTAGTGATTTGCATCCAAGGACCCGCATTTCCTCCAACATTTTGTGTTTAGATTTTTATATTTACTCTGCTTTGGGGTCCTAAAAAAGCGTGTAATGTTTTTCCAGCAGTGTTCTCTCCAGATTAGCGAGTTAGTAGAAGTCCACTGAAAAACACACACTTTACCCCAAGTCTCGTTCGAAATTTCTATTCCTGCCTCATGTTCCCATTTTTCTTTAATATAAATAGTATTCTCGTTTTGTGGATCTAATATCCCATTATACAGTTTACTGATCCCCTTTTTTAATGAATAATTGAAGGTTGATTTTAAAATATTGAAAAAGTTGGATTCAGCCTGAGAAAGTTGTGATCTTTTACATTGTTTATTAAAGTAGTCACGCATTTGAAGAAACCTGAAGAAGTCAGTGTGCTCCAAACCGAATTCGGTTCTCAAGGTTTGAAAACTCCGTAATGTCCCTTTATGGGTGAAAGAAAAATAGGTTGTCAAACCTTTTTCGATCCAAATTTGAAACCTTTTATCATTTTTGTTTGGTTGAAACTCTGTATCATAGGCGCACCATCTGAAACTTTTTAACATCTTTTCTATGTCGCATATTTTAATTATTTTATGCCATGTTTTAAGTGTTTGTTCTAACCATGGGTTAATGCCTTCTAACTCTTCTGTTAACCTTTTGTCTGCAATTGCAGCTGGTAGGGGAAATTTAGAAGACATATTAAGTTCTATTGTCTTCCATATGCCTTGATAGTCTGGGTTACACCAGTGCAATGAAGGAATAACTTGTGATGCATAATAGTAGAATTTGAAACAAGGGAGCGCTGCTCCTCCCTTATCTTTTCCCAATTGTAGAACAGTGTAACGAATTCTTGGTCTTTTCCCCTGCCACACAAAGCGTGAGACCCATTTATCCCATTCCTTAAATTGACCGTCACTCACTTCAATAGGCAATGTTCTAAACAAATACAACAATCGGGGAAGTATATTCATTTTCACTGCAATAATTCTAGAATTCAGATTTAGACAAGGGAGAAGATTCCATCTATGAATGTCTGATTTTATTGCCTGCGATATTGGGTCATAATTTGCTTGGTATAGTTTTGAGGTATCTTTTGTAAGTATTATTCCTAAATATTTTAAAGATGATGCCTCCCATTCAAGGTCATATTTATCTCTAAGGGATTCTGAAGCACTGTAGTTCAAAGTCATCACTTGAGTTTTTGTTATATTAAGTTTGTAACCAGACAGCTGTCCAAAATTATTTAGTAAGGTCATCAACACTGCAAATGATTCTTCAGGTTCCTCCAAAAAGACTAAAACATCATCAGCAAACATTGCAACTTTTTGTTCAGTTCCGGCAAACTTAACCCCTTTGATATCTGTTGTTTGTCTTAGTAACTGGCCAAGCGGTTCTATATAAATGGCAAAGAGAAGAGGTGAGATCGGGCATCCCTGCCTCGTCCCTCTCTTCAAGAGAAAGTAGTCAGAATGAGCACCATTAATTTTTATGCAGGCCCTTGGATTATCATATAGTGACTGTATTACTCTAATAAAGCTTTCTTTGAATCCAAATTTTGCAAGTACTTTATATAGGAATAACCATCTGACCGAATCGAAAGCTTTCTCTGCATCTAATCCAACAATTACCGCTCTGGTCTTTTGCTCATTTAATTGTCTTATAACATGTAAACAGCGTCTTATATTATCGGAGGTCTGTCTTTGCTGGATAAATCCACATTGGTCTAAATGTATCAATTCAGGAAGAATCTTTTCTAACCTGCGAGCAATAATTGCTGTAAATAATTTGTAGTCTAAATTGAGTACGCTGATGAAAAAAAAAAACAATTTTTTTTCTGGGTATAAATGTCATTAATTTCATTTTTTGTTTGCTGAATTTTTTCTTTAATTTTCAAATTACTTTTATTACTGTCTATTTGTTGTAGTTGTTTCAATTTTCCCTGAAGGTCAACTAATTTTTGCCCTTTTATTTTTTTTAAGTGTGATGTCATTGAGATTATTTTCCCTCTCATCACTGCTTTTAGAGCGTCCCACAACATAATCTGGGATACTTCACCATTGTCGTTCAGATCAAGATAGTTTTTAATGTCCTCCTTTATTTGTTGTCTCAATTTTAGATCATTCAATATATTTGAGTTTAACTTCCACATCATTTTTCGAGCCTTCTTTTCTAAGATAACTGACATTGATATAGGACTATGATCTGAAAGATCAATTGTTTTAATTCTACAGTCCTTTATTCTGAAACGTTCACTGTGAAACATAAAAAAATAATCTATTCTTGAGTAAGCTCTGTACGGATGTGAGTAGTGGGTATAGTCTCTGCCCTTAGGGTGTAGTTCTCGCCAAACGTCAATTATGCCCAATTCCTTCATCAATGCATTTACTCTTTTAACCAGTGTATTTTCTTGGTTGAAAGAGCTGGATACATCAAGTTTAGGATTTAGTCGAATATTAACGTCTCCTCTGTAGAAGGTCCAGTCACTACCTGGGGGGATATATGTATTTATAAGTGTTATTTCCCGTCCTTCTATTTTTCCTGTGATTTTAACAAATCTTCCTTCTTCATCTTGTATTTCTGATATATGTTCATAATTTAGAGTATTGGAAATTAAAATTGCAACCCCTCTCCGAGACCCTTTTTTGTAGGAGGAGGAGAATGTAAATTTGAAACCCTGTCTTTTTAGTTTAGCATGCTCAGATTGACTCAAATGAGTTTCTTGAAGAAAGGCTATCTGTGCCTTTTCTCGTTTCAATTTTGTTAAAATTTTACTCCTCTTTATAGGATTCAAAACTCCATTTACATTAAATGAAACAATTTCGACTGGCTCTCCCTGCATACAAACAGTTTGTATTAGTTCTCTGTAAGCGCTCCCATTCAAACAACATAAAACCAACAGTAAGAAACAACATTATGAACAATGAACAAATGTCAATCATTACTTCCAACCCTAAGGTCCATTTACTGACCAGATGCCTATTTGAGGGATAGCCTCTGCTCCCCCAGTGTGGTAGAGGGCCCTCCAATGTGATGTCAGTCATGTAGACAGTTTAGTATTATCTTTGTATATCTCTATCTTCCGACCAAAGGTTTCAACATTTTGTCCCAATATGCCATTGTCCCAATGTATTACTCGTTTGAAATTGAAACTTTACCCCTAATCCTCCGCTTGAGTGCGCCTGAATGCTTGCAGCTTCTGCCTGAAGTACTCAGTCTTCCCTGCCGCGGTGCTCCGTTTGGTCCGCACAGGCTGCCATGCTCCTCGCTGAATCCTCTCCAACAACGTTGCTGGTTGCTCGATGACCTTCACCTGGAGACCACGACTTGCCATGTCAGCGGTCGCCTCCTCCACTGTGCCGTATGTTACTTGCCCTTCCTCGTAGTGAACTCTTAAACGCGCTGGATACAGTGTCTGGAAACGTAGCTTGTTTTCCTTCAGGACTCTTCGCGCCTCCACATAGGCTTTCCGGTTATGCAAAATAGCAGGAGCATAATCATGGTCCAAGTTTATCTTGTGGCTGTCAAGAGTAAAGCCTTTCTTGAGCCATGCCAGGTGGATCACTTCTTCTTTTACTATATAACTCTGAAATTTAACGACGATAGATCTTGGTGTGGCTCCCGGCGGGGGTCGGGGGCCGAAGGCACGATGAGCTCTCTGTATCTGTAGGTCGAGCGTAGCAGGAATGGAAAGATTTTCTCTGAGCACTTTCTCTATAAATGTAATCATTGTTTTTGGGCTTTGTTCGTTTTGCTCCGGTATCCCGTATATCCTGATGTTTTCTCTCCTCAATCTGCACTCTTGATCCGTTAGCTTCTCCTGCAGTTGCTCTTGTGTTTTTAGCATTTCCACCATAACTTCTTCAATGTCTTGTATCTTTTCCTCATTCCCTCCAATTCTTTTCTCAGCTTCGTCCAGTCTGGAATTAGTCTTTGCAAACTCCGTCTTAATTTCCAGCCTGTACTCACTTCTTTGAGTATTTCATTGTTCGTCACATCCACTTCGGGCTCACTCTCTTCATTTTCCCTCTGGTTAGCAGTGGCTAAGTTAGCAATAGCATCGCCATCCGCTGGCACGTCCGTTTCTTTAATTGTCGAGACCGTTTGCATATTTTTCTTCTTAGGAGGCATCCTCTTTCTTCAGTAAGCTGTGTTAGTTGAGGTTTCTGTCGATATTACTTGGCTTTTGGGGACAATTTCTTTCTTTTGGTCGGGAGACCACGCGCTAAGCTGCCATCCCTTTGTGACCCGGAAGTCCTCCCCCACATCACTAATCTTACGATGAAGGACAGAGTGTATACACTGTCCTGCGTATTCAGTGTACCTGACCAATACAGTCACTGTGAAGCCTGTGTGTCTACAATATTTAGCTGGACATGGGCCACGCTGCAGACACATTCTGCACCTCAGCCGTGACTCGGTTTTGGCTGAAGTCGGCTGCTGACTCCTGCTTCTGCCAGCGGCTACAGGACAGAATAAAGAAAAAGAAAAGTGTGGATTGAGCAATGATCACTCAGACAACTTAAAGGAAGCGGCTTCATTTAAGGACACTGATGACACGTGAACGCTGTTGTGGAAAGGTGCCGTCGGTTTCCCGGGTTTCTCTTCTGTTGTGCAGTTGTTCTCGTAGCGTGAGCGATGTGTTCTTTGGTCTTTTTTTAATATTCCGCCTCTGAGTGCAAACAGCAGGTGTCCAAACCACAGCTCTGCTCCGGCGAGGCAGGGCTGAACACACTCCCAGCGTGAGCCCGGCTTTCTGTTACCGAGAACTGACTGGAAGCCCGGCTGAGCAACTGTTTTACACCTCAGTGTGTTTGAGTTCACACTAAATCCACCTGCAGCGCAACAAACTCACCGTCTGTGTGAGGAGGCGTGTGTTGAAGGTGTTTGTCTGGTCGTAGCTGTGGAAGAGGTTTGACAGACTGAATTTACACTGACACAAAATCAGGCAATCTGGTAAAAAAAAATAATAATAATAATCATCAGGTGAAATGGCTAAAACAAGAAAAAGTGTTTTTAACAAAAGCTAAAAATTCTAATGAATATAATGATGACCAAATTTCATCAGGATTATTTAAAACTTTGTACTATTTATTCAGTTTATTGTAACACAACAATAACTTAAATGAACCTGATCAGGTGAATGAGGTGTTTTACTGTAATTGGAAGCTTCAGTGTCATGTTCATCTGTTTGTTTTGATTGTGAAATATTTAAGTAATCATTTTATTCCTGGGTGGGCTTCCTAGGAAATATTCCTTGTAGGCTACCAACCAAAAGAAGAAGAAAAAACAATGAGTTGTCTCGTGAAAAAATCATTAAATTTACTGTCGAAGCCATTTTTTAAAACTCTGTAGAGATATTTAAACATTTGTGCACCCAGTCTGGCAGCTAGTGAAACTGAAATTGACTTATAAAGCATGTTTTAAAATAACAAACGAATAACTAAAATTAATGTTATGCCTTGGAAACTATCAAACCTGCAGCTCTCTGAGTTTCTGCAACAAGTGCTAGATATGTTTTTATCGTTGTGAAGGAACAACTACCTGGTATTGTGGATTTCACAGCAACTAAAAATGACCTATTATGTGTGGCCAGGGTTGGGGAAAAAAAAGACCTTCCAAGACCGGCCCATTGAGTAAATTCTTGAACTTCCTGATGACCAGTTATAGCTTGAATAGGATGGGGTATTAGTAGTAATAGCTGGGGTTAGGAATCTGGATTAGGGCTGATCAAAGCATTTTTTTAAACTGAAACAAATCTAAGTCTGATGCTGTGTTTACATCCGCTGTCACAGAAGTGTCATAAATAAAACTAATGTTCATAATACACAGCATAATCCATCAAAAACAGATTAATTTATAACACAAAGTGATCATGCTGGGTGTTTGTCATGTGATGTTATTGATGTTTTAGCCAACAGACACATGATTTGGTCTCTGTTACATGTACTGCTGCAATAAAGGAACACTATCCTCGTCAAATCTAGCTTATGTGAAACACATCTGGTCAGAGGGCATGAAGTGCCACTAAAGTCTTTGTCATGGTGACCCTTTGTTAGCAAAACCTCAACCCTATGAGTGGCCACTGCCTGACTCTAGTGGCCTCACTAGGGCTGGATCCGAATATTCGGTCGTTGTGGTGGTATCCAAATCTAAATTTTGAGATCCGAATACTCGGAATTCACTTCGCCCGTGTTTGTAAACAGAAGACAAACTGTGAAGACGGAGATATCCATGCTAATGCTAACGCTGTCGGTTTGCTTTCCTTTTCTTCGAAGCACTGCCATCAGAAGAGTCTGACTTGCATTTAGGAGCCATAATGTAGGGTAAAAAGTTAGTGAATGTAGCACAATCCAAGGTGGTATGTAACCGGTGAATGTACATAAAGCCGTCTTATAGCGCCGCATGATGGCGTATTCGTCCGCTCCGCTCGCCAACTAGTTCCATGTAACCAGTTCCTACATAACAACGAAACGCCATAGGTTGAGGATGTCATAAACTGAGGACCTCCTGTAGGGTAACTTTTGGTATATTCACTGAAACTATGCAAAATTTATCTGTCTATTTGTGGAATGCCAGACCCTTGAAGTCCATGGGTTGGGTCGACATTTTGCACTTTTTCATTCATGTTACGATTAAACAAGAGAAGCCTTATTAATCCGTCACCAGGGAAACCTTTTGTTGTTGGCTTATATGGGAGCAAATGTTGCTTTTTTCAGCATTTTTAAGCCTTCACAATTTTTCTTCATATTTGCAGGTGAAATTTCGTGCGTCTATCACAAATTAACAAATTATAAGCCAACCCTATGCAATTCAAGGGCCTGTAACTCTGAAAATAGTGACTTTATAAAGGTAAAATTTTTCACGCCTTCAATAGATATACTCAAGTTACTGTACAAAAAACATCAGTTGATTCTTCAGGGGTCATGTGGTGCAAACTCTGACTTTCTCTTGTAGCAGTATCTTTACACTACTGTGTTGGCGCTGCTTCTTTGGGGAGTTCTCCTCTCTCGCTGCCGCGGTAAATCCGGTGGATTAACTCTGATCTCTTGGTGTATCTGTGTTTTTAATGTCGCTGCTCATGAATGAAAGGGAGGAGCAGGGAAGGTGCAGATATGTTTGATATCCTGATCCCTTGGCTAGGACGAAGACAAATGGTCTTAAAGTGGCGACAACGGTCCTGATGTGTGTTTGTGCGTCACCCTGTCGTGGCCCCAGACAGGCTTTTGTCACAGCGGGTACATGGGTGGCGACACACAGCAGCTGACAGAAGGACATGACACAGGAGTCTGTTTAGGGAGGCGACAGGAATGCAGTGACCCACCGAGGAATGCCGGTCGGACGCTCACAACACTAATCAGGCCAGAGCTTTGTGTGAGAGTGTGTTTAAACTGGGAGAAGGTTGGATACGGTGTTTTGTAGGGATGTCCTGGTCAAATCTCAAAGATCAGGCCTTAACTGATCGGTACTGGCGCGAACCTAAGCATGATTACTAATACTGCCACTATTTGTGGAGTCCCAGACCCTCGAAGTACATGCAGTGGGGCGATAATTCATGCTTTTCATGCATGATGCTAATTACAAAAGTACAATAAGCTTCAAAACAAAGATATAATAAAGGTAAGTAAAGAAAATGTACAGGGTGCGATGATATGTACAGGTGCGTTTCTGATTTTGCTGTCAAAATGTTCCTTTGTGTACTTTTGTGTGTCATCATTAAATATATTAACGTTATTGTTGAGAAAAAATCAGAAAGAAAAGAAAAAGACATAATTTGCGGCAGGACTCTATCCGTGCCAATTTTCAACAGTTTTCTTAATTAAGGTACAGCAGCGTTATCACACCGATATCAGTTAATTGATATTTTTCATCAATTTGAGCAGAGTAGACATTTTTCCAGTGCTGATTTTACCGTTTTAGTCAACAAACACATGACCTGGGCATGAAAGATGCCACTGTTAGATACACTTCTGAGATATAGTATTGCTATATCCCAGAAGTCCAAGATAAGCTCAACTGAAAACATGAGCTCTGGTTTGAAAAATTAAACGTCACAGAAGTCTTTGTCATGGTGCCCATTGCTAACAAAACCCTCACAATGCTCTCATGAACTGCCCAAAGTCCGAGGAACTGCTGCTGTATTAAACAATGAGCAGCTGGCAGATGGGTCCCCCACACATAAAGAGCCGGGTTCTGCTCCAGGTTTCTTCCCTGTTAAAAAGGTGTTTTTCTTGCCACTGTCGCCTTAGGGCTTGCTTTGGGGGTTCAGGCATATGGGTTCTGTAAAGCGTCTTGCGACAATTTCACCTGTAATTGGTGCTATATAAATAAAATTAAATTGAACTGAAATTGAATTTAGTTTCACTTTTAATAATGCATATACTGTGCACAGGTACCTTTCTGAGTTTGTTGTCAAAATGTTCCCGTATGTACTTCGACAGCCTGTAATTTAAAAACTATTTATAGTATGAAGGTAAAATTTTGCATGTCTTCATTAAATATATTAAAGTTATTGTAGATAAAACTTGTTCACGGTCATGCATGTGTTGTAAAACTAGGGTCCAATTTGCAGCACGACGCTAGCCGTGCAAGTTTTCAATAATTTTCTTTATTAACATGCAGCAGCATTGTCACGCCGAAATCAGTTAAGAGTAGACATTTTTCCAGTGCTGATTTTACTGTTTTAGTCAACAAACACATAATCTGAGCTTAAAAGATGCCACTGTTAGACATGCTTCTGGGATATAGCAATGTCATCCAAGACAATTTCATCTTAAAACATGAGCTCTGGTCAAAGGACATTACACGTCACATAAGTCTTAGTCATGGTGCCCATTGCTAACGAAACCCCCACAATATTCTCTGCTTGCCAATATGAACTACTTGTACCTGGAGGCCATTAAACATCACATAAGTCTTTGTCATGGTGCTCATTGCTAACGAAACCCATACAATGCTCAACATGAACTGCCCGAAGTCCAAGTGACAGCTGCTGTATTAAACAATAAGCATGTTTTCTGTTTAGTTTCATTTTTAAAAATGTGTATAGTGTTTGTGTGACCGTGTGAGATTTGCTTATAGTTGTTTGTAAAGACATAGTATAACAGCTGACGCCGTTGCTGCTGCATGTTTATCAAGGGACGTGTTTTCTGGTTTGTCATTCTTTGTCTTCTGTTACTGCAGATTTTCAGCTGGCGTGTGATCTAACCTCTACAGATTTGTAAGGCATGTAACAAACACACATTTATTACCACTCATTTCAGTTATTTCTTTGTTTCAGAACCATACACACCTCTGTGTCATGATAAATACATGAACAAAAGGAACATTTTGTCTTTAATTGCATTCTAACCAATGCCCCCTGGCAGCCACAATCTTATCCACTGGAATTTATACAGTCGTGGTATTGGATTTGGATTCGGCATTGGATTGGCAAATTCTGAATATTAAATTACTCAAATGGCAATTTGTGGCAGAACACGAGCCACAGCTTGACTTGAGCAGACATTTTTCCTGTGCTGATTTTGCTGTTTTAGTCATCAGAAACATTATTTGGGTTTGAAAGGTGCCTCTGTTACAGCAATGTAGTCCAAGTCAGTCCAACTTACCCTGAACACATGACCTCTGGTTGGAGGTTATTAACTGTCACAGAAGCATTTGTCATGGTGCCCATTTCTAACAAAACTTCCACGATGTTCTCAGCATGTCAACAAGAACTTCCTGTAGGTGGAGACCGTTAGGCATCACATCAGTCTTTGTCATGGTGCCCGCTGCTCTGCTTGTCAACATGCATTCTTTAGACATGAACTCATCATTAAGCATGTTAAGTTTCACTTTTAATAATGTGTAGAGTGTGTTTGTTTGCTCTTGGTGGTATGACCCACATTTGTTCACTGTTGTAGATATGTAGTATGACAGTTGATGCTGCTGCTGCTGCATGTCTATTAAGGGATGCGTTTTCTTGTAGTGTAAAAGTTGACAGTTTGTCATTCTTTGTCTTCTGTTACTTATTATTACTTATTTCAGTTTATTTCTTTGTTTCAGAATCATACACACCTCTGTTTCATGATCAAAAAAATGATAAAAAAGGAACATTTTGTCTTCAGGTGCATTCTAACAGATGCCTCTTGGCAGCCACAACCTCATCCACTGGGTAATTTATACAGTCCTGGTATTGGACTGGGACTTGGTATTGGCAGATAATGAATATTAAATGACTTTGGGGCAAATAAACTACTTGATCAGGACATCCTTAGGGGTTGATTCCCTCCACGCTGCACACCAAGAAGTAGATGTTTTTTCTGAGTGGCGGCGTGCGACCCTGAGCTCTGAGCTGCAGCAGGTGTAGGAATGTGTGGCTGGTCTTGTTGCTATCTCTCATTCTGCAGGTGCAAGGCAGAAGCTGAGGAGACGGTCGGAGCCTGAACACTTTTAGACCCGACTCAAACACTGCCTCATTGTGCTCACAGGCCGTTTTTCTCATCCCTGACAGACCCTGAAGGTCACGCAAAAAAAACCCGTGTGAATGACTTATGTGTGTTTTCTTAACTTGCGCCTCTTCTTCTGTCTTCCAGATGGTGTTGCTGGCTCGCTGCGAGGGCCACTGCAGCCACACGACCCGCTCCGACCCGCTCATCTCCTTCAGCTCGGTGCTCAAACAGCCCTTCAAGAGCACCTGCTCCTGCTGCCGGCCGCACACCTCCAAGCTGAAGGCGGTGAGGCTTCGCTGCGCCGGCGGGACTCGCATCACGGCCACGTACAGATACATCCTGGCCTGCAACTGCGAGGAGTGCAGCTGAGCGGCCGCAGCATCCTCCCAGGCCCTCAAGACTCTCCAGATCCGGCATTTTTCTTAACCTTAAAGCTGTCCAGAGCGCTTTGGTTGATTATTGGATCAGAAAATTGCCCCAGAGATGCTTGTTGTTAACTCGGGAGTGATAGCTCGGAGCACTCACATGGGCCTTAAAATTGACCTGCAGCCCTCGGGACTCGGACAGAACATACTACACCTTCTCTATTCAATCAGTACGAACCATGCTAAGCATATTTCTCCAGCTTGCAAGGCCAGACGCCACAAACTGCTGCTCCCACGGGCCACTCGGAGACCCTCCTCGCTGCAGAGACACACTGCTCTCATTACAGGCCTCCGTAATTCATAACACACACGCTCGCAAACCGCAGTATGAGAGCTCATTACAAATACCCGTAACAGACTTCTCCCGGCTCCATAAAAAACCCCACCGTGCGTTCGACAACAAAACAACATGCCTCGTTAAAAAGCAGCATGGGAAAGGACGGTGCTCGGCGAGAACCAGCCCAGACATGTGGTGGATCTATAGAGGGGCACCTGCACCGAGCTCACCCTTCCAATAACATTTCACACACTCCCCGCAGACTTTCATCTCGCTGTGTAAAACATGACCGACGCTGACAGGAGAGCTCATCAAGTGGCCAATAAAAGAGACGTGGAGGAGCATGAAAAAGGAGCCCAGAGGATGAGAGGAGGTTTGACCAGCCAGCGTGGACTGTCGATAGACTGTCAGTGTCCGTTTAAAATGTAATCTATTTGAATCTCTGTCAAACATTATTGTAACTGCAGCTACTATCATGCTGAACTGATAAAACTGTCATGTATCGTTACTAAAGACACGTCCAGTGTTTTGACTCGGAGGAAACATTTGTCAAAACAGCTCCATGGTTGCTCTGCAAACATTTTCCTCATGATGAATACAGAAACTCACGTATAATTCATTCTCTGTGTGTCTCAGGCTCATTGGCCTCCACGACTTGTGGTCAGTTTATCTGAATTTATGTCTCGTTGTTCAGATTGTGGGTTTTTTTTCTATCATTAAAATTCCAGTTTTCTCAAACCACCAAGAATTCGGAGCTTACATTTAGAATCTGAGCGAATAAATGAGGGCTTTCATGGAAGCAAAGAAAAAATAGTTTGAATTTAATGATCTACTCGATGCCCACTTTTGAAATGCAACCACTTCTGAATACTTCAAGGTACTCTGGAGTTTTCTTGAGAACACAATGAATTGTATATAGAAAATGGATATAGCTACTGTAATGTCACTTGTTGGTTAGTGTTCTGTTTTCAAATCTTGAGTTTGAACTTAAGTTGCCACCTTTCTGCTTTGGAACTAAATGTAATGACGGAGGGAAGGATCAATCACCCTAAAACATACTCTGCTTTATCATCTATTTTCCTCTCAGTGGGACCATAATTTCTTAAATAAACATCATGCTTTATTGAACGAGGCTTGGAACTAAAGATTGAAACCAAAAACTTGTAAGGAAAATGTTTACTGAGGTAACAAATCAAGTGAGAAGTAGTGTCATTTTCTCATAGACTTCTATACAATCTTACAACTTTGCATCCAGAGGAGTCGCCCCCTGCTGGCTGTCAGAAATAATGCATATTTAGGGTTTCACTTTTCAGATCTGGAAGCTACATCCATCTTTTATATACAGGCTATGCTAAACATACACAAAGTTGTTTTCACTGCTGCTTTTTCTGGCGTGTTGCTGCTATTTTGGCTCATTAGCGCCACCTGTCGATGAGTGGAGTCATCACAAGTGAATGTGCGTCACGTATTTGCACCAATCAGCAACTGAATCAGCTGAAAAATGAAGCCAAAGAGCCAAAAACTGGAGTTCCTCAAATGTCCACTTGAGGCTCCAAAACAGAGTCAGTCCTCAACAACCTCCATGTTAAAATGTTCAAACTTGCAGCAGAAATAAACAAGTTTACAGCCTGGAACTGGAAATGTTCTTGGTCTCACAGGTTTAAGTTGTATTGAGGCTTAAAATAATGCAAAAAACTATGAAAACAGCTCACAACAAAGTGCTCCATAGCACTGCTAGAGGTCAGAAACTCGACAGGTTATCTTTAATGTTGAGCTTCAGATACAATTAAATATGAAAATTTCACTTTCAAATCTGTGTAACTGACATAAGTTTGTTTCTTTGAAATTTACAGTAGGCACGTTTAGAATTGATATGTTTTCTAAAAGGTCGGCTCTGGTAAAAATCAGGTCTTCCAACTTGTTAATACGTCCGTATGATGTTTTTATATGCTAGGACACAGTATGGGTGAAGAAAGCAGCCATGACTGATCATTTCTAACTATTCTAGCCTTGAAAACACAAACAGAAAGAAATGTTGTGTTTGAAAATGCAGGAATACTCTCTAGTTCTAAAGCTGGCATAGGAGAAGGAATAGTGAACAGTGGGGCTGATATCGAAGGGAAACATCATTTACTGTGTGTTTGTGCTGCATGGGATGGACAATTAAATCCAACACAGTAGGGCTGAAACCAACAATCTTTATTAACTGAAATCGATCTTCACTAATTGATAGATCGCAGGGAATTAAAAAATTGCCATAATCTGTAGATTAATTAAATGAACCACATTGCACTGAGGGACTCTACTTACAGCCATTTTAGTCCAAATTATTTCTAAATCAACGTAAGAAGCTAGTATTTGTTTCAGCATAATAAATCATTGTAACCTGGTTATTTCATACTGAAACTGGAAGCAGAACAGCTGCACATATTCATCTGATTTCTGAACATATATCAACTGATGATCACAGCACAAACTGCTGTTAGCAAAGTTTATATTCAACTTTTTGTCTGTCCATTTGAACAAAACGCAGCCACACCGACGACATCTTTGACATCATCGTTTTGAGCTGACCTCAAGTAAAATTCAGTGAAATAAGTTCAGCATAGCAGTCTTTATTGGGCTGAGTCAGTTAATAGTTCTCCCCTCCTGCAGACAAAATTAATGGATTGTTCCTGAAAAGCTGTTGATATGGAACTATTTTCCTGGAGATTCTCCGACCAATGAAGATTTGTTTAACCAAACCAAACAACCAACCTGTCCAACATTAAAAAACGGGGTTTGATTATCATCCAGATCTTTAGTTTTTGACTGTAGGGGTCCAGAGTTACATAAATAGTGACTATAAAAATGTTGAAATACTGTGGCATTTCTTTGCTTCCATATAGTTTCACATCATAATTCAAGCCAAAACTTATCGATGTGAAGCTTTAAAGTGTCTTCAGCAAGAAAAATCACAGCCTTTATTGAAAACCAGCCTGTTATTCACCACAGCTGGATGTAAAGGAGATTAAAAAAAAGTGAGAAATATTAAAGAAAGATGGAGTCTGGAAGGACTGACTGTCCTTTCAGAAGTCATATCAGTCGTTTCACAGTCAAAGTGAGACAGAATAAAACTGAATTTCCCTCCTTTAATCGAATATTCTTGCTCAAAATGCATGTGAAAGTGTGACAGCCTTGCAGCCTCTTCATGGTTTTCATCACATCCCCTCACTATATTCCGCCTGTCCTGATGTCTTTGTTGTGCTCGGAGCTGAAACCTTGCAGCACAGTCATCTGTTCTGTGGACATTTCAATCCCGACTAACGTTGACAGCACGGCCGGCTGCTTCACACGTGAACCCAATAAAAGCGTTTTCCCTCCGACTCTGGAGATTAATCCGCCGTCCTCCGCTGTCTCCTCTCACTGTGGCTCGCCTTCATCAGCACACACACAAATACCGTTAGAGAAAAGAGGCGTTTTGTGACATCAGGCAGGAGGGATCATTAGCTGTGGAACAGAGTGACAGAGGGGAAAGATAAAGGCTGATGCTAACTGCTCTCTTTTAAGGCAGGAAAGCACGAAGCGAGGCGGCCGGCGGGTTGCAGACTTTCTAATTAAGGAAGCAGAAATATCATTCATCAAATACAGTTTCTCTATTTCCAGGTGTGAAGCAGCCTGGCGGGCAGATGTGGTCTTTTTATAACCCCTCACATCGGCAGGCTTCACACATTTATTCGTTCTTGATCCTAATCATAACCATCCAAGCATTTAATAAAAATCATAAGAGAGAGGCGTTTTATTGGACGGCGCCATAGGTGCCTCCTCGTTAGACAGAATTTCACGTCCGTGTGTTTAGCATTCCTTTACGATGCCAGACGTGAAACATGGACAGCGGCCATGTGCTGGAGGGCCTCACAATACCACTATTCACTGGCTTCACATTAGCACCGGGGTTTGTGATCTGGCTGTCAGCACATACTTTACCCACAAAATATGAATACAATCATGACAGTTGTGCTGAAAGTGTAAAAGAGTAGAATCGCTGGTTTCAGGCCTGCAGCACTGAAGCACGTTGAAATAATGAGCTGTAACTGAGGCAAAGTTCAGGTCGATTTATGGTTTCATGTCGAAAGCGGACAGCAGATGCACATTCAGTTCTATTCATTCTACAATATGCAAACGTCGGCTTCATATCGAACACCTAGAAAACAAGAAAAGCACTCAGAGAGCAGTACTCTGCCAAGGCTGCTCAGTCGTATCATTTCTGACGGATGAAATCTTTAAAAAAAAAGTCACGATCTGCAGCGGTGGATTTGTAGTAGTATCGCAATCGTGATCGTCAGCAGGCAGCTGACATAGTGTTCACTTGTTGTCATAGTTACAGTGCTGCTGTCTCACAATGATACGGACATCTTTAACAAATCCAGGATCCAGACTATAAGCCGCATCACTGCCAAAATCTAATCACTTGGTCCTTGTGTCATTTCTGACCTTCCCTGAAAATCTCATCCAAATCTGTTAGTCCGTTTTTGAGTAATGCTGCTAACAGACAGACAAACGTACACTAATCATCACATAAGTCCGGCGTGTTCCTTGGTGGAGCACCAAACTGGGCACGTGGATGTTTCTGAAAAGCTGTGCACTTTTTACAGAATATAACAAACTTTGTCAAGGTTAGTCCTGAGGTGTGTCGAACACAGTGGGCGAACACACCACGAGATATCTGGAGATTTTAGAACTTCGTACTGCGTTTGGGCGCTGGAAAGCCTGTACAAATCAAAACACCGCTTAAGTCCTGCAACACCTACTGAAATTACAGCTCTTTCAATGATGAGCTACAAAGATGTTTACTCAAAACAAGCACTTGTTTTGCGAAAAGACAAATTTACATGAGCCATAACCTTGCAGACACCTAGATTCAGGAAGCATAAATAGGCCTTTAGCCCCACATAGGCTCATTTTGATCTGTTGTTGTTATGGTCATAGCTTCTGGCTGTGATCAGTGACAGTCCCTTCCCTCCTCCAGTCCAGGCTTTTTCCTTCTCTTAGGTGTGTTTTGACACAGAGGCTGAGCAGCAGGTGCAGGTGCTTAGCAATCAGCAGAGGCAGAGCGTGGGCTGGTGTCCCTGATCATCATCTCCTCTCACCTCTCCATAAAACCAGACGCCACTGTTCACTCGGGGCGGGACCATGAACCTTCAATTGTTAGTGCTGCGCACTATTCAGTCCTTGCCAGTTTTGTGACTTTCAGTAATCCTGTGTTTTGTTGTTTAGTTCTTTCACCTACCTGTGCCTCCTGGATCTGCTGTTGCTCCGTTCCGTCCGTTGGAGAGAACCTCACCTGTTGGATTCCCTGGGTTTCCCGCTTCAGCCAGTCAGCTCTCCATTCTCGCCCTCCAAAGCAAGCACCTACTGCCAGCCTCCCACACCAGGAGCTCCGTACGCCCTTCAGCTCACCTAACCCTCCCAGTACGGCGCCTGCCACTCCACCGCAGCCCCACACTCTCCACCTGCTGGGTCGTCTCTTTACCAGGAGGGTTGGAGCCTGTCCTCGTCACGAACTCTGCTCCCCTGCCCATTCAGCTAAGTCCCTAATACCAAGCTCAACCAGAGAATAGTTATTTATAATGAACTAATGTTCCTTCATCATTAATTTCTATTTTCTGTATAGTTGTCAATTCCAGCTAAGGTTAATTTATGTGTTTACATCTATAGCTGTTGCTGTGTGCATTATTGGGTTTTGGGGATTCCGTTAGGATTACTGTTAGTCAGGGTTTTGTTTAATTTTGGGTTTTCGTTGTATTCATCACTTGGGGGTACTAAGCCAGGATTTACGTTCTTTATTTCTTTAGTGTAGTTAGCCTTCCCGTCCTGTAGAGGGGATCTCGTTCCGTCCGCCTTTAGCAGTAGAGTAGTTCTGGGTTTCGTATAGTTCCGGGTTTTCATAGTGTTCCGGTTTCCTGTTGTAGTTTGCATAGTCGGTTCCAGGTTTAGTTTAGTTCCGGTTTCCTGTTGTAATTCTGTATTACATTCTGCACTTTGTAAATAAAAGCATTCTAAAACTCTTTTGCCTATGATCTCTATTTCCTGCACCTGAGCCTCTGACAACCACTGTAACAGTTGTTCCTCTTTAGCGGTTGATTAAAGACCTAAAGACTCATCTTTGTGCATATTAAGACCTTTAGTCCATGAAACAATTCCTTAAGTCTTCATATACTCTCTTGTAGAGGTACACACGGACACCCATGGATGCGTTGTTGTAATTTTACTACTTATCTGTTGTTTGGAAGATTCATGCCCACCAAGTTGTAGGTATGTATACACGTTTCATGGAAGAATGTCTTGAATGTAGCTCTACACTGTTCCTTTTCTATAATGTGCAGATCTATGAACTCTCCACCTCTTTCTCCATCCATCCCTCCACTACTCACTGCAGCTCAAGCACACCAGCTCACCTAACCACTATAAAACTACTCTATACTAGACAATGACATGTACTTGTTCGAACCAGAAACTGACTCTGAAGTCGAAAAATGATCAGGGATCTCTGCTGTAACCTGTCAGGATTGCTTCTTTAGGTTTGTGACACATGAAATCCTTGAAGTTTGAATGTTTTGAGATTTTCATCAGTATGCTGCATTTTCTAGGTGGAAATATGGACACCATATGGACATGTTAACAAGGTGCAAAACAAAAACAAGCAATAAATGTAGATCATTCCTGAAAGGTTCAACCTAAACTTGTTGGCAATCTACTTGTTCTAGCTAGACATTAAAACAGTGTTTATGTGCTAAGGCTCATCTGAAATTTATATGCGGTCTTGGCAGTCCATAGCAGCCAAACCAGGGGGAATTTTATACTAAAAACACTTTGGACGATTTCCACTCGATCTGATTAACTCAAACTGCTGAGGCCCCATTAGTGTCTCCAAACAGTGTTTGCCCATAATAATAATGTGATTCACCAAATGAGATACAGTGGATGGAAGAATGCCTAAAAACAATGTAAGGCTAACAGACAGAGCACTGTGCATGCTCACACTCACTCCTATGGCCAATTTAAAATCAGTGTTTAACCTGCGATGCACTGTGGGAGGAAGAAAACCCACTAGAGATCCTGCAAACTCCACACAGAAAGACTCAAAACCAGAAAGAAATGGAAGATATTCAAATCTAAATCAGCTTCAATTGGAAAACTGGGGAAAAAAATCCATTAAAGGTGTTTTTCAGATATGAGGAACAAAAAGTCTTGTCTGCTCTTTTTGAGAACTTCTAAACTTAACTTTTCAGTGGAACAAAGGCACAGAAAGACAGGAAGGAAGAAAATCCAAGTTGTTAATCAAAACTCTTCATGTCTCCAGATCTATATGATCCTTACCTCACCAGAAATTAAACACAACCTAAATGTGTAAGTATCTTCTCAGGCAACTGCTGCCCTCTGCTGCACACACCTGGAGCTGCTTTTACTGCAGTATAACTTCTGTTACTCATTGAACATGAAAGGTGGAAGGTAAGGTTTGTACTCTTTAAAAAAGCAGGACAGGTGCAGTGTTTTTCATGAATGTATTCTGTTGTTTGTTTAGATTAATAGCTATCATTGGAGACAAAAACACCTCCCACACACTCTGTCACAGTGATGTCTTTGTTTGTGCATCTGTTATTGCCTCACCCAGCTCATCACGTGATTGAAATCCCACTTTCCTGATCTGCAGGGGAAACATTCAAGTGTTAAATCAGCAGTTTGTATTTAACTCTTCCACTAAATTGAGGAACAGAAGCATCACAGTCGATCACCACATATGACTCCTGTCGGTCCTCCATGTGTTAATAAGTTTAATAGTTTTCTACTGCAGAAACGTTTGTGCATCGTCCAACCAGAAACCAACTGTGTGGAATCTATTTCAGAGAAGAAAAAAGAACCTCTTTTTTTTTCTTCTCTTTAACATCACCATCAACAGGTTGTAGTATAGTATAGTATAGTATAGTATAGTATAGTATAGTATAGTATAGTATAGTATAGTATAGTATAGTATAGTATAGTATAGTATAGTATAGTATAGTATAGTATACTATAGTATAGTATAGTATAGTATAGTATAGTATAGTATAGTATAGTATAGTATAGTATAGTATAGTATAGTATAGTATAGTATAGTACAGTATAGTACAATATAGTGTAGTATTGTGTAGTTTCTCGCATTGGACTCTTGTAGTGCAGTGTAGTACAGTACAGTGTAGCATAGAGTTGTGCAGTGTAGTACAGTATAGTGAGGTACAGTACAGTGCAGTATAATGTAGTACAATATGGAGTAGTGTTGTACAGGACAGTGTAGTACACTGTAGTGTACTTCAGTTCAGTGTAGTACAGTACAGTGTAGTGTAAAGTAGTGTAGTACAGTTTAGTTTAGGACAGTGTAGTATAGTCTCATGTGATGTACAGTGTAGTGCCCTATAGTATAGTACAGTGTAGTGTAGTACACTGTACTGTCGTACAGTCCATCACCATCAACACTGTAATGTTCACTGTATCAGTTAACAGAACAAACCTTCATTGTTGTATTTTGTATGTAGAGCTGGATTTAAGTACAGTAATGACTATTTATTGTTGTTTTGGAACACTAAGTTGAAACTACATTACAACAGAAACCAGTGTCCCAAGTTTCTGAAGTGGAAAACCGAATATTGTTGGTAATTTAAAATTTTTTAAGGTTTCTGGATGACTAACATGAAATTAGGGTCATGTTTAGGGTTATAGTACCACAGATTGGGTTCAAGTATTCTTGGTGGTATTACAGTGTGTATTTTTGTACAGCAGGAGAAAAACTGCATTTAAAACCAAAACAAAAAAATGGATACATGTGGAGTCCAGTTCAATACTTAGACCACAAGTTTAGGAGTGTGAAAGTTTGTACTGACACAAGCTTGATGTTTTGCTGCTTTTTTATGAGGTGGATTGATTCTGTCTGAGAGCAAGAGGGGGGTTTAATAACCTCAAAGCTAGTAAGGGGAAATAAAAGACCAAATTTACACTCCTCAGTACTTACTGAGATGGTCCCAGTGGTGGATTATATTTCATTGTGTTTCTTTGAATGCAAGAAATGAGAGTTTTCACGAATACCAGGACCTTTGCAAAGACAGGACTTACACCAGGGCAGTTATTTAGGATCAAATGACTTTGTACAGTGGTGTATTATTACTTTCTCCTCGCTGCCCTACAGTCTCTGAAAGGATGACGATGTGCTAGTTTGGACTTTAGTAGCTTATTCCATGAACGAGGATTAGGATTAACCACAATCATGGTCAGATTAACCCACTAGGAGACCCTTAACTTGGTACCAACCCACCTGAAAACCTGCGTCAGAAATATATTCATAAATCTTCACTTTCTGCTGAGGAAAAAGTGAATCCACAAAGAGCAAGTGGCCGTCAGTTATTTATTGCAGTAACTGTAGGTATAAATAAGTCATGCCTTCCTAAAACAAGAACCAAATGTTTAAAATCACCTCAGTCTAAGAGGGAGCTTTGTCTCTCATATTTGCAGCTGAGGAGCTCCAACAAATCAAACTAGCGATCAGATCAGATAGAAAATATCAACAAAGGAACCAAACAAATTCAGATTATTTAAGTGAGAAAATAACCAAGTTCAACGAAGTGGTTCTATACTGTAGTGCAGTGTAGTACAGTGTAGTGTAGTATAGTACAGTGCAGTGTAATATAGTACAGTGCAGTGTAGTGTAGTGTAGTATAGAACAGTGTGGTGTAGTGTAGTGTAGTGTAGTGTAGTGTAGTGTAGTGTAGTGTAGTGTAGTGTAGTGTAGTATAGTACAGTGCAGTGTAGTGTAGTGTAGTATAGAACAGTGTGGTGTAGTGCAGTGTAGTACAATGCAGTGTAGTATAGTATGGTGTAGTATAGTACAGTGTAGTGTAGTACAGTGTAGTGTAGTACAGTGCAGTACAGTTTAGTGCAGTGTAGTACAGTGCAGTGTAGTGTAGTGTAGTATAATACAGTATAGTGTAGTGTGTTACAGTACAGTATAGTGTGGTACAGTGTAGTGTAGTATAGTACGTGCCATACCATTCAGCGTAGGCGATCATTTCTCTCCATCTAATCTGATCTTTTGCTTTCTGAATTGTGACTGTTGCCCGTTCTATAGCCATGATGTCAGTCTGTCTATCATTTTCATTCTCCGTCTGCCTCGTCCTCTCTTTCCATTCATTTTTCCAGTTATGACGGTATATTCCAGGGTCTCTTTCCTTATGATGTGTCCAAAAAATGTTGCTTGCCATTTCCTAATTCTCTTCAACAGTGTATAATTTGTGTTTAGTAGTTTTAAAATGTCTTCATTGCTTATCCTGGCCGTATAGGATAAACGTAGCATCTGTAAAACCACGTCTCTGCTGCTGTGATTTTGTTTGACATTTTATTATTTATGTTCCAAGATTCATATCCATACATCAGAACTGGTAGGGTGTAACAGCTGAGAGTCCTCATAGGGATGCTAATTGCTATTTTCTTATTTGTTAGTATATTTTTCATTGTTCTTGCCATTGCTCCACTATACATCTGATGTTTCTCTCCTCCCATCTCATGTCATCCATGAATCGAGATATTTCTTGTTGTACATTATAATGTAGAATGATTTAACATATAATTTAGTACATTATAGTACATTGCATCATAACATAGTACATTATAGTGTAGTGTAGTACGTGAAAGTACTGTATATCATCTTATTATATATTGTTTTCTTATTTGTCATAATCACGTGTCACATTACTGTATTATTTCAGCATCACTGCCAGTAGTTGTTGCTTTTCTATTCTAATTTTATTTTACTGTTTTCATTCTTTCTCCTAAATGTATCACAATTACTGTTATTCAATCAGCCACTGTTGTACTACTACTACTACTACTACTACTACTACTACTACTACTACTACTACTACTGCTTAGTATGGTTTCATGTGCCGCAGTTTAACACCTTCATTACTTTTGTATCGTTGCAATTCTTGTATGTGGCACCAGGGTTTTGTTCGGGAGTAATAAAGTTATATCTTATCAGACAGATTGTTCTGGTCTAAAGATCAGTGGTTGATGGTTAAACTGGGCCACAAACAGAGGAGGGGCCCAATTTGTCTTAATACCTGTTGGCTGGACTTCAAGCAGAAAATGAAGTTGAGCTGAAGGATTCTTGAATGTGACACCAGAACCAACCACCAGAGGGCAACAGAAACTAAAGAATCCCATTCCAGTCACTTACCAGGAGGCTTTTATTCTATATGCACGTTTTATATTTAGATCCTTGTGCAGAAATAACTGCTGCTGCGTCAGAAACAGAAGAAAAAGACCAACTCGGCACCTCAGTGTTGAGTTTTACTGCCTGTGATAGCAGCTGTAGAGACATTTTTATTGTTTTGGCATCAGATGGTTCTATAACATTTTATCAGCTAGTCTTTTTTTTTTTTTTTTTTTTAATTACGGTTATGAATCCAGCCAGTGTCTGGGAGGGTTTTATTGTAGATGCACTTGGTTTATTTACATCCTTAGAGTTGGTTTGTGCAGAAATAAAGGCCACTGTGCAGAAAAAAAACAACTAAGCACCTCTTTTTTGACTTGATGTACAGTGTGTGCAATATCTCCTACATATTCCTGGACAATTGTTGAGATTTATTTATCATAGTTTTGTATTTTATCTTGTATTACTCTTGCAGAAGAATTCCAACGTGCCTAGACTGTCTGTTTGCGCACAAATGGCAATTTTTATTTATTTTTTTAATATATATATATATATATATATATATATATATATATATATATATATATATATATATATATATATATATATATATATATATATATATATATATAATCTTGGAATCTTGAACCTCTCTCCTGAGTTTTACTGCTCGTGATAGAGTTGCAGAAGGAACAGTTCTGTCAGTTTCATTGTTTTGGCACCAGATGGTTCTATAACATTTTATCAGCTGCATGTTTGTTACGCAGAGCTGCTTATCGGGAGCTTTTTTTTGGCACAAAAACACTACTTTTTGGTAACTTTTGTGGAGGTTAATGTGTCTTTGGGGACCAAAAAAAGTGCTACATATTTAAATTCTGACAGACTGATTAGAAGATTTACTGCAGTGGATCAAAGCTGTGCGTTCTGCCGCAGATAAGAGGAGATAACCAGGCGCAAAGTCCGCGGTACGGCGCTGCTGCCGACGCGCACGGTGCATGTGAAATGAGGTGAACGGAGGGTCGGTGCAGGTTGGCGACACTTCCTCGTAATCCAGCCTCCACTCAGCTACTATCCGTGGGCGGAGTCTGCGCGCTGTGGGCCTGGCCGCCGCTTTTAATACAGATGCGCTCCTCCGTGCGCCCCGCGTTCACGGCAGAGCGGGGAGACGAGCAGCACCCAGCACCATGACGGCACCCAGCAACACCTACGACGTGATCGTGATCGGAGGAGGCATCTCAGGTGAGTAACTCTCAGCAGATTTGAGTCCAAACCGCGGGCGCAGCTCCTGATGCGCTTCGTGCGAGAGGAGACCAGACAACTGTTGCACAAGAACCCGCTCGTTTTTTGTTTGTTTTCTTGAAGTGGCTCCGGAGCTGAATCCGCAGTCAGCTGAGGATTACTCAGACTTTCATGTGGCTGATTGCGGCTGTGTTTTCTCCACGTTGTGGAAGCTGCTGCTGTTGTTGTGTGTTTGCTCCGCTGGAGACACGAAGCGCAGCAGGAGCGAGCACGCACGCGGTTTTGGAGCACTTTGGCAGGTGTTTGTGCGTGTGTCCGTGCGCGTCACGGCCGTGCGGGACTCCGTCGTGTAACTTTCCAGGTGAGCTCGCGATGAAAGGACGGCTTTGGAGATGGGTGTGGCCCGCTGGGGAGGCTGTGGTCCACGGATCCACGCTGTTCCTCGGTCCGCGTTAAGTAACAGCTAATCAGCCGGAGCTCACTTTGTATTACGTAAGAGGAAGTGGAGGGAGGGGGTCACAGATGACTCCTGGTTGCACCTATACGGCCGACATGTGAATGTGCAGCTGATTAAAGCTGCTTTAGGTTCAGAGCTGATGGATCCAGCATGTGAGCTGCTGCATCTGGTCACATCTGCTGCTGCTGCTGCTGCTGCTGCAACACCTAGAGTCTAATACAGGCTGATTATTGGCATCCTGGCTGCTGATCTGTACAACAAAACCCTTTGCAGCTTCATATAGTAGCACGCTGTCTTGGTACATTAATTTCTGTCGATAAATGTGTCTATAATATTCATGCAATGGAAATTTTAGGCCACTTTGGGCAACCTGGATGTGTCAGGGCAAATGCTTGGCCATAAAAAATCAACTGCTCTGGATTCGGTGCTTCTAAATAACTATGACAGTTTAAACATGAACAACAACAACATAAAATCACCATAAGTTAACATATCAACCTCCATTGTTCTATTTCCTACATAGACCTGGAGTTACATTCAGTAAATTCTGTTTGTTGCTGTTTTCACACATAATGTTGAGGTTGAAGTTGTTGGATCACACACTGAGGCTGAAAGGATTCATGTCACCTCGAACCTTCCAGAAGTTCCTTTAGTATAAAGTCGCCTGTTGTCGCATTTTCTGTTTTTGCAGACTGTAATTTTACACATATACCAACAAAAAAACTCCACAGACTGCTGTTATCTCATTAGATTTTCTCCTTTTCTTTGTCTTGCCCCGACCTGGTGAGGCGGACATCTGACCTCCTTCCTCCTCGTCTGGTTCTGCTTTTGTTTCTCCTCTGATTCTCTTTGGCAGAACTGCATTTGTTGGGTTTCTCCTTATAAAAGGAGAAAAACATCCCTTTTATTGAACAAGAGCAGAACCAGGTTCAGGGAAGGCAGACGTCTGCCTTCCCTGAACCTGGTTCTGCTCTTGCTCCATTTAAAACAGATTTGTTTTTCCTCTGATTCTCTTAGGCAGCATTGGTTGGGTTTCTCTTTATAATATAAAAATATAACTTCTTGGCCGCACTATGTGAAGTTCCCTCTGATAATTTAAGCTCTATTTGGATTCCAATCATGATAATATGTTCATTTGTAATCATTTCTGAGGTGGTTTGTGATCTTAATCCCACACAAATCAGGCATGTCAGTGGTTTGTGAAGTAAAAATTATTCGCTTTTCTTCTGCCTCTTTCTTGCTCGAGATCTATTGAGGCTGCTGTTGTTGATTATAAATAAACCAGATATTTGCAAATTCATGTCGCTGCACAGTAGTGATAAAACTCGAATCCATCAGAACAAATCTCAAAGGGATGATCAAATGCATGACAGGATTTAGTGAGAAACACTTTACTGCCTTTCAACGGGCTCAGCAGTTATTATGTAGCAGCCAGTTATATAATATCTGGGAATAATGTCCGTAAATTAAATAAACATGTGGGGCCAGTTTTTAAATCACCAGTTCCACTCGGTAGAAATAGTCTTGTGAGAAAAGGAACTTATGTTGGAAATTAGTGCCATATAAATAAACCTGAAGTAAAAAGACGGAGTGAAAAATGTAAAAACGAGTAGCAGCAGGATTTGTTGTTCAGAGCAACCATCAATAATCATAATCATGGTTGGAGCAGAATAATAGTGTCGCATGAATAACCTGAATCACTAAATGTGCTTCAGTAAAGTGTTTTTATGCACATTTATTAGAAAAAGTTCATGGAAATGGCAAAATTTAAGAAAAAATAACACTCTTTAGGTGGTTTGATTGATGATAGATCCAGGAAAGATGCAGATCATAACAGCTTTGGGTTTGAGGGTCATTTTATATTCTATAGTCATGTTTTTCATTACAGATTTTTGTGCATTTTGAAGTGTTGCATGAGCAAAAAGTCATTGGAAACGGCAGATTTCAGAAAAAGCTCTCTAATTATACAAAAGTTAAAGTTTTTACTCTTAATTTAGGTGATTTTTTTTTTACTCTTTCTTTAATCAGATATTGCTTCAGGGAAGAAGGAAACACCTTTTCCACATAAATGTGGATGAAGACAACATTTAACTCTCATGTTAATCAGCTGTTTATTTCATTGTTTTTGTCTCCAGACAGCATGAAACATGTCTGATATCAGCTGACATGAAAGAATCATTCAAATGTTCCTGATTGAGTATAATTCCTGAAGATTTCACTCCATTTTTCTCATTTCATTTGCGTCTTCTGGTTTAATTTCTGGCTTCTTTTGCATTTTTTTTTACATCCAGGTTCTCCGCAGCACCATTTTTTGACGACGCTTTGCAGTCAGTGGAAACAAGCCTCATTTTCATTTCTTTTTTAACATTTTTTTTTGCAACATTTTTTTCAGTTTGCATGACATCTGAGCATGTTCTATGAAATCCCGGCTGCAGCTGTTTCTCGCTGTGTTTCTGCAGACGATCAGTCGGGGTTTTAGGTGTAAACTCGAGAGGATTTGAGGATCTGTTAACTGAACTTGTTTTCCCTGACGGCGAGTGAACCTCTGTGCTTTCTGTTCCCTCTGCTGCCCTGACAGCTCCGTCCACTGCCTTCCTGTCTGTCAGACGGCAAAGAATTTAGGTCAGTGTCAGTTCATATCCCAGTCAAACAGGCTAAACAAATGCTACAGGAAGAAAAAGTTGATTTAATAACACCAGGAGACGCCGGCGGCTCGGCCTCGCCTCCCTCGGGTCTCGTAATTACACTATCGGTTTACGCTGCTGCCCTTTAGTGGCTCCCAAAAAGGTCCGCACATAATAGTCGCCGTCCAATCACAGGACGGAGGAAACGTGGGGGAGAGGGAATGCTCTTTTCCCTCTCCCGCTTCTCGTCCTTCTCCCTGTTCGCCTGCAAATCCAATTGTGGTTCTGCTGTCCACCAGCAGCTCAGCGGCCCTGCAGGGGCAGCAGCAGCTTTCTGAGAAAACACTAAACGCTTGTGACAGCCTGTTATCAAACCAGCAGCCTGAAGGATGCCGAGGAAGACGGAGGAGGGGGAGGAAGAGAGCGGAACACAGGAATAATGGGCGAGAGAAGGAGGGAAACCACTTCCTCCTGTTTGGGCCCTTGAATGTGGGAAATGTAACGCTGAGAGATAAGAAGGAGAAGGGAGAAAGGGAAATGAGCGTTTGCAGGGAGAGACAACAGGGAAGTTAAGGTGGTGAAACATAAATGGGCTCTCCACGCTGAGTTCAGATGATCGGTGAACTGTGCTGCAGATGATTTAGAGAACTGGGCTGCATTCAAGGTCCCGTAAACTCCGCCAGATTCGTCCTTTATAACCGGAGGAGTCAGCAGTAAAGTTAAATGACTATAAAATTACAACTTGTGCAATAGATTTTACAGCTCAGTTCTCCTGAGGACCATTTTCATGTCTGCTTGGTCAAATTACTGAACAGCACGTCCACGTTTATAGACAAGATGTACTGCTGTGAATGGGAAAAGGTCCAGAGAATCAATGATTGCTGAGAAACATCCTAATAATGAATAACTTTTATTGTTTTGAGGTGTTTCTGCAGGTCTCAGGCAACACGTAGACCCAAAAAACTTCACTGGATTCAGGATTTTAACCACAACCAACAGATACAAACACATCACTTCTGTTTCAGACTCTCCCATCCTGCACCTGGTCTGTTTTACGATAGATTTTAAGACTACTTTCAAGGCTTTTATTAGCTTTTTTTTAAAGCTCAGAAACAATCTGTCTGCAAAAACATACTTTCAACAGACTGCTACCCTGATTTTACTTGGCTTTGAACCGTCTTTTACTTCTCGTCTCTTTCCAGTGCCATGTTTGGTTTTTATACCCCAATCTGCATCTGGCTTCTCATAAAACTTGATGATTTTACGACTTGTCTGTTTTATTTTGCTGTTCTTGTCACTTTGAATGCTGGATTTCGAAAAACGTTCTGCTTTTGTGGAAGGACAGAAGTCTCTTCGCAGTCAGTTTGCAGCCTGAGAGTAAAGGATAAAAGAAAAGTGTAGGATGAACCCTGTTAAACTCATTGCTGAAGGAATCAGTTGGTCATATGTGCATTTTTTTTATCATCTCTTATTCGTCATTACTGAAGAAGTCTCACATGTACAGACACATAGTGGAAGGTTATATAAAAGCTGAGTTGACACTAGAGAATGGTCTGACTGCACCTCAGTATCATTCTGCTATAAAAGGAAGAGCACTCGGGTTGTTTTTATTTCTTTAAACCAGTCGTAATCTTCTTGGTTGGTGCTCAGCCCAGGATGCAGTGATGGTGCCCCTGCAAAATAGAGACGGTGGATAAGTTTTGCCACAAGATTTGTTCACAGGGAAGCAACTATTCTCAGTAAAATGGTAAATTCATCTTCAAAACTTTACATTTTTAGCGCTCAGCGTTTGTTATTGTTGTTTCGAAAATCATATCATGTAGATAATGTAAGTGGAGGAGAAAGTCGCAGGAAATGTGCAGCGAAAATACCAGAAGTCTACATCCTAAGAGTCTGAACTAGAACTGAACAGTCAAAGGAGAGCGATAAAATCAATTTTTAAAAAGGGGCAAACACACCATTTTGACAAATGTTTAAGTCATGCTTTAATGAAGGAAAAAGTAAACACAGATTATAGCTGAAAGATTTGGGGAAAATATCCAGTTGTGATTTAGGTATTTTAACATGAGCTGGATTTTTGGAGAATTTTAGTTATTATTTTATATTAGAAATGTAATTAAGTCAAACTAGTTAAGCATTTACGGTGGAATACATTTAAAACATGAAATCAAGCATTTCCTAATGAAATACCATCAAATGTGTGATGTTATAAGTTCTTACATCATTAGCTAAAGCATTGTACTGCCAAAAACAGTGCTTTTAGGATTCCATGTGTTCTTTTCTGTCTGTTTTAGTCACATGATCCACACAGGAGTTACTAGTTGATTGCATAACCATTGGTTTTGATGACTGCATCCATGTGTCTTGCCATGCTCTCCACTGACATTGTTCTACTGTCACAGCAGCCCATTCCTGATGCACAAATTCAAGCAAATTTGCTTTGTTTTTGGGCTTGTGGTTCTCTATTTTGCGTTTGATGATTTTCCACAGATTTTCAATTGGATTTAGATCTGGTGATTGAGTAACCAAGGCATGGTTCCAATGTTCTGGTTTTTCCATCCAGACTTTAACTGACCTTGCCGTGTGACAAGGGGCATTGTCTTGTTAGAAAATTCAGTCACTGGAGGCAGGAAAGAGTTTTCTAGCTGATGGAAGAAGACTGTTTTTAAGAGTAGCCCTGCACATCACCTGGTTCATTCGTCTTTGTATTCTTCAGGTAATATACCTTTCGTGGTGCCAGGCATTAAAATGAACAACAAATTGAAGAAAACAAGGGTGATCTAATAATTTTTTCCATGACTGTATATCCTAAACTCCAGGATTTATGAATTACTAAATGCGCTGTAAATGTAAAATGAAAAATGAGCAAACAGAATGTGACCCAGGCAAAATCTGAAAACTTCAAATTCATCCCCCAAGTTCCTTCAGTATATTTTTGCAGTCTCTGTTTGGTTTATAGGTTTATTGTTTGCAGCTTTGGCGTATTGTCCTGTTTTAAGTATTTTATTCTTGGAAAGTACATTTGTGAACAGAGTTTTAACATAACTGATTGAATTAATGGCCAAAGCTGCATGAGTTAAACCATTTTCCTGTCCTTGTTGTGCAGCAGTGATGTTTATTTGTCGAGTTTCAGGGCTGGGAAATGGTCCAATGCCAGGTTCTGTTGCGTCAATGCTGCACCAGTGTGTGGATTCCCATGAAGAAGCATATGTCTGTTACGTTCTGTCTATTCACTGATGTGTGTTTACATAGTAAAAGAAGCATACTGAGGTAACAGGACTTGGAAACTGGAATCCTTTTCCGTGTTTTGGTTAATTTTCGTGTTTCCTTTCAGTGTAGGCGTGTTGGTTGAGTTTAGCTCCTCTGCTTGTCACTAACATCCCACAGTTCTTGCACATGTTGGCTCGTCCACGTAGTAATTTTGGCATATTTCTTAAACAGCTGTAACTGATATGTTCAATAAAAACAAAGCATGAAAAGACAGTGTGAAAACAATGCTCTTAGTAATGGAGCCACAGAGAAGAATCAGCTCAGTATGCTGCTTTCTTCTGAGCTTCATGGTGAGTTTTAGCTCTTTGTTTAGCTGCACGACCCACAATTAACTGTTGTGGTTCCCGTCGGTGCAGATATATTGATTTTAAATTCAGATTTTTGTATATCAGCCAGTGTTTTTTATATAAATATACATCTGTGGACACCTCTGAACCACCGTCTGCTCAGCTGGGTTACGTACTCTGCTACATGTGCTGCAGACACCGCTTTGAAAAGACTATGTGATAACACCATTTCTAATAAACCCCAAGCATATTTTTTTGCATTATATATTATATGTTACTATAATTGGTGCATGTTGGACAATATAAGTAGCCAAAAGCATCAGTTATTGCAGGTTGAAGTGCATGAAGAGTTAAACATTGATTCTAGACATTACGGACACTATAGATGTGTAGTTGTTGTTGTTTTTAGGCTAGTTTGATATTTTCCACATAAGCAAAGTCAGTGAGAGTCCACATGAAGCCTTCTGTAGACTTAAACCCCAAAATTAGTGCCTGTGACAACACGACGAGGGCAATAGTGCACATGCAGGGCAGTAGCGTGGACTTCAAGAATACTAGAAAGTAACGTAACAACTGTTTTGTCACCACAGTATCTGCAGTTGTCAGTGTGCAAATCCACAACGGAGTAAAATCACAGCTTTGTATAAATTTCTTGTATAGATTTGTACATATATTCCAGCTCACTACTTGCAGCAATGCAGGCTATTGCAGACTTGAGCAGATAATAGTTTAATTAATATGGACTCTAGCAGAAAAGTGTACACTATGGAAAGTGTATCTCAAGTCTGGGCCTGCAGGAGATGAAAGTTATTGTGTTCAGGCACATCTGAGTGTACGTGACTAGTTTAAGGTGTGTTTATCTTAGTTAGGATCGAGACATTTGTTAACTGATTGGCATTGGTACAAGCCTAAAGTCAGTTCTCTGTTTACCACCGCTGTCATACACGCAGCAGGATATAGACTGCAAAGTTTAAATAATCTTCTTAATAATCACCAGCGTTATCAGTTAACTGATAACAGTTTTGGCAAAGTGAATATTTGTGCTCTGCTGTTGTAGTGAACGGGTACAAGATTAGCACTGGGAAGACAGTTTTGTCCCATGTGTCGCTGGGATATAGAAACACTTTTCTAGTTAATCTCATTAAGCATCACAGAAGTCTCTGTCATGGTGCGGCGCGGCAATTTCCGAGTTTTTTTCCATTTGTCATTCTCATCCCTGTCATCACCTATGTAATGTACAGGACAGTTTGGATGCAAAAATCTATTTTTTTCCTTGATGCATTGCAAGAAATGTACATTGGATTTATTTCAATAATTTTAGTGCACTTGAAGTATGTTTTTTTCCTAGAAAAATTGTATCAGGCTGAGATCTGTGTCAGTAGATAAAAAGATTGGGTGCAAAAAGACACTATCTGGACATTTCTAGTCTTATTGCTAGTCTGCTCCACTTTTATTGTAAAAATAGAGATCTGGCCAAGGACATAAATGCCAGCGCACAAACAGAAATATGCACATAACTATGACGTATGAGAGCTGAGCTGTAGCACAATGAAAAGTCAGTCCTGACACTTGAATCCCAGGTTGTGCCTCAAGTCCAGGGATGAAAGAAAAGCTGAGACCCTGTAATTAATATTTCATACTTCATTACATGTAAAAGTTTATTGGCAGGAAATTGTACTTGAAGGTGTCCAAACTAAAAGTACTCTAGCGCAGTTTCATTTCACTCACGCATTAAGGTGTATTTTATAGTTTTTTTCCAGTGTTTCATCTAGTAGAAGTAGAGACAGTTTTAAATATGTATGCAGAGTTGTTTTTTTAAAACCTTGTAATATGATTGGCATATAAAACCTTCATCTTCTGAGTAACTCCAGCTGTTAGTCGAGGTATAAAGTAGCAGAAAAAGGAAAATCTCTAACAAAGTACCTTCATTCCTCCACTCTGTCCTCCCTCAATCCTCACATCTTTGTTGACCTTTTTCTGTTTTCTTTGAAAAGCTGCAGGATTTTAGCAGCTTTAGTCTTTTGGAAAAAAACCTTCTGCTCATCGTTTGGTCCCTTTTAAGGCCACCTGTTGATCTTCAGTCCGCTGTTGGTCTTCAGCTTCTACCTTCTCTTGTCTCATTACAATCAACGTGGCTGCAATCCTGGATGTCCACTTTCTCCGTCCAGCTGTGCAAACAACAGGCCGAGCTGCCAGATGCAGCCATTACATGCACGGCTCATGTGTGTTTCCGTCTGTAATTTTCTGCATGCCTGCGCCGCTGTGTTTGCCTTCGATGTGAAATGTGCGTCTGCAGTCTCAGCTGTGCTGCTCGTCTAAACGGTGGCCGTGATTGTGTGAGAGGCTGATGGATGTTTGCACAACTGGAAGAGTCATCGTCTGTATCTAAGAGAGGTTTGATGCAGGTGTTCTGAGGGAAACGTTCCCACTTTCCTCCTTTCTGTTCAGTGTTTGTTTGGCAGAATTGTGTTTCAGTCATTGTCTGAATAAAAGCTGCGTTCAGTGTTTGCGTGAAGGCAAAATACGACATAAAAATGATTCACTGATTTGATTTTATGCAGAGAATGAGATGAGGAAGTGAGATCACACCCATGTAATTATGACTGATTATATATTGTCATATGCTGTAGATTAATATTGACATCTTAGTGTCGTTATCTTTTTTTTTTTTAATTCTCAATAAATAAATGTACATATATCAGGGTTGTCTGCACGTCATGCAGCAAACTAAAGCTGAATCTTTGTGTTTTCAGCTCGAGGGTGAAAAGACTGGAACCCACTGATTAATTCTAAGCCTTGGTAACTTTTATTCTTGTAACTTTCAGAGAGATCTGGACTCTTAGGCCTTGTTTCCAATCTGATGTTAATCCCTTGATATCTTTCCTCAGTTCTGGTGAGGTTTGTAAACTGTCCAAAAAAATCCCCCCAAAAATGTGAAAATCTTTCAGCAAAAACATGTTTAAAGAAAATACTATAATGTTAAAAAATATATAAAGACAATGGCAAATATCTGGAAAATAATTCTATTTTTAGCTGATTTTAAATAAAGTAAAACAGTGAATTGGCATTATTTGTGAAGAAAAAACAAGAAAAAGTAAATTAATTCATATTTTTTCTTTCAAATAACCCCAAATATATGTAAAATGTGATTTTTTTTGCTGATTTAAATACAGAAACAACTTTATTTTGCAGTTAAATGTTGTGAAAAGTGAACTGAAAACAGTAAAATGTAGATAGCTACAGGGGAAGATAAATCCTTACACTTTTTCACTTTTTAGATTTTTGTTTTCATACCATTTTCAACCATTAAGAACTGACATCCTGAAATCCTGCAGCTGTAAGGTGAGATAAGTCCGTGCAGGTTTTAGTGTTTCAAAAGTTGCACAATTAAAGGTTGGGAACGAATCAGCGGTATGATTGTCAAGCAAATTTGAAGCTAAATTCTAAAATCTTGCAAAAAAACTCGGAGAAAATGTGAATTGGGCTTGTTTCCATTAACAGCTTACGCTCAGGAAGACGGAAACAAAACTATTTTTTTTTTGCAAACTGCTAAGAAAAAACACCAAGACGATCAAGAAACAAACCCAACTTTTTACATCTGTAAGAGAAAAATGGAGCAAAAGTCATCAGGAACAGGTGATCAGCAGAACATATGAGCCTTAATTCTTTTTAGAAAAACTCCAAAACCACCTTGGGCAAGTGTAAAAACTAGCAAAAAATTTTTTTTTTACATCTCCGTTAACCTTTTCTACTATTTTATGTTCAAAATGTACTTAAAAATGTAACTTTCATCTGCTTTCCTCATCTCTTTGTCCACTTTACCTCTGATAAAGACAATAATGTTGAAACGTTGCACAGTTTGAAGCTGTAAATTCATCTGCATGATCCTTTTGTCCTCTGAAAATCATCCACCTTCATTCAAACGTCTTCCGAGAGTCGACTAGAACTATTTCCAGGATGCAACACAATATCAGGCGACCAAAGCACCTTAATAAATTATTCACAAACGAACCCTGAAGGCAACCTGAACACTTTCGAACGCTGCTTTCTGCCAGATCTGTCCGTTTCCAGCTGCGGCGTGATCAATACTGCTCCTGGGTTTGTTGCCGTAAACATCCGATCAGTGTGTTGGTGTCGACAACGTGAGGCGGAGAAGGTGTGATCGCTGCATGTCTGTTAAATGTCTCCATCTGGGATCGATGCGAAGCCTTTCAGAGGCTCGCTGTCGCTCAGCTGCTATTGGATTTTTGGTTTATGTTCCTGTGAAAAGAACATTTTGTCGAGACGTGTCAGGAAACCAAATGTCACATCGGCAGCGTTTAAGCAGCTCCGTATCGCTTCTCTGACAGCAGACTAAAGATGCTGTTAAGGATTTTTCTGTCACGGAGGACATGATCGACGACTAGACTCTGGTTTCACAAGAACGTGTTTTAAATAATCATGTTTTCTTGACAGGCAGTGAAGGTATATGACAGAGTGTTTCAAAAAAAGGGCTGTAAAAAAAAGAAAATACTCAAAGTATCTCAAAATCTTCAAAGTCAAGTCAACTTTATTGTCATTTCTGCCACAAGTACAGGATACAGACGGGATGCCAACATGCAAGACAAGGTAGAAAAACATAAAGACACTAAGAAACAAGCCATGCAGTGCACCAGATAGTGCACACTTTAAAAAAAAAATTAATTAAAAAGTGTTATTTTTACAGTAAAATTCCAGCAGCTGTGGTTGCCAGAACGCTGCTGTAAAATTATGGTAAAACATTTTCTTCATTTACAGTAAAGAAATGTGTTGATACTGTTAATTTTATGGTTCTTCATTCCATATTTTACTGTTCAAATTTTTTTTTTTAACATTTAAAAAAAATGTTTACTTGAAAATTTACATGAAAATGCCTATAAAATAAAGTTTCTGGAATCCTATTATAAATATTACAGCATTGTTCCATTATCAGCACTACATTTAGTGCTTTTAACATTTGATAATTAGTTTATTAACGAATAAATAAATTGCGGTTATACCCGTCATAAATATTAAAGCATATGTCTGTTAATAGCATTTGACCGGTACAAACTGTAATTTTTACATGAAATAAATGCAAAAATGTTACTTGTTCTAAATATCACCATATGTTTCCATTATCAGAACAAAAATATGTACATTTAACTGTGAAAAATGTTTGTTTTTTTCATGAAATAAATGCAAAAATTACAGTATAGATGTTATCCATATTACGGCATTTTCCAATAAATAACTGTACAAGAGTAGGGAAATGTATTTTTTCGAGAGAAAAAATGTAAAAAATACAGTTTCAATACCTTATTTAGGATGATTGAATGTGATATAAACTGGATCAAAGTGTTTTAGAGTTTACAGATTTTGACTGTCATAGTTTGACAATTTTCACCTTAAAATTTGCAAACTTTTTTTACAGTGTAATACAGTAGTAAAATACTGCCTGGCTGGTGTGCAAGTAGACAGATGTTTACAGATGTAAAATCAGTGCAATATATTGTCATTGGTGCATTTTTTTTTTTTTTTACAGAATATCATGTAAAAAAAAAGTAACATTTTTGCTCGTAATCTGAATAGTTCTATGCAATCTTGACACCAAATGTGGTGTAAAGAAAAACAAATAAACTCAAACTGCTTCACCTACAAACTCTGCAGGACGTAAAGAAGCAGCAGATTTGGATTTTAAAGCTGCACATCAGCTCTGATCGCTGCTAATGTGATTTAGATTATTGCGGCTGGAAACACTGGAGGACAAAAGACAAGCGGAGAAATTAGAAGTGAAAAGACAAATGTGACTGTGGAGAGCTGGAGGTGGAATAAAGAGAGAGTCGGATGATAGAAAACAGAGAAGCAGCGAAGAGATAAAATGATCAGACAAACATGATGGTCGAGATTTAACTCTGCAGCTCAGCTAATGTGGTTTAACAACACGATTCATGTGAGTTCTGATTATTTCAGTCCAAAATATAAACAATAAATCAGACTAGAGAATAATAAAAGCAGCTGAGAGTCTTTACATGGTTTCCTGTTTATGAAGCTGATGGTTTTTAGTTTGTTTCATTTACATTTACATGGAAATTGAGTTAGGTCTCTTAAAATCGTGTAAAAGATACGACATTCCAACATATTGCAACATATTTCCAACAAAAATCGCGTTTTTTAGGGGCTTTTCTAACAGAAAAACTGAGAAAACAACCAGAGTTTTGTGTTTTACATTTGTATGAGTATATTTGAACCAAGACCACAAACTTTATCTCTAATTAACTGTTATTTTTTCGCCTAAACAAAAGCAAATTTGCATTCAAAATGGAAGTAAATAGTGAATGAACGCACCACAAAACAATCAGTCCTGTAGATTAGACCTCCAACTGTATTATTCTGACCTTTTTTGCTGCACCCCCCGCGACCCTAGTGAGGATTAAGCAGTGTATAGATAATGGATGGATGGATGGATAGATAATGGATGGATGGATGGATGTGTAAAGTTAAAGAAATTGACAAGTCACGTGACATGAATGCAGCCCAGTAAACAGCCTTTATATTTCTGAAACTAATCTGGTTCTTTATGTCCACATTTATATCATATATGCTCAAGTCCAAGTTACTGATTAATGTGTTAAATCTAAATTTTAAACCAGTAAATCGGACAATCTTCAGTTTAAATTAAACTTGACTCTGGCTGCTGACATTGTTTGTTTTGTTGTCTTGCTGTTGATGCCTTTACATATTTTTGCCTAAATAAATTGACCTCTATTTTCAGTTTCTTCATCAGTCTTAAAGTTAGATACTTCTGTGATTTTTGGCGTCAGTATACGTCCATACTAGTGTCCCAGTTACAGATTTATATATATTTAAAACCTAAATAGCAACTTTAAATCAGTAAATCCTTAAATTTAAATTAAACTTTACTGTGTCTGCTGACGTGTTTATGCTTGTTTTGCGTTTTACTACACCAGGGATGCGGCAGAGTTGTGTGACGGTATGTTACGTTTGTCCGTCTGTCTGCCTGTCTGTCTGTGAGCAACATTACTCAAAAACAGACTAACGGATTTGGATGAAATTTTCAGGGAAGGTCAGAAATGACACAAGGACCAAGTGATCAGATTTTGGCAGTGATGCGGCTTATAGTCTGGATCCACGGATTTGTTAAAGATTTCTGTATCATTGTGAGATAGCGGCACGGCGTCACTGTAACTATGACAACAAATGAACACTACATCAGCTGCCTACTGATGATCACAAGATTGTGATCCTACTGCACATCGACCACTGCGGACTTATTGGAACTTATCCACTGGAAATGAAACAAGAAATAATTGATTAAATTGTGGGGTGTTTCCGAGTCCCATCAATTCCTGCCGTCCGCTACATATTTAGGTCACATGATTCGGTATCCGTACATAACGTACTCATGCATAACACACGCCTGTACTCAACGCAAGTTCATTTTGTTTGTGAATACATCTATATTAAATGGCCACATTCTATGTTGCTGTGATTTCTACCACAAATTTTTTCAAGATTTCATCCATCGGAAATGATGCAATGACTGAGCAACTGTGCTCTCTGAGTGCTTTTCTTGCTTGTCTTGCCGTTGACTCCTGTACAGATATTTTCCGACATAAATTCACCTTTATATTCAGTTTCTCCATCAGTCTTAAAGTTAAACGCTTCCATGTTTTTTGTCATCAATATGCAGTGTTAAAGTTTCTTGCTGAGTTCTCCAGTTAGCAGGTTTGGAGGGTTTAAAACCAGAATGAAGGCTTTTTAGGTTTGTTCAGGACACAGAAACCTGAAAAACAAGATTATAGTTGGGATGCTCGCATCTGTACAAATACATTCACTGGTTAATTTACAAATAAAATATCCTTCTAGTTAAGTGTTGCATGGAAATGAGTCCAATTTAGTGTGAGAGGAAGGTTGACATTGGAAAACTTTATTTAGTTGAAGCATCTGGATGTGCAAGTAGAAGAACTTGTTGGAAATCTTGTCTGAGATGTGCTGCAGTGTTTCTGTGAGGTTTGTCGGACTGTGTGTGTTTCCTGTTGAATTATAAAGTGATTCAGTCCAGGAGCAGCTGAAGACGAAGGGGGCTTTTCTCCGGTCTGTTCCTGCCAAGTGGCTCCATCTTAACAATTACTGTTGTCAAGGAAACTGTGTCTGCCCCCGTCTCAGAATGAAAAACAGCATGTTTGTTTGTAGCTCTGCATCTCTGCTGCGAATCTGCAGAAAAAGCTCCACAAAACTCCAGTCGAGCAGCTTCAGAAAGAACCCAGAAATCAGAGGAACTTACCGTCGAGTCTGAAAGCAGAAACACTCGCAGTCGGTTGCATTTGTTCTTCCTGAGACACCAGACAATTAGGTCAAGCGGAGCCTCGAGGTGCTGCAGCGGCGGTGAATCAGCAGCACAAATACACAAACTGAGACACAACAGGACAACCTGCAGCAGAGAGAGACTCAGAGTTAACCCACATTACAGCAGCAGACAGCTCTGCGCTGCTGCATGGCTTCAGTCTGTACTCAGAGAGCTTAAATAACTCAACTCCACCTGAGAAATCAAATCTGTGTGTCTGTTATTGGTGGTACAGATTCATTAAACGCACTTGTACGGAACTTAAAAAGATGAACTGATACAAACAGACACACAAAAGGTGAATTATTAGCGGTTTAGTAAACAGTCTTGGTGATGTTAAATTGTCATATTTAAACGAGTCAGGCTGCAGGATATTGTAATTAAGTTTCTGGTGTCAGACGGAGCAGAGCAGCACGTCCTCATGGGGAAACAGATGGAAACTAAATGGAGTCTGTGGACCAACATCTTGCTGTGATGCTAATGATCCTTTGCACTGTGAAAAAAACTAAATTAGAAACAAATCTGGATGAGAAATGGTTGCATTCAACAAGGTTTATGTCTTCAGCAACAACTGAAGGTAATATTTTAACTGTAACTTTTGATAGCGGGAGCTAACGTTAGCGTCACAGGCTAAAACTGCTCTGACCAGTAGCACGATCCAGATTTGAACTTCTAAATATCAAATATGTTGAATGTTATGTGGGCGGCTTTGATGAGTCTATGTGGACTTCAGGAACTTTAACTCTCTAAGGCATGAGAGGCATGTTATCTTTAAAAAATCTCAAACTACACCAATTATCACAGCCAGAAACTGTAAATACAGAAAGAATCATTTATTAACCAAATTTGAGCTTAAAGTTGTGAGATTTCATCAAAATCACTTTAGACTACATGTCCTGCTTCAATATTCACTAGAAATTTGCCCCAGATTCTGTACAAATCAAAAAATGTTGCACTCTTCAGCTCAACTGAATTGCAATGAATGACTCAACTGTAACCAACTGTCAAGCCATACAAATTCAAGAAACTTTTAGACTGAACTGCAGGCAGTGTTTCCACAAAGCTGCAAGGTGACTCACATGGAAACAAATGAATAAATAAATGATCTATAGCATGCGGAGCCACATGTTTTTTGTCCAGTGTTGGTAACAGCTGTGAGTAGCTAAAAAAATACATTTTTTTAGGGACTTTTCTAATTGGAAAAACAGGGAAAACAACCAGAGCTTTTTGTTTTTCTATTTCAGCTCAACTGATGTGGTTTAATAACAGGATTCATGTGAGTTCTGATTATTTCATTCCTAAGTATAAATAATAAATCAGACCAGAGAAGGATAAAAGCAGCTGAGAGTCTTTACATGGATGTGGATTTCCTGCTTATGAAGCTGAAGGTTTTAGTTTTTTTTAAATTTACATTCATGTGGAGCATGAGTCAGGTCTCTTAATATTGTGTAAAAGCTACGATGGTCCACAATGCAACACGTATTTCCCCCTAAAATCACATTTTTCTGGGCTTTTCCAATAGAAAAACAGTGAAAACAACCAGAGTTTTGTGTTTTTACATTTACATGAGTGTATTTGAACCCAAACCATGAACTTTACCTCTAATTAACTGTTAGTTTTTCCACCTAAACAAAAGCATTTTTCAACTCAGAATAGAAGTAAATAGCAAATGAATGCACCACAAAATAATCATTCCTGTAGCTTTGACGTCCACCTGTATTGTTCAGACTTTTTTGCTGTGAATAAAGTTAAAGAAAGTCGCGACTCGTGACATGAACGCAGCCCAGTAAACAGCCTTTATATTTATGAAACTATTTGTTATTATTGGGACAATGTTTTGCATGTTCATTCCGGCTTTTGCAATTTTTCCAAAGTTAATCATGAAATAAATTGAACTTTTTCCCTTTTTTTTTAATGATTTATGGCTTTCTAAGTGGGTCATGACGCACAAAAAACACTGTTGAGCTCTCGCTACTTGTGTTGTGTTGTTTCCATAGAGGTGCAGGACTTTATATCGCTGTGAAACATGAGCCCTTGCAACTGGTAGCTGACATCATCCCAAATTATCCTCCAGGTTAGAGCAGGTTACCACCTTTGGTCCCTGTTTCCCCTTTAACCTCTGCAGACCTGAGCCCATCTTCAGGTTCAGATCTGATCTCACCCTACGATGGTCTTCCGACGCTGTAGGAGGTAGAAATGCCAGGACTCTCTGCTCCACGTCTCCCTTTGCTTTATTTCTGCCTCAGTGCACAAGTTTATTTCTTGGTTGCTGTCGCTGAGATCAACCAAAGAACAAACTGATCCCGGTTTTCTTGCAGGTGCTGAATCTTCCCTCCCACTTCCTGCTGTGCAGCCTCATGTACAGTACAATCACTGACCGGATCTCCTCCCTCCTCTTGTCAGATCCCTCTTTAAATGCATATCGATGAAACGGCAAAAAGTTCCAACTGTGCTCAGATGACAGGAAAACTGCGCTTCAAGGTGGCTGATAAATATCGCTCATGTCTTTAGGTGCAGAAAGACTCTAACTGCACCGGAAATCTGGCTTGTAGTGAGGAGGAGGAATCTGCTTTCTTTGATTCTTCATGGTTTCCACAAAGCGTTGGCTGACCTTTTCCTCCATCCACAGCCACTTCATGCTTATTTTAATGGCTGGAGGCAGAATGGAAAAACTTAATCCTGTTTAAAGATGAAAGAATAGGTTTTCAACTGTGTCATAAAATACCAGTCAGGTGGCCAAATGAATATTAAAGTGCTTACTGCAATTAGTCCCCTTACCAGATTCTTTATAATTGTGCTGCCAGCTTTAATAATGGAGGACAGGATCATCTGTTCTGTGCTAAAATATCTGAAGTTCATTTGTTTGGTTTGCACAAATCAAATGGGATATTTTAGTAGAAAATCGTCTCTTTTTTTTGTAGAGCTGCAACCATTTATCAAACAGTTGGCAACTATGAATTTAATCGCCTGCTGGTTTGAATAGTTTTTTTTTTAAGTCTAAATTTTCTAATTTGCAGCTTCTTAACTGTGAATATTTTCTGCTTTCTTTCCTCCTCTGTGACAGTAAACTGAAGATCTTTGGGTTGAGGACAAAACAAGACATTTTGAGGACACACTGATTGACATTTTTACCATTTTCTGACAGTTTAGAGACCAAACAACTAATCGATTACCTCAGATAATACCGAGCCGATTACTGGACAGTGAAAATAATGGTTAGTTGCGGCTCTTGTGAAAACATCAACTAATGGTCTAAAGGATGAAAAATATTTCATATTTTAGTATTTAGGGTAAATTTAATTTCAAGACTCAGTTATATTACAATAAAAAACAAGCATATTCCTAATGTGTTTTTAAGTTTATCACACATAGGCCAATGCTGTGTTTTTGGTTGCACAAACTCCAATAGTATTTTCTCACTTTCTCACATTTTCAGTCACTGTGGGTTAATTTTTCACTGCAACATAAAGTCCTGCACCTCCATAGAAACAACACAACCATGACAAGAAGGAGAGAGAAGTCACAGCTAGAATGCCATAAATTATTAAAAAAAACTATATGTTTAACTAGGCCTGCTTACATTTTTACAGTCTCTACAATCACAGAATGTTTTACTCTGCTCTGCACATTGACTCTGTAAAGATGTTTCACCATGCTGAATGTATCTTCCGACAACTTGCTCCTCTGTTTGCTGTTTAGAGCCATGCCGCATTTATTCTATTGATCCAGTATGTTTCATTTTGATTTCAGTCTCTTGTGTCGTCTCCTCTCCGCTCTGTGGAAACACTGCCTGCAGTTCATCTGAAAACTTGCAGAATTTTTGTCACAGTTGTGCTGAGAAAAGCACAATTTTTTAGTGTTTTTTTTTATAGAATCTGGTGCAGGCAAATTATTGTACACGTCTCATTGGAATATTTACTAATAATGAAGTGAGTTTGATGAAATAACTTTTTTGGTGTATTTTTTCTGATGGAACTACACGTCACACATGATGCATTCAAGAACTACCAGAAAGTAGAAAATCTGATTATTTTTTTTGGTTTTAGCATTTATGACTGATAAATTGTGTTATTTTAACGATTTTTTTTTTTTTTTTTTAAAGATAACATGCGTTTCAAGTCTGATGTTGGGGGTTTCTGAGAGTTTAGATGTCATAATTTTTGTTCCCTTCCTTGTGCACTTTTGTTTTAATGCAGACAAATGTTGTTTTGAGTGCTTGTGATTGTGTGCTACAGCTGAAGAAACAGCTGCACAGTCGGTCTTTCTGTGCAGATGTCCAAGAAATAGCAAACACAGAACGCAGCAGTGAAAAACCAGCAAACTGCTTCCATGTGTAGTGATTTCATTATGATTGTCTTGTTGCTGGAGTTGTTTGATTTATTCCTTTGCACATTTTCATATTTTCGCAACAGAAATTCCTCACACATAATGTCACGCTTTCTGTCTTTTCTGCTTCTGCCTGAGCTGCATGTCAATCCGTCCGTCCTCTCGGCTGAAGAAGCTCAGAAACGGTCTCAGCATGTCGATATTTTCAGCCGTCTTCGTGTCGTGGAGGCAGGACGGAGGTGGACAACAGGGGAGAAGCTCAGTCTCTTTGAAATGATGATCGCTTTATACCGATCTGCCACAAAAGCTTTTTTTATTGGACAAAAAGAAAAAGCCTTAATTAGGACAAACAAGCCGTGTGATCAAAGCCCAACAGGGAGCTACTTTCTGCGCTGATTTGCTGTGGGCATAAACAAGAGATGCAGACAGATGCTCTTTGTTTTCCAAGGCAGACGCTGACCTTTGGAGCTGAGCGCAGGTAATAGCATCAATTTAACGGGGGAAGATTGTGGAAGCGTCCTCTGGTCAGGGCTAATGCTTCCTCCGCAGGCCTGGCGGGCTGGGCGTGTTTGCACAGGGAGGGGAGGCTGAAGTTGGGTAATGCAGAACAAACTGTGTTTAAACTCACATAAACCTCGCTAGCTGCAGCGGGGCTTAGCGGGATTTGGAGGGAGAGCGGACGGGGGGTGAAGATGGCGAGGGAAGAGGGGAATTTAGGGCGAAGGCCAGGAAAACATTTGCACAGATGTGTGTTGGTGCCTGCTGACATATTTCTGCTGCAAGTTACCTCCTGCTTTTGTTGTAAGATTTGGACGAGACACTCGCTAAAAACAGGACAGGGCCAAAAGTAGGTGGACGTGCATCAACTTTTGAGCTTAGAAAAGGTCGTTTTAATACCATTTCTCACCGTCATATTTTAGATTTTGTGCTTCTAACTTTGCGTAAACAGTTTGAAGAAAGTTCTTCCTGTTTCAATATGACTGCACCACTGAATAAATAAAAATAAAGGGGGTTTAGAGGCTAACATGATCAGTTTGAGTATTGTGGAGGCAGTGAGAAAAACAATCCCTGAAAAACTATGAGAATCTAGCAGCAAAGGTCCCCCCCAAAAAATACTTCTACAACTCAAAAATGGTAAACACAGTGAAAATAACTACAAATATCTGTAAAATATAGATTTTTTTGCTGATTTAAATACAGTAAAAGTGTAATTTCACTGTCACACATCATAAAAGAATGACATGCTGTTACAGCTTGTTAATGTGAACTTTATTTTTGCAGTTTTGACCCCCCTTTTTTTTTGCTTTCAACACCTATATTTATGCTTTTTTAAAAATCTGATTTTAGTAGTTAGTTTTTGTATTTGAAAAACTCAGTAAAATAAGAGTCTAAAAAACTTTCATTCCTTGAAATATATCAATTTGTTTCAAATAACGGCAAATCACTGAACTTAAGCACTTCAACCTTGATCTTTTACATAATTTTTAAAACTATTTTTCCTTCATAAGTAGATTTTTCCTATAAAGTCCTATTGATAAAAGCTAGGAATCCTGGAATGTATTTGAAAACAGCTTGATAGTGGCCGTTATTTGAGACTCTGTCACTATTTTAAGGCCAGCTTTCAAAAAAGAACTTTAGAAGTCTTCTGTTTTCTTAGGGTTGAACTGGGGATTCAACGTGGGGAAAAAGAACAGCTTGTGCCACTTGAACTTGAACATTAGTTACCAAAACTAGCTGTTATGGTTTAACTGGATTAAATTCCTGCAGCCAGAATCATTAAACCTAAAGAAAACACAAAACCAGAAGAGTAGAAGCTGGTAAAGTAGCATATTAACACCTGTGGGTTTGTTCTAAAAAGCCGTTTTAGGTGAGATGTTTGGGTGTCCACATACTTTTGGCCATGCAGGGCCCTATAAACCAGCAGCAGTATCTTATATAAATCCCTTTCCACTGTGTGTGTGGCCTCTATGCATTTGACCTCCACACTGTTGAGCCACATGCTACATGCTAATCCCCTGTGTATGCATACATGTGTGTGTGCCTAAGTTCACTTCTGTTATGTCTGATTGAACTAAAGCTCTGACAGAGTTTGCCTTGAGGTCAGTGTGTGAAAAGCAGTTTTTTTTCTTCCCTACGATCTGGAAGCCGAGCTCCACTCGTTGCTTCTCCTCGCGTGATCACATGACCCTGAGCCGGTCAGCTGCTTTCTGATTCACTGTTTCCTGCTCTCCCATCTTTCCCACGGCTCTCTTTCAAGTCTTTTCAAAAGCAAATATCATTTAACCCTCCACCTTGCGTCTCATTTTTACTCACCGTGGGCTCATTTTTCAAGTCCTGCACCTCGACTAGATATAGAAAGAACTCAGAAATGTGTTTTTGTGCTGCATGATGCAGTGATAATGACCAAATAGACTGATAAAAAGTTGGATTTCTCGAAATATGTATGTGCACACCAACACTATGAAGATGTTTCACCATGCTGAATGTATCTTCAACAATTTGCTCCTCTGTTTACTGTTTCTGTCCCATGCTCCAGTAATTTTATTGATCCAGTTTGTTTTATTTCCCTCTTGGTCACATTATGCTTTTTTGTATGTTTATTTTTCCTGATGGAACCTCACATCACACGATACATTTGACGACCGTCAGAAAGTGGAAAATCCAACAAATATTTCTGCTTTACAGTTTGTAACTCTGATAAAGGGTCTCATTTTGTCAATTTTTTTTAAAGACAACATGCGTTTCAAGCCTACTGTTGGGGTTTTTGCTTTAGTCTCAGTCTTTCTTGTCATCTCTTGTCTGTTCTGTGGAAACACTGCCTGCAGTTCAGCTGAAAAGTCCCAAAGTTTTGATGTTTGGTTGCTTTCTGAGTGCAGAATTTCTAGTTTCTCAGGAATCTGTTGCCTTTTTGTGCAATATGGCAAATAATAATTACATAAATTATGAAAACAGACCTTAAAAAAGTTTAATTTCTGTAAATAATTGTCTGCACATCAACTGTTGAAAGATGTTTCACCATGCCGAATGTATCTCCAACAACTTGCTCCTCTGTTTACTGTTTTTGAGCCATGCTGCATTTATTTTATCGTATTGGTTCAGTATTTTCCTCTTGATGTGTCTTGCTGTCTCCTCTCTGCTTTGTGGAAACACTACCTGCAGTTGAGCCAAAAAGTCTCAGAATTTTTGACTTTTAGTTGCTTTCGGAGTGCAAAACGTTTAGTTTCTTTAGAATCTGGTGCCAGTGGTTTAATTTTGGTGATTTGTTTTAATGAGACCCTGTGAAATAAAGTGATTTTGATTAAATATGGAAAATTTTGACCTCAGATTAGACTCATTTTCCCAGTGGAAGCAAACATACGTGATTAGTTAAAGGACCACAGATGAATATTTAAATTAGGGATGTAGAATAAAGTGATTTTGCTGAAATATCCCAATTTTTACATTATTTATTTTATTTTACGCCACAGGCAAGTAGCTCAAAGACCATTTTAAAGTAGAATATCAGTCAATTTTTCTGTTTTTACAGTTTCTCACTCGCATGAAAGGTGCAATTTTGCAGATTTTTCAAAAAAAATAACATGCATTTCAAACCTGCCGGTGGTTTTGGGGACTCATTGGGTTAAAACATTACAATATAAAGGCTGAAAAGCTAAATTATTCTGACAAACATCCAGCATTTCACAGCACTCACAGAAGGGACACCAGATTTGCGACTGTAATAAAAACTGCTTTAATCTTCATCTTTCTAGCCAGATTTGCCAAATAATCCCCTTCATGCATCTAATCTGTCTGAAAGTTACCTAATCACGCAGCACAGACCTCACAAAGACATGATGAAAAGCTTCTTTCAAGGAAGGTGTGGCACAAAAGCGTCCTGTCAGAACGTCTGACAGACCTCCCAGGTTTCTGTTGGCTCAGAACTGGCCTTTGACTCTGAGCATGTTTGATCTGTGCAGAGTGAATGAGCCTTACCTGATAGGAAGTAATGCATTTTCCTGTTGTTTTTGAACAAACACGTCTATTATGCTGAGTAAATAGGACCAAAATCAACAAACTGGTGGTTAAAAACACATTATGTCTTTATTTTCAGTTCTAATCATTTTCCTGCTGCTGAGTCTCCTTCGGTTTCCGACTGAAACGTCTTTGGGAGACGCCAAAAGCTCCTCTATGAATGAAAGTCCACGCCTCCTTTCTCTAATCTGTGCTCTTAGTGTGAAAAACTGCAAAGAGAATTAAATTCCACTTGCCAGAAATGTTCTGTATCGCTCACCTGTGTGTTTGTTTCTTCATCCTTCTGCAGGTTTGAGTGCAGCAAAGTTGTTGAAAGCCAACGGCCTGAATCCCGTCGTCTTGGAGGCCAGAGATCGAGTCGGTGGTCGAACCTTCACTGTTCGGGTAAGACCAGGATGCAAACTATACGAAGACGAAACCTCCATCGTGTCACCTAAAGGTTTCCTCCTCTTCTTAGTTCTCAGTTTGTACATCATCGACTCTTCCTCACATCTTCAGCAAACCTGTCTCAACAAACGGTGTTCCTGTACAACTAAACTGCATTCTCTTTGGAGGGGAACGTCAATTTATTGAGAAACAAATGTATTTTTGTTTGAAACAGCCACCAAATCCATGTTTTAGGAGGTGATGGTGAAGGATGGAGGCATAAACCAGAGTCTCAACTCTTTCTAGTTTCGTTTAGGCACCAAAGTTACACGCAAAGTTCAGTACAATATCACACTTGTTGACACTTTTACATGTTAGAAGCACGGTTAAGTTTAGGCACCAAAACAACTTGGTTTGGGTTAAAATACGACTTTTTCACTAAAAGTTTGAAGCTTCTTCCCCATTTTCTGGGTTACCACGATGACAAGCCCATCTAATATGTGATTGGTCGGCTGAAAAGGCGCGACAGTAAAGCAATAAAATAAATATATGTTAATTAGAAACATAATTGTGACACATTACAAAGAAACGTAATCTGGCAGAAAATATGTTTCCCTCAAACCATAACTGGTGACTGGTTTACCACCAGAGATGCACAAGGAGAGACAAGTTGAAGCAACAGATGTTTAAAAAAAAAAGAAGAAATATCCTCACTTGAGATCCATCGTTTTAAAGCAGCATCATGTGGCCGTTGTTTTGTTGCAATCTACTGCTGTGTTTTATGATCTCTGAGCATTGTTTATGATAACATCGAGTATGATTGAATATATTTACACGACATGATGTGATACGAATGTCCGGATCTCGTATATTTTTATTTTTACATTTAACACACTCACACGCTGTTGAGCTGCTGGTTTAAGTTTACACTCGACTTTTTGTGCATCTGTTTGCACGAATGCAATCTAAGTTAAACCTTTGATATGTTCCAAAATCTAAACGACCACACCATATAGTACGGCAGATAGATGTAGTGTGTCCCAATACATAGCACGTCAAATGTAGCAGCCAAAAATACCACATCGTTCGACTACAGCTGGTTGGATTTTGCAGTGTGCAAACCAGCAAGCTTTTCTGGCCCACAGTCGTCTGCCAGTCACAGTGTTCTACACGAGTATGCGGATGCGATGGCCAACATTTAAGGATCTTCATCATGACAAAGTAGTTTCTCCCAATTGTAAGCATGAAACTTTACATGAAACCTTTGAAAGGCAGCAGTAGTATTTGGAAGACAGACCTGGCAGCCAAGTCTACAAGCATAAGAAGAGATTATAACGTAAATGTCTTTTTTGTCTAAATATGTTAATTGTTTTATGTTTTCTTTTTCAGAATAAGGAAACAAAATGGGTGGATCTGGGCGGGGCGTACATTGGACCGACGCAGAATCGCATCCTCCGATTGGCCAAAGAGTACGACATAAAGACCTACAAAGTCAACGAGCAGGAGAGCCTGGTGCATTATGTCAACGTGAGTGTCCAGAGTCTTTAAGTGACCACTTGTGATGGATTCAGACTTTTATCCAGTTCAGTTTTTGCAGTGAATGTTGACAGTTTCAAGAAGATATTGCAAACATCCTGAGTCTGACGCATGATCCAACAGACAGGAAATACATGTATGTGTTTGTCGTTATAGATCCCATATTGTGCCCCTTTCAGCCAAAGTTATGAAAGTTTCTCATGTCCCCACTCAAAATATCACAAAAAAGGGTTTATTTCACAGTGACGGCTAGTTTTAAAACTGTTCAAAACCAGCAGTTTTACTCTGAAAATCAATGACCTGCTGTTGTTTCCACCTCCTTCAGGAAGAAAACTCTCTTTGCACCTGTGATTGACTAAGTAGACTGCAGGGCTGCTGACACAAGGACTTTCTATCACTTCCAACATTCTCACTAAGCCATCATTTTTATAAAAAATTTCTCTGAATTCTCAGCAGAGATGTTGTTTATTTGAACTCATTGTCTGGTGGAGGTAACTGCTAGCTAGCATTTCATTGTTCAGTCACCATTTCATACTTGTTCAGTTGTCTGACAACAGAAACAGAAAAATATGTTACTGAGAAAGACTGTAACAATAGTTAAGTTGTATTAAAGCACAGTTTATGAGAGCACAGAGAGCAGGAGAGAAGCTAACAGGTGTAAAATGCAGCTAGTGAAATGGAAACACAATAACCCAGCTTGTGCTTGTTTATCGGTTTCAAATTAAAGTTTCCACAATCTCTGAATGCCCCTCAGTTTCCACGGAGCGCCAACCTGTGGGCAAACGATCTAAGCTAGCATTAGCCACATTAGCCACAGCAGCTTTTCCTATTGTTGTGGGAACATTAAAATAAAATAAAAATTAGTAATCCACTGGATCTTCAGTTCCTCTGATGCTGGGGGTGCATGAAGGCTCTTGTTTTCACTCTTGCAGCCAACAGGACAGCTTTTGGTTAGCTTTTAGATACATTTTAGAGTTAGCAGAAGCAGCTCTAGAAAGTAGATCAACCTGTTGGACTGTAAGGCAGCTGCTCATTCTGAATGGTTCACCTGGAAGCAGTGAGGGGGCGGTGCCATATAAAGCTAAACTACTCTTGGTCAGCTAGGTATGAGGTAGCACCTGGATCAAATTCTTCCTGTCTTGCAGAAATAAACATTTTTGTATCTTAACAGTTTTTACTTTGCACCCACAGATTTTCACCACACGGAACCCTTAAAAAGACATTTGCAGGCAGGATGTACACATATTTATCAATGATTTTTCAGCTGCCAGAAGCTTCTTCATGACTTTCCTGTTCACTAAACATACTCTTTTAATGCCCTCATGCCCAATACTGTATACAAAAGTGTGATCCAACCCTGAACAGACACTAAAAACAGGGACTCCCCGATGAATTAGCGTCACCCCCAAATCTGTTTCCCATGGTGCTCGGAGGAGACGGAGGCAATCTCCAGAAGAAATCCAAACCCAGTCCTTCCCATGACTTCCTATATGTATGCTGAGCAGCCAGCCACCCCTCTTCTCTCCAGCATTAGAGGCTGGAGATGCTAATCTTCGCCTGAGGGATTTCAGTAATGCAGTTTCTCTTCTCTCTGAGTGGTTGAAAGGCAAACAAAGAGGGAAGGAAGAGTGAGACACTGAGGCCATCTTTCTTTGTTCTTGTTATTCTTTGCTCCATATCTCATTAGTGTGGGCGCACCGCTGTCCTTAACACAGTTGTGTTCCTCTACCTGATTTAATTTGCAGCTGCTGCTGTGTACCCTGGTCAAACTGGCCCTATTGTAAATCAGCGGACTGCTCCGTTCGGCTGTCAGCTTTCTGTACGTTCGTGGACAGACAGCGCTTATCTCCATATAAGCTGCGTTCATTTCCTTCGATCATAACTTCAGAGGTGGACTTTAGAGCGCTGGGCGTAAACATGTAGACAAATGCAAACACACTTTCACTGCATCATGTGGAAGCTTCATGTCTGCAACACCCACATTCTCTATAACAATAAAATTACACATAACACTGCTTCATAAATCAGCACTGAGTCCAAAGTCAGTGTCAACAAACTCACCATTACAGGCTTCAAGAAGTTGATTTATCACAGGTCTGTTGTATCAGCTGCCACTGCAGAATTTAAGCTTTAATTATCTGGGCCTTAGGAGAGCTGAGGCTACATACTGATTATTGCTGGTGTACAGTAAATATTGCTTCTCTACTGTGAAGAATGCTCTCGTGAAAGATGCAACTCATACCTAAAAAGCTTTTGTAGAGTAGAACATGTTTATTTTAAAGGCGAGGAAAAGCCTGAGGCTCTTCACCTAACAGCTTAGTGTCACTTGTCCCAGTCCCCTTGCGTTTAAAGTGACTCCTGTCTTGAGCCTGAAGGTTAATTCTTGACGTTGGAAACAAAAGACAAGCTGCTGATGTAACTTTTGGTGCAATTCTGCTGTTGTGTTACAGAGATGCAATTTTAGTGATCAGCGCTAAGTTTTGGGACAATACTGTACATGCATTGCGGCTACTTTACAATTAAAACCACCCCAGTTTCACTAGTTGAACTTGTGAAGAATCAGTTTATTGCCAAAAAGGTTTTCAAATACGAGGAATCTAATTTGGTGCATAATGCTGTCATTTTTAAAGAAGGAAGTAAAGATTTAAAGAGAAAGCAAGTACATGTTCCAAGACAGATAAGGTCAGATAAATAGCAAGTGCAGCTAAATACAGGGATTTTAAGTAATAGAAAAAGTGAAAGAATTATTTCCACTGTGCAGGAATGTGTCGTTTGTTTGCCTGAGAATGTGCAAATGTACATAGGAACGTAGTTGTAAATGTTGTTAATGTTTGCGTTATTGCAGTAATTAAATGCAGCTTGTGATAACGACACAGGAGAATCAAAACTGTGGGTTTGTTTCATGCAAATCTTATCATGTGAGCAACAAATAACAGAAAGGTGGTTCTTAGAAGTTTAAATTCAATCTGACCTTGCCTTGTGCTAAAAAGTAGAAATGCAGGCCTCCAGCTTTTTCATTTCAGTGCAGCCAGTTGTTTTGTTTTTGATTCTGAGTAGTACATTGTAAGTTTCCTCAAACACATTAGTATCTATTAGTATTTTTTAACACATTATGTAAATGACTGCAAACAGGAGCAAAGGTCCAGATAAAGATTTAGTACATTTAACACGACCTTTTCCATCAGGATAATCTAGGACTTAGAGTTAATAAAGATGAAAAGTAGCTCTCATACTGTGTATATAAAAGCATTGTAAAGTTTTATTAGTATTTCTGACGCCTCGCTGCTTCGGTTTGAACACAGGACAATAATCTTGTTGATGCTGTTTTCTTTAAAAACATTTTAATTCAGAACATTAGATCCCTGACAGCTAGAACTCTGGTTTCACTCTGCAATGGTTGCAATGCATAATGTTTAGCTGTTTTATCAAATCTCGCTGTTTCCTACAGGTTGAAAATTTACTTGAGGCAGTGTCCATGCAGAGACTCATGCAGTTTAAAGAGGACAGTGTAACCTTGGTTGAAATTTTCTATATTTAATCAAAGTTGCTTTATTTTACAGGCCTCATTAAAACAAAATCACCTGAAATGAAACCACTGGAAAAAGATTCTAAAGAACAAAAAATAATAATCTGCACTCAACAAGCAAACAAAAACAAAAATTCTGGGACTTTTTGGCTGAACTGCACAAGAGAGACTGAAAGGAAAATATAATCTACTGGATCAATAATATAAATGCAGCCACAACTTACAGATGCCCCCTGAACACTTCACATCTGGACTATTGATGGAAGCTACCATGCTACCGTTGCCTCTGTAGGTGCTACTAGTCAGCTGTGCACACAGAAGCTTCTAGTCTCCACTATGTTACAGCAGCGGTGAGCCCAAAAATGACTTTGAAAAGAGTGAAATAAGGTTCTAATGTCAGATTTGATCCACCAGGGTGGATCAAGACACACTAGTGCAACTAATGAAAATGTCAAGTTACACTCAACTGATTTTTTTGGCACATTTGCAGCCAAAATGGTGGCAGAACTGTAATTATTAATTATAAAATGATTGAAGGTAAAAACACTGAACGGCACGTACAGAACCAGAAATAGCCTAAAGATCCACTCTGAAATCATGAAAACAATGAAAAACTGATCCAAGTCAAAGGCCTTCATACATAATCAATTTCAATCTACTTCTATTAAAAGGTTTAATATAAAATGCATTTCATTCACCCTCATTCAAGTCACACGGGGGACATTGTTCGTCCTCTGGGACTCGTTGGAAACATCCAGGTTCATCCTCGCTGAGCACAAACAGACGTCTGCGCTCTGATCAGGTTATGGACGACGTGTTTCTTAATAACAGAGTGCTTTCTATTTCGGTTTCTTCTGTGTGATGTGCAGTGAAGCTCGGTTTCTTGGTCTCCGCTGAGCCGACCGTCTCACCGCTGTCTCCTCAGCGCTGATGTACTGTTGGCTTGACCTACTTCAGCAGTGCTGTGAAATGTCACCAGCATGACGTTGTGCACCGACAGCGATTATGAAATAAATCTGTGCTCTAGCGAAGGCCTCAACTGGCTGTTGTTATGAAATGTTACGCGAGCTCCTGAATCCGTTCGTACTCGTGTCTCCGTAGCTACTATCTCTGGAAGATCCGCTCAAAGACCCAGACTCAAGTCGGCGTGCCCCTCGTAGCTTCCTGGCCGGTTTCCATGGCAGCGTGCCTCATCAGAAGCTGCTCACCGCTATCAGTGTCAGACGGCGTTTTTGTCTGTGTGTGCGTCCGTGCATTTGTGCATTCATACTGCATGTGTGGAGCTGTGAGGGGTTACTGTAGCTGCGTTTGTGGTTTCACCGCTCTCACAGCTGACTCTGCAAAAACGGTGCGAATATTTGACTTTCCTCCTCATGAGGAGTTTTCTGCAGGTGATGCTTGTCTAAAAAAAATCCCATGAAAAGACTAAAAGCAACAATCGCTTCTACTGAGAAGTATTTATGCTGTATACCAGTAGCTAGCAACAAATCACAAAGGATGTCTCGAGCACAATCCTAGATTTGGGTTTGAGGCTGATCGCTTTTAATTGATCACTACTGGCAGAAAACAAAGTCTGATTCTTTGTTTGCACCTGTTGTTACACTTGCACTTAAAAAAAGCTGCAAAAATGACTGTTTTATGTGTTGCTGATATATATATTTTTAAAAAACACACAGTTCAGGTTAACACCATCTTGATTTTGCTATTTTGTGCTGGCCAGAAACCGTTAGTCCTTGCAGAAGACTTTGTCATGGTGCCATACCACCAGTACTCTGAGTAATCGCTTCTTTGAGTCGCTATAGTACGAAACAGTGAGAGGCTCCACTTGGTGGCGCAACCTGGAATTGCATCTAATCTACAGTACTTAAACTGTGGTGTTGGGTGTAGGCAGATGGTGAATTGTAAGGACAAGGATTGGATCGAGAACACAAAAATCTTGATCAGGACATCCCTATAATCACAGCTTTGGCTTCCTACACTTAAATGAACATGATCCACGGTGATATTGACGTTTAAAAGGCTCCGCTGATAGACTGTTGTCATTATACATAAAATTGCTGGATTTCAACTTGGACAAATCGGACATTAAAACACTTTATTTTACTCTGTTCAAACTGATTTTTGGTCTCACACCTGTCTGAGTAACTGAGTGGAGACTAGAGGCTTCTCTGTGCACAGCTGCCAACTTAGGGAACATTTAGATAAAGATTATTTTACATTGTAATGATAAAATATAGTGAAACTTCTAGTGAAGTAAGCGTCCTATCATGCGGTAGTACCATCAAGGTGCGATGTTTGCTTGAGAAGAGATGGCAGCAGGATGGGAGGAAGGCGAGCCGGCGGAGGCAGTGTGATGCTCTGAGCAATGTTCAGCTGGGAAACCTTGAGTCCTGCATTTATGTCAGTGTTACTTTGACACCTGAATGCTGCTGCAGAATACCTTCACGGCAGCAGTATTCTCTGACGGCCTCTTTCAGCAGGATAATGCTCCCTGCCACAATACAAACATTGCTCAGGAATGATTTGAGGAACATTACAAACAGTTCAAAGTGTGCACATAGAAGCTTCTAGTCTCCACAGCAGCTCTGAGACCAAAAATGTGTTGACTCATCCTCCGAATTCTACAGATCTCACTCCGATCGAGCATCTGTGAAATGTTTTATATCCCTCATACTTTCCAAGACTTTTGAAGCTAACATCTTGGTGCCAGAAACCACAAGACGCCCTCAGAGGACCGCTGACTCCGACTAGTGGTGGTTTTAATGTTGTGGCTGATCGGTGTAATTGACCACATGGAATTTCCAACTCATGTGTTGCTGCAGAGAGCTTTACTACGCCGTTTTTGATTGTAAGTAGCTTTGGATTAGCAAAGAAGCAATTCAGAAGAATAAACACACACGGCATTAAGAACGCTCCTATCGCAGCACCAATCTGAACTTAAAGAACGAGAAAACCGTGAACGCGGGGTGATATTTGCATGAATTCAACTACATGACAGTGTCTACATTTCTTCACAGGACAAAAGCTAGAGTGAGAGTAAACCAGCATGTGTCCCAAGCCATTGTGTAATTAGGGCTAGCTTTCAAGCAAGCCGCGTAGCTAATCAGCTTTTCCATGGCAGATTGTAATCCAAAAGGCCAGTGCTGGTTTCCCTTATCAGCAAACTACTGCCTAACGGGCAGCTGCAGCTCTCAGCACTGGATTTATTAATGAGCTATCACTATCAGAGATGGGGAAACAGACTTTGATTAAATACTGTCTCTGCTTATCAGAGATTGAGAAAGAGCATGGGATTGTCTGTCGCTCCTACAGCACCATGCATGTTGGACACGTTCACAGGAAAATGATGAAGCATCTTATTACCGTGTTTCATTGGTTTTCTCTGGTGAGGAAGGACAAGGTGTTTTAAAAGCCCTTGGTTTGTTTTCATGTGAGCTAATACCTCATCTGTTGATTAAAATATCCTCAGTGTGGAGTTTTTAGAAGCTGTCAGGTTATTTTTGGATCATTTGTTGATAGTGTTGTTAAAGGGAAAGAAACAGAAAGCACGTTGGACATCACTATTAATCTCAGGAGGTTGTATTTCTCGATCTCCTGTTAATGTTTGGTGACTAATACTGTACCAGGATCAGGCTGTGTCTGTTTAGACGCCACATTTGATATGAAGGTTGCCTAGTAAACTGACTAAACTGAACTAAAGTGTGGTTTTGCTTCATTTCTCTCGTATCGCATTTTGTTAAGTTTGGACACATCCTTTGCTAGACAGCAACAGCGTGGAACCGTTTTCTTTCATCTTTTTGTGAATTTTCGGACTTTTCGGCAGCGTCTTCATCATGTCAAGAAACCGCTTCTTAGATAAATACTTACTGTGCTGCTGGAATGGTGACAAAATAAAAGCCCATAACATTAAAAAAATATGCCTTCAAAATAAAAGCATGGAGGGAACAGTTATTTTAACACTAGCAAAACAAAGGCTTGCCAGAAGTGAGGAACTGATCAACAGACCTTTATAAGAGTAATTTACACGCAATTCGGTATGAATGCATAATGTGCACAAGCATAATACATGCCTGTGCTCAGCGCAAGGTCATTTTTTATGAAAGATTTCATCCATCTGAAATGATAGGTCAACTGATTATGATGACAAAGTTTCAGCATCAGGTCCCCGATGACTTGAGATGAAATAGCCCACCTGCACCTTGTATGTTAACTTTATTTTTTTGGCATTGTTGATATAAAATATTAATGAAAACAGCTTTAAGGTCAACACAGTGTGTAATCAGGTGAAAAAAGGACAGTAGATGCTGTGTTTATGGCTCCAATAAGAACATATGAGTTGAGCTGGAGGGTAGAGATGAGCTCCAGTTGTTTCTCTGGCTGTGTATCTTCTAAAATATGGCCAGAAATACCCTCCATTCTGCAGTGCAGCCACCTGAGTGATCCTGACTCGCTGATGTGGAAACAGATGCTGCCGTGCATCCTCTCCTCCTCTGCTCGCCTCCTTCTGTATTCACTTGGCCGGCGTCGCCATGGCGACAGACCTGTTGTTCCACGGCAACGGACAGTTCTGAGCAGGGATACTGTACGTTACGAGACACGTCGTCATCTCTCTCGGCCTGTTGGTCTCAGCGATTCCTAAAAAGCTGTATCCTCAGAGGGTTGTTTGTTGTTAGGAAACATTAAATACTAAACCTCATGGTTGACTTACATTAACTTTAATAACTCTTTCAGCTTTTGTCTGGAGCATTTCTGTACCTCTGGTAGTTCTTGCTGTACTGTTTTTTTTTTGTTTTTTTTTATTGTACCTGACTGTGTTTGTGTTTTAGTGGAGGTATTTCTACTCCTAGACAGAGCTGTTGTGAAACAGTTAATCTCAGGACAGATAATGTTAGATAACTGATAAAGCTGATGATAGATGACCACTGTCAGAGCCATGCTGTACCAGGAATACATGTTTTATGTCTTGTTAAGGCCCATTGTTGTTTCACATTCCCGTAAAATACATGAAAACTGGTTTGTTTTGTTCAAAAAATGAAGCTTATCTAGTTGAAAATGAAGCCTTTTGCAAGGCTCATTTCATTTTGTGCTCACCTGTCTAAATATAGTCGTATTCCAGCCGACTGCGGAGCTGCTTTAATACTTTTCAAACACAGTGAAGTGGCACAGTGCTGCACCGTCATGTTATTTTTATCCAGCAAAAGTTGCGTCCTTAAATGGTTTGTTTGGATCATCTCATTTGTCTGGTAGAAAGGATTGTGGCGGAGTTTAAGAGGCTTCACAGTGGTTTGTGCAGGTAAAACAGACAGACAAGAGGTGGGGGAACATCATTCAGAGAAATGAAATTGTATATTTGGTGCTTTTATGCCAGTGTAATAAGGACAAAGCTCCAATAAAATGTCAGCAAATTGCACAACAAGCCAAAATGAGCCACTGTGTGTAATTAGGAGCCATTATCGGTTCAATACTGCCTCCGATCGAGCCAATACAACAGCAGAAGAGTGATCCCCGAGGGCTCATACTTTAATCCAGCAGCTACAGCACAGTACAGGCTGAGAGCACTTGTATAAAGGCATCCAAACTTTCAGCCAATTTTTGTTTCTTTCAGGGGAAACTACAGTTTAATGGGATCTGAAACAAATCGAGCAAAATGTGCAGTTACATCAGCCAGCATTTGGTTGTGCAGTAGGTGCTGTTTTCTCAATGACATAGCTTTTTACTATGATGAAACTTTGAAACCAACTCCTCACTTTCCCTTCTGCATATGTCGATCAGAGATAGACCAATAGTCCAGGTGGGCAGAAATCACAAGATAATTATAGAGCTCTTATCAAGTTTGATGACTCTGAATCTTTGAGTCAGTTATAAAATATTGCATAATCGGTGTGAACTCTTTGAACGGCGTCCAAAGTCACAGTGACTCAGCTAGATGTCAGCTAGAGGTTGACTAATGCAAAACTTTGATGCGAAAAACTGACAATTTCTACCTTAAGGATGCTTCTAGCAACCCTCACCGCAATACTTATTGTTCCTGCCTCACTGTGACAAGAAAAAATCTTTTTTTCGCAGTATTTACATCGACGGGAGGGTTGAAAGGCTCAAAACAAGATCACAGCAAGATGTGAAAACAGATTCAGAGTCAGCAGCTTGCAAAACTTAATGACGCCACATGTGACGTATTTCCAGAAAAAGGAATTGATGAAAACAAGCTGTGATGCAAACTGCTGCACTCAGGGAGAAACTTCTGTTAAGTCAAACACAACATCTGCCAAGTTAAAAGACCCATGTCAGCAAAGTGTATTGACAGGCCGGTGTGGCAGCCAAACTCTGAAACTAACTGTTTGGCACAGAGCAGACTGAATTTATTGTTCCCCACTGACTGAATGTGTCTGACTGACCTTTATTTATGAAAGTTTGTACGATGTGTGTCCGACAGGGAAAGTCTTACCCGTTCAACGGCTCCTTCCCTCCCATGTGGAACCCCATCGTCGTGATGGACTTCAACAACCTCTTCAGGACGATGGATGAGATGGGTCAGGAGGTAAAGCAGGACTCTCTGTTTGCTGTTTGCTTTTATTCTCTCGATATGTTTGCTTCTTGTTGAAGTTCCTCCTGTATTTCAGATCCCCAAAGAGGCTCCCTGGAGAGCTCCTCACGCTGAGGAGTGGGACAAGATGAGCATGCAGCAACTCTTGGAGAAAATCTGCTGGACCAGGTGATGCATAAAAACAGTGCTTCCATGTTGGGGAATGATGTTACTCATTTATTGGGTTTCTGAAGTTCTCCTTTCAGACGTTTCCTCCTTTCCATTCATCTGACTGTGTATAGATGTTGGCTCCGTGTCCGAATGAACAATCTGGTCGCTTTTCCTGTGTTGGGCTTCGTAACATACATTACCGTTAAAAGGTTTTGGGCTCACCCAGACAATTTCATGTTCTTCCATGAAAACTCACACTTTGAATCATGTGCTAAGATAACTGGACAAGGGTTTTCTAATCATCAATGAGCCTTTCAACACCATTAGCTAACACAATGTAGCATTAGAACACAGGAGTGATGGTTGCTGGAAATGTTCCTCTGTACCCCTATGGAGATATTCCATTAAAAATCATCTGTTTCCAGCTAGAATAGTCATTTACCACATTAACAATGTCTAGATGATAGAGCACATTTCATTGTGCTCTATCATCATGAAAAACAGGAACAGGATTATGAGTCAAATACTTGTTAGGATTTTATACTTAATATTAGGAACGCAATCACAGCTTCATTGTGCTTTTTCAGGAGTTTTTTCTGTCTCTGTCATCCCTCTCTTAGTACCGTTCGTCGCTTTGCCACCCTGTTCGTGAACGTCAACGTGACCTCTGAGCCCCACGAGGTTTCAGCCTTGTGGTTCCTCTGGTATGTTAAACAGTGCGGAGGAACCATGAGGATCTTCTCCACCACTAATGGAGGGCAGGTGGGTCTGAACAAATGTGGTTTGTTTGTGGTATTTACGTTTGCACCAGGAGATTTTGGCACAAGAATTTCCTTTGAGATTACCAAAGTTCCGTCTTATCTTATCTTATCTTAGATTTTGAGAGTGTATTTAATTCTTCCATCCGAACGGATGCACTTTGTGTTCATCTTCTCGGTGGAATTGCTTTTGAAGTCTTTATTGCAGACAGGTGGAGCAGATATCGAATGAAACTGCACAACCTGACCTTTCTAACCATACCAATGACTTGTCTGAGTGAAGATGTGTTGACGAGAAAAATAACTTTGAATTTGCATCAAAGATAAAATCTGCATTTGAATCACTTGTGAACCCTTCCTTACATATATATGTTAATATTTAGTTATACATTGCAGCCATTGCATAGATATTAACTTATCTATGCAAGGATTTGTTAATATCTTATCACGAGAAAGTGCAGAACTGGAGTGTTTTGCATCATGCTAGTTACATATTTGTAGATATTGAAGTAATATCTTTACCAAGAGAGATTCAACTTCAAACAGTTGTCTGGTTACACCTCTACATGTAGTCTTCTGTATGTAAACACTTCAATGAATAAAATATTGATGTTTTTTTCTGTTAGGTACTCTTAGATTCCACAAATTCTCCCCTATGTAGTTATGAATCGATATCTCTACTGCCAACATTTTATGATAAGGTACATGTAAAAACATAATAATATAAGATGCAGCAAGTATGACTAGTCCCTACACTACTGTTCAAAACGTTGGGCTCACCCAGACAATTTCATGTTTTCCATGAAATCTCACACTTTTATTTAAGTGCTAACATAACTGCACAAGGGTTTTCTAATCATCAATGAGCCTTTCAACACCATTAGCTAACACAATGTAGCATTAGAACACAGGAGTGATGGTTGCTGGAAATGTTCCTCTATGGAGATATTCCATTAAAAATCAGCTGTTCCCAGCTAGAATAGTCATTTACCACATTAACAATGTCTAGACTGGATTCCTGATTCATTTAATGTTATCTTCATTTAAAAAAGAAAAAAATCTTTCAAAGATAAGAACATTTCTAAATGACCCCAAATGTTTTAACCATAGTGGATATAGAAAAAATCTGAGTTTAAAAGTAAACAACAGTGAAGTTAGCCTGAAAATAGCTTTTGACACATACAGTTAAACCACAAGTTCATGTTAAACAAGCTAAAGAAAAAACAACTGTGTATCTTATCTGACACCCACTAAACTCTGGATACAAACAAGGTCCTTCCAGTTTCACCTTGAGCTTTCCAGGAAATCTTTCTGCAAAAACAAACACATGAGGAGCCAGAGCAGCCGAGTAAAGCCAAGAGGTGGACAGAAACTGGCTGTATCCTGCAGAGAAGCGTTGACTCGTGGAGGCCGAGCATCAGAGATCCAACAGCCTCCTCAGTCAGACCAAAAGCAGCCAACTTAATCTGCTGCTGATGGGCCCGGCATAACGATGAGGCTGACAAAAGATGTTTTCTTGGAGTGCTGGGAGAGCACATTCTGCTGCTGTGCTTTCCGAAGCCGAGTGGCCCTGTTGCCATAGACACGGAGGCCTGGGATGGTGCGTCGGTAAACAGATGACACTGCAGCCATTTCCTGCTTGCTCGAGCTCCCATTTAAAACATGTTAACGCGAGCATGCGTGTGCACACAAACAGGCGCCTGAGCGGATTTTCTCTTCAAAAGAGGCTGCTGTGTGAGAAATATTGCTCTGCATATGGAGGCACGTTTGGTATCCGTCGCTCTCGGTGCAGCTTTCCACAGAAACTGCGAGAATAAACTCTGTGTTTAATCAAACAAGACAAGCTCAGGCTCACCTCGTTCGCTGCCAGGAACAATTTAGGTTTAGCTCGTAATTCTGCAGCGACTGGCAGGCAAATTCATCCAAATGCCACAGTGGAATGAACACAATGTGTTTGCGAGGAGGGCGGACGGAGAGATGCTGACACTAACCATACGGAAAAGGTCACTGCCTATTTAATTTGGTGTATCAGAGCTTTGGCAGCACTTAATCTCTCTCCACCCCCTCAGCGTCCTCTTCATCATTCAGCAGTCTCCACCCACGGCTTTTTCTGTAGGTTTAGGAAATGTATCGTGGGTGGATTGAGGATAGCCGATATGTAACTCTAGGATAAAACAGCAGATTTTATCAGCATCCTTCCTAAAAGTAGGTTTTATTAGCTTGGTGGAGTCTGAGCAGGATGGAAACAATGTCTTGCATGTAGAGCATAACAAAGCTAGACTAGAGCCATGTAGCTTTGCTGCATTCGCCCTCTACACCGTAAAAAAAGAATAGTTAACCCTCGTGTCGTCCTGCGGGTCAAAATTGACCCATTTTAAAGTTTGAAAATGTGGAGAAAAAAAAATATTTTCACAGTGAAATTTCAGATGTCCACATTGTTTCTTAAGAACATTTACAAACAAATCTACCAAAATCCAGCGAATTTCGCTGGATTTTGGTTGATTTTTATGTGAATGTTCGTAAAGAAAATATTAGATGTTTTAGATATTTTGGGGATTTTTTTTGAAAGATTTTTACTCATTTTTTGAAAATATTTACAAGAATTTTCTTGCCACATTTGGGGGATTTTGTATAATTTTTTTTAAATAAAATTTTTAAGGGAAACTTAAAACTTTAAGGGAAAAGGAATTTTTGGAATTTTCTTCCTGAAGGTTTTGCAAATTTTCAGAAAGTTGGGGAATTTTTTTGCTGAATTTTTTGGATTTTTTTTTCAGACAAGGAAACAGTATTTTTTGGTGCCTGTAAATGAGGACAACGGAAGGTTAAGAAAACTTAAAATTTCAAGGCAACCTTTTGCATTAAAACTTTTGAATTGTCTCAACGATTTGCGAGTTCATTGTCTTAAGTCATATTTCATTGTTGTACCAGTGATATTTACATTGTTCTGTGAATAGTCACTACTATTAATTCTTCTTTTGACCAATATAAACTTGTTTATTAGCTGAATAGTGTGGTTCACAGAACTACCAAAAGCTAATCAACCCCACGATCTTTTTTTTTTTTTTTAAATTAAGTTATTTTGGGGACCTTTCTCTGGTTTTATTGAGAGACAGGAAAGTGGAGAGAAGAATGGGGGAAGGAGCTACAGGGGGTCGTAGCTGAGTTGTAGGCCAAGGGAAGGAAAGCATGAGGACTTGCCCCTGCTGTGTGTTCTGGGAAACCCTGTGGATTTTTCCAACTTTGTTGTACCAGCAACACATAACATTTTCAGCTTATTCACAATTACAAATTTAGACATAATGAGGTACACACAATCGGTCTGATGTGTATTTTCATGTCAAGTATCGCTATTTTAATTTTCATGTTCAAACAAATCAGAATGCCAACTCTTCTCACCGGAAAAAATGCCCCTCTCAAGACAAGAAATAAAAACTTGTTTCGAGGAACTTTTACCTTGAAATAAGTGAAAAAATCTGTCAATAGAACAAGTGAAAAATGGCTTGGTAAGATTTCTAGAAATAAGATATGAAATTTAGAATATTGAGATCTTAAAATTAGCTGGGGAAACTTATTTTCAGCTGTATTTTACCAGGATTGTAAAGCTTAGGTGTCTTAAAATAAGCCAGACATGCTTAAAAAAAAAAAAAAAAAATGCAGTTTTTCACTCAAAAATAGATTTTTGCTTTCATGTAACCTCCTAATTTGAGATGTATTAAACTTATTTTGAGTTTTCTTGTAAAATTCAACTCAAAACAAGATAATTTCAAGATTGTTTGACTTATCAAGAAATTTAAGATGCATTGTCTTAAAACAAGTCCCTCCATCTGCTGACATGTCACTTGTTAAGTGAATTTATCTTAAGTCAAGTGGGATGAGACATTTTAACCAAAGAGACAAATACACTTGGTAAGATTTTGAGTTTTTGCAGTGCTGAACAGACCGTAGTTTTCTTTTTTACTGTATATGGGGATGTTGACTGACCCCTGGCTCTTGAACATTACAGGAGAGGAAGTTTGTAGGAGGCTCCAGTCAGATCAGCGAGTGCATGGCCAAGGAGCTGGGCGACCGAGTGAAGCTGCAGTCTCCGGTTTATAGGATCGACCAGAGCGGAGACGTGGTGGTGGTGGAGACGGTGGACAAGCAGACCTACACCGTAAGTCCTGCTACAGTCAAATGCAGCTGAAAAGTTCATGGATTCACCGTTAAACACTGTTCTTTCCATTTTGTGCTCCTTTCTAGTTTTTCTTCACTACATTTCAGAGGAAAATATTCCACTTTGACGCCCCTCTTTTGATTTAATAGCTGTAGACTGACGCATTTTCTTTCTCAGATGGTTTCATGTAACTGCTCGAGGCCCAAAGAGGTCATCTGTGCCATTTTTCACAGAAAGCCAGAAAACTTAAAACAGATTTGTGGAACGGAACTTTGTTTCTTCCGTTAATCATCTCATTTTGCATTAAATTTGTCCCACGGATTAGACTGTAAGCCTTCCTCTGAAGTTTCTTTTTCATGTGCAGCATCAGAAGCTTCTCTGGGACGTTTCTGAGTCTTCACTGGAATCGCTAAGGGAATAACATCCTAGAAACCAGATTAGCAACTTTTTTTTATAGTGCAAAGTACAGCGAGATTTACATGGAGCTGATCAAGACAGAACTTGTTTTCTTGAATGTAATCATTTGTATTTAAAAGTCCAGCCTTAAAACCAAAACACTACTTAAGCACCTATGCATGAATAGAAAAAATGAAGAAGAATTGACAGGGACCAAGTTTCTGTGGAAACACCTGCAGTATTTGTATGATGGTGTCTGGATGTGACACACTTTTAACATCCACCAACGCTGTCTGACTCACACGCTGCAGCTGCTGATGTTGTTCTTTGCTGCCACCTACTGGCCGCTGGATGACCTTCTGGAGCTCACTGTGTTCCTGTTCTCAGGCCAGGTACGTGATCGTGGCAACTCCTCCCAGTCTGAACCTGAAGATGCACTTCAAGCCCGAGCTGCCGCCGCTGAGGAACCAGCTGATCAACCGCGTCCCCATGGGCTCCGTCATCAAGTGCATGGTCTACTACAAGGAGAACTTCTGGAGGAAAAAGGGTAAAAAGATGACGTGAAAAGAGGGAAAGAAGGGATGCTGTAGGGTGCTGGTGTTGTCTTTGATGTTTTGTCGTGTCGCCAGGTTACTGCGGCACCATGGTGATCGAGGAGGAAGGCGCTCCCATCGGTCTGACGCTGGATGACACGAAGCCTGACGGGACTGTGCCTTGCATTATGGGGTGAATACTGAGCTCCACACGCTTTTCTGCAACCCTTCATTATATTATGTTTAAAAAGTGTGTGGCACCCAAAAATTTGCAGCTGTGTATGATTCTTTCATTTGAAAAGCAGGGAAAATTCAAAGTCAAGTCAAAATCAAAGTCAGCCTTATTGGTAATTCTTCAATATGTACAGGACATCCCAAGGATCGAAATGATCTTACTCTGTCTTCGTGCAACAGCAGACATTCTATAAACACTTACAAGGTTCTGAGATTTAAAAAAAAAAAAAGATATAAATTTAGAAATATGATATAAAAAATCTGATTTAAAAAGGCAAAAAGTAAGTAAATTAAGAACTGGAAAGCAAAAATCAGCTAAACTAAGAGCAAAGGAAGCAAAACAAGAACTAAGCAACAACTAATAACTAAGAAAAGCAGAACTGAGTGAAATGTAAACATGACTGAAATAATTCCAACGTGTTCATCCATCTCTTAATATGTTGTCATTACTGGAAATATTTCTCCTTTACTTGGTACATCTATATATGTATAAATTCTCTGCCTATTAAATAACGAAAAACAACAAGCCAAGAGCCATTACTGGAAAGTACACCATATCTTATCCTTGTGTTGATTCTGTCTTTCTCATTGCTTCTTTAAGGTTTGCAACTTTGCTAGGAAGTACACGTTTGTGAGAGATTTCCTGAAACAGCCAGACACTGAAGTTTTTTAGCAACTTTAGTAAAACTGGAGCAAGTACTGCATTTACTGGGGAGTATTTTTTTGTGATGGATGAAAAAATTGCAACAGCACCTGATTTAAACTTGGCCGTCAAAGTAGTGTCCTGTGGTACTCTGCTCCCAGTGCTCCTGCAGCACTTGAAAGTTCATTTCTGAGAACCCTGGATCTTCTAAACTGTGTCAAACCAGCAACTTTTCAACTTGAATTTCATTTTAGAAAGGGCGAAGAAGTCACAGGGACTCAACCTGGCAAGCAGGGAAGTTTGAAAGCAACAATTGTGTTGTTGTGGCTAAAAAATCAGTGCGTAATCGCAGCACTGTTGGTGCACCAACAAGGACATTATGGTAGATCTCTGCCTTGAATGTCCAACCCTGATGGATAAAATGACAGTGCACAACCATGGAAGCACAGGGTGTCCATAAAGTCTCTTTACAGTTTTAAGAATTTATTGCAAAGGCAGTTGATAAGATATCTTTACCACATTTGTTTAATTGTAATCAGTAGTTGTCAAAGTTTTTTCTATCTCATTTAATACACCTCTATATGGGCACCATTAGTTGCATGAAGCACATCAAGACGGTACTCGATTTCTTACCATGTTCGCTGTAGCATAGACTCATCATGGTGGCAATGGCATCAGAAATGTTTTGCTTCAAGTCAGTAATGTCCCGTATCTTTGTTCGATACATGATATCTTTAACTTAACCCCATAGAGAGAAGTCCAAAGGAGTGATATCTGGTGAATGTGGTGGTCAAGGAATTGGCTCATCCCTTCCAATCCACCGGTCTGAGGAGTAGCCATTTTTTAGGGTTTCATTTAACAGTACCTCTTTCACCAACAGGATACCTGAAACACACAATTTCAATGTGATTACAAACTTTAATAAACACTGATTACAATAAAACAAATCTGGTTAAGATATCTTATCAACTGCCTTTGTAATAAATTCTTAAAACTGTAAAGAGACTTTATGGACACCCTGTATTGAAGCAAACAATGAGCATGCCAGCTAACCTGACGCACCTTCTGCAGCTCTTCCACTGTAGAAACTGCTGGTTTTTCTGTTGATGGTATCTTGCAGACGCTCCTCTGTTCACTCGTCATGCTCCATGGTGAAACTGCAAAATGTTGGGCCGGTTTCCTGACTTGTGACAGTACTTATTTTATGCAACTTTTTGATCAAACCTTGTATACATTTGGTGGATAGTGAAAATTTACATTGGGACAGGGTATACAGGTGTATATAGGACTGTTTCCACATTCACAATACTTGCAATTTAAAGACACTAACAAAAGTCTTAAACAATATGAGATCTCTTGATAGACTGCCTCCATTGTTCTCGAAAGGTTATGCTCAAGTTCTTCCTCACCAAACTGGGAAAAAATAATTTTTTGAACCTCATGTTGTGCTCAAGGGGCAGAAAAGCAACCACAAAGTTAATGCCACATAATAGGAACCGCTGTTCCATAAATATTTAAGATTTTCCCTTTAATAGAACCAAAACCAACAGTCAATACGATAATATTTCAATAACTTTTCTCCTTCGTCCAGATTCATCCTCGCCCGCAAGTGCAGAAAGCTAACCAGCCTGACCAAAGAAGAGAGGTACAAAAACCACATTCTAGCTCATTAATTTATACAAGCTCTACGATTGGTTTAATCCAAACTCTTGTCCTGTTGTGTTCAGGTTGAAGAGGATCTGTGAGATCTACTCCAGAGTTCTGGGCTCAGAGGAGGCACTCCATGTGAGTTTGGATGAAAAGTAACACACACAAACAGTAGAATCACTAGTAAAAGCCACTCATGTGTCCACTGGTGTCTTTCAGCCGGTGCACTATGAGGAGAAGAACTGGTGTGAAGAGGAGTATTCTGGAGGCTGCTATACGGCCTATTTCCCTCCAGGAATCCTCACTCAGTTCGGCAGGTAAGTCTCTTCATGTTCAGTCGCTGGTGTTGCAACAGCAGGTTTGATATTTTAGCTGAAGGTCAGGATTGGGTTTGATTATTTTTATGCAGCACTAAGATAGTAAAGTTACAGTGATACTTTGCTGTGCAGACACCAGTGTTTTGCTGCATGTTGTGTTCCTATATTCAATGTTTTTAAATCTGTCCAAACTCTTGCTGGTTCAGATTTTTATTCTTGTTGGGTCATTTTTTCCCAAAAAAGTTATGAAAAATATGTTGAAACTGCATCTTCACCTAGTTTAATCTGCAGAGACTTCTTTAGGCCAGTTTCTTCTTGATTTTCCATTCTCCTATTTAATACTGGGACTTTTTTTTTTTTTTTTTTTGTTTTTTTTACACCATCAGGAGCTAAACCTGCAAGAAATTCGCTCTTTCTTGTGGAGCTTTTTAAATCAGTCGATCCATCATCACAATTTTTACAAACTGCAACTTTAAATGAGTGAATAAGATACAAATAATCTCTGAAACTCTGCAACCGCTCTTGTTTTCTGTCTTTTCCCGTCTCCAGGGTGCTGAGGGAGCCGGTCGGCAGGTTGTACTTCGCCGGCACTGAAACGGCCACAGAATGGAGCGGCTACATGGAGGGAGCTGTACAAGCTGGAGAAAGAGCCGCCAGAGAGGTCAGGTTACCTCTGAACTCTGCACTTTAAAGAAAGACAGAGATCTGCTCATACTTACAAACATGTGGGAGGAGAGTTTCTCTAGAAAAATGACAAAGGAAAGCTTTTAAACATCATTTGGAGCAGTTACAAGTGGTTTCTTTTCCTCCTCAGGCCCTACTGGGGAGATAAAAGGCAAAATCTGTCATCTGGTTGGGTTGCATTTTCACAGTAAAAGGCTTGTCTTGTTGAAATAAATGGTGTAAATGTTGATGTGATTGTCCTGTGTGTTCCTGCAGGTCTTGTGTGCGATGGGTAAAATCCACCAGTCTCAGATCTGGCAGACGGAGCCTGAGTCCAAGGTGAGGAAAATGTTTCAGGACATTTATGGAATAAATCAAAATTCAAATGTTGAATAAATCTGATCACCAGCACCAGATTTACTTAAGTTTACTTTTTTGTTGTTTGAGACCCAAAACCCCAAACAAAATTCTTAAATTGATACAGATTCAAACAAGACAAAAAAAACTCCAATTACTAGACACAGAACAACAAAAATGGACAAATGAGATGCAAAATGACAAAAATAACAACACAAAATGACACAAATGAGAAAGAAATGGCAAAAACAAGGCACAAAACTACACAAAACCACACAAAAAGACAGAAACAGTTGACCTCTAACTGATTAACCGTTGTACTGTAGCTCTCCTTAAGACACAAAACAACACAAACAAGACACAAAACAACACAAACAAGACATAGAACAATACAACAAAATGTCAAGCAACATATGAGACATGAAACAACACAAAATTTCACACAACAGACACAAAAGAGACAAAATGACAAAAATAACAACACAAAATGACAGAAATGAGAAAAAATGACAAAAAGGAGACACAAAACAACACTAAATGACCAAAATGAGGCATAAAACAACAAAACAAATAACTCAGTTGAGACATACAACACAAAATACCACAAACAAGAAATAAAACAACAAAAAACAGGTGTAAAATGACAAAAAAAACAGACAAACAACACAAATGAGCCACAAAATGACAAAAATATAACAAAAGGAGACACAAAAGGAGACAAATGAGAAACAAAACAACACAAAACTACACAAACGAGACTAAACAACACAAAACAATACAACAAAACGTCAAACAACACAG